>JAWNPA010000020.1:2867500-4067500 GCA_035045345.1 Drosophila hamatofila | reverse complement strand
TTCTATTCCGCTTATCTTAATTTAGTTAGCTCTTTTATATATATATATATATATATATATATATATTTAATATATAATATATATAAAGTGTCTATTAAACCCTCCTATTTCTGTCTGAAGAGTGCTCGTCATTGTCAACTGATAAGGCGCCAGATGGGTCCACAGCAAATTTAGTCTATCAACAAATTAAGTGTATCAACACAACTATTTAAAACATATAGTGTTGTCGTAGTTCACTCAAATACATTTACATACAAGTATTATACTTTATATGATTATATTTACTGACATGAATTGAGCTCACATATGTAATATTGAATTCTTAAGTGTTGCGACATAAAAACAAGTTTATATTTATTTCTTAACAGGCTTTGCAAATAATAAAAAAAAAAAAAAACGATTACAATTTTGAGCTGCATTCATTTCGCTTAAAAATAAAAATATTTAAAAATATAAACACTTTTTTTATTTAGCTATAATAGATGCAGTTTAAGCTTCGCCAAACTAACTGCATCGTCTGTTGCTAACTCTAGCCATGTAATTGATATTCTACACTCATAATATTTGCTTATATATGTATGTATATGTATGTATATATACTATATACACTGACAGCTGTCGACTTACCTTTGTGTATTTGGGCTTTGCTGTGGAATTTGCCATATTGAGACGAGCTGCTATTGATTAAGACCCACAAGTTAACTTCTTGAGCGTTAGCAAGAAACTGAAGCTGATCTCGTTTGCTATATGATTTTTATAGCTGCAATTCTCATTAGTTTTTTTCCCTTTATCGCTGGCACGCTTTGCTGCTGTCCTTCTTTATCTGTTTTGTTTTGCCGGCCGGCGAAAGGCGAACTGAAAACTTGTGTGCAAAGCTGTCTAATATTTATATATGCATATACCCTGTAAAGCCAAAAGTATGAGGTAGTTTTTTTTTTTAATTAAACTTTTTTTTTTTTTTTTTATATATATAGATTTTATAAATATTATTATACCATTTTATAATATTCTTTAAACTATTTTTATTAATTATAACAAAATATCCTAGAATATAGTTTCTATACATGCTTTATGTATATGTATATTTTTTATCGATTTATTTAATAAACACATGTTCATTATATATTAACCATGAACCATTTTTCATTATACAAATTTGTATAGTATGTTTGTTTTATACTTGGTAATTTTAGCAAAATTATACGAGGTATTTATAAATTTCGCTTTAATATATTTTGTGCTTTATACTTTATGCGCCTGTTCGCATGCCAAAAAAGCTCCACAGTTTGAGCTTTCATCAAAAATAATGGGTGTGTGTCAAAACTAAGAGCTTTTGGTTGTTATAAAAATACAGGTATGCATATGAATTATAATATTGAGATTTTATCAGTTAAGTCAAGTAAATAAGGTATTTTTCCATTTCTCTTAATCAGAGTCTTGTTGTGCTCACAGGTGAGTTGTCCGTTCTATCGTATCGCTTGATGGGAAAGCTCTCATAGGTGAAGGAACGTTTAACCAGTGCGTGATCGAGAAATTTCAGCTTTTGAAGCGATTGTGCGATAAAGTTGCTAAAAATAAAGAGCAGAAGTTTAATGAATTCATTTCAATAATTTATTGATTTACCCACCTGTAGTATGCGTAATCATAGTCTAAGTAGCTGGAGAAGGGCTGCAGGTGCAGGCCGTCGGGGCAAATGGGATTGCCATGGAGGCTAAGGTACTGTATGTTGGGAAAGAGTCGCCTGATAAGCCGGATTGTTGCTGTCAGATCACTGAACTGCAATTGATATACCTTGTAATCATTATTAACCGAGCATATTCACTTGACACACTACCTCATTTTTGTTCAGCATGAGCACCTCCAGCTGTGGCAACGGCACCGTCAACGTGCGCAGCTGCGACTCGTGTAATCGATTGCCATCGAGGACCAGATAACGCAACTGCTCAAACTCTGCCAGCCAGGAGAGATCCTTGAGGCAATTGTGACTCAAATCCAAGTGTTCGGTAATCTCCGCATAGCGCTGCACCACCTCAGGAGGCAACGAGCGCAGATTCTGTTGCACCAGAATAAGCTGAACAAATATAAATAGAAGGGTTCATTGAGATCGAATGTTACCAGCTGTGGAATACTCTGTTCTGAGTTGACCTCTTAAATTATGAATTTATAGAGTCAGTTGTAGGATATTCTTGTGTGAAACTTTTTGCATTTGGATTACTTTAGCTCAACTAAATCAACAATCAAATACGTATATACTCCTATTTGCATTGTCTACGGAGTATTATTATTTGAGAATGTGACAAGATAAGCTACAATCAGACTCACCTGCTCGCTGTATTTGTCGTCGTCATCTAATACTTCCATATTTCCACAGACCTATTTAGTACAACTTTTTAACCGAAAGTAATTTTGTTTTTCTTTTATTTCGGTAGCGGGCGCTACGTCTGGTCGCGGATCTTCTCGTGCGGAACTGCAGTTGATAACTGCCCGCATTTGTGAATTACTGTGTGTTATTTTTTTGTTGTACAATCTCTTCACTTCGTCTTTGTATTGTTTATTTTCTTTGGCTTCTTTGAGGTTCGGCGGCAAAGCTTTTGCGCTGAACTTGTTCAAGGTAGTTAGTAAAGAGCCGAAGTCGAAGCAACAGCTGACTGACTGATAAGCCACGAAAACGTGACACCTAGATGGCGCTGCTTTTACAAATTTTACAGCATCGCATGTGGCCTTGAAAACGGTTTATGAATGAAGAGTATTTGGAGAGTTGATTAAATTTTAAATTAAAATAAATAATTAGAGAAAAATAAGAAAAAACCCTTTAAAAAATATTGTAAGATTTTTAAAAGTATTTAACATAAACAGTTGGATCGATCAATTTTTAGATTTTATGATAAATAAACTGAATTTGTAATATTGTGCCTTGAAACTTTATTGTAAAAGCTCCTTTAATGTTTAATAATGAGATAACAGAAAACAAATAACAGAAACAGATAAGAGATCTGATATAACAGATAACAGATAATAAATAACAGATAACATATAATAGATACTAAAAAACCAGATAATTCAATTGTCAACTGTTGACAGGCAGAGAAGCTCCCAGTTAACAAATAGCTGATAGCATATATTACCTGATAGATAAAACAATTCTCAGCTTTGGACAGACAAAGAAGCTGTCAAGATTTATTCGGCTGATAATTTAACTTAACAAATTAGAGATATTATTTAACAGCCAGATAAATCAATTGAGGTCTTTTCGCTTACTAGTAAATTCAGCAGATAATATATAATAGATACCATAAGTTATTTAACATCCAGATCAATTGTAAGATTTTGACATGCAGACAAATGTTCAGCAGATAACTTACTATATGCTGGGTATCTAAATGTTTTTTGACCAGCTACAAAAAAGTCTGACATTCAGTTTAAGCTAATAACATTTAACTATAGGTTACATTTAAATTCAACTGGTACAAATATAAAAGAAGCCCACATATTGCTCTTTCCATTCACTTAAGCGCATTTATTAATGGTCTAAATCCAGTATATTTATGCACTTGACCAGATCGTGTATATGTCAAGTGCGCCAAAAAAAAAAACCAACAAATTTTTTAATTGAAAGCTAAATGCACATAAAATTCGCACACAAATCTTTTAGCATACTCGACTGGGCGCATGCCACTAAGTCCTCCAAATGGAAAGAGGGAGAAAATGGGGGTAAACGGGGTCCGTCGCATGCGTTTTAGTGGCAAAGCGCCAGCAAATACATGTTTAATTGCCAGTTAAGCCGCGAGGGTAAACACAAATGATGGTCGAGAGTCAAAACGAGCCCAAAAACCAGAAAAGAGTCAAAGAGCCCCATCGCAAAGCAAGCGCTGACAAGCGAATTCGTTTGGGACTCCCACAAACTGAATGGCAAATGCAAAGTTTGCGGCAGCAAATGTTGTGATTGACTGCAAATGGCCAACAAAATGCTGTGTGTATGTGTGTGTGTTTGGCTGGCAGATTGTGGCTGGTAGAAGGCAGGCAAGAGGAGGCAAGAGCAAGCGGTGCACTCTTAGCGCCAAACAATACCAGATGACGGCATAAATAAACAAAGTGCGAGATACAAATTGCGGCGGCAACAGTATTTAACTAGGCATTGTACTCAATGAAACATGACACACACAAACACGCACACACACTTAAGCACACACAGCTAGCAACAGTGAGTTGCAGATATACGTGCACTGGCATTGGCGGCATCCATGAGATACGTCAGCGAAACAAATCGATTTGTAAGTGCGTGTCAGGCTTTGTAGGCATTTGAGTCTATATGATTGAGTGTGTGTGTGTTCACGCCCTTAGGAGTTTACTGTTGTTATTGTTGTTATTGCTGTCTTTTGTTGCATTCATTGATTTGCTGTGCTTTGGCTCACCTTTTGCCCGCCGCCCACCTGTGTTTTATTAATACTCCTTTTTTTTGTGGGTTTCGATTTTGTGTCTTTGTGGTGGGCTGTGAATTAAATCGGTTTTTGTGCGTGTCTGTTGATCTTTATTTACTTGACTTTACTTCAGTTTATTTACGCACTCATTGCATTTATACCACAACTATTTATTTTTATTTTTGTGTGCCCTGCACGCGGTATTATAATTCAATGTCAATGTTTTCTCTTTATCTTTCTATTGTTTTTTTTCGTGTTGCTTCTCTTAATTATTGTAATTATTTGCAGAAGGTTTCTGAACTTTGGCCTTTTTTTAATGGTATTTCAAGCTAAGATATGCGTCATCTTAGGCCATTAAAGTTTATTGATCCGCGAGGAAAGTACACGGAGAACAAATGATTCGAACTAAGAATAAAATTCTTGAAAGTGTCCAATTAGATGGAAAAAAATGTTTTTAAAAAAATACAGAAAATATATATCAATTTATAAATTTAAATTAAAGCAAACATTTCTATTATTTAAACAAAAAAAAAAAATAACTAAAATTAAAAACTAATAATAATCAGAGTCAGTTGAAAAAAAATCAATTAAATAAGTTCATGAAATTAAATTATACAAATGAATTTAATTGTACAGATTGAGACGAAAATATACATAGAACAAATGATTCTTATAATGAATTAAATACTTTCAAATGTCAAAAATTTAACAAATTATAAATATATATATATTATATGGTAATAAGACCAAAATTATTTTAAAAAATGATTAGTACCAGTAGTATAACTAATTTATAACAAATTAAATTGAGACGAAAGTATTGACAGAAGAAATGTTTTTAATAGAAAAGTCAAGTTTTTGACAATATCGAAATTATTAAACAAATTGATAAACAAAAATATTAAAATTATATATATTATTACTAGAAAAATTGTAAAAATTTAGTTGTCAAAAATACCTAAATAAATTGATTCAAAAATATTAAACATTATATAATAGAAAATTATATATATGAAAATGAAATGTGAATTTTAGTCCTTTTTTCGCCGACTGTCTAAACATAGAAATTATCAAGCAGTTAAACTCCACTAAGCCGTTTGATGGTTTCCACCTTAACGACATGCTCTGGAAAAAACGTGGCTTATAAATAGGCGTACCTTTCATTAGAGTTTTCTGGTCGATTTGAAGGCTGAGACCCTTTAGTCGGTGCCCATTAATACTCATTATTCATTGTAATTGAAGAGCCATGGATACCCCACATGACATCAGCACTGCACCCACTACAAACCACACAAAAATGCCAACCACCCACCCGCCGACCAATTGCCAAGCAGCGCAGGTGGGCGGTACAAGCTGAAAAAAAAGAAAAAGAAGCTAGAGCTGCAGAAGAAGCACTCGTGTAACTTCAATTTAAACCACTTCCTACGGGTCGTATGCGTTATATAAGACACAACTCGATAATTGCGATTGCCATTGCGCTCGCTTAGCGTCAAATTGAACGACCTTGTGCATAGCTCGACAGCCATTCGGTCTGTGGGTTAGCCAGCCCAGCCGCCCACAGTGCTCCCTCCATTCGGCAAAATGTGTAATTCACATGAATAGACACAAATGGGAAAACAGAAAAACAAAGCAAAATATAAATAAAAACAAAACTCAAATCGTTCGGTGTTCAGAGCGCTAATTAACAAGATAATCGTTGGAGACGTCGCACACTGATTGAAGGTCATTGGAAAATAGAAATCAAGTTGAACAAATAAGGTGGACATGCTTACAATTGTAAAAATCAAAGCAAAGTGAGAAAACAAATGTAATTGTGACCAAAGATGTTATGAAAATAGAATTTGTTTTTATTTATAGTATATAAATTGGTTTAGATTGAATTAAAAGAAAAATTATATTGAGTAAACATAAAATTTATTCGGGAGTTGAAAGGCATTATTATTATTGTATATATTTTTATAATAAATAAATAAATATAAGAATATGTATGTACTGTAGTATGTTGTATAATAAACAAGCATATGCCCACCGTATTATAGTGTGTACAATATGTATACAATATATATAGTGGTCATATGCTCAGCCAAAGGCTTAGGTAAAATACTAATCAATACAGTGACACTTTGTCACTGTAATTACATAAAAGAACCACACACAAGTGCATGTAATATGATCAGCTATATATATGTAGACTGGCCTGCAGCGTGAGAACTGCAGCGTAAGCACTGTGTCCGAGTGGCTAATGCCCAATGCGCATTTAAATGTATATGCCTTCTGCATATACATACAAACATATATACAACATACCATATACTCCAGTTCTGCCGCTGCCTGTAGCGACAGAACTCTTTATATACTTTTATATATGTAGAGTAAGAACTTATGTTTAAAGAAATTAATAAAGCAGAATGATTCGAACGACGAACAGAAAAAGACGTCTTCACTTTAATACTACATGGCGACCGTGACATAGTCACGAACATGTATTATGTGAAAAACAGTTAAAAGAAAAAAGCCTAAATATGTTGCAAAAGTGTGTGAAACGAACATGTGTTGTACGCAGCCAACAACAACTACAATGCCAGCAACAATAAAACAACAACAGCAGCCGCAGCAGCAACAACAACAACAACAGCCGCAGCAGTTGCAACAAAAACAACAACTGCAACGTCAGTAATAATAAAACAACAACAACAACAACAACAGCAAAAACAAACGTCAGCAACAAATAGAAACAACAACAACAAAGGCAACAACAACAACAACTACAACAGCAGCAACAACAAGAACAGCAACAACAACAACAACTACAACAGCAGCAACAACAAGAACAGCAACAACAATAACAACTACAACAACAGCAACAACTCAACAAATTGACAAGCCTGTGCTAGAGGACCAGCACCGGCACCGCCTAGCGTGCCAAGCTAGGCCAACGGATCTTCAACAACAAGAACAGCAACAACTACAACATCAGCAACAACTCAACAAATTGACAAGCCTGTGCTAGAGGACCAGCACCGGCACCGCCTAGCGTGCCAAGCTAGGCCAACGGATCTTCAAGGACCGACAGCGCTACAAAGAGCGCGCAACTTAACCTTAAAAAAAAAAAAATATGTTTATATTAAGAAAAAAAATAATAATAATTAAAATATAGTAATTAAGAAAAATTGTAAATTCAATTGTACTACTGAGCGACAATTGCGTTGCTCGGTATAGCGTATGGCCCGTAAAGCCATACACAAATTAGCCAGGAAGACCACTGCGTTGGTCGAATAGGGACGACACAAAGAAAAAAAAAATATATATGTATATATATGTGTATGTAAAAAAGAGAATAACAGAATTATAAAAAAAAAAAATTTTCATTTGTAAACTACATAGCTATCCTTACCATGTTAGACCTTCACGGTAATAGGGAATATGAGAAAAAAAACTAGACGCAGCGGAATCTTACGTCGATTGAAAGATCGTAAGTCCGAACTGCATAAGAAACTGTACGTATCCAATCAATTAAGTTGGGATACGTCAGTAAAGATACAAGCAGAGCTCGAGTTCCTCGACTGCGAAATAAAAAAATATAACGAAAGAAAATCTGTTAGCTTAAGAAATAATGTTAATAATAAAAAAATTAAGAGCATAACAGATAAAAATATAAGCAAACCTGTACCTAAAAAGGTAATAAAGGCACTAAAAAAGAAATGCCCCGCGGATTGCGAAGGCCCACTTTATAGTCCTTATTGCATGTACACATGCACAGAAATTAGAAATTAAAAAAAAAATAAATAAATAAAGTAAAATAAAAAAAAAAAAAAAAACAAAGAAAAATACAATTAATTATTTTATTATAATACAATAAGACAAAAATGGGAGGCAAAACCTCAAAAGCTGCTGATAATACAGCAAATGTAGTCAATGTCGTAGAGGTCGTGGATACAACTCCACATTTAGAAACGCAGACATTGCTAGTATCCATACTAGTGGCCTTAACAGCCTTAAATCTTCTATTAAAAATATATCTGTTGTACAAACGTACACTAAAGAAACGTTACCTAAGTCGTGCAAACGACTTAGATAAAGTTTAAGTATGGATATTCGGGCAAAGTTGGATGAAGTTTACAGTGAAAACACAAACTTTATCCAAAACTCTTTGCGAATCTTGAGTCATTTCAAAGAATTCATTACAATTCACGAATTCGAAAATGACTACATAGACACATTTGGCGCTGCAACAAGCCCACTGATAAACTGCGACAAAATAGAAAAAGGAGCAGTACTAAGAACGTTACCATACGTTCAAGTAAAAACCAGAAATGAGAATCACCCAATATTAGGGATGACAATCATTGTTCTTGTGCGGTTGCACAGAGGAAACTAAAAAAAAAAAAAATAAATAAAAAACACATAAAACCGAGCAATAATTGATGGAATGGTCAGACATTGTGACCACTATCAAACAACAACGTGTAGAGTTTGACAAATCGTTTAAGTGCCTCAATAAGAGCGCCCCGATAACAAATCAAACGAAAATAAAACACGTCCAAAATCTGATCGAAATTTACAATAATATTCGTCAGCTTGTGTGCAACAACATCTCCAGACTAACGCAACTACACCATACTCAGGCAACGGATGTAATCAAAAGGCTAAGAGAAAACCTTTTATACATATCCGAAAGGCACAAATTAGATATATTCGTACCGAATATTCTAAATACGCCAGCCACATTCCATGTATCAGAACTCTTGCAGTCTGAATCGGAAGATATAAAGATATCGCAGAACACAATGGCTCAAACAGTCATAGAGTTCTTAAAGCTAGCCTCATCACTCGTACCAGAGTTCGATGGAAAGGCTGAAAATCTCCGTAGCTTCGTGGATGCTTTAGAATTAATAGATTCTCTAAAAGGCAGTCACGAAGCTGTGGCAATAAACATAATAAAGACAAAACTCAAGGGTCATGCACGTAATTTGGTAAGTAATGAGCAGACAATTCCTGCCATTATTACACAATTATCGAAGGCAGTCAAAGGAGAATCAGTAGAAGTAATATCTGCTAAGCTTCTTAATCTGCAGCAAAAAAATAAAACGGCCAATCAATACACCCATGAGGTGGAAAAATTGGCAACGGCCCTTGAAGGTGCCTATATCAGTGAAGGCCTATCCCAAACACTTGCAAATAAGTACACAACTAATACAGCTGTAAAAGCAATGACACAAAATTGTACCATTGATAGGGTAAAACTTATCATGCAAGCAGGCACATTCACTAATATGAATGATGCCGTGTCCAAATTCGTAAACAGTTGCACAGAAATAACAGGTCAGAGTAACACTGTCTTGTATTATCAAAGAGGTGCAAACAACAATAATAGAGGAGGCCGAGGTTATAATCGTGGCAGAAATTACTACCAAAACAATTATAACCGAGGCAATAACAACAATAATAACAACAATTACAATAACCATGGAGGAAGACGAGGCCAGAATCGAGGAAGAGGCCGCGGTAACTCCAACCAAGGTTATAATAGTAACAATGTGAGAGTTGCCCAAAATACTTCGGGAAACTCCCAGACACCTCCAGATACTCAAAGTTAAATCATAAAATATATACTGTTAACTTAAGTCTCAACAATTTCGTATCATTCACAAATGTTGCAACAAATAAAAATATAACATTTTTGATCGATACAGGTGCAGATATTTCAATTTTAAAAGAAAATTCAGATGTCTTTCATGATATCCAAATCAATAGAATTATAGACATTCAAGGCATAGGAGAAGGAGTAATAAACTCCAAAGGATTAGCCTCTATTGAGCTTCAAACAGACAAATACATTATTCCATACAAATTTCATCTGCTTCAATCAGATTTCGCAATCCCCTGCGATGGAATAATAGGATTAGATTTCATAAAAAAGTTTAATTGCCAATTAGATTATAATAATTCCGAGGATTGGTTTATAATTAGACCGCAAAACCTAACGTATCCTATTTATGTTCCAATAACATTTAGTTCTGGTACCAATTCAACGCTTCTACCAGCAAGATCCCAAGTGATACGCAAAATAGAATTGTCTTCTGCAGAAGAAAATATTTTAATTCCCAATCAGGAAATTAAACCGGGTGTTTATGTTGCAAACACGATTGCAACAGCCCAGAACGCTTTTGTCCGATTCCTAAATACAACAGATACAAGCCAAACAGTAAGCATTAATAAATTAAAATTTGAATCACTTTCGAACTACGACGTAGTTCAAAATCTCAATGACAATAGAAAAGAAGCTGTAATTAATAAATTAAAGAAAAATTTTCCAACCTTGTTTAAAAAACAACTAGAAGAAATATGCACCCAGTATAGTGATGTGTTCGGACTTGAAACCGAACCGATCACAACAAACAATTTCTACAAACAAAAATTGAGACTTAAGGATGATGAACCAGTATATGTAAAAAATTATCGATGTCCGCATAGCCAAATAGATGAAATCAACCATCAAGTTAAAAAGTTAATCGAACAGAATATTGTTGAACCGTCTGCTTCACCCTATAACAGCCCACTTTTATTAGTTCCAAAGAAAGCCCTTCCAGGCTCTAAAGAAAAAAAATGGCGATTAGTAATTGACTATCGCCAAATAAATAAAAAATTGCTGTCCGACAAATTTCCACTCCCCAGAATTGACGATATTCTTGATCAATTGGGTCGAGCTAAATATTTTTCATGTCTTGATTTAATGTCAGGCTTCCATCAAATCGAACTTGAGGAAAACTCAAGAAACATAACGTCCTTTTCAACAAACAATGGTTCATATCGCTTCACGCGATTACCATTTGGTTTAAAAATAGCGCCTAATTCATTTCAGAGAATGATGACAATAGCATTCTCAGGCCTAGAGCCTACACAAGCATTCCTTTACATGGATGACTTAATCGTTATTGGTTGTTCTGAACAACATATGATTAAAAATTTAACAGATGTTTTCAAACTTTGTAGAAAACACAATCTGAAATTACATCCAGAAAAATGTTCATTTTTCATGCACGAAGTGACGTTCTTAGGTCATAGATGCACAGATAAAGGAATCTTACCAGATGACAAAAAATTTGACGTCATCAATAATTATCCAGTCCCTACGGACGCAGACAGCGCTAGAAGATTCGTTGCATTTTGCAATTATTATAGACGTTTTATAAAAAACTTCGCCGAATATTCACGGCACATAACAAGATTATGTAAAAAGAATGTCCCATTTGAATGGACAACAGAGTGTGAAAAAGCATTCCTGTACCTCAAAAATGAGCTTGTTCAACCAAATTTACTACAATACCCAGATTTTAGCAAAGAATTTTGCATAATCACAGATGCAAGCAAGCAAGCATGTGGAGCAGTTTTAACTCAAAACTATAATGGACTCCAACTCCCAGTTGCATATGCATCAAGAGCATTCACTAAAGGTGAAAGCAATAAGAGTACAACAGAACAAGAACTAGCAGCAATACATTGGGCAATAACACATTTTCGACCATATATATATGGCAAACATTTTACAGTTAGAACGGATCACAGACCTTTAACTTATTTATTTTCTATGGTAAACCCAAGTTCGAAATTAACACGCATGCGACTCGAATTAGAAGAATACGATTTTACAGTAGAGTATCTGAGAGGAAAAGATAACTTCGTGGCAGACGCCTTGTCAAGGATAACAATATCCGACTTAATTGACATACATAGAAAAGTCCTGAAAGTCACTACCAGGCAACAAAGTAGACAAAACAATTTCTGCGCAGAAAATAAACAAGAACTATTGCCAAGGCAAAGTCTTGAAAAAGCTTCTAAGCCCAACGTATACGAAGTCATCACAAATGACGAGGTACGAAAAGTAGTGACCTTGCGAATAACAGATTCCACATGTTTACTAAAACATGGAAAAAAGTTGTAGCAAGAATTGATGTTAGCGATTTGTATACCAATGGAATTCTAGACTTAGGTCAGTTCTTCCAAAGGCTTGAAAGGCAAGCCGGTATACATAAAATCAGCCAACTCAAAGTGGCACCGTGCGAAAAGATATTTGAATTAATTTCAATAAAATCTTTTAAGAATATGGGCAATCAGATATTAAAGAATTTAAGAGTAGCGCTACTCAAGCCGGTGACCCTCATCCGAAATGATGAAGAAATAGAAGCAATAATGTCTACATTCCATGACGATCCAATTCAAGGAGGTCATACAGGCATAAATAAAACGCTAGCAAAAATAAAGAGACTATATTATTGGAAAAACATGACTAAACATGTAAAAGAGTACATAAATAAATGTCCAAAATGCCTGACGTCGAAAACGACGAAACATAACAGATCACCTATGGTACTAACTGAGACACCACAATATGCTTTTGACAGAGTGATAGTAGACACAATTGGTCCACTACCACGTTCAGAAAATGGAAATGAATACGCAATCACTTTAATATGTGATTTGACAAAGTATTTAGTAGCAATTCCAGTTGCAAACAAAAGTGCAACAACTGTCGCAAAAGCCATATTCGAATCTTTTATTCTGAAGTACGGTCCTATGAAGACGTTCATTACGGACATGGGAACAGAATACAAAAATTCTATTATAACTGATCTGTGCAAATATTTAAAAATAGACAACATAACGTCTACAGCACACCACCATCAGACATTAGGTACCGTTGAAAGAAGTCATAGGACATTCAATGAGTACATCCGTTCATATATATCAGTAGATAAAACTGATTGGGACATATGGTTACAGTATTTCGTGTATTGTTTTAACACAACACCATCAGTAACTCATAATTATTGTCCATATGAATTAGTATTTGGTAGACAAAACAACCTACCAATTCAATTTAATAGCGTAAACAGTATAGAACCTATATATAATATAGAAGATTATTCTAAGGAAGTTAAGTTTAGACTAGAACACGCGTATAAGAGAGCTCGAATACTTTTAGAAAATAATAAAATTAGGCAAAAAGAAATTAATGATAAAAAAGTATTAGATTTTAAAATAGAAATAGGAGACCAAGTTTATTTAAAGAATGAAACAGGTCATAAATTAGAATCTTCATATATAGGACCATTTGAGGTCATTAGTATAGAAAAAAATAATAATATAATTATCAAAAATAAGAAAAATAAGGAACAAAGAGTTCATAAGGATAGACTAAAAATGTTTACAAATTGAAAACCAAAAAAAAAACAAATAAAAAAAAAAAAAAAAAAAAAAAAAAAACATCGTTTTTATTGTTTTTATCTATATACATATATATATATATATATCAACATAATAAAAATAAAAAATAAAATATAAAAAAAAAAAATTACAAAAATCTTTTAATAAAATAAATTTAAAAAAATTTTTTTTTTATTAAATAAGAATCATAAAAGTTTTAAAAATAAAAAAAAAATAAAAATTTTAAATACACAAAAAATTTTAATACAAACAAATAAAATAAATTAACAAAAATCAAAAATTTTATTAAATAAGAATCATAAAACTTAAAAAAAAAAATTAAAAAAAAAAAAAATTTATTACTAATAACATTTTATACTTATATTAAAATTTAAAATAACTACATATTAATATTACGTTATTTCTTAAAAAATGGAGGTGTAGTATGTTGTATAATAAACAAGCATATGCCCACCGTATTATAGTGTGTACAATATGTATACAATATATATAGTGGTCATATGCTCAGCCAAAGGCTTAGGTAAAATACTAATCAATACAGTGACACTTTGTCACTGTAATTACATAAAAGAACCACACACAAGTGCATGTAATATGATCAGCTATATATATGTAGACTGGCCTGCAGCGTGAGAACTGCAGCGTAAGCACTGTGTCCGAGTGGCTAATGCCCAATGCGCATTTAAATGTATATGCCTTCTGCATATACATACAAACATATATACAACATACCATATACTCCAGTTCTGCCGCTGCCTGTAGCGACAGAACTCTTTATATACTTTTATATATGTAGAGTAAGAACTTATGTTTAAAGAAATTAATAAAGCAGAATGATTCGAACGACGAACAGAAAAAGACGTCTTCACTTTAATACTACAGTACTTATTCAACAAGCTATGATAAGGAAAGGGTTGTCCATATTCGACGAACACATCTGAGATTTGATTAAAAAAATTCCAGCTAGAACAAATTATTCAAGAAGCATTTTCCGCATAGTAAAGTCCATACCTGTTGCTTATTGCTTGAGCTTAAGCTGTCTGCAATGCATGTAGAAAAGATAATCGAAAACATGATTCGAGCAACCGCTCTACACCGGAATCAGGGTATCTTCTAGTCGGGAACTTCTGCCGAGATCAATCTTATTTTAATTATCAGGCCTAATTTTTGCAGAAAACAGCAACAAAAATAAAGTAATAAATAGCAAATGTTCAAATTAATGGGCCTTAAATGGAATACTTAAATAAATTTAAACTGGTCTAAAAACGCACACACAAACATACAGACAGAAACACAGATAGGCAGCTTCCAGCTGAGCTGCTACCTGTGCCATCATTATCAGCTTCAATCATCATTATCGCCATTATCTGGCTAAGCCATTAAGTAATTTGCTCGAACGGTTTGTCAACAAATATTTTGGTTTTGCTTTGCATCGTCGGCTCAAGTTTTGCCTCCTGTGTCGAGTGGCTGCGATGGCTGCGATGACTGCGATGACGGCGGCTCGGCCTGCGATGAGCTGAAGGCGTTCATGACACTCATTTACAAATTGTCATAATTTGTTTAATGTAGGTTGAAGCATTTAAATGTGTAACACACTTTGCCACGGTTTTGATTATTTTTAACTCTTATTTTTTGCTATTTGTGGTAAAAGTGAAATTAATAAAAATTAAATAATATTATTTGAGACGATGCAAATATTTGATAAAAATTGCAAAAGCTTAGAATAGGCTAAATAAAAAATAGTACAAAATAGTAGATTATAAGAGATATAAATATATGAAATTATAGGAAATAATATAAAACATATTTTTTTAAACACAAAAAAATTAAAAAAAAAACACACACAAATTTTTAAATTATATTATAAATTATATTATTTAATTGAATAAAAATTTTTTTGATTATAAATTTTATTAAATACAATTTTTTATGTTATAAATTTGATTTAACAAAATTTTTTATATTATAAATTTTATTTAACAAAATTATATTTATTTATAAATTTTATTAAATAAAATTATTTATATTATATTTTAAGTTTTAATAAAATATATTTATATTATACATTTTATATTCAATATGAAATAAATAAATAAAAAGTGCGTTTTTTTAATAATCATTGATTTTTTTAAAAAAGTATTCAAATAAAAAATATTTTTAAAAAATATTTTTGAAATTTTTTTTTAAATTGAATTTATTTAAAAGTTGTTTTTTTTTTTTAAATTTATTGTTAAGTTTTTTTTATATGTTTACTTAAACTTTTTAGCAATATTTTAAATGATAAAAAAAACAGAAAAAATGTCTTTAAATAATTTGTTGAAAATTGTTTAACAAGCAATTAAAGCAACACAGTTAGTTGAAGTATATCTGCGGATCCCATACCTTGAGCGAATAAGTCCTTGATAAGGCCTCTTGGGATTCTATTAGCTGAAACAGCAGACGGCAGACGGCAGACGGCGGACGACAGACGGCCGACAACAGACTGGGCCACTTTTTGAGTAGAGTTCGTCTTGGCATCTTTGAACGAGCTGGCTGTGGAGGCATTGACCAACTAATCGACTTGTAGGGTCGCATCTCAATGACGGGGCCTCCAAAGCATCGCCTGGCTCCCTCACAAACAACAATAGCAATAGTGTAGAAGAGACAACGAAACGCTGTGGCAATGATAGACAACAATTTTCGGCCAGATGGCACTTGAGTGCAACAAGTGGCAACAACGCCGGCTCAAGTGCATTCTTCAGAGCATCAGTCTATTTTTAAGCTGCCAGAAATCCCTCGTGGAAATACCCACCAAAATAATATATATATATATAAACAACAAATAAAATATGATGACCTGGCACACACACACACACACACACACACACACGTTCACAGCCCAAATCGAACGAAGGGCAAACACAAATGCCAATAAGTCGCGCTAAGTGCACGCAATGCCAATGTATGGAGACCCAGAGACAAAGACAAAAGACAACAGCAAAAAGCGTAAAAAAGTCGCCTCGCTGGCTGCCACTTGGCGGCAGCTACTGCACAGGTGACCTGATTTTCAGCAGACACCTGCCCCGCCCCCCGCCACCTCTCCGGCCCAGCGCCTTCTTCTGGTGATGTCGCAACGCGATCGCCTCGTGTTGCAGCTGCTTTGTTACCTTTTGCGCCCTCTGCTACAGCTCGCTGTCGGCACTTGGCTTCCTCAGCATGTCCAAGTGCACCAATTTCAATTGCTGACGATGACGTAAAGCAGCAGCAACAACAGCAGCAACAACAACAGCAGCAGCAGCAGTCGCCGACCTGTTGCCTGTCGCTGCCGCAGCTTTTTTTTTTATACACCTAAATACCATTTCTCTCTCAGTCAAGACGAGAGACGCGCTTCAATTACGTTTGATAATTTGTGGCCAGCGTAGATTCGAGTGCTTAAACTCATTTATATGCTGCTTACTCCCTCTTGATCTATCTCTTTCTTTATACAATTTAAGCAATTAGTGTTTGTTTTGGTAGCTTCATACTTTTCTTCATACCCTGTAAACAAGGCGGCTGCAAGAAGGGTATTTTAATGTCATTAATCTACATTTAAAGATGCAAGAGATTTGCAAACTATATAAAGTGGATAGCAAGAATTGTATGTATATTATAGAGATACAGAAATTATACATATAAGAAAATATATAAATTAGAATTAGATATTGATATGAGAGATTATATGGTATATCTCCATATATCTCATGTATAGAACATATATCTATATATCCGTTAGATATTGATATCAGAGACCATATATCTCCCATATACATCATATATCTATGTATAAATAGATCATATATAGCTACCAACTCATATCACTCTCATTTCCGTAATCCCGATCTTGAACATATTTATTTATTTATCTTAAAACATAAACTCCAACTACAAACTAGTTTGCAGGGTATTTAATAGTCCATCACTCGTCCATGCTGAAAACACTTTTACCTGCTTAATTTTATTTGGCAGCAATTATCAAACTTTTTGATTTGATTTGATTTGATTTGATTTTCTTTTCATTGTTTCGTAATTGTTTAAAAGCTCGTGGCCCGTGTGTGTGTGAGTATGTGTGTGTGTGTATGTGTGTGTTGTAGGTGTTGTAAGTGTGGCCAGTTGACAGTTTTGATGATGCGCGCGCGCCCGGTCCACTTGGCGTATACGCAACGGCCTTGTCTAAGCGGCTATTTCCTGTTCAAGCGAAATGGGAGCACAACTGTTGTTAGACACAAATATTTGCTTAGCTTTTTGTCTGGGCATCGAGGGCTAAGCGTCAGCTGATGTTAATCCCAGTCTAACTGGGTAACCACAGCGGGTCATGAATGAATGAAGAATCATCATTAGCGAGAGTGGTGGAGGTGGCTGCAGGAACATCCAAGTCGAAGTATGTAATCGTGGGTCACTTTCGTTTTCAAGACAACATTTTCGAGTGTGTGCTCCAATTGTGAAAATAACACTTGGCACACTCAGGCGAAGGTTGTTGTGTGTGTGTGTGTGTGTGTGTGTGTGTGTCTTTCTCTCTCTCTATTTGCGCATCCGTAACATATATTTTTTGGAAATTACACTGAGCAAAATATGTATGTAAATTAATTATGATTAGGTATTTATGGTAATATTATTAAGTTTCTAGTAAATTTAGCAGTTTCAAATGCTAAAAATAATGAAATTATTTAAAGAAAAAAGACATATATATATATATATATATATATATATATATATATCAAAAAATTAAACAAAAATTTTATTTTAATAAATTTATTTCTTTTTATATAAATATACAAATATTTAAAATATATAAAAATTTCTTATGTGGTTTATATTTTATTCATACATATGAGGCTTCATAAAAATGAAAAAGATTAATTATTATAGGAAAATAATATAAAATACTTTACTTAATTGTATATTTTTTTTATATACAAATTTATATAAATAAAAATATATCTTATTTGACATATATTTCAATCTTATGTTTTAAACATTTTAGAAATAATTGAAAAATGATTAAATTTAAAAGTTAAAAAGTTAATTTCTAATGTATAAATATAAATATGGAAAAAAAAATTTATTATTAAAACTGTTAATAATAATTATAAAAATAAGTATTATATATCATAATTTTTTTTTATAATAATAATGAAAAAAATAAAATAAAATAAAATAAAAAAATAAATAAATAAAAATAAATGTTTTACTATAAAAATATTTACTCAATATAATTTCAGTTTTTACATAAATATATAAAGATTATTTTGTATAAAAAGATTTTTTTATGAGAAATATTTTATATATAATTATACACATACTTTATTCAAAGGTTTTAGGATTGAAAAAGCTGTTTAAAATTTAATTAAAAAATTTATTATTATTAGAAAAAAAACATAATTCTGTTTAGAAACTCTTCTTTAAAACAAGCATTTCATGTTTGGCCTTAATTAATTTAGTCTTCACAGTATTTTTTAGCTTCTGCTTAGCTTCTGCATCTCATTTTAAGTACAGAATTCCCAATTCAATTTTCGCTCAGTGTATGTGGCAAAAAAGTGGCACGTTTTTAAACGACCTCAAAGCCAGAGTTTGAGGCTGGTGGAAGCCGTTGCTGCCGGTGTCGTTGCCACGCCGACAGGCCCCAGGCAACATTCAAGAGGCCACCCTGGCAACAAACACAAATGCACACACACAAACACAGAGTTCCAGTCATTCGATTAGCGGTAAATAAATGTATTTTTTCAGTTATTTTGTTGCTGTGCATTTGGCTTGCAGCTCGGTAAAATTTCTCGCTTGGAGACATCAAAAGACAAGCGGGCAGCATTGGTAGCTGGCGAGTTAAGCTCCTGCCCAGCTTTGAACTCTTTTAGGCAGCGCGCTCTCTGTGCGTATTTATATGTGTGCGTGTATTTGTGTCTGTGTGTGTGCGCGTGCGTATGTGTTAGCGGCTTTTGATGTTTAATTAAATTCATTTTCGGCTGCGGCCTTTTGTAATGAGATTTTGGCCAGTTCAGCTGCTCAGCGTGTTGCTGTCTTTGCTTTTGCTGGCTGCTTCTCCGCTGCGCTCTCCCAATCGAATCATATAAATGCTCGACGCTCAGTTCAGTAGGGCATCAGTTGAGATTTGCGCTTTCCAATCGAACTATCAGCAGCAAGCAGCAGCAACTGTCCAGTCGATCAACGAACAGTTTAACAATTCAAGGATTACGTGTGTGTGAAAGAGACCCAAAGACTCAAAGTGTTTGCCATGCGCGCCTTCTCGCTCTTCGTTGGCTGTGTCGCCCTACTGGGCGCTGTCCAGGCACGTCCTGAGCCACCATCGCCCTACTATGGATTACCACAGCAGCAGAGCCAGCGTGCGTTGCCATTGAATGGTGAGTGTCTTTGAGTCTCTGCACTGGAGTACAACTTCATCTCTCCATCTCCATCTCCACCTCCCTTTCTCTCTCTCTCTCAGTGCATAGTGCGCCGTCACATCTCTACCAAGCGCTGCCCCAGGAGCAATCGTTTGGCAACTTTGCCCCGCCCGCAGCTCAGCCCCAGATGAACTATCTGCCACCCATGCAGCAACTGGAGGAGCAACTGGCACCCGCCGCTGAGCAGTTGAATGCCTACGATGACTCATACAACATGGCGCACCGCTTGTCGGGCGTGCAACATGCCAGCGGCTACAACAACGCACCACAGGAGACGCGTGTACACAAGCACATCTATGTGCATGTGCCGCCCAAGGACTTCGAGCAGGAGGATGCTGTGCAGCCACGCGTGCACCATGAGCAGGGACCCAAGCAGAAGCACTACAAGATTGTATTCATCAAGGCGCCATCGGCTCCAGCGCTGCGTGCTCCGATCGTGCCACCACCACCACAGAACGAGGAGAAGACTCTGATCTATGTGCTGCACAAGAAGCCCGATCAGGAGCAGGATATTGTCATTCCTTCGCCGCCACCCACCAAGCCATCCAAGCCCGAGGTCTACTTCATCAAGTACAAGACCAAGAAGGACGAGGTGCCCGTCTATGGACCACCGCCAGCTGAGATGGAGCCACGTCAGGCCAACGCCGATGACTTTTCGCCCATGGCCGATGTCTCTGATGTTCTGCCCACGACCAGCGCACCCGAGCTGGAGCCCGAGCAGCCCGCCTCCCTGCCCTCCAACATCTATGGCCCGCCCACAGCACCCGCCTACACAGGCGAGGAGGTGCAGACCACGCTGGCCGCTCCCGCCCATCAGTATTTGCCCCCGTCCACAGCAGCCGGCAACGAGGAGCCCTCCATGGCGCCCATCGTAGTCGAGGACTCCGAGCAGCGTCAGAACCTTGATGCAGCTGCACCCACTGCCGGCCATCTACCCGCTGCCAACTATGGCCCGCCCAGCCGCTACTTCCTCAAGAAGATCAAGTAAATGCAGTGGCGCATCTTCTACTTAGTCTAAATGGCGTGACACGCCCACTAGCTCACACACCCACACATAGCACACACAGCTGCACTCGCTTGTTGCCTTTCCATAAAAAAATTGTTAAATTGTTTGTTAAACTGTTTGTAGACAATAAAATTCGAATTTACTAAAAAAAAGATGATAAATATGTTTTATTAATTTTGCTGTTTTTCGTTTTCTTTTTTGCAATTGCATAAAAATCGAGTTTGTTTAAGGCTTTTATTAACACGTTATTGAAAGTTAACGACAATTGGCCCTGTCCAGCTCTTTAAAACTTGACCTTCGGGCCTTGACGCGTCGCGTCGTTAACAGCTCATTTTTTTCTCTCTTTTTAATTGGTTACGTTTTGTTAAGTTTTGAACGATTTTCCGCGTAGGTATTTTAATTTCGAAATTGAAGATTGTGCGTGTGATAAAAACAAAATAAAAGGTAATTTATATATGTATAATGGCTAATGAGTATGATTTTTAAAAACGGCCCAGAGAGTTGTCAAAAATATTCTTTTGCTTACATACAATTTATATATGCAACATTTTAAGCTAACATTATGTTGCCAGCAGCATGTTCCCAACAAAGTTGTAATAATATTGCTGCTATGTGATGGTCAATAAGCACTTTTCATTTAACGGTTAAATAAAATGTGCTAATAATATTATTTTTATATGCATATACGAATCATTTCACTTTAAACTATACTCAACAGAAAACAAAATTGCTCTGCTTATCAACAAACCTCGTACTTTCCTTAAGCACAGCCTAGCAACATTTTAAGTGCGCTTCGCAGCATGTGCTTGGCAGCATGTTGCCTGGTTGCCTTGCTTTTGGCGCCAAAGTCCTAGCTATTGCGCAGAGTGTGCAACAAATGCAGCCGAACTTCAGCCGTTCGTTCGTGCATGAGCTTCGTGTCGTTTAGAACTTTGCTTGCCTGCTGATCTCCATTCAGTCATCCACTGACGCCAGTCACGGAATCCCGCAATTCAGTTCGGTTTTTGTGTTCGTACGCCACGCAACGTAATGGCGGCAGCGCTTGTTGCTTTTGGTTCTAAGCGAATTGTTGCTGCTGTTGCTGCTGTTGCTTGAGACTTTGGCGTTATTTCGCCCATTCGCGCTTTCAGTTCCAATTGGCCGGCAGTGGCGCCCGCAGTCCGTTTACCGTTTGTTGCTCGCCTCTTTAACGGGAATGTGCTTTGGGCACATCATTTGCGCCATTGAAACGATTTGTTTATGTGAAATACCAATTCGAATGTGCCCAGCACGCGAACAATGCGCACTATAAACGCAGCAATTAATTAACTGTGTATCGAGACGCTTTCTGCAATTAACAAAGCTGCGAGACGGCCACTGAGGCGTGTGCGTGCCATACCAATACAATTTGTTGTGCGTGTCTGTGTGTGTAGTTGAAGAAGAAGAAGTGCCACAAATGCAAATGTGTAAAAATTTGTGCACATAAGTGAATGTCGTCGGGTCAGTTAACTGTTTGTATTTGCCATTGCTATTGCCCTGCTAAATGCTAATTTCATCACCTCGGGAGCTCGACAACACGGAGAGCCAGACCGAGTCGCTAAAGTTTTTGTAAGTATATCTCAACCAAATTATATAGTATGTACATATATTATATGAATTCGTAACCTACTGCCATGTCACATACATTTTTTAGTGCTAACTGTTGCTCCTTGTGCTATATTCAGTGTGTCTTTTTATACTTCTTTTTTAATGAGAAGAAGAGTATATTAGTTTTGTTTAATTTTGTGTTTATTGCTTTAAAAATATTTTCAAGTTTAATGGAAATTGATGTTGTTTGGTTCTAGATAAACGCTAAAAATTCAGAAAGTATTTTAAAAACATTAGAGCGTTTTAAAACAATATGTCAAAACTGATTCAATAACCAAATTACTATTATTTTATTTTATTTTTTTATGACAATAATTTTATTTATTTGGTTTCATTCTACAAAACACTGAAATCTTTAATTTTTGAGGGAGCAGTAGAAAAGTGTGAATGTTAAGATGGGATATTGTTAGATGGTAATTTGTATATATTGTATATATAATATATTGTTTTATGATAATAATTTTATTTATTTGGTTTCATTCTACAAAAGACTGAAATTTTTAATTTTTGAGGGAGCAGTAGAAAAGTGTGAATGTTAAGATGGGATATTGTTAGATGGTAATTTGTATGTATAATATATCGAGTTTGTTATAATTGAATGTGAATTTTTTTTACATATATAAGAGTTTTCATTAAATAATAAAGTCATTTACAAAATATTTCGAACATTATTTTAAATATTGTTTTAGTATTTATA
Organism: Drosophila hamatofila; assembly: GCA_035045345.1. Classification (NCBI taxonomy): domain Eukaryota; kingdom Metazoa; phylum Arthropoda; class Insecta; order Diptera; family Drosophilidae; genus Drosophila; species Drosophila hamatofila. Next base: position 4,044,115 of record JAWNPA010000020.1, on the reverse strand, counting down.
TTAAACAAATTAAAAATTTGATAAATAAATAAAATAGGAAACTCAAATTTCCTCAGCTTTGATTTGATTTACAGTAGGGTAAATATTATTTTAGTATTATTTCGGATAAATTGGATTTGAAATTTACATTGAAAAATAAAATAGGAAACTAAATTTTAGTTTCGAATAAATTTGATTTAAAATTTAAATTGAAAAATAAAATAGGAAACTAAAACCGCCTTAGCTTTGATTTACAACGGAGAAAATATTATTTTAGTTTTCAGTTTCGAATATATATCCTTTTCAATTGATATTAAAAATCAAACAATTCTCTCAGTTTTAATTTACAACAGGGTATTTCATAGTCGTTTACAGCGCTGTATTCGACTTTTATTTGTTTTTTCCTTAGCCAAAGCCTGCTGCACTTGTTAAGAGACAATATAATGAGCCTCCGTTTAGACTTGCCTTGCACTTGGTTAGTTCCTTTCAGTTGGCATTCCACCATTGTTTGCATTTGCATTGTTTGAATAACTTTTGCAAGATGTTTGCAATCCACAGGAGACTTAACATTGAGCACTCGCCCGAAGACTTGGCACTCAGTTCTCGGCAGTTATGCAGAAAGAAAGCCAGACAGCCAGTCATGCAAAGGCTTCACAGTACTGTAACAATGCTAAAGTATTTGAAATACATTTGCAACTGAAAGTTTTTCCTTTGCCTCACGTGCGGTTTCACCTGGCAGGTGTCAGCTTGTTTGCTGTCAGACGTTTACACGTGCCGTGTTCCCATTTTAATATAGCGATTCATAAAAACAGGTAGATCCCCAGGGAGCAACTGTAATTGACATTTTTGTGGTTCACCCTTGTCACTAAAAACACTTAATTCCTATGGTTAGTTGTCAAAATGCATTATCTTTTTTTATTCTAAATATAGATGCCATTTTGGAATTTCATTTAAACTTCAATTATTTCTTTACTATAGAAATTAATTAGTGTCTTTATCATTTCGCCTTGACAATTTGTGCCATTTTAATACAATTCTTTGCAATTTGTTATCTGCCAACGATGCAAAAGACATTTATTATTCCTTTATATTTAGTTGTATTTCTTTATTGATTGCATAGAGGAGTCCCCTAAGGGAGAATTGGCTTATTGGCCAACCGGATATTGGCTTCAATTGCCAGCTGATAAATCAGCTCTGCTCAATTTACAGTTATTGTTGCATTTGACTACACCTCTGTGCGCGTGTGGAAATGAAAAAGAAGCAACGGAAGTGCCCTGGAAAATATATCATCTGATTTATTACGCATACGCCACATTGTGTTGCTTGCAGACAGCAAAAAAAAAAAAAAAAAGAAAAGCTTTTTTTGAGCCCTGCCTTTGGCCAATTTTCTACGCTGACAGCTGCCAGCAATGCGAACAGTTAGTTAATTATAAATTATGAGCGCCGAAGGCGAGGGGCGGGACATTGCGTAGGCGGCACATAAAAGTGTGCCGCTCCCTCGGCATTATTTAAGGCCCATTATGTTGGCCAAAACCAGACACATATGTTTGTTTTGCTGCTGCTGCTGTTGCTACTGCTGCTGTCGCTACTGCTGCAGGTGAGCGCATATTTTATCAGCAATTAACAGTTGAATCCGCTTGGCTCAAGTGCCTGCAGCGTTTTCCTTCCTTCCATTTTGGTGTTTGCCGGCAATGCCCTTTGGCTTTTCGGAGCTTTAAGCAGTTCTTCTTTTGTGTTTGACTGGGCCCAAAACAAACACTTTGTACGGTTTATGGCCGCGTGTTTAATGTCAAAGCGTGTCATGAGGGCGTGCGTCTGTTGGCCTCAGCTTTTACGGCATGGCGCTTTTGGTTTCAGACTGCTACAGACACTGAGCGAAAAATTGTAGACTGAATAGGGTAAAGTGCGTATGATGGTTGAGTAGAGTCAAGAAGAAACAAGTTTGGCTAAGTTGAAAATTCTTTGTGATGGGCTTAAAAATTGTGTATTCAAGAATTTATTTTAAAGTGAACTATTTTTTAGATTAAGATTTATATTTGGCTCAAATTCTAAGAAAGTTTTTTAGCTGTATAATCGCATAATCAGACGAGGAAATATTCATAAGAATATATATGATTGCTTATGGTATAGATACTTTGTATTGGGAGTAAACTGAATTAAAGTAAATAAAATGGTAAGTATTTGACCTATATTTTTATTAAATTTTAGGGAAGCTTAGCAAATATTAAGTCGCTTAGGCATAAGAAGAAAAATTTATAGGAAGAACTTTGATTGCTTTTGGCCATAAAAATCATTATTTCACAATTTTGATCTATATTTAAGTTATATTCTAGAGATCTTTAGTATATATGGAATCGCATAAACACAATAAGAAATAATCATAGAATGAAAAAAATTAGCTTGACTAATGGTAAATATACTTTTTATTGCGCATACAAATTATAAAAAAAAAATAATAATAATGAAAAGTAAGCAAAAGAATTAAGATTTAAATCTATTTTGGTTAAAGTCCAGAGATATTTTGTATATATAGAGTCGTTCCTTCTAATCTATAAAAAATTTCTGCAAAATATAGCTTAAATATCTATGTTAATCTTTTCAGATTAACAAATTTGCCTTTTTAAGGCAGTCTTAATTTCATACATAATCTTTTCTCCAAGTGTACGTCATTTTTTGTGTGTTCAGATGCTGTTGCAGCGCTTAAATTTACAATGGCCGACTATATATTCTTTAATGCTTGTAAATATTCAAAAATAAAGAAGCCGAGTTGGAAAAATATAAAGCGCAGTCGTTACATTAATCAATATTTCAATCAATAAAAGAGTCCATCAATGTTGAAACGCTTCCGGTGGCATCACGCACATCACCACATCTCGTGATGTGGCATCATCATTATAAATAAACATTTGAAATGGCGCAAAAAATATGATTGATAATCAAATTGAATTGCGGCTGAGCTTCCGTTTTTGGTGGTTTATCTATTGCCGAGCTCCGAACTGAAAGATCGTGACAAATGGCTTAAGTGGGTGAAAGCTAAATTTTCATTTTGCACCTGGCCACGGACGGCAGGTGATAAAAATAAATGCTATTAAAATTGATTTCCATTCAAAGTAGTTACATTTTAATTAATGTTTTGATTGCTAATTATAAATGTTGTTTACATTTACAAAGCAAATTGAGGAGAGGGAGAGCGATTGAGGCGAGAGACCTCAATTTGATTTTTATATTTATATATTTTTGCTTTTGTTGGCATAAAGCTCATTTTTCTGCTGTTTGAATTTGTATTTGACTTAATAATCTGTTTATAAATCAATTGAAATCAGTTCGCGCAGCAATAAAATATAATTACTTGAAGAATTTTATTTCAGCTTAAAGCTGAAAAGAAAAACACATTTGTTCTGTTTTATAAATAATGATTCGTTGTTAGATATTTAATAAAATACTTTAGACTGAATTAAAAGCCAGCATACATATTTATTTCTATTTATTTGGCATATTTTCAAATATTTATTTTAGTCTAATGAATATAATTTATCTTTGTTAAATAAGTTCAACAAGCTGTCAATTGCATAACTTTGTGAATTATCTGGAAGAATTTTTTTTTGCTGATTTGCCACATTTCCAAAAAGCTCATAAAAACGATTGTATATACGAGGTGTGTTCAATAAGTATTAAACATTTATTTATTCATGCATAATATCTATTTTCCCCTGTCATAGTAGTCCGCATTATTTCTGAAAACGTTTTTTCCACACTTCGAAGCATTTCAAAAAATCTTTTTTGAGATCTTGTTCAAGGCCGGCGGCGATGCCGTCTTCGTCTCCTTCTGGGACTCTTCAGTCACAGGCGTCTAGGTCTGGGGAATACGCTGACTGCGGTAGCAGTAGGCCGACGGCATCATACAGTGACTGTAGTAGTATTCCCCAGACATCTTCTTTTTGACCAACATTTTTATGCAGATTCTTTGCTTCATTTTAACATAGACAATCATCAAAGCAAAGCAAAGCCAAAGAACGTCCAACAAAAGCAATTGTTAAATATATAGTTAGCATTTAAAATGGCTTTAAGCTTATCAGCATGAGGTGAGGAACATGACTAACATCAGAAATATATTACAATTTGTAAGTAGAATAATAAGCCGTAGAAATTCAAAATTCACTTGCTGAACCCACCTCAAACTATATCTAAATCTTTTGTTGCCAGCTTGTTTAGGTCTTCCATATATTGATCAAATATGATGAAACCTTAGATATGGTTTTTTCTGTCGTCCCTAAAAACTCAGAGATTTATGCTCAATTGACTTTTTAGGCATTTATATATACATATGATATTGACATTGATATGGAGCAGCAAAACAGAGATAAACCTGGTAACAAAAGATTTAGATAAGATTTTTTCAGTCCTTTGGGGCGCGCACTTAAGAGTGTAGATATTTTTTTGAATAATTTATATTTGCATTGATATATAGATATGATGTATGTTGCCATTACCACACATATGTAAGTACATATTTTAAATGCCAACTACACCTTACAGATTCCGAAAACTGAGTTCGTTTAGAGCTTAAATCTGTAGTTTAAAATAGCTTACATGAGAATCATGCAAGGTGCTTATTCTAATTACTTAACAGATGCTGCAAATACATATACATATGTATACTTATCCTAAGTTACACACGTTCTCAATTCTTAAAACTGTCACCATAGCCATATTTTATAAGATTATTTATAATTTCTATGCTTATGCCTGAACATCATGCTCCACGATTAAATCATGCTTGAAAATTATTTATTAAGCTTGAATAGCACCATATAAAATATGTTTATGTAGTAAGAGATGTATGTACGTATTTTTCCATTTGCTTGGCGCACAGGGACTGTAACCAGGATATCTTGAACCTTTTTTGGACGTGAGTATAGTCAAGTATATTTATCGAATTTGAGGACAGTAACGGCTAAACTGGCAGAGGAATATACAGTATAAAACAGAAAGCCAATATAATATTTTCGCATTCCTTAACTTTTATTAAAATATCTTTAATTGCTTTTAAATGCATATAATCAAAAGTATTAAATTGTATTACGAATTTAAAGATGCCTCTTGAGGCATTTTAGGACTAGGTCCTTCTTTCTTCTATATTTAAACTAAATATTCTCAGCTCATCTATGTTAAAAGATCAAGTGCACACGTATTTCATTAGCATTGCATTCAGAATCTGCTCAGACTTTTAACTTGACAAAAAATGTTGTTTACTTTAGACATTCCTCAGCTATTGTCTCTGAGTATTTTTACTTTACTTGATTTTAGTTATTTTAGTATTTTGCTATTTTATTTATATATATATTTTTTTTTACAAAAGCACTCAACAACAACACCTGAGCTAGAAGAGGGACAGCAACAAATTGAATTTGTTTACTCACATACTCAACACACACACAAAGAACTTTAGCATACAGTTGGCAAGTTGTGATAATAAAGCGTCTTGAATGTTTATAAAATTCAATTTTGCTGCCAGAAGAGAGCGAGAAAATAAAAACCTGCTCAAGCATCTACCTGAGACTCATCGCCTTTGTGCTTAGTTTTCGCTTTGCATATTTTGTGCAGCTTTAAAAAAAAAAAAAAAAAAACTAATTTCGACAACAATCCGGCCAGATGCAACCAGCTGGCTTTTGATATGTTCAGCTGCAGCAAGGATAAGAAAGAAACCCGAACCCCCTGAAATGAGACAAGTTTTGAGCAGCCATATTAAAAATTCCTTCGGCAAAAGTTTACTCTTTACTTTGCTCCTTATTGCGGCTTTGTTTGACCAAAAGTTTTGTCTCTGCTCTCACTGATTGCTATCTCTCTGTCTCCGTCGACTCTACTTTGTATACTCAACATTTTTCGTGGTCATACTTGAGGGCAATATACCAAAATGAATGTGATTAGATGCAAAAATGATGTGCCAAAAGGAAAGAGGGACAAAAGAGAAAACCATTTCGTCAGGTAACTTTTTGGGCCAACATGGCGTATGTGGAATATCCCATGCTCTGTGTCGCTTGTGTTTGCCCCAAGCTAAGCATATTTATTCAACTTATGTCGAGCTAATGCAAACATCTCTTTGTGTGCAAAATTTACGTTTATTCTGAGTCTATGAATTGTCGAACCAAAGTTTCAACTGTCTATCATGCTAACATAATTTAATCCAATTGTTTGTGTGACTTATGTGGCTATGTCTCATATATGAAGCTCATTCTGATTGCCAAAGTTTGACTACGTTTGAATACAAATTGCAATTTTGGAGTTTCTCTCTCTGCTAAGCCAGACAAATGTCTTGAGAAACTGCTTTGAAATGGCTAGCATTAGCTGTCTACTTTGATTAATATATCTTGAGATATGAGGAAACATTTTAGAAATTGATGTGAGACAGCTGTTGTCTATCAATTTGCTTACACATATGCCCCTGCTCTGAGCTTAAAAGCTGCTTGCCTATAAAAACAAACATTTCGGCATTTTTGCCAATGCATCATAAATATTTACATAGCCCAAGCTTAAGTGCAGTGAGGCATGCAACACATGATGGCCTGTGGCCCTCTGATGATCTGCACACTTGACTGGCCAAACTGGATTTAGGATGACTTCACTATATAATAAAATGTAATCATAAATTAATTCAAATAAAATTTGTAATTTTATGCGCATTGTGCTCGAAGCTTTATGCCTGGCAGGACCTTTTGACAGACTGCTCTGTAGTTGGGCATATATATATATATATATATTCTTTTTTTTATTATTGCGCTTAGTTTCCATTGAGCTTCAACCAAGCTGAACTCATGGGTGAACCGCATACACACATACACACACATACACACAGTGACTACACTCATTTTATTGGCTGCTCAGGCTTGCCTATTGAACGGGCTCAACGGCCCTAAAAGATTGTCCAAGCGTTCACAAATACAAACAAATCCAGATACTTTGTTTCAGGCGCTGTAACCTTTGCTTATAGCCCAGGGCTTTGGCATAACGAAGCATTTAAGTGACGGCTGCCAATCCGATGTGCTGCGAATGTCCTTTCGCATTGGGTGCCCAAGCACCTTGCCACGTTGCCAAGCTCAATCACCAGGGACCACAGAACAATGGCCAGTTGACACATTTGTGTAACTTGCGGCACTTGCTGACGACCCTCATTAGCTCAAATTCAAGGCGAATGTTGAAAAGCTCTCAAAACTCTAAAAATGGTCAAACAGTTTCCTATGTTCCTGCTTTTTTAAATCAGCACAAACGGCATTAATATTTATTAGCAACATTTAGTTTCCTGTACTTGAGAGACTGTATAATGTATGCTATATATAACATGTAGTCGAGATGCTGTTTGATTGGGGAATACTCTGTGGGCGGCAGTTTGCTGTATAAATTCATGTGTGTGTGCTTTTATATATATAAAGCAAATCGATTTTAGAATTACTTTGACATTTATTATAAGTCGCTCAGATTTTGATTTCGTATGCGATTTATTTGAATCACTTAAATAATAAATAAACTTTTGCTGCTTTAGCTTACTGCTTGAAAGCTTATTAGTATAATTTAGGCAATATTTTTTTTTATCGATTTTTATACTCATTCACGTAGTGAAATGGGTATATTGGCTTGCTATGCAACTCTCGTAAACCATTTCTAGGCTATTACAGCTAGAGACTTAAAATTTGGAATATATACTCATGTGTACAATCGTTCTATAAAAAGAGAAGATCTTCTCGATTGGCCCAATTATGATCCTATATGGATTGAGAAAAACCGATCTGACTATAAAGTTTCTTGCATAAATTCTGTTAATATTGGAGACTTGAAATTTGAAATTTTTAGAGATAGAAGCTAGAAAACTTAATTGCTGTTGGCCTTCTTTTTAGATTTGTCAAAAATGATATACCAATTGAGAGCGTGGCAAATCGGAGAAACCTATATCTTGCTGTTTTGAAGCTAGCAGCGTTTTGATCATAAATGAGTATTCTGTAGTCGGTAGTGCCCAATTACAAATTTCTTACTTGTTGTGATAAAGTTAAGGCAGTTGAATGCATGAATGAATATATATGTATATAAAATATATACAATTCTTATGTAGGTTGTCACAAAAGTGTCAGAGAGTGAAACAGAAGCCTCTCAGCTATGCAACGATTATGATAAATGATTTTTACACACATAATTATGTGGGTGTTGGTGTGACCTCAAAGGCTTTAAAGAGGCCCTGGGCACATCCGTCTGCCACACGTGTGACTTCGCGCAATGTTGAATAATGAGCTCTGAAGCGCTGAGCCGTATAAACCGTATTCTACGGCCTGCTGCAGTGCTAAGGCCCAGCACTCCGTTCAGGCCGTTAAGCTGTCTGACCTTTTCACATGTTGTGTGTTCTCTTCTTCTTCAACTTCCTTTTTTTTTTTTTTTTGGTGGTTCGAATGCTTGGCGGTGCTGTTAGGCATGTTAATATTGTGGCCTGCATTATTGATGGTCCGCCTACAGGCCAATGTAAAACAATATGAATGTGAGACATTTCATGCCAAGGACCTCGCCGCAGGTTAAGTGAAAATGAAAATAAAAAGCTGGAGAGAAATATGCAAATCACTCTACACGAATTCCTGGCATTCCAGACAAATTGAGCCTCGCCTGAATTGCCACTCAAATGAATTTTTCAGCAAAAAGACCAAAGTCATCATGCAAGTGCGAACCGTTCATAATAGAAATCTTTCACCTTTCACCTTTGGTCTATGAAATCTGTTTGAAATATTTCACGACTTGCGGACTGGCAGGTATTTTTAAAGTTAAGTATTTGTCACCTGGGAGTTTGACTTTAAATTTTCTGCGCGCAACTTCAGCTCTTGATTTGCTAAGAATTTTTGATTATATCATTTCCGGGTCGATGCACAGCTTTGAGTGGGTCTGTTTATTTTTGAGATGACTGGACACATGTTATATTTAGAGTGGTACAAATATAATATTTAAGTATTTTGTTATCAACAGAAAACAAGACAAGACAACATGAAAATTCATTAGTTTAATAGCTTTTGAAAATATATAAAACAGCTGCCAAGCTGAGACGTAGTTCAGTTCGTGAAAATGTTGACAACGCCAGTTTGGATAAATTATTTTGGTGAGGCTGAATTGTTGACGGCTTTTGCCGCGAAATGTCTGACAATGTATTTATCGTGGAATAGCACTTCATATATGGCTCATACTCTATTTTGTATACCCAATACTCACATCGAGAGTCAGTCTTTCTACGTCCGTAAAGTGCCTTGAAGGAACTGTTAAGTCTCATCCCGAAGACTGTTCTAGATATTGGCAATGCCTCAATGGTGAAATTCTAATACAAAACTGTCCCACGCAAAGCTATTTTGATCCAGAGTGGGAGGTGTGCGTCATCGATGTGAGTGGCATATGTGTGGCAGCAGCTGCGCAATGCTCGGAAGGACAGATTGAAGTGATTTCTGGTGATAGTTGCGGTTACTCTCGATGCGTGAATGGCAGATTAGAGGAGGAAAACTGTCAATTGGGCAGCTACTTTAATGCGACTCTAAAGATCTGCGAGATCGATGAAAACGGAATATGTTCTGTTCCTTCTGTGAAATGTGTGGAGGGTGAAATTCAGGAGGACCCTGAGGACTGTGCTGGGTTTCTCAAATGTGCTAATGGAAGCCTGATTCAAGAGAGATGTGCCGAAGGTAGCTTTTTTAATGCGGACTTGGAGATTTGTGAGATCGATGAGAATGGAATTTGCATTCCTAAAAATGAGACGTGTACGGATGGTACTTTAGAAGAGGATAGCGAGGACTGTGCAGGCTATCTGAAATGTGTAAATGGGAGTCTTATTGAAGAAAAGTGTGCCAAAGGGAGCTTCTTCAATGCTGGCTTAAAGATCTGCGAGATCGATGAGAATGGAATATGTATTCGTAAGAATGAGACGTGTAGGGATGGCTCCTTAGAAGAAGATCCTGAGGACTGTGCAGGCTATCTGAAATGTGTAAATGAAAGTCTTGTTGAAGAGAAGTGTGCTAAAGGTAGCTTTTTCAATGCGGACTTGAAGATCTGCGAGATAGATGAGAATGGAATTTGCATTCCTAAAAATGGGACGTGTACGGAAGACTCATTAGAAGAGGATCCCGAGGACTGTGCTGGTTATCTGAGATGTGTTAATGGAAGTGAGGCCAAAGAGAAGTGTGCTATAGGGAGCTACTTCAACTCTAGTTTGAAGATCTGCGCATTCGATGAGAATGGTAACTGTATTCGTAAAGAGAGGAAGTGCACGGAAGGTTCTTTAGAAGAGGATCCAGAAGACTGTGGTGGTTATTTCGTATGTGTTGATGGAAGGCTGCTCGAAGAGAAGTGTACTAAAGGTAGTTTTTTCAATTCTGACTTGAAGATCTGCGAGATCGACGAGAACGGAGTCTGTATCCCCAAAGATGAGAGGTGTACGGAAGGCTCTTTAGAAGAGGATCCTGAGGATTGCGGTGGTTATTTCAGATGTGTTGATGGTAGTATGGTCGAAGAGAAATGTGCCAAAGGCAGTTTTTTCAATGCAGACCTGAAGATCTGCGAAATCGATGAGAATGGAATCTGTGATCCCAAAGATGGAAAGTGTAGTGAAGGTTCTTTACAAGCGGATCCTAAGGACTGTACAGGTTATTTCAGATGTATTGATGGAATTCTAGTGAAAGGAAAGTGTGCTAAAGGTAGTTTCTTTAATGCTGACTTGAAGATCTGTGAGATCGATGAGAATGGAGTCTGTATTCATAGTCTAAGATGTTTTGAGAATGGGGTTGAGGAGAACCCCGAAAATAGATGTGGGTATCTCAGGTGTACTTATGGAAGTTTAGTAGAATTCGATTGTGCTAAAGGTAGATACTACAATTCGAGCTTAGAAATCTGTATGACTGATGAGAATGGAGTCTGTGCTAGAGTTGGGGAATGTGAAAACAGTGAGACAAGAATCGATCCCGACGACTGTGCTGGCTACTTGCAGTGCATCGATGGAGAAATGGTTAAACAGCTCTGCTCATATGGCAGCTACTATCACACAACACTACACAGCTGCGTCGTGGACAACGAAGGCATTTGTATTCCCCTGTCGGATCATTGTATGGAAGGTGAAAGGGAAACTGACCCTGAGGATAGTGCCTCCTATCTGGAGTGCATTGATGGAGACTTCATTCAGCAGAGATGTCCAATTGGCAGCTCCTTCGATGCGGACATCAAGTCCTGCATTGTGAACGAGCAGGGTGCTCGCACAGCTTAGATGGATCTACACGCTGTACCCTTAAACTATGAATTCTATTTAATAAATAATGAATTGCCTAAGTAGATTATTTATACACGCAAATACAGTTGTCCCTCGGCATTGCTAATAGAAACTTGTGGTATCATATGCTGCACTGCGCTAGGGGCAAAGTTTTCGTTGGGTTCGCACTTCGAACAGCTGCGACTTTTTTGGGTTAATGGTATAAAAGAATTATAACATTTGTACGTAATTGAATGGCTTTAATGAACTGTTAGCATATATAAATCCAACTTTTGTCTGGCAGCAATTCCATTATTTTTGGCGCCTTAACTAGAAGCAGATTGATGGGTCTGTGTCCTAATTAGGAATAATAAGATTCGAGTTTCATACTCATGTGGAAGGAAAGACGAAGATAGAAAAGAAATACGTGTCGAATAACACGCTGTCCCAGGGCTACAGCTTAAATCTATCCACTCTTAATTAAGAGTATTCCCGCAGTGCGAAGGCAGCGCCATTGCCAGCTTTTTGCTTGCAATGGGAGACATCAAAGTGTTTTCGATTACAGCAAAAACTCTGTAATTAATGCCGGACACAAATTTTCGATTACATCAGGTAAGAGAGACAGGGAGAGAGAGAGAGAGAGAGAGAGAGAGAGAGAGAGAGAGAGAGAGGCTTAGTTGACTAAGAAAATATCTTAGTTATTTAACTACAAGCAGACGCAGTATAAAATATATATTTTGTCTTATAGGTTCAAAGCCCGACAGACCCTTTTTAGTCCACTCATAATATTGAACATGCTTTGACTGTGGGCGTAACGTGCTAAGCGCACATCAAAGGGCATCAACAGCAATTAAATTTGGTTCGATTTCATGCTCGCTTTATTGATGAATTTGGAAGACTTTGCCTTTGCCCACTTCTGGGCCGTTTAGTCCCCTCACTTGTTAATTGTCGCATTGACGAATATTAAATTCAGGATATAAATGTTCGTCTTACGTCCGTTGTCCTTATCTCCCTCGGGTGTGGGTGTCGTTACAATTCCCGGTGGAGTAGCGGCGCTTGAGCTGTCATTTGTCACCACGCTGGGTGTATTTGTTGTTGTCTCCACTACAATTGTTGTGGGCTGCAGTGTTGTTGTTGTCTCCTCTACAATTGTTGAGGGTTGCAGTGTTGTTGTTGTGTCCTCAACATTTTCATTGGGTTCACCCAATCCATATGGCGATGCCTTGTTAACAGGCACATAGAAGCTGCCAACGGCAATCTGTTCATTTTCGCTGGCGCCCATCTTCACAGTGCTGTAGGTGCTGCCACAATCCTTCTTCTGAGCCTGCTCATAGGACGAACACTTGATGGTTGGGAAGTTATTCATTCGCAGCGATTCGACATAGTAGGACACGGCTCGTGTGTGGGAACAGCTGCCGGTTAAATCGAGTACACAGCCTGGCTGTGATTTACCGCCATTCGGATAGAAGGCAGCGCGCCCAATGGGCTTGCTGAAGCCCAATTTGCCGCCATTGGTCTGAATGGTCTCCACGTAATAGGCATCGTTGCTGGACAAACGCTTCTCGGGTTTGTCATAGCTGATCAGCGGTGAGGCGGGGTCAAGACCCACCACCTTTTGCACGGTGCCAGTAGACACCTGCTTGGCGGTAAAGCCGGCCACATGTGCTCCCAGACTGAAGCCCACCACTTCGAGCGTTTCCAAGGACATGCCATAGTCGGTGACCAAAAAGTCCACCAGGTTAGCAATTTTCTCTCCGGCTCCTGCCGCCGCTGCCACGGAGGAGGCATATTCCAACGAGCGACCACGTGCCCAGTCCACAGCAATCATATTATAGTCGCCCGACAGGAACCAGGCATTACGCACGCCTGTGTTGACACCATCCTGGTAATTGGAGTTCCAGCCGTGTATGGTAAATCTATCAATGAAATGGAACTATAAAGGCGAACTGTATCATGGAACACAAACAAAACTTACCTAGTCGGATTGGCGGCATTGAAATTGGATGCATCAATGGACTCCTTTGTGGCCTTGATGAGCTGTCCCTCCGTCGGATTGCGTTGCGTATACAAATAGAAGCTAACTGCGTTCAGTGACAAATGCTGAGCGATCTCCATAGTATTGAGTGTTTCATAGGCCTCTAGTATACCTTCAGCCTCCTCCAAGCTAAGCCAATTGGAGCCATCGCCCAACTGTGGCACGTACCATCCATTCTCGCCATGGATGCGATTCGATTGCTCCTCAAGGGGCAGTGCGCTGACTAAAATCGAGAACTCTGAGTTGTAGTTCAGTCGAAGGTGCAAAGTACTCACCAGCTAGCACGCTAATAGTTAGGAACACAATCAAAGTCATGTCTAACGTCTATTGTAGCAATTGTCACCACTCACATCTTTATATAGACTTATTTGCCAATTAAATCGGCTACTGTAAATTAAATATCAATCGAATAACAAAAGATTGGAAAGCAGATTAGATTTGTAGTCATAATCATTCAGCAAATTTTTTATCGCAAATACAGTGTACAAATTTCTGCATTGAAATTAAAACATATATAAATGTTCCTTTGGTTTAATTGATTAAATCGATGAAAAAGAAAAATGAAACTGTTTACGGTGTAGTCAAAGCTTGGTGAGTGTAAATCACTTCGAAGCCAAACAGTTAACTCACTCAACTTAAAATTTGAATTGAGTGAAAGCTTCGTAATGACTACGTAATTTAGATCAGCAGAAAAATTATGCTCAACTAGAGAATACCCTATATGCGTATTATAAACAGTTGTGTGACAAATTAGATGTAATATCACTAGACAAGCCAAGCGAATATTTGCTATCTTCTGTTGAGCTATTTGTGCCGGAAATTAATATCACACACAAGTGTATACTCCTTCATGAGGTAAAATGAGTATATTGGTTTTGTGAAATATCCGCATTGCTGTCTGCCTGTCTGCAGTCAGAGTCTTAAAATTTGGACTCGCGTTTACCCTCGTCTGATAGAGTGTTAATATTTATCCGAATCAGAAAATACATTTTCAGATATCTTTTAATATATACTTTCACAACCCAAGATCAAAATGATATGGCGGCTATATCTGTAGAGAATAGGACAAATCGGGAAAAAATCTATCTTAAATTTTTGTAGCGGAAGAAACTCAGAATTGAATTACTAAATTAATGTTGACCTCTGTAATATTAAAATATATACATGTACCAATTGGTAGCAAGCCAGATTGAAAAAAAATCTATCTTTAAGTTAATTGAAGATGGTATCAACGTTCTTAGTTGTTTTTAACTCCTTTCGGATGTCCTTTAGGAATTATAAATTACTTGAGAGAATACCTTTTTTGACCCAAGTAAGCGTCATTCTCTGACCCATGGAATATCAGGCTTTTAGTTTTCGCTATACAGTTTTATTGTTAAGGGAATAAAAGTCAGTCTAGTTGCCATATCCATAAGGATACTGGCTGTTGACGGGCACATAGTAGTCGCCGGCAACCATGTAGGCATTGGTGACGGCTCCCATTTTGACGGAGCTGTAGGTGCTGCCGCAGCTCTTGGAGACGGCTTCCTGGTAGTCACCGCACCTCATGGTGGGGAAGTTGTCCTGGGTGACGGACTCGGCATAGTAGATCACAGAGCGACTGTGGGAGCAGGAGCCGGTCAAATCGACACCGCATCCAGGCTGGGACTTGCCACCGTTGGGGTAGAAGGCGCCCTTGCCGATGGGCTTGAGGAAACCCAAGGTACCGCCGTTGGTCTGAATGGACTCCACATAGTAAGCATCGTTTGAGTTGAGACGCTTGTTGGGCGAGTCGTAGCTGTACAGGGGCAGAGCAGGGTCCAGACCAATGATGGTGTGCACCTGACCGTTCTTGACGTTCTTACCAGCAAAACCGGACACATGGGCGCCCAGACTGTGGCCAATGATCATGGTGTTGTCCAGGGACAGACCGAAGTTGGAGCGCAGGAAGTTGATCAGGTCGGCAACCTGCTCACCGACACCGGGCACAGCCAAGACGGAGGAGGCGTAGTCAACAGAGCGGGCACGTCCCCAGTCAACGGTAATCATGTTCATGTCGCCGTGGGTGAACCAAGCATTGCGCACACCATAGTTGACATAGTCATCGGCGCTGGAGGTCCAGCCGTGGATGGTGAAGCGAGTGGGGTTGTTGGGGTTGAAGTTTGAGGCGGAGATGCTAGCCTTGTTAGCCTTGATTTCCTGGCCTGAGTTTTGGTTAGACTTGGTGTACAGGTAGAAGGTGACGGGGTTCAGCAAGCTGCGCTCACGCTCAGCATGAGCTTCCAGATAGGCATCGGCCATATCCTTGTCCACCCACTCAAGGCTGCCATCGGCCTGGGGCACATACCAGCCGTTTTCACCATTAATCTTGTGCTCAACGGCGCTGGCTGTTGAATAAAATTGATTTGAACTTGCTAATTAAAATAGAAATCGTTGTTTTAAAGTCTTACCCGCCACAACGCAGAATGCGAGAGCCAAAAACAGTTTCATCATGCTACGCAGAAGACAATTTCCACTGATGTTCGGACCTGCCCCAGGCTATAGCTTTATATAGACGCATCTTATCAAATCACGCGTTTGCTCTGCAGACCCACTTGAGATTTGGCCAATTGATAGGCAATCACACCAATGCTTACCCCGCTCCTATGATTGATAATATTCAATATTAAATATTTAAAAACTTCAACGTCGACTGATCAATGAATTTTGCCGTTATCAATGTTTATACCCTGTAGCAATTGGAAAGAGGATTGCAGTTGTCTAAAGAAATTTAACTTAAGAATGGAAGGTATTGGAAGAGGAATTGATTTTAGAAATTTTAGACTGTAAACTTTTACTATGATATCTAAATAAATCAAAGATGAAATGCGAATCAATAAATATCGATTTCCAATAGATTAGTATTGAAAGAAGACACTATTTTCGCTTTTCTTAGAAAGTCAAGGCCCTTCAGTGGATAGATAAATAAATCAAATATTTAATGTGAGTCGATATATATCGATTTAATGTGCATTTTACATAGAAATTTGGGAATTTTCTCTTGAGAGTTAATAAACTCTAAATCAATCACAGAATTCATGTGAATCGATAAATATCGACTTTCAATAAGTGAATAATATCGAGAGAAAAGACCTTGCTCGTTGTTTCAGAAATTAAAGGCTTTATTTCATATAAATCAACAAATATTGATTTTAATTTTTAGATTTACGAACATGATATAAATTCTATAAGTCTTTTCGATATTAACATACGAGTTAACTCTGAATATTATTAAAAATGAATGTAAGTAAATAAATAAATATATATTTTAAGGCAATTCAAACGTAATTACAGGGTATATTCCAGTCTCTCACATACAATACCTTGTTCTTTGTGCTGACACATGTATGTTTACTGTTCTGGTGATACATAAAAGCCTCCTAAGAAGCTCTACTTAATACCTACGCCCATGTGCGCTGATAGGTAGCGAAAAAATTTTACAGATAGCTGCGAATTGTCAAGATTGATTTATTTGGCCAGCTCAACTATTGTGCAAAAGGGAGACATGTGCCTCAGACCTTAACCACATAGGCATTAGTAGAGCTGCTCATGCAACAGAAAACTAAGCTCTCTCCCCTACAGCTGCCTCAGTGTGGACGGACGCATCTGTGCTGCAGTATGCGTTTGTTAGGGTCTAAGCTCACAATTATGTGCACTTGTGTGCCGTCTAAAGCACATTCTGATTGCCCAGCTGTACCTCGTCGAGCACACAGCATGCCTACGCCAACGCTCTTACACTTCTCCTCCTCTCGCATTGAGCTTTGTGTGGGCATGTGTCCATTGGCTAATCGTCAATCGTGCAGGGGACAATGAGTGCGGCTAGTAGTCGCCCCATGCTGGACATCTTCTCGGAATTATCGGTCTGCTGTTCATGTCGGGTAATGTTTCATTTTGTATTAGAGCAGGTTGCTTTTATCACAGATGAGCAATCAAAAATGTCAGCATGATGAATTTCAAATCAATTAATTCACCTGCCAGCTCGGGCAGCGTAAACAACTCTTCTTCCATTGTATTTATAGAACTGGCAAACAGAAAAACAAAGCAATCTCCATTTACGCCCCCCCCCCCCCCCAACCCCCTTCGTGACGCTCCCACTAATCTCTGACGTGTGCTCGTGCACTCGATTCGCAGCGTACGGACCCCAAGTGCTCGTTTAGAGCATTGTATCTTGATAGAGATAGGGCTAGGAGTACCTACACTATCGCAAAGCAATTGTTTGTTTTTAAAATTATTCAGATCGACAGATAGCAGAATTTATTCAATTTTGCCAAAGGGCTCTTTGCTGTTAACAGGCACATAGAAGTTACCAGCCGACATGTAGGCATTGTAGTCGGCGCCCATGCGAATGCTGCTGTAGGTGCTGCCGCAGTCCTTTTTGATGGCTGCCTCGTAGTCCCCGCACTTGATGGTGCCAAAGTTATTCTGGGTGACGGCCTCAGCATAGTAGGTCACGGAGCGGCTGTGGGAGCAGGAGCCAGTGGCGTCTACACCGCAACCGGGTTGTTTCTTGCCACCGTTGGGGTAGAAGGCGCCCTTGCCGATGGGCTTGAGGAAGCCCAGTTTGCCGCCGTTGGTCTGAATGGATTCCACGTAGAAGGCATCTTCGGAGTTGAGACGTTTGTTGGGTTTGTTGTAGCTGAACAGGGGTAGAGCAGGGTCCAGACCAATAATGGTGTGAATGCGACCCTCGCCAACGGTCTTGCCAGCATATCCAGAAACATGAGCACCCAGGCTGTGGCCAATGACCATCAGGCTCTCCAGAGACATGCCGTGGTGCTCGTGCAGATAGTTGATCATTTGACCCACTTTGGTGCCGGCGCCGGATACAGCCACCACCGAGGAGGCATAGTCAACGGACCGCGCACGGGCCCAGTCAACAATAATAATGTTGTAATCGCCACGGGATAGCCAGGCCTTGGTAATTTCGGTGTTCATGGGGTCCGAGTGACGACCAGTCCAGCCGTGAATAACGAAGCGTGTGGCATGATCCTTGTTGAAGTGCGAGTCGCGAATGGATGCTTCCTTGGTGCTAATTTGCTTGCCCTCATGGGGGTTTGATCTGGTGTAAAGGTAGAAGGACACGGCATTTGTCCTTATGCGTCCCTCCATCTGCTCGGCCTCGGTCAACAACTGCTCGGCCTCGTCCAGATCCATCCACTCGAAGGTGCCATCGATTTGGGGTACATACCAGCCAGTCTCGCCATGAATGCGCTCCTCAATGGGCAGGGCGCTGACTGAAGAAGAGTATTAGGGACTCACGGACTTTCATTTAACAGTAAAAAATTGTGTCTTACCGGCGGCTAGTAGTGCTGCTAATACGAGTAATACTTTCATTCCGGTAACTCAAGTAGTTTTGCTATGTCGTTAGGATTTCTATCCCTTTTATAGTCTAAAGCGCTAATCATTTTCAACTTATGATAAGCTGCTAAGAACCTGCCCACATTTAATCATAAAATTCGTATGTTTTTGATAGGAAATCCAATTTGGCAACTCTGACGATATAGTCACTAACCGATGATAACTTGTCATTCAGTTAGATTCTATCATATGAAGCGCTAGTCACCATAGCTTTGACTATTTATTTGATAGAATACCAATTCTAGTCAAGATATAAGTTCTCTACATAGTTTGTTTTCGTCTTGTTTGTAGAAATGCTTTGATTTCGGAAAGCTATAAAAAAGCTGAGCTGACAACAAAACCATAAACAAACCTTGCTACCATTCCCAGTTCAAAGTCTTTAGAATATGATTAGCTGGTGAGAGAGACACGTTTATTGTACTTAGTCACTTAGTTGATATTGCCGAAGGGAGCCTTGCTGTTAACAGGCACATAGAAGTCACCAGCGACCATGTAGGCATTGGAGTCGGCTCCAAGGCGTACGCCGCTGTAGGTGCTGCCACAGTCTTTGTTGACGGCTGCCTCGTAGTCACCGCACTTGATGGTGCCAAAGTTATCCTGAGTGACGGCCTCAGCATAGTAGGTTACGGAGCGGCCGTGGGAGCAGGAGCCAGTGGCGTCTACACCGCAACCGGGCTGTTTCTTGCCACCATTGGGATAGAAGGCGCCCTTGCCGATGGGCTTGAGGAAGCCCAGTTTGCCGCCGTTGGTCTGAATGGATTCCACGTAGTAGGCATCGTCGGAGGAGAGACGCTTGTTTGGCTTGTTGTAGCTGAACAGAGGCAGAGCAGGGTCCAGACCAATAATGGTGTGAATGCGACCCTCGCCAACGGTCTTGCCGGCGTATCCAGCAACTTGGGCACCCAGGCTGTGTCCAATTACGTACAGGCTGTCCAGGGACAAATCATGGTTTTCATTTAAAAATTTGATCATGTTTCCAACCTTGGCACCAGCACCGGGAACAGCCACCACGGAGGAGGCGTAGTCCACGGAGCGAGCACGTGACCAGTCGACAATGATGACATTGTAGTCACCACGGGACAACCACGCCTTGGTGATTTCTGTGTTTATTGAGTCCTTGTAGCTCTGGGTCCAGCCGTGAATGACAATACGAGTGGGATGATCCTTATTAAAATGTGAGTTGGCAATAGATGAGTCCTTGGTCGTTATTTCTTGACCGTTAGTTGGATTTGAATGGGTGTACAGATAGAAGGAGACAGCATTGGTGCTGATGCGACCCTCCATCTCCTCGCCCTTTGCCAACAGATCTTCAGCATCGTCTAAGTCCATCCACACAAAGGAGCCATCCGCCTGGGGTACGTACCAGCCGTTTTCGCCGTTAACGCGATCCTCGACAGGCAAAGCACTCACTGCAACCCAAGAAAGCTTATCAGAGACTGTGAATACCTATAGAGATAATAAGTTAAACAACCTGCAGATAGGAGGGCTACTAGTCCAATTATACAAGCTGTTTTCATCTTGGAATCAGAAGTATGAATAATATATCATTGGCAGCTCCTGCTTATTTATAGTAAAAATTTGTTGAGCGATCCATCCTTCACTGTCGGTTTAAAGCCACTTGAAACTTGATTAAAATTGGCTTGATAAAGTTGAGTGAGCTGATTAAAATTCAGAGAGGTGTGAGAGACTCTCTAACTGATAATAAATCTTTATGAATGGAGGCAAACATCGATGTCAGATGATGGGAAGTGACAAATCCATATTTTATATGCTTTTGAATTTAATTCTAAGCAATTACTTATTTGATAGCCGTATCGCTTACAGTTTAGTATGGATTAGAAACTCAAGGTGTGTCATTCAATTATATGACTATCGTCGTAAACCCAACTAGATTAGCTAGTCTAGTCTGATTAGTCAGAAAATACTTCCTAAAATTAAATGGAATTTAATTGATTTTTATAAAATTCCATAATTGCGTATAGTAATTTAGTTGATATTTCCGTAGAGAGCCTTGCTGTTCACGGGCCCATAGAAGACACCTGCGACCTTGGAGGCATTGCTATCAGCACCCATGCGAACGGTGCTGCTGCATTTCTTTTTGACCGCTGGCTCATAGTTATGACATTTCATGGGGCCAAAGCTGTTCTGGGAGAAAACCTCTGCATAGTAGGTCACAGAGCGTCCGTGAAAGTAGGCAGCAGTGTTGCAGCCTGGCTGTCTCTGGCCACCATTGAAATCGCCATTGCTCAGCCAGGCGTCACGAATGTTATTGTTCATGTCGGAGGAACTATTCTGTTAATCGTTAATAGTTGAGAAGAAGTTTTTTTAAGAGAAGCTTTCAATCTGTTCATGTAATATTAACCTCGTTGGGCTCTAGCATTGAAGTTGGATGAACTGATGGACGTACTGGTGGCTGTGATCTTGGTACCCTCGGTGGGGTTCGACCTGGTGTACAGGTTGAATTCGACGGTAGTTAAAGGCTGTGAACGATTCTCTAGCATTTGTTGTGGTTGAACCCAAGTTTCTGCAACATCCATATCTATCCAAAAGAAGCTCCCATCTGCTCTGGCTATATACCAGCCATTCTCTCCACTCTCACGTTCAGACTCAGGAATTGAGAAGCTATCAGAATTTAATGATATAATTAAAATTACCCGTCAGTGCACAGAAAGTCAAGAGCTAAAAAGCCTTTATTTTGTTTGTAAGGTCTTTCGACTGATAAGGTTTTTCGACCAGCAATGGTCTTTTATAGGCCAGACCGAAGAAGTTATCGTATGGGCAGCCATCTAATCAGACTTCAGGCTAAGAAATTATCATCTGATAGGCATTGTCCAAGTGCTTAAAGTCTTTGATTTATCTTTTAATTGAATTTCATGCCGGACAATATTTTAGCTTAACTCTGCTGCCCTATCTAAATCGATTACACTCGTTCTCCCTACTGTTAATCTGCTATAAGTAGCCCTCTCGAGTGCTGAGACCCTTAAATGTTATGGCCCACAACTGACTTAATCGAATATAAGCGTCTATATTTTTCACTCGACTGTCGACGATTTCAATAGTATGTAGTATGTAGTTTCAGTTTGTCCGTTTTCTTGGTAGTTTTCACCTTGAATGATACAAAGTATATCACGAGCTTAGCAATCGCCACTAGGTCTGTCTGTTTCGTAAGGAGTTCAAGCATTGACATTCTCGGACAAATCCACCGCAAATGTCCCAGCTGTGGACTGCTTAAAGTAGCTCTTAAGGATTTTCTGATTTATATTACTTACGCTTGCCTATCGCAGCACACAAAATCAGGAGCCATAGAAACTTTATCTTATTGGGTTAGCAGTATACGATTGTTAATACATGAAGACCAACAGTTATATTTTGTACATAAAAGAATTTCACACACTCTCGATAATAAGTTTAGATATGATAATTACACGGCATATAATAACATTACGACGTGGTGAATAATTTGTACCTTCGTAATTGATTTTGAAGCCAAACCAGCCAGTATGCAGATTTTAAATCGACGTTGTCTTATATACGTCTACTAGTCCTTGAGAAACCTTGCCCTTTGAGTCGCCTTAAAGGTCGAGCAGGGAGTAGCTCTCTTGCGAGCAGGCTGCGATGTCTCAGCAATTTTTCGCTATATGCTTGTATGCCTTCCAATCTGCTCTTCAACTGTATGTAGATTGAGATTCTTATAGAGTGTGGAACCGCGTACGTACCAGGGACAGTTGGCATAATCGAAACATTAGCTATGCTTAAATATTTTTGTAGGTGCGTAGGTTCTGCTTTATCAGTAGGAGTCCGAGACGACTAACCGTCGATGTCAATATCATTCCGATTAGTCTGTTGTAAGTAACCCTCTCGAGTAAGACTAATTCCTTGACTTTCTTTCAATGTACTTCAATTGATCGAATCAGTATAGATTGAGCGGAACAAGTTCAATCTGTAGCTTAAAGCAAAATTTAAGTCTTTATCTGCTGAGTGTCAATGAGCACTGTAAATTGTAATTGGTCGGCTGACCTAAAATCCGATTAACTGTGACTCAATTCGGTTAGACCCTTCCGCTCCAGCTACTTACGGCACCCATCTAACCGCTCACTATTCGTGTTTACCTCCCTGACTTGTACTCGCATTATGGCGTTAATGAGTTTTCCATGGCTGATTATCCTGTTCGTGCTAAGTGGCACAGGTTGTGCGAATGAATTACATGACTTGCAAAAATAGTAGCCAAAGTGCGATAAATTAATTAAATACACAAACTTGTTGCATACTTTTAGGCGGCATATAAGAAGAGCTACGGTCACCTTGAAAAGTGAAGACCAATGTGATTTTAATTAGTGATTTTGTAATGTGAATCAAAAGAATGATTAATATATTATTGGCAGTTTCTGCCTATTTATAGTCAAATTGGTTGGGCGATCCATTATTTTATGTCTGTTTAAAGCCACTTGAAGCTTGAGCTGATTAAAGATCAGAGAAGTGTGAGAGACTCTGTAACTGATAATAAATCTTTATAAATGGAGGCATACATCGATGTCGGATGATTTATATAATGCGTGGGAAGCGACACATCCATATATTATATGCTTCTAAATTTAATTCTAAGCAATTACTAATTTGATAGCCGTATCGCTTGGAAACTCAAGGTGTATCATTCAATTATATGACTACCGTCGTAAATCCAACTAGATTAGCTGGACTACCTATTTGATTAGGAAAAAAAACAACTTACTAATGCAAAACGGAATTTGATTGCTTTCGATAATGTTCTGTATTTGTGAAACAGTTATTTAGTACATATTTCAGTAGGCAGACTTCCTATTCACGGGCACATAGAAGACACCTGCGACCATATAAGCATTGCTATTCTGCATCATCCTTGTCCATCCAATAGAAGCTGCCATCTGGTCTGGGTATATACCAGCCATTCTTTCCATGCTCACGTTCAGACTCAGGAATAGAGCAGACCGAAGCTGTATGGGAATTGAAAGTAGTTCTTGAGAAGCTGTCAGAATTTAATGATATAATTTAAATTACCCGCCAGTGCACAGAAAGTCAAGAGCTAAATAGTTTTCATTTTGTATACCCCACAAGAAGTTTCAAACAGCAATGGACTTTTATAGGCCAGGCCGCAGAAGTTATCGCATGGGCAGCCATCTTATCACACCTCAGACTAAGAAATTATCATCTGATAGGCATTGTCGAAGTGCTTAGAGTCTCTGATTGATTATTTAATTGACATTTCATATTGGAAAATAATTCAACCTTACTCTGCTGGGGTACACTGGGAGCCAAAAATAAACACACTTAAGTACCTCAGCCTGATTGGAATACATATATGCAAACTGCACATACTTAAATGCGCCTTAGTTCTGATTAATTATCTTTGTTGGCGTGAATAACAAACATTTGTGAAATTGACGCAAACAGCATTTAAGGCACGAGAGCTCTATCTTATCAGTGGAAGTACTCTTAGAGGTCTGGGCCGTGCCTCAACCCTATCTAAATCGATCACACTTGTATTCACTACAGTTAATCTGCTATAAGAAGCCCTTTCGAGTGCTAAGACCCTTAAATGCTATGGCCCACAACTAAGTTAATCAAATATAAGCGTATATATTTTTCATTCCACTGCCGACGTGGCGGTTTCAATAGGGTCAGTAGACTTAGTTTCTTCGGTTTTCTTGGTAGTTGGCACCTTGGATAATAAGTAGTATTTCACGAGCTTAGCAATTGCCGCTAAGTTTTCTTGTTTCGCAAGGGGTTCAAGCATGGTTTCTGCTTCTTTTTCGTCTATCCACTGGAGGATGCCGTTGTCGTTAGGCATATACCACCCGTTCTTTCCATTAACATGCTCGGACAAACCCTCCGCAAATGTACTTGCTGTGGACTACTTAAAGTAGCTGTTAAGGATTTTCTGATTTATATTACTCACGCTTGCCCATCGCAGCACATAAAATCAGGAGCCAAAGAAACTTCATCTTGTTGGGCTAGCTGTACACGATTTTTAAGACATTTAGACTCACAGTTATACGTTATACATAAACCATTTTCACACACTTTCGATAATCAGTTTAGACATGGCAATTATATTACATATAAGAACATTACGACGAAGCGTTAGCTTACACCCATTGAAAATGGTAAATCAGGGTATAATGTTTTCGTTAAAATGTACGTAACATGAAGAAGGAGGCGTGGCAGACCTCATAAGGTATATACAAATGCCAGAAAAACTAAGCGTACAGGCTTAATGCGCGACTTTTAGAGTGAATAAATATTATAAATAATAGTATTATGATCAATATTATAGTTTTTAATTAAAAACTATTTAATAACACACATTTAGCAAAATTACAAAACACAATTAGCGAAATTGTTGGCAGAACGGATTCTTCTGTCCAGAGAGTAATAACTTTAATTTATTGGGCAGGAAGTCAAGGAGAAATACAAGAAAGAGCTTATCAAAGACACCGTCAGGAAGTTTAAAAAAAAAAGACTTAAATGCCCGTGTTGCTCGAAGGAAGCCACTTGTCTTTGAGTCCAATAAAATCAAGCGGCTGGATTTCGCCAAAAAATACTTGGAGGTCAGTCCAGAAGTATTGGAACACTGTCATTTTTACTGATGAGAGCAAATTTAGTATATTTGGCATCAAGGGAAGAAAGCTTGTGTGGCGAAAGAAGGGCACAGCCTTCGACATCAAAAATCTTGCTCCAACCGTTAAGCACGGTAAAGGTGGCATAATGGTGTGGGGGTATATGGCAGCAAGTGGAGTGGGCAATTTGGTTTTTATTGATTCCACAATGAACCATATGGATTACCTCGACATATTAAAAAAACAATTTACACCAAAGCGCCAGACAATTTGATCTTGGGGAAGTCTTTGTCTTCCAACATGACAATGACCCCAAACACACGGCCCTCAATGTCAAGCTCTGGTTGCTTTATCATACTCGACACCAGCTACATTCACCGCCCCAGTCATTGGGCCTTAATCCCATAGAGCATCTATGGGATTTTGTTGAGCGCAGGATCAGAGCGACTAATTATCTCAAAAGAAATGCTCAAATCGGTCCTGATGTAGGAGTGGCTCAAAACTCCGGTAGATTTCACTCGGAAATTGGTGGCATCAATGCCAAAACGGTTGGAAGAGACCAAAAAGAAGAAGGGGTATTCAACCTCATATTAATTTTTCAATTTTCATTGAAAAAAAATATTTTTCTTTCGATTTTTTAGTTTATACAGTTTTTCTAGTTGAATTTTCGCTGTTTTTTTTCTTCTTTTAAGTATAAAAAAAAGTTGTTTAATATTATAAAAAAAAAGCAAGTAAGAAAGCTCTAGTCGAGACTGCTCGACTACGAGATCCCCTGAACCCTTCCAGAAACTAATATTTCAATAATTCGCCGTTTCACTTCTACTAACACATGCACACACACATACACACATACGCACGCACGTATAAACAGGCATGGGGTGCCATGTGGGCTTACATTGGGAACTTAATTGTTTAATAACTTTTTTTGTAGACGGATAAAGCTTTCAGACCGTGATTATAATATTAAAATGTGTGGCACATACCCATTGAAAATGGGAAATCAAGGTATAATGTTTTTGTGAAAATGTATGTAACAGGCAGAAGGAGGCATGGCAGACCCCATAAAGTATATATATTCTTGATCAGGATGACGAGCTGAGTTGATCTAGCCATGTACGTCTGTCCGTCCGTCCGTCCGTATGAACGCAGAGATCTTCTAAACTACAAGTGCTATTTGAAATTTTATATGTACTCTCGTGTATACCATACGCAGTACGAGCTTATCATATTTTTCGATAACTCATTCTATTTCTTTTTTATCGATAATAATCGAAAATCGGACTTTGTTTTTTAAGCCTAATTTGAATACTGTTCAACCTAGAGATTTCAGGTTTACTGTGTAGATTTATGTGATAAAGACAAAGATTTTGTTATTTGCAGATTTTGGATACCACGCCCCTCCGCCCTTTGATGAAGATAGTCCCACTACAAAAAGATTTATTCAACAAATAAATTCTCATAATAAAGCCCACACGGCAGCCCAAGCGCAGTTACTGGTAGCTGCGCAGTTAGCAGAGCGCGTATGTATGTGTTCGTATGGATGGGTGTAGAATGATTGAAATATCAGTACTTAATAGGGTTCAGGGTATCTCCTAGTCGAGCAGTCTCGATTAGAGCCCTTTTACTTGTTTTTTTTTTTTTTTTTAATAAGTGGATAATCTGTACATTAATATTTGTACCTTTACAACACTTGGAGTGGTAATTGATATTAGAGCCAAACTACTTTTTTTAAATTATTTTTTTATTATTTAATTTCGTCACAGTAATTTAGTTGATATTCCCATAGGGAGCCTTGCTGTTCACGGGCACATAGAAGTCACCTGCGACCATATAAGCATTGCTATCAGCGCCCATGCGAACTCCACTGTAGGTGCTACCGCAGTCCTTATTGACGGCTGCCTCGTAATCACCGCACTTGATGGTGCCGAAGTTATCTTGAGCGACGGCCTCAGCATAGTAGGTCACAGAGCGTCCGTGAGAGCAGGCACCAGTAACATCCATGACGCAACCCGGCTGGCTCTGACCACCATTGGGGTAGAATGCGCCCTTACCAATGGGTTTGAGGAAGCCCAGCTTGCCGCCGTTGGTCTGAATGGATTCCACGTAGTAGGCATCTTCGGAGTTGAGACGTTTGTTGGGCTTGTTGTAGCTGAACAGAGGCAGAGCGGGGTCCAGACCGATGATGGTGTGCACTTGGCCCTTGGTGTTCTTGCCAGTATAGCCTGCCACATGGGCGCCCAGGCTGTGCCCGATGACATACAGAGTGTCGAGACTCAATCCATGGTCGGAGGCAAGGTAGTTGATCATGTTGGCGACCTTCTTGCCAACGGTGGATACAGCCACAACGGAGGACGCATATTCGACGGAACGTGCACGAGCCCAGTCTACGACAATAACGTTGTAGTCGCCATTGCTCAGCCAGGCGTCACGAATGTTCTTGTTCATGCCCGAGGAACTACTCTGGGTCCAGCCGTGGATGATAACTCTGTAAATAGTTAATGAATACGAAATAATTTGGTTATCTTATTTCTGTAAGAGAGCTCCAGTATATTCAGGGAATATTAACCTCGTTGGGTTATTGGCATTGAAGTTGGAAGAGCTGATGGACTTGCTGGTGGCTGTGATCTTAGTACCCTTGGTGGGATTCGACTTGGTGAACAGGTAGAATTTTACGGGAGTTGTGGTCAGTGCACGATTCTCTTGCATCTCCAGTTGTTGAAGCCGAAGTTCTGCATCATCCTTGTCCATCCAAAAGAAGCTGCCATCTGGTCTGGGTACATACCAGCCATTCTCTCCATTCTCACGTTCAGACTCAGGAATAGAGCAGACCGAAACTGTGCGAATCGACAATAATTGTTAAGGATTTGTTGGAGTTCCATGAAATAATTGAAATTACCTGCTAAGGCAAGGAAAGCCAAGAGCCAAAAAGTTTTCATTTTGTTTGTGAAGTCTTTCGACTGTTAAGAAGTTTCGACCAGCAATGGACTTTTATAGGCCAGGCCGAAGAACTTATCGCATGGGCGGCCATCTTATCACACTTCAGGCTAAGAAATTATCATCTGATAGGCATTGTCGAAGTGCTTAAAGTCTTTGATTGATCTTTTAATTGACATTTCATATTGGAAAATAATTCAACCTTACTCTGCTGGGGTACACTGGGAGCCAAAAATAAACACACTTAAGTACCTCAGCCTGATTGGAATATATGCAAACTGAACATACTTAAAAGCGCCTTAGTTGTGATTTAATATCTTTGACGGCGTGAATAACAAACATTTGTGGAATTGTCGCAAACAGCATTTAAGGCCCGAGAGCTCTATCTTATCAGTGGAAGTACTCTTAGAGGTCTGGGCCGTGCCTCAACCCTATCTAAATCGATCACACTTGTATTCACTACAGTTAATCTGCTATAAGAAGCCCTTTCGAGTGCTAAGACCCTTAAATGCTATGGCCCACAACTAAGTTAATCAAATATAAGCGTATATATTTTTCATTCGACTGCCGACGTGGCGGTTTCAATAGGGTCAGTAGACTTAGTTTCTTCGGTTTTCTTGGTAGTTGGCACCTTGGATAATAAGTAGTATTTCACGAGCTTAGTAATTGCCGCTAAGTTTTCTTGTTTTGCAAGGGGTCCAAGCATGGTTTCTGCTTCTTTTTCGTCTATCCACTGGAGGATGCCGTTGTCGTTAGGCATATACCACCCGTTCATTCCATTAACATGCTCGGACAAACCCTCTGCAAATGTACTTGCTGTGGACTACTTAAAGTAGCTCTTAATGATTATATTTTTTTTATATTACTCACGCTTGCCCATCGCAGCACACAAAATCAGGAGCTAAAGAAACTTCATATCGTTGGCTTAGACCAAAAGTTATACGTTGTACATAAACAATTTTCACGCACCTTCGATAATCAGCTTAGACATAGGAATCACATATCATATAATAACATTCCGACGACCATTGAAAATGGTAAATCAGGGTAAATTGTTTATGTTAAAATGTACGCAGATTTCATAAAGTTGATTTATAGCCCTGTTCATTTGTCCGTATGAATGCCGAGATCACATAAGCTATTTCTTTTCATTTCTGTTTAATCGACATTAATCGATAATTTGACTTCGTTCTTTAAGCGAGCTTTAAATACTGTTAGAGCTAAAAATTTTAGAGTTCTGTGTATATTTATTTAATGAATACAAAAGTTTTGTAATTTGTAGATTTTTGATAATTTGAAAAAAAAAAAAAAAGTTTTTCCAATACTAGTGACTTGTGCTTTGGCAAATACACACATGTGAGTGATATTATCACACTCGGAATGTTTGATGATGAGGAATCATTCTACAAATAATTTCCCATAATATAGCCCAAACGTAGTCGCTGTTAACTGCGCAGTACTTATGGATGTATGCGTATATATATGAAAAAAACTCCTTTATGCAGTATGAATGAACTCGGTTGTTTTCGATAAAATTCTTTAATTGCGTCACAGTAATTTAGTTGATATTCCCATAGGGAGCCTTGCTATTCACGGGCACATAGAAGACACCTGCGACCTTAGAGGCATTGCTATCAGCACCCATGCGAACGTCGCTGAAGGTGTTACCGCAGTCCTTATTGATGGCTGCCTCGTAGTCCCTGCACTTGATGGTACCGAAGTTATTTTGAGAGACGGCCTCAGCATAGTAGGTCACAGAGCGTCCGTGAGCGCAGATACCAAGCAAATCCCAGAAGCAACCCGGCTGCTTCTTGCCACCATTGGGGTAGAATGCGCCCTTACCAATGGGTTTGAGGAAGCCCAGCTTGCCGCCGTTGGTCTGAATGGATTCCACGTAGTATGCATCTTCGGAATGGAGACGATTGCCGGGGTCGTTGTAGCTGAACAGAGGCAGAGCGGGGTCCAGACCGATGATGGTGTGCACTTGGCCCTTGGTGTTCTTGCCAGTATGACCTGCCACATGGGCGCCCAGGCTGTGTCCGATGACATGCAGAGTGTCGAGACTCAATCCATGGTCGGAGGCAAGGTAGTTGATCATGTTGGCGACCTCTTTGCCCACGGTGGATACAGCCTTAGCGGAGCGGAAATAAGTGGAACGTGCTTTCCTCCAGTCTACGACGATAACGTTGTAGTCACCATTGCTCAGCCAGGCGTCACGAATAACCTTGTTCATGCCCGATGAACTCCATTGAATCCAGCCGTGGATGATAACTCTGTAAATAGTTAATGGTTACGAAATAATTTGGTTATCCTATTTCTGTAGGAGAGCTCCAGTGAATTCAGGGAATATTAACCTCGTTGGGTTACTGGCATTAAAGTTGGATGAGCTGATAGACTTGCTGGTGGCTGTGATCTTAGTACCCTTGGTGGGATTCGACCTGGTGAACAGGTAGAATTTTACGGGAGTGAACAGTGCACGATTCTCTTGCATCTCCAGTTGTTGACGTAGAAGTTCTACATCATCCTTGTCCATCCAAAAGAAGCTGCCATTTGGACTGGGTATATACCAGCCATTCTCTCCATTCTCACGTTCAGACTCAGGAATAGAGCAGACCGAAACTGTGTGCGAATCGACAATAATTGTTAAGGATTTGTTGGAGTTCCATGAAATAATTGAAATTACCTGCCAGTGCACAGAAAGTCAAGAGCCAAAAAGTTTTCATTTTGTTTTTGAGGTCTTTCGACTGTTAAGAAGTTTTGAACAGCAATGGACTTTTATAGGCCAGGCCAAAGAAGTTATTACATGGGCAGCCATCTTATCAGACTTCAGGCAAGTGCTTAAAGTTTTTGATTTATCTTTTAAATGACATTTCATACTGGATAAAATAGTTTAACCTACCTCTGCTGGGGTACACTGGGAGCCAAAAATAAACACACTCAAGTACCGCAGCCTTATTGGAATATATGCTAACTGATCATACTTAAAAGCGCCTTAGTTGTGATTTAATATCTTTGTCGGCGTGAATAACAAACATTTGTGAGATTGTCGCAAACATTATTTAAGGCACGAGAGTGGAAGTACAATTAGAGTTCTGAGTCGTGCCTCAGCCCTATCTAAATCAATTACACTTGTTCTCATTTCTGTTAATCTGCTATTAGTAACCCTCACGAGTGTTAAGGCCCTTAAACGTGATCGAATATCGATATCGCCCTGAGCTAACTTTTTATACATACTACAATTTTATTAAGAGGCACTCAGAGCTTCTGTATGTTCCTATATCAACCATGTGTAATTTAAGTCCCCGGATTTTTATAATCTACTATTTTAAACGCACATTTGGAGGAGGTTAATTACTGGTTAACGGGTGAACAGATTAGCAAATTGACGTCTTTTTAGCCTCATTATAGGGCGGGAATTCGCTATTATATCCTTCAGTGTAGCCGGGATGAGATCTCAATGCAGGGGCAGCCAGTAATTTGGTGAATAGCCTTGTCCTGTCTGGATTTTGTGGCGATTGCTCTTTGCGCCGAGTCCCCTGGTTTGTACACCGTATCTCCACATTAGAGGTACTTTTTAGTCTAGTGTGAGCCCCAATTATTCCAAAGTTCTTATCATTGATACAAGTTCTGGCGGGTGCTTCCCGTCGCAGTGAGAAACAAAAGCATTTGCTGGTCCATTGAACAAAGTAGACCATATACTCTAGTTGTATTGGACACCATCACTCATATATAGTTCGCATAGGTTGCCATGAGCACCGAATTTCACGATATGACATAGCCCGAGGGCTCAGTTAAGTGAACTGGGTATATGCAAGTCGGTCACTTTCGTCGAGAGCACTCACTAGTAGCTCACTAGTAGCTAACTAAAGTATAGCGAGACAATAAATATACAACGATTTTCTCTCTGGTTAGGGTACATGCTAGTTGGTCACTCTCATCGAGAGAACTTGCTTATTTTGAATACAAATTCAAATACAACGCTGCAGTTCGAAAAGTAAGAACAGCGACATGAGTGAAGCTAAAGTCTCGAGTTCCAAAGAACTGTTTATGCACAATGAAAGCTTGTCAAACGTAAGGCAAACTACTAAACTGAAACATTTCATTGCCATTTCAAATGCAGTATGAAATTTGCATCAGCAGCAACTGGCAGCTGATGTTGAGTGGCAGACGCTAATTAAATATGCTCGGTGCATTTAATTAACACATTTCGCTTCAATTTGCACCTATTGTTCGTCGGCATTCAGTAAAAAAAATAAATAACTCAATTAAAATATGAGCTGTGAAGTCCTTGAGGTCCGCAGGCCTGTTCGTTTAATTATGTTAAATATTTTATGAAGTTGGTCGTGAAAGAGGAGTGAGTAGGGGACTGTGCCACAGAATTCAGTGAAATTCAAATTAATCGCATTTTCAAAAGTGTCATATTTCAAAGGGTGCTCGAGTATGACTGGGGGAGGAGGAGGGGGAGTGTCAGCAACTGTTTAACCGAATTAATCGGGCTGTAAGGTGGGGTGGCTATTTACATGTGATATATTTATATGGAATGCTCACACTCGAAATGGACCTAATTGAATTAATATGCTCAACAGGAGAGTTGCGCATGAAGTCAGCATAAAATTTGATATGGGTATCAAACAGCAGCCGAAGGGTCAGCAACGGGCTTAAACCTAAATTTCGCAGAAAATTCGCTTTAGGAGCTTACAAAACGCTAAGCTGAGAATTTTCCTTTTTGTGTGTTTTTTTGATGTTTGTGCTCGCAATAAAATTCAATTTTATTTTTATTTTTGAGCCTCGGCAAACTCAAGTTGCGGCTACATAGAGAAGAGCATTCAAACATACTCAACATATACTCGTATATTCATCTGACATGTTTAATAAGAAATAAAAAAGGCATCACCCAAGCTAAGTAAGACCCATATACAAGCAGTTGGCTTGGCTAATTATCCCATGAAAACTGCCTTGACTGCCTGCTGAGTGGCTGGGTGCCCATTTAAATAGCAGTCAAAGGGGAGAAACTATCACAAATATGTTTCACGCCCATGGCCACAACCACGACCATGCCCTCGCCCAGGCCTACCACTTTACCTTTTGCCTTTTTTGTCCTTTGCCCTTTGACTCGTCTCTGGCTGTGCGAAGTGCGCTTGACATAGCTCATTAATTATAATTACAAGCACTCGGAAAAAAGAACCCAACGAATGACTCCACTCGGTTGTGGGTGATGTTAATGGAAAAAGTGGTATGCTTGCTTAAAACAACAGCAGCAACAACAACAACATTGACTAAAACAGCAACAACGACATCGACATCGACAACGACATTGTGGTTAGCTACAGGAAGTCTTTTAAGAGACAGCGTCTAGAGATGGGCATATGTCTGTTTGCTGAGAACTGAATTAGTTGAACTCGTGACACATTTAGTTGAGAGTAGCAAAAACAGAAGAAAATTTGAGCAGCTGATTTCGGATAATATTATATATCAAATGGAAGCTGAACAGTAATTATATAAATAGAGCCAGTTTAAGTGCCATTTCTTTGCAAACAGTAAGACTCAACACTATGCTTTTTTGTTTAAAATCTATATAATATATAAATCTATAAAAATATATAAAGGTTGTACATGTTTTTATTTCTTATGGTCATCTACATATGTGCTTATATATGGAAAGATAATATATAGCTCAATTCCTAATTAGTTTCTTAAAAAGATTTTGCACCGAATTTCCTCTGTACCTGTAAATATAATAAATCAATATTGGAAGAGCTTTAATGATATCAATTTATTTTTATTTCGAGTTCTCAGATTCGTTTATATAAGTATAGACCAAATAATATCTAAAATTCATAAAAAAAACTGATGGGCCACAATTTAGCAAGAATTTGAATAGGTAAAGATCATATGATGCCTGAAAATGTCGATAATAAACATAATAATTCAAATAATTGGAATTCAGCCAGAATTAAGTTTTGTGTTAAAACGATTTCTTGGAAATGCTCATTAAAGAGAGAGAGAGAGAGAGAGAGAGAGAGAGAGGCTTGAAGAGAGAGGCTCATATGTATATGTATATATGCATATGTATGTATATATAAAAATATATAATTTACCTATCATATACATATATATATATATATATATATATATTATCGCTGTCGGTGTGTAATACTACTACAGCAGTATGTATACATCTGAATTAATTAATATGTGTGCAGCTTCCAAATACTGTTCAATTTTGTCATGATTTCCTGCTACTATTGCAGTAGTATTAGTGTGAGGCTGAAGGCTTATCTGTAGTTGCTGTAAAAATATCATTGCTTGCTTATATCCCCTATTACTCACTCTGAAAGCGAGAGAGAGAGAGAGAGGGAAACACAAACATAGCTGCTGCTCAATGGAGTCCTGCGTGTAGCTGAGTGGGAACGAGATGGCGGCTTAGCGCTTTCGTACACGGTCATTATGATTGGCAGTGGGCGAAGAGCAGTTGAGAGACGAGAGTGAGAAAGCGAACGGAGCAAGGCAGAGCAAAAGCTGCGCACAGTTGAACAAATATTAAATTATAATGGAAAGTGACCAAATTGAAACAATTTTGATAAATGTACATACATTGGACCGGAAAGTCTCCGGAAATTGGAAATCATTAATTTAATAATTTTGTAATCTCCATCAATATTGAGTGGATCTCCTTGAAAATATGCTCCTCCTGTGAACGCTAAAAAATATGTTATCGGTATGACTAACAGCTCACGTAGCACACTACTGAGGTCGACTGGATTGGACAACTCCTGTAAATACTACGGTTGACAGATGGAGCTTATTTTAGGCACAGTAACTAAGGACAGAAAAAAAGAAATTTCAAAAAATATTGATGTACTACTATCTGACACTCATATAAATTTCTACAAGGATCTTAAGCACACATTTAATGTTGAATTACCTTGAGCACACGCATATGTCTTGCCTTTGCTAAAGACAAACAGTCGTAGTCAAAATATTTGCCACAGTGCGTCGAGCTCCTCTGGGCTGGAACTTTTAATTTGGCTTTTTTGTGGCTCTTGCCAAAGTAAATTCCATTTCTGTGCAGCGTTAACAATTCGTCTGTGCTCCAATCTGTTTGGGCCGAGTGCGTTGCATTCTGGCATTGTTTGCTTACGCTCTTGCTTTTTCCTTTTTGCTTTTCGAGCCACGTTAACAGGCGCTTTACGCGGAACGTAGCTGGACATAAAACGAATGTTAATCTCACGGCGTAAGCCTCGAAACGCAATGAACGCAAATGGAAATATGAGCTATGGCTCACTTTGAAGATTTAGCAGTGAGCTTCAATCGTTATACATATACATTTTTTTTTTTTGCCTTGCAGCTTTAGTCATATTTTTGGCACAGCAAATTGAATTTATGCGCTCAGCACCTGAATTTTGGACGCGATTCGGGGAAATCTCGCGTTGCGACGGCCTTTTCTCGACTGCCGTCAATACGCGTCGCCGCCTAAAAAGGCGCTAAATGAATTTACAAGCAACTAAGCCGATCAAATCTGATTTGCGGCCCTTTTTCATTTCTGCCGAAAGCCTCGACGTATGCTCTATGTAAATATATATATAGATTATTTGCCATGGGCTACCGTATTTTATTTATTTATATATATTTTTCCTCCAGCAATGCTCAGTGAAGCCGTGAGCCAAATCACGTGCTTTGATTACATTTTGGTACGTGATTTTTTGGCCATTTTCCTACTTCACTAGGGCCATATAGTATATTGCTCTTACTTTTATTTTAAAAGATTTGTATTACCACTCAAGCGAATTTCATGCACTGGCTCTATATGGAGATTGAGCTAGTCCCTGTTAATTATTGACTTTGGCATGCAGCGCACATACTCGAATCTGCTGAGCCCTTAATACAATATTGATGACTTTTCATTAATACCCTCAGTCCAGCCTTGCTGAACGATTTCAATATGCGTCGAGTGGCAGAACCTTCTTCAAATGTGATTGAAACGTGATTTTTTTTTTTTTTTTTTTCATTATGAAAAGCAAATCAAATCCATTCGGCCTGCAATTGAATCCTGACACATCTCATATAATTTTAATTCACACTTTTTTGTCATGCAATGCGTGATTTTATTTTTCGCTCAGCTTGCAGTTTAATTTAAAAATTAATAGATTTTAAATTAAAAATGTTCTTGTGCATATATATTGAAAGCAGAGAGACAGAGAGTGAAAAAACATCAAATGCCTTGCAAATGCGTGCTTTATTTTCGGCGAATGCCTGACAAAAATTCCAATAACAAATCCTTAGGCACGCAATCGTCTGTTGAAATTTGATGAAGCTTGGCAGGGATTTTGGAATTTGTGTAGATAATTGATAAAGTATAGCAGACGGAGTAGACCTTACACTGTCGCACAGAGCTCAAGTCACGCACACACTGAGACAGCGCCACACCCACACGCCCACACGCCCTTACACCCACCCATCCTTACTGAACATACGGGCCGAAGCTCTCCAAGTACCTCATTATTGCGCTGAGATAAGCAATTTACTTGCCTGATATCCTTATCCGTCTTTTACAGCAAGCGTTCACATATACGAGTCTGCTTAGCAGGCACTGTCAGCTAGTAGTCGGTGTCGGAGTTTATTTAGCGGCACATTAAACCGACGCACCAGTAAAAGTTGAAATGACTTCCTTTTACACACACACACACACACATCCACACATGCCCAGACACACCCACACAGACACGCACAGCTTTTGGCAATCAAATTTCAGCTCTCATATTATCTTTAACAATTGTCCTTTGTTGCCAGGCTTTAATTGTTCGCGTACGTACATTCTGCTTATCATTTTCATTTGCCTAATGCCAGGCCACAAATAGAATTGCCTTAATGTGCTTATATATACATATATATACATTTATACATATATCAGCGTCTGCCTTATGGCCATGCATTTCAATTGACAGATTTGCCATGCTGCCTGCGGCCCATTAAAGCCAGAATATGGCACAGTTTTTCAATTGAAAGCTGAACGGAAGTCATCAGCTCGTCTGGCTTTTGTTTTAGCTTTATTTTCTCTTCTCTTTGCCTTGAGCTGTTTGTCTGTTTATTAAATAAATTCTTATTATTTTGTATTTTTCTTGGCAACATTTCGTTTTGGTTTGGCGAAAATCCTTCCTGGAATGCTTTTAGCCTTTTTGACTTTACAGTTTCTCGTTTACAAAGTGCTCAGTCAAGAAATAAATACATTTATCGACATTTTTCACTCTTTCTTTTCTTCCTAAAAGGTTTCCCTTTCATTTGCTCAGCCATTGCTCAGCGCAAAATGCCTTTGAATTGCGAGCAATTTATCATTGCAGCCGGCTGTGTTTTTTTTTCTCGTGTGTTATCCTTAAGCGATTCTTGTGTATTTTTATTTTGGCAGTTTTAATGGTCTCTGGTTACTTGTTTGTCATTTTGATTTATACACTCAGCTCTGCTCTGCTGACACAGAGTCTTATACTGGCTGCGCACAAATGTATGCAACAGTTTATTTTATAGATGCTTTGCGCGTTGCAAAGTGAACATATTCAGGACATTTGAGGCACTTCTTGATAGTTTTAAACATATTGATTTTCACACAGCTTAATAGAGTCATAAGTACTTTAATATATATATGCAGGCATTTGGTATGGAGATTTCTTTATGATGATCAAAATGTTCTGATATGATTTTAATTTTATTTTAGACCATAGAAGACGAATTTATTTTATGTGATTCTTATTTATTTATTTATTTTTTAAATACATAATACAATTTTTTTTAATAGATAATATATTTTATGTGTAAATTTGTGTTTGTTATAAATTTTATTTTATTGATATATTATATTATTATTCATTATTTTTATTGATAGAATTGAATGAAGACCCACTCAAGTAGGTCTTGAGGGTAGTGACATCTGAGTCTTCTCCAAGTTTTAGTACGAACGCATGCAGCTATCTCTGGACTCAGTACCTACACGCTTAGCAAGACTACTTAGATTTAGTCACTTGAGGCATTTTCATAATTCCTTTATGCATTTTCACATGAAAGCCTGCGTGAAACAGCTCTTTTGTTAAAATTAGCTTTGCCATTTGTGCACCTTAAATGTTAATTGAATTGTGTATTATCATCTTTGAATATATAAGAAGCCAGCTGGAGGCTTATATAAGTATTTTACTTTGAGAATAATTATAATTAAATAAATAAGTTAAGCTTAAGTTTTATTCTGACATCGTAGTAAGAGCAAGAGCTTGTTGAGGTTAACATTTTGATGCAGCTGAATGAGCTGTGAACTGAGGATAATTGGCCAGACTGGCCGTCGGACAAATAAAATACTCTCACGATTTCTTATTTATTTAATAATTTTTTATTTAATTAAGGATTTAAAATATCGGTGTTATAGTTTTATATGTTTTTATTAGGTCAAATTAACGCACTTAAATAAATAAATAAAGTTAATTTAATACTGATCTGATTCATGTCTGCTTCTTCTTCTTCTTCTTGGTTTATATAGAACAATGCTAAAATTACTTATGACATATTTACTAAAAATTGTATGGTCTAGTCTAAGAAATTTATAAGTAAATAACTCTGCTTAATATATGCAACAACAAACGCAACAAATGTTTCAGAAATATTGAAATGTATGCTTGATTTCTGTTTGTGTAATGCAAACTAAAAATTTCTTATATTTAATTTCGCCATCAGCTTTAAAATATGCAACAGTTCAGATTGCATTCCACGCAGCTGTCTGAAAAGCGCGGCCTCAAAGCATGCAGTGCAACTTAAACGTATTTTCAGTCCTCCATTCATGTTCCACTAACTTATTTTCATGACTAACCATGCATGAAAATTTCTTAAGATTTTAATAACAATAATTACGAATTTTATCAAATTTCTCGCATACTTTCAGGCTCCATCCGCTGGCTGCAGATAATTAAATTTCAACCGCAAACCGAGCGCCATGTAATCTCGCTGCAATTATAATTTGCTTATGCCAAAGTGTGTTTAGATTAAGTTACACCAACCAAACTTTGCTTACCAGAAAAAAAGAGTAGTAGAAGAATAAGAAGAAATAACAAACTTAGTCAGCCTGCAAAATGGAGTTTAAAAATTTGGCCTGGCAACGAAGTCGCGTCGGTATGGAGCGCTCGGTGTTGAGTGAGGAGCGCTTGTATTACATAGCAGCACAGCAGCCGCTGTTGCGCAACGAGGATGATTATCCGGATGCAGCCGAGGCTCTATTGTACAATGGCAGCTCCACAGAGCAGCCGATGCAGGCCGAGGATGTCAACTATCCATCGACCACGCCCGCTTTCAACGTGACCGTATTGCTTAACTTTAGCTGCACCGACTCCAGCTCCCATTCGGATGATCTGTGGTCCAGCGATTACTTCAAGAGCGTCGTCTACCTGCTCTACATACCCATCTTCATATTTGCTTTACTGGGCAACGGCATCGTCTGCTACATTGTGCAATCTACGCCGCGCATGCGCACCGTCACCAACTATTTCATAGCCAATCTGGCCCTGGGCGACATACTGATGTCGCTCTTCTGTGTGCCCTCCTCCTTCATCTCGCAATACATTCTCAACTACTGGCCGTTCGGCATTGTTCTGTGCCACTTTGTCAACTACTCGCAGGTGGTCTCCGTTCTGGTCAGCGCCTACACTCTTGTCGCTATCAGCATCGATCGGTACATAGCCATCATGTGGCCGCTGCGACCACGCATCACAAAGCGGTGCGTATATTAATGAGTTGATATATATGAATCTATGTATTTTAATAAATATTAGGTATATATATATAAAGAAGGGATATAGAGATATAGAGGGTTGTATAGGGCGCTCAATTAAGTTTGATAGAATAAGAAAGAAAAAAAGGTTTCATGTGCTTATGTTAATTCTAGTTTTATTTTGAATGTACTAACTGCCCCATGACATTATGTCTGGTCCTGCCCAACTTATTTTCTTCCCTACCTCTTATCTTCTATACTTCATCTCAATATCCGTCTCAAGTTGTCTTGAGATTCACAAGAGTTTAGTAGTACTCAACATTGCCAACCTAACAACAAAATGCAATTCGTTTGCTAGCAATTGAACCGGATATTCATAGAAATTTGTTTAGCCAACTATATACTCTTTATTTTCGCTAAAAATCCGTATCAAGTTGGCTAAAGATTCCGAGAGTTTATTCATGCTCAAAAATTGGCAACTCTAAATTCAGATTACTTTTCCAGTTGTTGATTTCCTAGAATTTTTAAATTACTAAAGGGAGTCCTTTCACGTATGCCACGAAATTTAATAGCAAATATTATGAAACATTTCCCCAGTAAAATTTGTTCGAAAGGTTCTTTTTTTTCTGTATTGTAAACACTTTATTTGCTGGAATTATGAAATTTCACAAGAAATTTAAGAGTATAGCTTTTGTTTGACTTCTTTTTCTTAGACACATATTTAGTAAATATAAAATGAAAATTGATTTGCAAGAAATCTAACATGAACATAAGAGAAAAGAATACATACATAATTCCCCTAAATTTGTAGTTGACTTATAAAAAGTGCTTTAGCTTTTAGTAACAATAGAAAACACAGACCTTGACTTAGCTATAAACTTAGCATGAGAAATCAGAGAACTGTCGAGAAATAAATATATATTTATTATATCAAAAAAATGCTGAAGTGAACTAGCAACTGGGCTGATAAGTCTAAGCTATAACTTACTTTATTTAAATTTTAAAAAATCTTATATGTGTATTATGAATTTTTCTTAGTAAAACTCATCACAGCAAATGCAAATTAATTTTTATTTTTATATATATATATATTTTTTTTCATTTTTAAATTGTTCCTGAAGTTAGTGAGATAGCTTAAATCTAAAATTAAAATCTAATATCTAAAATCTAGTCAGCTCTACACAGAGTTTCACTCTAGCCTAACTTGCATAACTTCAAAGCTAATATCAGCCAAGCTATTAACAGTTGCCAATTAGATTCAGTATTTTATTCGAGCCCGGCTCAAGTATGCAAAGCTGGCTTTTAGTAGCATTTAACCTAATTGAAGGCGCATAAAAACTAATTGAAGTCCCGCCCTAGCTCGCGTTGCTGTTGTTTTTGTGACATTGGCGCCGTTAAGTGGCCGCTGGCGTATTTGCATTGCTTGACGCTTTAGGCATTTGGCTGGCCACCGCACTTGACCAGCGGCCAAGTCGTTGTCGCCCCCATGGGACGCATGGAACACGCAAAGGGAACTGGTCGTAGATAGGCAAGGGCCGGCCGGCTGTGTCGTGTTAATTGGTTTAAATAGTAACCCAAGACACAGCTGACGGCAGCTGCTGCCAAATCCGGCGAGCCTACGACCGTCGCCATCGAACGTCAATTTGCTTTGTAACGAAATATGCCGGATATCCCCGGCCTGGGCGGGGCCGAGGGGGCGGGAAGGAGGCACTGGCATTTATGTCACGCCCTGTCAATGAGTGCGTGCTAAGGAGCGAGACTTTCGTGGCATACGTAAATATTTGTGAGGCACAAAATAAATAAGCTTTATAATTATCCTGCCTCGCTGTAATTCACTCACGCACGCACGCACTCCCGAGATCGTCCTGCGAGGCGTATGCGCAATGCGTGCGTCAGCTGAAGCTGAAACCAACTCTTTACCTTTATTTATTTCTGTTCTTATTCTTCTTTCTTTGCAGATATGCCAAATTTATTATCGCTGGCGTTTGGTTTATTGCGCTGGCAACTGCTTTTCCCATACCCGTCGTCTCCCGACTGGAGGTGCCCAGCTCCATATGGCACGAGAAGTGCGAAAAGTAAGTAGAAACCCATTAGAAGCTCGAATACAATGTAGCATAGTGTAGTGTGCGTGCTTGAAGTGTAGCATTAAAGATATGACCGTGGCATTGTCTAACGAGTGCCACTTGAGCCGAGTCCTAAGCAGCGCGTGGCATGCAACAGAAGCTGGGCTCACATGCTGAAATCGATAGCTTGTCGAAATTCCATTTTGGCTTGGCATAGCTTTACGGCTGCTTGTTTAAGATACTTGCCACAATTTGTGGCACACTCTCGAGTGAACTGCAAATATTGCAAATGAGACTCTGCCCTGACTTTAAATGCAAGCAATTGCTCATTTCACATTCAATTAGACCACATTTTTGGGCCAACTACATGCGTGTGTGTGTGTGTGTGGTGAGTGTGTGTGAGTGTGTGCGGCAGCTGTGTGATGTGTAAGGCTACGTGCCTAATTACCGCAACATCAGCTGGCAGATGAGAATTTTCATTTTGTGAACCTATCAAAAACAGGCACCGTGGGCACAAAATGCAATCAAGTGCATGAAATGGAGCAAAAACAAAACCAACAAAAAGTAAACCAAAATGAGTCTGCACTCATTATGCAAACGAAGCACTTTACAGCAAAATATATTTTATAGCTCATATTTGCATAGTGAAAAGTTGCAATAAATCAAAGCAAAATGTTGGCAAAATGCAAGCGAATTTACTATTTTTTCTTTTCTTTCTTTTTTTTTTTTTTTTTTGTTCGCCAACTTTTCAGCTGTTACAGTTGAGAGACTTAACATAAAAGTTTCATTGTGTGCGTGTGTGTGACAGCTTTTATGGCCAGCACACAGAGGCTGACAGTATTTATGCCACGCCCAAGTCAGCCTTAAACCCACATGGACGTTAAACTAACCCACTCTTATGCCCCGCTCTGCGGCTTTTCCTCTTTTGTTTTGCATGTCTCAACAAAAACATCAACAACAACATCGTCGTGTCGCCGTGCTCTGTTCTTGCCACATCAGATACATCTGTCGCGAGGTCTGGCCCACGGCCGAGCAGGGCTACTACTACACGCTGACCCTGTTCACGCTGCAGTTCATCGTGCCGCTGCTGGTGCTGATATTCACCTACACTCGCATCGCCATCGCCGTGTGGGGCAAGCGGCCGCCGGGCGAGGCGGAGAACTCGCGCGACCAGCGCATGGCACGCTCCAAGCGCAAGGTAAGTCAAGCCAACCAGAAAACCACTTTCTGACCACAAAAACTAATTTGCGGCCAAATGGATTTGGTCATTAGACGGGCGGCTAGAGCGAGAACGACCAAAAATCGTATTAGATAAATGGCAAATGCAAATGCGAATGCGAATGTGAATGCGAGTATTCGCTCGGAACCCTTTTAGTCCTTATACGGCATTTCCTTGTTTAAATCTGTTTTATATATGTGGGTGTATCTAACATTCCTCGCCCACTACATTGTGCATTTTCCAACTGAATGCTCCTCTGAGATTATCTGAATATATTTGCATTTGCCCCTTTCATTCATTCAAATGCAAAAATATTTGCAGGACTAAACAACATTCTCTTGTTTGGAGCAAGCATTGCGTGAGCTGAAAATAGTTTCGAGATTATTGAAGCAAATATTATACATTCTTTAACACAGAGCCTGCCGGAACGATGATGACTTCAAAACAATTACTGAAAGCGAAGCTGATTT
This sequence comes from Drosophila hamatofila, assembly GCA_035045345.1. NCBI lineage: Eukaryota > Metazoa > Arthropoda > Insecta > Diptera > Drosophilidae > Drosophila > Drosophila hamatofila. Next base: position 4,000,461 of record JAWNPA010000020.1, on the reverse strand, counting down.
TAAATGGAAATTAAAGAGCTTTGAGCACTTTTGCAATGCAAATATTTTGTTATTTGGGCAACAGTTCTTCAATGAGAGCTCACTGGAGCTCTACGTCATTAAATGCAATTCTTCGAATTTAAGTGTAATCAAATTAACATTTTCACACAGTTTTTGGCTGTTTATTTGAATTTACTTTAATTTCTGTAAACAAGAGTTCACGCTAAAGGGATGAAAAGTGAGCTTAACAATAGTTGATGTGATTTATTACTTGGATTAAAATTGTATTTTTTTTTTTCGAATTGATTTGGTTTGATGCTGAGTCTAAAATTGAGATTGGTTTGGACCTCTAATTTAAGGAAATATTCTAAAAATCCACCTGTATTTGGGTGTATTTCATCTTGTAATAAAAATGTTTTAACAAAGAACTAATGTTATTTTATAAAAAGTAATGTTTAAACATGAATATTTTTAAAGCATTTTTTTTTTTTTTTTTTTTTTTTTTTTTTTTTGACATCATTTGGTACTGCAATATCTTAATTTAACTCTTTAAGCAGTAAATAAAAAATATATGCAAAAATCTAAAATCGGGTAAGTTGTTATAGATTTGTACGTTTAAATATTGAATCACTTTATTTATTTTTGTTTGTTCTATTTATTTCTATTTATATATTTTTTTTTCTCAATTATATTTATTTATATTTAAATTTTGCTTTAAATTAATTTTTAGTTGTTATCTTATATGTAAATTTATATATATTTTTTTATATGACAGACTTTTTTGAGTACTGTAAAAATATTATACTCAAAATAATAATGAACTAAAATAAATTGAACTCAAAATAAAAAATAATAATTCAAAAATAATATACCTGAAAAAAGTATTTAATGCAAATATTTAAAAAAAAACATAAAAAAATTAGGCTTATATTAAAGAGTCAGGCACTTATATACATATATCTATTTTTATTCAACTCAATTTGCTACAACTTATTGTCTTAGACTCTATTCACTACTCGACCTTCATTTAGCTCTAAGTCTTACCTAGTTGGCGTGCCTTTAAGCCAGCATACACATCTAAAATCCGCTCTTATTTATTCTATTATTCTATTCTGCCATATTTCAAGCTGTTTAGCTTCCCCTGCGCCCCAGACAATGTAATATTTTTTTAGCCTTTGCCTTATTATTGGTAGTCGGATTAGATGTCTGTACTGGCTTAGATACGCAGCCCCTTTATCCGCGTATCGCCCAGACAAATCCTTATTCCTCACAAATCCTGAATTCCTAACAAATCAGTCAGCCCAAGTCCTTCGTCCTATCGCTTTATTTTGCATAATTTGAATTTTGTTGGTGTCGGTCTGCTTCAAATGGCCAAAGAGTTTTCCATATACGAAATGGCATGAAAATTGCTTTGTAAATGCTGGCTTTGCTGTTTAAGCAACTATTTAAGTAAATTTAACAAGGTTTAAAATTGTTTTTAAATTTGTACTCAGCTCGTCAGCAACCTTATGAAAACATGTTGACTTACACTCTTACTAAGCCGCCCTCTACTACCGTATTTATTTTGATATAGCTGAAAACAACGTAAGCTTATTTTAAATACCATGCACGTTTTGTTATCTCTCGAAAAGGTTAATATGCATAGATTTAAGTGCTAATGATAACAATTGAAGACATGAAATGCCATTGTTTAGTCAAAAGTCAATGCTAGGCATTAAGTCAATTGCAGTACACAATAATATCCTGAAGAGTTCAACACGCGGCAGCCCCCAGGTGAGGCTTGTCGGTCGTAGTACAAATCGCATGAAATGCACATATATTTACTATATAATCAAGAGGCGGTTGGGTGCAGACACCCAACCCAACAAGCAGCTGGATGCACTTGCAGTATATTGTATTTTAAATAAATAAATGAGCTGAAGATTTATGCGGCACATGCAACGTTTTTCGGGGTTGAGGAAGAGACGAAGGCGGAGCCAGAGGTAGAGGCAACAGCCCACTACGTGAGACGCCTAAGTTGAGGCAGCTGAGGCAGCTGGCAGATGCCACCTTTGTCGCGACGGTGATCAGTTTTGTGGTTTCCAGGAAGCGTTTGGCGGCGGGTGACGACCACGTAACCAGTTGCTAAACGAGCCTTTGCGCTTTATGGCCAATCGAATTGTGGAATTTCCATAGAAGAAAGCGACAGACACAGCCAGTTGTGGCAGCAACAATTTTATCTCTGCATGACCTCTGCGACTCAGCCTAGCAGCTGCTGCCCAATTTCCAATACATATGTATCTCTCTATATACAGATGTGTATATAAATGGTTTTCAGTTTTTAATTAACAATTCGCTGATGCTTAATTAAGTCATGTCTGCCGTGAAGTATATCCATCAGTGCCTCCTCCCTTTCGCAGCGGCTCAGTCAGGCATGTGTGCATCTCTGCTGATTAAGCACACAACAGAGCGACAGATTCCTCCATAATAATGCTGGACAGTTGTGCGCCCACTGCTTACTGTTGGCCAATTTCGAAGGCGGCGTGTTGGCGATTCGGCAAGCAAAAGTAAAAATCATCTGCCATTCACTTTTGGCTTGGACTGTCGACTGTTGGTCAATCTGGGCATCATCCTTTGGCTGCCACCAAATAAATAGCCAGCATTGAAGATTGTCTTTTGGCATTTTCTCATGACTCCAAAATGGTTGACAATTTCTTCCTTGTTGCGGCGCTCAAATTGCTGGCCAAAGTGGCAGTTGAAATGATTAGCAAATTACGGCCAAAACCAAACGCGATCATGATGTTCACAGTGATAATAATGATGACAGCGTGTCTCGACTCGTCTCTCAACTGTTATTAAAAGCCAATGTATAAAAATTGCAAGCAAAAAGACAATTTTGCCACTTCATTTCAACTGAATGGATGAAGTTTTGCTTGTCCATGCGGCGTATACGTAATTTGGCAAATAGTTAACAAACTTCTACATGCACTTTGAAGAAGAAGAAGAAGTACATTTATATACATACATAAGCACATATATAAACTTGATCCGTGTTAACATCCACATCGATTAGCTAAAGTTTTTGTGTTTCTTTTTTTCTAAAGCACAAAAAGTTACGAAATTCAAATAAAATTTAAGGAATAAAAGGAGCTTTTTTGAATTCCTAAGTATGAGAACTATCATGTTCTATGGTTTAATAGAACTATTTAAGAGTATTTCAACTTCACTTAGCCCCCATTAACAGTTCTAGGCCCGTTCAATATTTCAAATTTTATATTTTCTGCAAATCACAGACTAACTAAATGCTCGTGCTGATTTTATTGGCCATGGGAAAGAAGCGGCGGGCAATAAGCTAAAAGGAATCATAAAACTGCTGACTTACGGCGATGACACGTCACAGTTGACAATCAATCGGACAGGAAGGAGAGAGAGAGAGAGAGAGAGAGAGAGGGAGAGAGAGGTAGTGAGAGAGGGGGAACAGAGATAATGACTTCAAGATGCAAATTGCTGCCCGCAGGCCACTCACTGGGAGGCTGCACTGCTGGCGGGGGGACAGCATATCGAGCCTCTTGTGGTGTTGGAGCAACTGTCGCTTTGTCAAATCGATGCCAGCGCATTGGAAATTTGCCTCATTTGGCTGCAATTGCTACTTGTTCGCATGTAAAGCTTTAATTGCATAATTGACTGCAAGAGGCGCAACCGGCTGCTGTTTGTCTGTCTCAGTGTGTGTGTATGTGTGTGTGTGTGTGTGCATGTGTGTGTGTGTGTATTGGTCAGTCTGCTGGGTGTCTGCTGACCACGCCACAACAAAGTCTGATCATCAGTCAGAGAGGCATGGCCAAATGCCCAAGCAGTGGCTCATTTGTTGCATAGCTTCTCTCTCTCTCTCTCTCTCTCCCAGTCTCACTCTCTCTCTCACTCACACTCTCATCGACTCTCTCCCTTTGTCATGCAGCTGCATTTCTTTTGGCTGCCGTTGCAATCTCGTCTGTTGAATTGTGTTAAAATGTTAATTTCGCATTACGTAATCTGTGTCATATCCAGCCGGGCAGCCAAGGCATGCGGCGGCAGTGTGGGGCAGTGGCAGAGGCAGACGGGTCTCTGCAGCACTTCCAAGTCGCATCATCTTCATCATCGTTGCACACACACACACTCACACACACATACACAGAGACAATGGCTAGTGCTTGGGAAAAAAAGTGAGAGGATTCCCAGGCTTGGCCAGGGCTGGCAGCTGCTTAGCGGCTTGGCTGCTTGGCAGTTTGGCTGCTGACTGCCCGCATCCACACCCACACACATACAGAGAGACTCTCCCACACACACACACACACACACACACACATGCACTCATATGGTTTGCGCATTTGGTGCGTTTTGTGGCGAATTAAAAGATATCGCAGACGAGCTGCGGCAGACAACAGACATCAGTTACACAGTCCGCAATTAGCTGCCATCTTTCCCCTCCTCACACACACACATACTTGAACACACATGCATATTTATCAGCACATTTGTATCTTTGCGGCATCTGCTGCTGATTCTCGCAGCACAACTTTCCGGCATTCCAGTTTCCTCTCTTGGCTTTTGACTGATTTATTTCGTTGCAATTTATTTGCGTCGAATCCAATTGAAAATTTTGTCTCGTTTGTTGAGCATTGCACAAGAAGAATTTGTCTCCTCAAAAATATGACTGCAAATACATATCTCAAAATGACTCAGACAACGTCGCAATCCATGCAAATCGCTAAAGGGCTACGTGACAAGCAGTGAGATGGGATAAGCTATTGACTTACCAGAGGATATTGCAACAAGACACAAGACAAAACAAGACAAGACACACACACTCACACACATATATATATACAGACACACATAAACCAATATACATACATAAAACTCAATAAGCTTTGGCATATTCAAGAGTTCAGTTACTTGTGAAACATTTTCATGAGTTGAAAGAAAATTTGAATTGAATTTGATAAATTTGCAAATATATTTATTGAAATATTTTTATTGACATAAATAATAAATAATAATTCTAGCTTGCCTGTAAAAGGTAAATATGTGTCTAATAAATATATTTCATGAGTCTACTCAAGGCTTGTCATTTGATATATTCGAGTAATTCGCATAATTATATTTGCCAAACAAATTAATTTTGCGCCATTTATTTTATTTAATTTCCAATTAGGCGTAAATTGTTATTAGTATTTGATAAATGTCTATGTGTGTTAATAAATAATAAAAACCTAAGCCATGGCCCATAAATTAGTCAATTAATGGGCCCAAATTAAACACTGCCTGCAGTCAGTCAAGCAACTCAGCTGACATAAGTATCTCAGCAAATACAGGTATATAATTGTGTCAGCTACTACCACTGCCTCTACATCTTCTTCTTCTTTTTCTTCTTCTTTGAGATATAGTTTCACTTTGTCATGCCGATGACATGGCAGAAGCCGCTCCTGCCAGTTGATTCAACGGACAAAGACAACTTCGGTAGCTGCATTTGGTCCGGCATCTGTCGATGCATTTGCTGTTGTTGTTTCATCTGCTCATTGTTGCTGTTATTGTTGTTGTTTGTATTACATAAAGAAACATCTTGAGTATTTGCTTGGACGCCCGAACAAGTTTATTCTACATGCAGCGAAAAGTGAAAGGCTTTGGCCTAGCAGCTGAGCTTTTTCGATTGTAACTTTGCAAATTCGGGTCAGTGACGCACTAAAATATACTCGATCTGTTGTCAATGTAGTCATCATTTTTTGCAAATATTATACAAATAAACTCATTAAACAGCAAAGCAATTAATAAGTGTATGAAAAGACTAGCTAGATTTCAGAGTGATCTAATGAAAACGTATAAAAATAATTTTTTATAATCGATTCCCACTAAATAATTGCTATGATATAAAGAAATACAGGCAGTACTTCATTAAAATAAGTCAGAAAGTTGCACTCGAGCGCATAATGTTCATTCGTATAATGAGGTCCAAAAACACTTGAATTTTGCTTGTTGACGGAGTCAGGGAGGGCCCTACAATTCACTGGAAGACAGAGTTCTTTCTGATTCGGCACGTCTTCTATTGGTATATATAATAGAAGAGCTCAAAAATAAATTTATTTTTTATTTTTTAGATTTATTGCTTGGTCGATTCTTATAATTCTGTAAAATTGGTGCCTATGCTCTAAGACTATGGGTATTTCCGATATAGAGAGAATAGAGGAAGTCAGCAATCACTCAATTATCAATAAATTTATATTTATTTATTTTTGTTTAATTCATTGTGCTTTATTTCCTTTAATAAATGGATAGAGGAAGTCAACAGTCAGTCAATTATCGAATAATATTTTGTTCTATTTCCCTTAACAAATTTTTAACATTCGTATAAGATGTTTGATATAAATTCATTCAATTTACAGTGGTTAGTTAATTGCTTTTTAACTGATATATTATTTATTAATAAAAAAGTGATTTACAAGGAAAATATTTGTATTATTAAACTTCTAGCTCTAAAACTTTAAAAGATAGAGACTGTTGGTTTTCTCGCCTCTATGGGCGTTGATAAATCCATAAAATTTTGACTATATATTACTACTATATATAATAAATGCCAAATGCCTCCATAAATCTTAAGACAAACTGTAATTTCTTTGCCCACGATAACATCTTCACTTGCATAATTCAACAATAGATGGACAATATATAACTTTAAGTACATATAATTAAAATGCCATCATAGAAAAACCCTAAAAAAATATGAAAAAAAAAACTGATTAAAAGTGTAATCAAAAGTTTTACACTTTTGTGGTTGGCCAACAACAACAAGCAGTAAAAAAAAAAGAAGAAACAAAGAAAAGGTACAACAATTCATCTTTGCTCAATATAGAGCATGGCTTATATTGTTGATTTAGCCCTATGGACAAGCCCGTTACAGCTTAAATGGCGCCAACTCGTTTTTCGGGGCGTTACACCCAGGAAACCTATAAAACAATGTAAAGAGCGAGCAAGAGAGACAGAAAGAGAGAGATAGAGATGGTGAGAGAGAGATTGATAGCGGGCGAATGTTGTGCCGCGTCGCGTCGGGTCAAAGTTGTTGTAATTAAAATGTTTACAACACCATGAAATGAACAAAAGGCTACCGAATCGATGTACATTTCAAATTGAGAGCAGCTGAAACAGTGGGCGTAACCCGCGCGGGATTTACCTGGGCCTGTAAACACGTTGGACATTTTTTATAGACTCTCCTGGGCGCAGTTGTGTCGCCGCATAGGCTGAGATTTAAAGAAGTTGGGCAGATAAATTGTTGCTCTATTTAATGAGTAGAGTCTAAAAAGTTGTTAGGAAAAACTTTGTTGTTTAATATACAAATGAGATTTATAGAAGCTTGTTTCAAAAGTTATATGATAGCTACATTATAGTGAAAATATATAATTGAACAGAACACCTCAAACTAGTTTAGAGCAGGAATTCTTCTTACTTTGTGACCATTGAAAATGTGAATTTAGGGTAAAACAGGGAGTAAGACGCATGGCTTATTCTATATAGTATATATATTTGTGATCATTATAGCAAGCAGAGTATACATAGTATAAGAAACAATAATATTTTTGAAAAATAGAGATGTTTTGTAATTTGTAATGGTCCTAGTTGACAAAAAATGGGTGCTGGAGTTAAAACAATAGGTATATATCATATCACATACCTTTATCAATAAAAATACATATTTCGCCTATGTCTTTAATGCACCACTTTTAGAGGAGAAGGTATGGTTATTTGATATATGCCTAGCTGAAATGCAATTTAACGATGAGCAGTTCAGCAAAGATCACCGAAACTCAATAAACAGGCTACACGATAACGATAACTCATGCAATGTATTTACTACCTATAAAAATCAATATTTTAACTGTATGTTTGAGGCTTCATCATATATCAAATTGAGGTTTATCTCTACAAATTTAATTTCCTTTATTTTTCAAATCTAAAATTGCCTAATAAAAACTTGAGAGCCGAGACTTAACTTTACATTTAATAAATGTTAACAAAGTCTCAGTTCACGGCATTGTTTTAAATCATACTCCAACCATTTGTTTATTAAAACATAAACTATAATGCCAAATTATATGGAGCAGTGCTGCATATCTTTTAGTGTAGTTAATTTTCGGCCTGTTAAGCAAGAGCCGCAAGATTGGTTTTTAGTTAACGCTCAGGTGAGTTCATTTTGTTTTGTTATTTAAGCCGCAGCCACTTGAAAGCCGTAATTAGTTTACACTTGCGGTAATTGCGGCATAAATCTTCAGCTGCAATGTGATGTGTCGTAATACTCTTAAAGGCTCAAACAGATACAAATATACACAGACAGAGATACACACACAGACAGACAGACAGAGAGAGACACATACACAAGGCACTTAATGTGTTGACTTTTTGTTTTAGTTAGTCCCACACAGAGACACACGCATACATACATACACAGTTATATTACCTCGCTCATCCCTTTGGCCAACTGGAAATGCAGACGCCCAACAGCGGCAACTTTATCCCAGCCAAAATGATTTGTGGCGTCCCAACGTGAAGGCAACTAGAAATGAACCAGAGTCAGAGTTGGAGTCGGAGTTTGAGTAGGAGTTGCAGCCGCAATTCGGTATTATATGTCGCTGCCGTCACGTTATTTTCAACTAAACGTAACAGTAAAAATAATTTCTTGGCTTGGCCATAAAAGCATAAATACAGCTTTGCCCCTCTGGGTGCTTCAGTTTGCAGTTTCCTCAGCAATAGCAGCAGCTGCTCGCACGTCCCCCCCCCAAGGCCCATTATCTGTCTGTCCAATCTAGTGGCTCTCCAGACGGAAATAATATTGTGCCATCATTATTGCCCTTTTGAATGCTCTCACCTCTCTCTCTCTCTCTCATTCTCTCTCTCTCTATTTCTTGACTTCACCTTTCTCGCAGTGAATTGCTGCGGAGCTGTCTGCCTCAAGTCGCTACACTTGCCTTTTATTGTTACCGGCGACAGAGCAACTTGCATTCTCTCTTAGCTTTTGTTGGGTTCTGCATCTGTGTGTGTGTGTGGGAGTATGTGACAGTATTTTTTTGCCAGCTTTGTCACTAGCACGTTTTATTAGAGCTATTAAAGTGACTTGGCTCCTAAGTTGTATATCTATTGAATACCCAAACACGCAGGCAACTCGCAACTATAACTAGAAATGACTTTCAGCTTCGCCCCGGACATTGTTTGGATTTAAATGTAATAAACGTAAGCTAGCTTGAAATTGATTTACGTTTAATTCATACCTCAATTATAATTGAGCAAAAATGTCATACTAAAAATCAAGAGCATAGGTGATGGAAGTCAGTCCGTCAATTATCCCAGTTGAAATTATTATTGACAGCATTTCTATATAAGAGATGATCGATGCTTTCTACATTAGACAACTCAACATTCAATATTAAAAAAAAAATAATAATAATAATAAATAATTCAATAAAATAAATAAATTTAAAATTTGGAATGCAAATAGTTGGAAGACACGATTAAGAAATTAACAATATATAAACATAATAATTTTTTATAATTTTCTGTAGAGAAAAAAGGCAAACATTGAAAGTTTATAAAATGCTTTTAATATAATATATAACAGCATAGAATTTTTCCCCACAATTTTAGTTTATTTTTAACATTAAATCAGAAAGCAAACAAGCCAACTGAGAGCACATAAAACTCTTACATCTTTTTTATTTTAATTTAAAGCTGATGCATTATTTCCATTTTATTACCACACGTAGCTCAACATTTCTTGAATTTTTATGGTCATGTGATACAAAAGCCCTTTGCTGGCAAATGATTTAATTAAATTGTGAGCAATTGCTTTAATGAGTTGCACGTCTGATTAAAGGTGTTGCAGTCGAGGCGAGCATGAGTTGCAATTAACACGGGTAGCAGCTGCAGTAGATGCTCACGCATGACCCCAATCAGCAGCCATGATGCGTGGCGTCAATTAGACCAGGATCCCTAACGACATCAACAAACTAAGCATTTAGCATAATTGTGCGAAAAGCAACAAGCAACGTGCGAGTCCCTACCCATCAGTCAACTTGCATAAGCTGCTACTGTAGTGTGTTGTGCTGTGTCCATCCACTCCATCCATTGCGTCCATTGCATCCATGAGATACATTTTCTGTGTGTGACTTAAAAGCAAATATGTTGCCACCAACATTGCGTAACGGCCACGACAATGCCGTTGTTTGGCCTCTTTTTATATTTATTTAATGAGGAAGTTCCGTTACAGCTTTAAAGCGCAGCCGAAACCAATTCTACGCCAGAGACATTGAGACTTCAGTTGCGACTTACGAGTATCCTAAAGATACCGTTGCATGTGACAAGTTAGTAAGCTGATTTTGTGCTTGAAGCAACTCTAAGATACTTAAAGTCTTTAGCCAAAAGACTTAACTAACTGCTATGCACAAGACCTGACATTTAATTCAAAATAAATTCACAACTTTGAGTTTTATTTAAGGCGAGCTGACAAGTGTTCAAATGATATTTTTATCGCAAATAGGCAGATTTTTTCCAAAGTAAATTTAAGTAACAAATATATATATATATATATATATATATATATATATATATTGGCTCCCATTGCTTTTTTTTTTTTTGTATCCTAATGATTTAAAAATCAAAATTTGAATCACAGGCAACTTTTTGGATTTCTAACTTTTCGTATTAAAAACATCTTAAAGATACTTATATATGGTAGCTAATGATACTGATAGGAGATGATGTTTCATTAACAATAAATTTCAGTAAATGTGTATAAATGTGATTACTAGATAAGAAATAAGTATCTTTAAGTTATGTATATTTTGCAACCTTGCATTGTGCATTGTTTAATTGAAACTATCTTTAAGATACATTTATATTTTACTTTTATAATATATATTAATATTTTTATAATACACATACATTATTATGCACTACATAATTTAAGCAACAAAAGGATTTCAATATATATTAGTCGTAAAAAGTATCTTAATAATATTAAAATTTTTTTTTTAAGATAGTTTTTTCATTTTATATATTTTTGTTTCAATGTTAAAATTAATTTACTTTATTCATAATTCATTATATTTGTTTATATTATAAACTTTATATATATTTATATGTATATTTAATAAATTTAAATATATTTTTAAAAATATATCTAATATATTTAATATATGATATAAGTTGATACATTATACAGATACATTATATTCCCATTGCTCTTACACTTTATATATACATTTGTATACTATTCAAATCCCAAATTGCTAACAAATTATCTGGACACAAAAGAAATGTATCTGTTAGCCAACTTCGTTCAGTTGCATGGAGTTCGTGCTGGTTTTGCCTTGGGCCTTGTGTCTTGATTTGTGCATTTCCTGGCATATTATGTACATCAGACGCCATCTAAAGGTTAAGTGGCAAACGGCAAGCGACTTTCATTGCCTTCCTTTGCCTTGGCCTGCCAATATAAGTTGCTCTGGCTGAAGTTGTTGTTGTTGTTGTTGTTGTTGACTTTTTGTGGTTTACGTTGCATTTGCAACTGTGGCAAGGCCTACAAGGTTAAGTGTGTTTGGTGCTGGCCAAGCGAATTGTGGTTGCTGTTTTAGTTTTATATGTGGCCAAAGAGGATGTCAGGCAGAGGGGGAGAAGAAGCGGAGGAAGAGGGCTTGACGAGGGTGAACAACTGCCACATGTGGCCAAATGTGCGATTGTAAACCAGTTTAGCAAGTGACCTTTTGATGCAAACAATTTTCATAATCCGTTGCGAAAAATCAGCAATCGAGTCGTGTGTCAGGTGCGTGTGTCTGCGGAGGCGTAGCCACAGCTATCAATTTCTCAGCTTAGTGTACTTGCAATAAATGCAAAAATCGAAACTAAAATTTGAAAAAGTTTACAGCACGACCTTGTCACACCACAACTTTGTTGCCACAGCTGCCATGTTAATGACGTGACTCGAGCGTTTTCCCTTTATTTTTTGAGCCCAGGTCAACTGAGCAGCGCTTTTCCGGCACTTAATGAACTCTGTTTCGTTAAGCCATAATTATCACCCCATCCATCCAGCCATCGTCTGTATAAATAAAGTGTTAAAATACACACGTTTCCAACTAGATGCCTCGTTTGGTTGGGCCAACAGCAGTTACTGCAACTCAAACACGTTCGCTCATTAATATTTACGCTGCCAATTGATGCAGTTGCAGTTGACAAAAGCAGCAACAACAACTGTTTGTATTTTGCATACGAAATGAGCTGCAACAAAAACGAAATACCCTATAATTATAATTGAAATACCCTATAATTTATTAATATACAGATACAGATACAGATACAGATACAGATACAGATACAGATACAGATACAGATACAGATACAGATACAGATACAGATACAGATACAGATACAGATACAGATACAGATACAGATACAGATACAGATACAGATACAGATACAGATACAGATACAGATACAGATACAGATACAGATACAGATACAGATACAGATACAGATACAGATACAGATACAGATACAGATACAGATACAGATACAGATACAGATACAGATACAGATACAGATACAGATACAGATACAGATACAGATACAGATACAGATACAGATACAGATACAGATACAGATACAGATACAGATACAGATACAGATACAGATACAGATACAGATACAGATACAGATACAGATACAGATACAGATACAGATACAGATACAGATACAGATACAGATACAGATACAGATACAGATACAGATACAGATACAGATACAGATACAGATACAGATACAGATACAGATACAGATACAGATACAGATACAGATACAGATACAGATACAGATACAGATACAGATACAGATACAGATACAGATACAGATACAGATACAGATACAGATACAGATACAGATACAGATACAGATACAGATACAGATACAGATACAGATACAGATACAGATACAGATACAGATACAGATACAGATACAGATACAGATACAGATACAGATACAGATACAGATACAGATACAGAATGGGTATCTGAAGTAGACTATTGGCCGTAAAGCTACTCACGCCTGATACATCCCAATTGACAGACATGGCCAAGTGTTTAGGCCCGGGCAACAGCATAAATCGCGGATGACTGTCAAAGCAGAGTCACAGCTCATTTACTGTGCTTTGGGTTGACAGCGGATCCTGTGCCGAACATTTAAATTAATCTTGGACAACTTCAAAAGCTACGGGCAATGAGGTGGTGGGGTGGGGAGAGGTAGGAGGAGGGTTCAGTATGGCGACCACAACCGCAACATCTTCGCTGCGCAGCTTGCGAAAAAGCGAAAGTTTCTTAGCCCGTTTCGACAGCACTGGGAATCTCGAATCTCGAATCGCTGCCCGTCGAATGGCCATTTATCTTTCGGCTCAATTTGCGCTTACCTAATCAACGATTGTTGCGGCCTACGGGCCGAGTCGAAAGCGGCTCTTGGCAACGAGTTGCGGGCGGCAACGGCAGCGTGTGTGCGCATCCTTGCAGCGCGTTTGCCACGCGTGTTTCTTACTTTTTTTTACTTTCGCAGACACCATAAATCGCATTGATTATCGCACGCGGCTTTACATTGATCTGCAGTTGCTTTTATTTGCATGCCGCATGGATTATGTAACCACAGGTTGCGCACGGATTGACCACAGCTAGCAGCTTAGCCTGGTTATCAATATGGCCAACTGTCATATGAGTAAAGTTCGCATTAAACTGACGCTGGACCTAATTGAATTTAATAAGTTTCTCATTTTCACATGTTTTTAATATCCTGTAATTTTTGAGAGTTTGCGAATAGGGCGTATATTGAGATCAAAAGTTAATATTCAATGAAATGCATGCATCATATAGAAGTAGATAGATAGGTAGATGTTAGATAGATACATAGATACATCTCTATTTAGATTAAAGGATAAATAGATAGATGGATAGATATATATAGATGGATGGATGGATAGAGCAATAGATATATAGATAGATAGAAAGATAGATTGATAGACAGATAGATAGATAGATAGATAAATAATTGAATAGATCGATGGAGATAAAGAACTTTTTGTTTTGACAAATGAAATGGGTCAATCTAAAATTGTCAATGCATGGATTTGAGGATGGATATCCATACTGATATCTAAACATACTTTATGAATCATATCTCTTTCATAATAAGTGTAAAATTTGAGAAGAACTGAATAAAAGAATAGAGTAATAAGCATTTTTCGTATCAACTACAGGGTATTCATATGCCTAACACCCTTCACATTTTCTGTCCTGCCGTTCCTAATTTGCCTCTTCCCTTGATTGAGCACTTTCAACAGGTATTTACTAAATAAAATTTCAATTCCAGGGCATCTGCCAATCCATCACTCTCAGTCTGATCTCTTTTCCTGTTCTTTGTGTTGGGTCCGAGTCGTTTTTATTTGAGTTCAACTTTCGTGCGAATCCTACATGGCCTTGAACGCCAGCTGTCAAGCTTTCCATTCACTTGCCTCATTTTCGGACCCTTTTTATGCACCATCAATCTTCTGACCTCAAGTTGTGGAACGTTGTTTTGCCAGACGGCTGCCCGGGCTCATTTGGAGCCCAACTCTTGAGTTTTTATGTAAATTATAATGTCGTTTTGCACAGCTGGTAAAATGTAAACAACAGCAGAAATCTTTTCCATTGTACAGCAATTTATTAAGTTGGCACACAATTTAGCTTCAATTGAAGTTCGAATTAAATTTAGAAAACTTTGCCTGACAACTATCAAGTGGTGGCGAGAGTGGTCTGCGGCCTTTATAAATTTGAAGCTGTTCTTAATTGAATCTTATTTCTATTACCAAGCGGAAGTACTTCACTCGGACAAATTCAATTACAAGGTCCATAAGACAAAGCATGTCTATTGCAGAGGACATTAAGTTAAGTGGGAATATATATATATATATATATGTTAGGTACTTAACTACAAAGAGACCTTTAAGAAAAGTCATTCTTGTACGCACCACTCGCTCAGATGTCAAGGCGCACGCATAAACGATAAAAGATACAAATGCATAGATACAGATACAAATTGACGTTTGGCAAAAAAACAAGAAAAATATTAAAAAGTAAGAGGTCTTCAAGCCACGCAATTTATGTAAATAATTGTGGTTTCTTCTAGCCCGCCAACAGCTGCGATTACACAATAGCTGGACAATAATGAGAGGGGTGAAGAGGGTGAAGCGGGTGAGGGGAGAGGTGGGGTCTCTGCTGCAACGTTCGCTTTTGGGTCTAATGACCATTTGCATTATCTGTTGCCGCTTCTTCTTGCTCATCTGTTGGCCAGTTCTTCAAATTGCACGAAATATTCACAAAGCTCAACGACTGCTGGAGTTGTGCGGGCCGTTCGCTAAAGCCTAGTCAGACTGTAGTCAGGGGTGAAGGGGGCACAAGGCGAACGATTGGGCTGGCGCTTGATGTTGTCTTGACAACTTGTTTCGTCAGATATGCAAATGCTGTCGATTTTTTGTTAATGGTTGTTGCCATTGTCATTGTTGTTGTCTGTCGTTGGCTGGGCACGTGCAAACGACGAAACACCTCAAAAATTACCAGATAATTTCAAAGAAATGAGCCCAGGAAATGTGAAAATAATACCACAATTATGCGAAAGATGAATGCGGCCTCTTGGGAAAGATTCAAACGGAAATTTATAAGAAAACAGAATGGGTTACACAGCAATAAATATCTGAACAGTAACTACCCTTAAAAATTTAGAGCTTTGAGGCGTGAAAGGTTTAGTACTTAAGTGTTTGTTCATATGGAAAAGAGTTCATATGGCTGATTTGATATTCATCTTCAATGTGTAGAAAGAATTCCAAACTAATGTCGAAAAAAAATCAAACAGAAAAGTAATATATAAATAAATAAGAAAAAATTAAATAAATATATAAAAAATATTCTAGAAAAAAAAAAAATATATATATATATATATATATATATATATATATATATATATATATATATATAAAGAAATCTTCATATCCTCAAGATATGTTGATAAAGACATTGTTCTATTGATATAGGCATAGTAGTACATATGGTCGTAAGATATCAGTATCAGTTTATAGTATAGTATATAGTAAATTATATATAATTATCAATAATACACTCGAATACTAAATATTTGCAATAATATGATTTAGGACTTGAGCTATTACTTTATGAAGAACTAATATACATTTATACATGTATGCACGTAGTATATGAACAGAGACCTTTCCCTCCAAACAGTTATCCAACTTGCAACAAAGCTAAAATGCACTAAATAAGTACAGGAAGAATTAAGATAACTTGTTTAAGAGATACCCAGAACTATGTGATTAGGCAAAGTCTTTGCTAATTTAGAGACAATCAAAAGTTTGAATGCGAGTGCTAAAGCATGTTATCTTTCTATTAAGCCTTGTAAAAGCGGTCATGTTTTACACACTCTTCACTCTCATCATGTTCTCCATTTGGCTCACACATGAACAGAATAATGACACCTTAAAACAACATGCTATCAGTTGTATTGCAATTTGCATATTCAACTACAAGCAATAGGTTTGCTACGACAATGTACATGCTTCTTAGAGCTTAAGCTGTCATCTGGTGAACAAATGGATAAATAGACAGGCACACACTGTCAAATGGATTTGTATGTTGCTGCCAATTAGGATTATACTCGTATATACGAGTATATAGTCAATCAATAATATACATATATGCATGTATGCACTCTCCATACATATACTCTATTAAAATATATATGTACCTAATGGAGTTGTTTACGCCTTCTTACTACGTATCATATTCATTTTATCATAGCCAATTCACTCACAATTTAAAATTCACCAGGCTACAAAAAAATGAGAATATAAAGATTTATCTGATAATAAATATGCATACTGAACCTCAATCAGTTTTTGATCTTAGCTCTACTTAGCATTTGGCACTTGGCATTTGTACTTTTGATCTGAGGCGACGCCTCTGTGGCCGCGATCCCATGGAGTTTAGCTGGGCTCATCATCTCTAGCATTCCCACACTAAATATAAATTATACGACTGCCAAGAGAGACGACGCTATATACACAGATATAAGTCTACATATGTATACAGATATACTTATATACATAAATTCAATTCCGCGATTTCACTTTGCCTTCGACTTTTATTATTCACTGCTGTTCGCAGCATTTGCAACGTGCACCAAAAAGGGGGCGTAACTCGGCAGACGGGGGCGGATGCGGCGCTGACTCGCTTCGATTGAGTGCCAAAGCAACAGCTGTGAAACATACATATTTAAAATTCCCAACGGCTACGCCAAAGCCAACTCAACTGCAGCACGAATCGCACGACAATGGGCAGAAAAATTGAAAAAAGTGAGAAAAGAGAGAAACAAATAAACAAAAATAAAAAATACGAAAAGTGAAGAGAAAAAAAACAATAAAATAAAAATTCACTTTTAAGTGCAATAAAATTTTGACAAACGAAAATCCGAGCAACTTGGCAAATAGAGGGTCGAGAGCAGACGATGGCAGGCAGCACGCAGCGGGCAGAAGCCCAGCCAAGCTGCCAATTGCAGTTGCCACACAGATTGAAAGCACACAAAAGAGTTAATAATACTGAATGGCTTACAATTCGCTGTGGTTGCTATATATATATATATATATATATATATATATATATATATATAGATATTTGAAAAGTAAATCACAATTGGCAGCTTTTAGTGCACAAAAGTTTAGAGTGACTTTTTTGTGGATTTATTGTATTAGCGGGAAAATACTTTATTGGTTTGGTGTAAACGGTTTTGCTGGTATATTTAGTTCTGAAGTATTTGATTGTGTTTCGATATGTCATGGAAAGTTGAGATTTATTGTATTAGCTAATATATAATATATAAAACATCGTCCAGTTATTATTATTTAATAAAATATCGATATATTGTATAAACTACTAACTACAATAATCAGCACCCCAAATTGCAGAAGTACTAACAAGGTGGAGCAGAATTTATATTTTGTAACAAAAAATCTTGTATTTATATATACATATATATAACATATAAATATTCTTAGCTTGAATATAAAATAATTTATACTTATTTAGTAACTACTAAAATACATTCAGAGCACCTAAACATATATGCTTCCCTATATTAAAGACTTGTTTACCTTTACTCTGAGGTAAATTCGATTTCAGTTTCTAGGAAATATTTCCTTTGACTTTCAGTAGTTTTTATTCAAGCCAAACTTTTTTATCTGTTTACTACTAGAAATTTCGCCTTTTCAAACACAAGGAAAAAATTCTTTTGCTCTCCCTAGATTTTGCTTGTTGCTCTGATGGTATGCTATAGTAATTAAAAGAAAAATTTGTTTAGAAAAACAAATTTAATCTACTTGAGATCAAATTCAAATGAAAAGTAAACAAATTTCCTGTCGCATGCCCGTCGCAATTTGCAATTTCAATTGCTTTAATGCCCAGCTAGAAATATATATACACTGTACGAAATAGGTATATACATGTATAATTGGCATTAAAAACGTCTGACGCACGACATTTATGATGGCCTCAGCAGGAGTCGTAAAAAATGTGTCTGCTTAAGTCGCAGTCGCTGCCCGGGCGTGTCCTTCGTTTGCTGCCTTGTTCGCCTTGTTCTTCTCCTGCTGCTGCTTAATGGGTTCGTCATTTTAAATTAGCCTCCCATTAGGTTGGACATTTCCGTTGATTTGGCATCGTTTCTCAACCGTCAGTCGCTCGAGTGCTCGAGGCGACGTTGACTTTTACGCGTTCATTACATCAACTTTTACGATTTGAATAAAAAAAAAAACAAAGTAAAGTCAGGCAACAATTGTTAGAGGCGTTAAGACTGTTTTTTGTTGGCAGATAGAGGGCCGCACACGCGATAGGCAAATGAGGGTTGACTTCACATTCGCTTTGCACTTCATTTAAAAAAATTACGCATACGACGCGTTGTGCGCGAACAAGTAATTCGCCCGTTTTATGTCAGTTGCAGTTGTTTTTGTTTTCTGTTGTTGTTGTTGTTGTTGTTGACGCCTTGATAGACACACTGCACTGTCTGGTAATTCGTTTAATTGAAGTTGGAAGCTTTGCGGCTGACGACAACCGAAACCAACTGAACACATCGCCTGGCCCACATTCAGCGCGAGGCTGTTGGATTTGGAGCACATGAAACTTGTTTTTACCCACTCGGTTTCAATTCCCAGCAGTGCCAGAGCTGGCCCAGCGAGCCTCTTGTGCCTTTTGCACCCACAGCTCTCGACTTCCTCAATTTCGTTGTACGAAATTTATTTACTTTCGTCTTCACAAAGACTTGCACCAAAGTGCGTCTGCCAGAAACCAAAGAAAAAAGCACAAACTTCAAATATGGTGATAAAAAATAAGAAAAAAAAACACCAAGCTGAAAGTTTGTCTGCTGTTAAATGCATGGCAGCTGCGTCGCATTCATGGCCGCTGCCACGACCTCAAACTGCTTCCGCAGCATAAATACTTCGAGGCAGCTGTTGAGCGAGCATCGCTCAGACTCACAACACTTAGGCTAGATCCTAAACAGACTGCAGGGCTTTTGGCAAATTGAAATACTTGGAAACAGTTGAACATAACATTAATATGCAAATGCGGATTATAAGTACCTCTGCCCACGCCCACACAGATGCCGCCTCTGCTGCTAAATGTCAACGTCACAGCAGCTTAATGCACAATTTGCACATGTCGAGAGGCAAAACACGAACAGGCAACAAATGTGAAGCGTTCTTGCAATTAAATTAAAAAGGACGACAGTCAGCACCGACCGACGCGTCGCATCGCAGCAGCTGCGAGCTGCGAGCTGCGAGCTGCTAGTCATAGAGCTGGGCGCGGCTCGTGTTTCCATTTGGAATAAAACCAATTATACACGGAGTGTGCACATTAACAAGTCGCAATTCGTGCCTGCTCGTGCCTGCCACAGATCTAATTCGCACTTACATACAAATCAAATAGCTGCAAATATGTAGAGATTCGCTTCGGCCTATAGGAGTTGTATTGAACTGACTTTATCATTTGATTTAATGTTGTCGACTATCAGCTATAAAATTATATTTTGTACAGTTTTAAAGCTAGAGTAACGATATTTTAAATATAGATTTATGTGTATTTTATACAAATTTTTATACTCCACCCCTACCCCCAGATCCATTCGTTTCGTTCTTAATTTTCAAAAAGCGTATTTCAAACGGTAGAGATTTATGCTTTAAAAAATACGTACATTTTAATGTTATTATGCGTATGAGTGTGTATGTGTGTGCATGTGTTTTTTCTTGTGTATGCAGAAAAGGTTTCAGGGCATCTCGTGTCGAGCAGTCTCGACTGGAGTTTTCTTACTTGTTTAAAAATATATTTCGTTCTATATAATTCATTCACAAATCTAGCATTAACAATTGATCTGTAGACATAAATATATATACTTACATTAATATAATTGTATTTAGTATATATGAATTAACCCACTCGTCCCATACAAAAGTGGACAGAGTGAGGTGCCATCGAGCTGGCTTTGTCTCAAGATGTTGCAGATTTTACAAATATTTTCAATATATTTACTATAACATTTATCACTCATTATACAAAAGATCAATAATCTACTGTAAACGAAGCTCTCTGTGTTAAAGTCCACTGCGCTCAAGCATTCTACTCAATTGTCAGTGAGACGTCTCATCTAATAGTTAGCTTGATAAAATTATTTAAAAAAATTGACAAATAAAATAATTAATTAGAAAAGAAAAAAATGATTAAATAATAATTCTTGATCCCTGCATATTTTCTTCAAAAATTTCTTAAGTTCTCTGATTGATATGCATATTTCATCATATATTTACCATCGAAGCTTGAGCATTTTAATCTGACTTTATTGAAAAATTTCATTAGTTCAATGATTGAACTTCAATTTAATTTTGGGATTATGTTTTTTGGATAACATGTGTATGTTCTTATACTTAAATCTATTGTTACTTATCTTAGATTAAATTATTTGCGTCTTAAATTTATCACCACCACTGTAATGCTCTTTAGTGGTACTCATATTCATGTATGAACACGAAGCCACTCCATGATGGTGGTCCATAATATATATTATAAGAGCATCAGCAATTTGAGCTCCAGTGCTCAAAATGTAATTATTGTCATTAGTTCATCAGACTGCCACTGGTACTCGTGCTCCCGGTAGCACCTCAGATCAAATTAATAAATAAACTCTTGCTATTAATTCCTCTCACGATTCGAACCCAAGCCCCGTTTGAACTCATGTTTTGCAATCAATCATACCATAAACTTTAGTTGAACCTCACACGCTCATCTCTAGCAGAAACTAAATACATATCAGCTAACGAGGCAACCGCGCTACTTTCACGAACTTTTTCCCATTGAAGCGGAATTCAATAGAATGTGAAATGTGAGGAAATGCTCAACCCAAACAAAAAAAAAAAAAAAAAAAGAAAAAAGGAAACGGAAAAAGGATTCATTCGCATCAAATTACTTTATGACAGAAAAACTTTATATATATAAACGATTGACTAACTAACGTCTTAGCACTGCAAATCTGAGCGGAAAGTTCTGAAAGGACAACAAGTAAATTGAGTGTGATTTGAGTGGTTGCCGCATATCGAATGTCTGTTAACTGTTAACTAAGTAACTGCAGATATCGATTTCCGTAACTTAGTAGAGTGCTAAATACCCAGACCGAACCTTAGTCAGTTTAACTAGGGGAGAATCCAAAGTTTTAGCAAAAGCTGAAAACTTGTTGCAAATGCAAACAGACAGAAACTTTTAATTGCTGACAGCCAAAAGTTGTTGGCTTAAATGTAAACCGTGTAAGCGTTTAATTTTCTTACCAATTGCCAAATGGTCAAAACACTATAGAATTCACAGCTGCTGCTGCTTCTTCTTCTTCTTGTTGTTTGTGGCAAAAAGTCGTTGACACTAATTAGCATTTAGTTGGCGCCGCAACTACTGCAACTGCAACATGCAACTGCAACACAGCACAAACATGCTGTCAAGTGCAATAAATAACGAGTCTATGAATGGAGCGTGTCGGGCTGTCTGGCTGTCTGGCTGTCGGCGCGCATCGCCAATGGATGGCTACAAAAATGTCAAATGTAAAAGCGAAACAGACCAGCAGAGCTCAGGCTTTAAGCTCTTAAGGCAAACCAAAAATCGACAACAGCAAAAATTATTGAATAAATGGAAGAGAAAAACAGAAATAAAAAAGATACAAAAAATTGTTGTCTTCAACAATTCAAAAATTTGCACGCTGTGTTGTCGCTGTGTTTGCCTAACAAGCAGGAAGTGGCACCGCGGCTGCTGGAGATGCGACTGTCTCATCACACACACACACAGACAGACTCACACACACACACACGCACGCATACAGCGGCAACAATAAGCAGCGACAAAAAAGATGCAGGAAGCAACAAACGCTGTCGTCGTCGTCGTCGTCTCATCGTCGTCGTCTTCATTGCTCCAGCAACTTCCTACTGGCAGTGAGCACCCACTCCACTGCCATCAACAGCAAGCAGCAAGCAGCCACCCGCTGATTGCGTGAGCCGCTGCAATCTTCATCTTTCAGTGTCAAAGGATGCCGCATTCAGGCGCCTTCCTCTTATTGCTTATGCAATTTGCAAGCTGCGCGCACCCCGGCAAAGGATTAACTACTAATTGACTGGCTATAGTGAGAGAGAGACAGAGAGAGAGAGAGAGAGAGAGAGAGAGAGAGAGAGAGATAAAGATAAAGTTAAGCTAAGCGGCTTGGGCGTAAACTAAATGTCATGCTATGCATTAAATATAAGAGATTAGCCAAATGATTTGCATATTATAGCAAGTGAAGAGTGGAAACTGGATGCACTTAAAGAATTTTTCCAGAAATTGATATGATATAAGGATCAAAATTAGTATTAATTAGATGCATAAAGATACAAACTATGTCGTGAGTTTATAAGTGTTCTGTGTGGGATTCAGGCTTAAGTTTTGCAAGACCACAAAGGAGTTACTACTACAATCATTCCAAGCTTAGTTTGTAGCTATAGGCTGAGTGGGCTTTACTATGTGAAATTAGTGAATAACAATCTTAACTTTTGATTAACTTATTTTAAATATAGTGATATGGGTGATATAATGAGATATATAAGTATGTGTATATGGACCTCTTTATTTAGGAGAAAACAAAAATGTGCAAAATAACGAAATATTTCAAGTCTGGAGTTCATCACAGAAACCTTCACATTCAATTTGAAGTCTTCAACTTCCACCAGCGCTTAAAGCTCTAAATTTAATTATGATATTACTATTGACAATAAGGATGGAGGTGGGATTAGTTATTGTGTAATAAAAATGTAAACTTATAAAGGAAAAACAAAGATTGATTGAGTAGCAAATGCTATAAAACTATATTATTCATAAGCAAAAGACTTTGCATACAGAACACCATGCTTGGCCAAGTTAAAGTTTATTAAGCTATTTTAATAATAAAAAAAAATGGTTTCTTTTTCTCTCAATCGACCAACACAAAATTCAAAAGACTAAACTTCAACAATGATTCAATTCAGACTTGAACAGAGTAAAAGAGATAGTATATAAACATGCCTTCTATGCACTCAACGACAAGCATACAGTGCGATAGAAATAGATAAGGGCCACATGTGTAAACTCTATAAATAAGCAGATGAACTATGACCCTGATCCTGACCCTGATGCGATTGATTAAGAAAATGTAAGAGACGAACGCTGACCCTTCCAAACTCAGCAATAGATAAACTAGATTTGTGAGATTTATGAGCTAAATTTATACATGATTTATATAAAAATACTCCGACTCAGAAGAATAAAGCTTAATAGCAAACTGAATACCATCGCAGTCACAACTAAACAGTTTTGCTTAAACTTCACCAATTCAACTGCCCTCGACATTCATTTCGAGTTTCATACTCTTTCTCCTATTTTTTTAAACCAATTGTCAGCTTTATCTATCAGCTAATTCAAAGCTCTCCAAGCTTTTGTCTAGTCGGAAGTTGAATGTGAAACGTTTAGGCTCATGAAAAATGCAAGCAATTTTTGGTCGTTGTCTGTGAAATGAACTTGAATGCAAATTGCAAATTGCAAATGTAAATTCGATGGCCCCACAAATAGCAGTCCCAATCCCAATCGCAATCGCAATCTGAATCTGAATGGGAATGCTACTGCGGCTCATTTGGAGGTGTCGCTGGTTGCCTCTGCGATTGCATCTGCCGTTGGCCTGCCCTGCTGCAGTCTACTCGGTCTACTCTAGTCTCTCATGGAAATGCAATTCAATTCAGCATTTCCCACATGCGAACACAATTTATTGTTGTACAACAAAAGCACTTAAAGACAACAACAAAAAGAGACCAAAAAGTCGATAACTCGCTCAATGTTCGATGTTCGTTAGCAAATGTTTGTTTGCATTTCTTTTTCTTTTTTCATTTTTTCCATTTTGCATACGTTTTGGTTAAGAGGAGCAGCTTGGTATTGACTGGATGTGGAGTCTGGTTATGCAAGCGCATTTCAAGGTGAAATCACCGGGAGTTTGGCTAAAAGGCAGGAAATGCATCTGGCACGTTAACAACTATTGAAATCACATTGATAGTTTATAGCAAACGCATTTAGTTTCAATCATTATAACAGATATAACTCAAACTGCCTCATCACACACTAAACACTTGCTGTTAACCCATTAATTAAAAAAAATGAACGCCCAATGCGAGTTGTGTAGTCACGACTCGGCTTTAGATATGTGTAAAATAATATGAAAAACTATGAAAACTGAAAATAGACTTGACTACATATGAGCAAAATTGTGTTTTCCAATCAAGTTTTACTTGTTGAATAGAATTTGCATAGCAATATTTAATATGGTTATTAAATATATAAATAACTGCTTACATAAGTTGGTTTTAGTATATTTTTAGTTGAAGGTAAGGGAATATAGCCTAGACTGTTAGATCTGACTTTCGAAGATCTCCTTTGATTTTTGTATTAATACAATTAGGTTTTCTAAGCTAAGACTGGAAATCTCGAATATATGATTAGTATTTTGTTTAACTTGTGTTATGAACTTTATAGCTCGAGCTTAATGTCTTGAATTTTAACTTGAGTAAGTTGATAATAAAATGCTTTGAAACCACCAATCAAATTCATACTTTAGACTTTAAATGATTCAATATTCTAAGCAATCGAGTACTCAGTCTTTGGTGCTTTGGAAAGGCTTTTAGATATTCTGAGCTATAGCTGCAAAAAACGAATATAAAATTTTAATTTTAGTTTAAGTTAGTTGATTTTAAAATGCTTTAAAACCATCAATTAAATTAAAACACTTTAACCATTAAAAAAAAAAGTCCCTATTTAATACATAAGGTCTATTTTATACATCTCTCTGGCTCTGACAGAACTCACTGTACAGAGCTGTATTGACCAACTCAACACCAGATATGAAGTATAACGGTTATAGAGAAAAATTCAATTTATTAATAATAATTCGATTTAAATTTCTATTGGACAGTTTTTCTGCTTAGCTCTTATGCTAAATATTCGATATAAAATCATATTCAACGAGCTGTTAACCTTTTGCTCAAAGCCAAAAGCAGCAAATAAATCGAGTTGCATTGGGCAACATTTAATAAAATTAAAAATCGCAACGATTCGCTTTGATAAAAAGTAACAATTGAATTTGTGGAGCAGCAAAATTGCCGACAAATTGAAAAAAAAAAGTAAATACAAAGCCTTTTGGCCACTTTATACAATTTGCGGCAATTTTTGGCACAGTTCGATGAACGAAGCATCGATTGAACCATTTCATTATGCGGCTAAGTGCCCAGCGCAATTAACAAAGAGAAATGTAAAAACAACAAACAGCGCCAAAGCATCAAAATCAAGAAAAAGCACAGATTTAATATTGTTAACAGCGGGTGAAGGAGAAGGTGAATGAGGAAGTAGATGTAATGGTGGAGGGGGAGAAGGAGGGGCAGGTGGTGCTGGAACTGTAGTTGGAGTTGGGGAAAAGCAATCAACAATCACAATAAAAATGCATTTTACGTGAATTCGCGCGAAGAGGCGACAATTTGCGAAATGTTTTGTTGCTTTATTTAACTTTTTTTCTCCAGTTTTGTTTTTGTTTTGCTTTTTTATGACAAAATTACGCAATGAGCTAATTTGCGATGCGTAAGCGTGCGGTTCGACAGATCATAAAAGTTGTAAAACCCATAAAACGATAAGAATGTTGAGTTTGTGTGTACTGCACGCAATAGGGAATGGCCTTACCTAAAAACTTATCGATTAATCTGCGGACAGTCACTTAAACTGCATTTCACAAGTGCCTCTCGATGAACCTGAGCTTGGGCTCATTTTGGTCTGTTATCTGCGCTGCAAAATCTCTAAGACGCGTTTGACATCATTAAAAGAGTTTGAGGCGTACAGTGAACACTGACTGGAGGGGAATGCACTTAAATTTTATGCATGTTTGATGATGACATTTATAGCTTATACATACATATGTACAGCAGCTACTGACTGGAAGTAATGTCGACTACAAAATATTTGTTTATTTTTTATGAAAAAATTAAAAATAAAATATAAATATATATATATATATATATATATATATATATATTAAAAAAGAATGATGTTAAAATTTCTATGTTAACGCACTATTAAAAGAAAGACTTAATAGAACAAAAAATGTGTTTAAAAAAATGAATATTTGAAAATAATATATAAATATTTTATATATTGTTTATATATGTACAAACTATATAACATATATATTTTTTCATTAATAAAATTGTTTTTATTTATGTATAATATATTTGTTAAATATCTAAACTTCAAATTGGCATCATATAACTCATAATATATATGTGAGAATATAATTAAAAATTTTGTTATTTAGTTCTACATATTAAATATTTTATATATACAAAACAAACAAAATTTTAAAATACATATATATTAATTAAATTTTTGTAGAATTTTGTTTTTATAAATTTTTTTTATTTTGGTTTGATAAGAATTGTAAAACAAATCAAGTTAAATAATTTTTGTTTGAATTTTTTGTTTTTTTTAATTGCATTTAGTCAATGTCTACTGTATATTTCCGAAGAGTACGCGCTGGGTATCACAATGAGTTCGATTTAAATACACAGCACTTGCTCCAATTGCAACTCTCAATCCGCACATGTTCTCATTTATCATACAAGTATGTGAACATATATTGATATGTGTATGTAGGTGTATGTATGTACCTATATAGAGATTGCCGCACAATGACAGCCCAGATTCGAATTGTAGGAAAATCCACAACACGCGCACGAAATTATTCAAATTGCCATTGTTAAACAACTGAACTGATTCAGGCTGAGACTTTGCTCAGCATTTTCCAGGGCATTTTCGTACGAATTTCACTTTTGTACGCCAGCTACAAGACAACGACAACGACGACAACGACGATCGTGAGCGCATTTTCATTTTCATTTTCATTTTCAATTTGAGTTCGAGTTGCCCCCGAGGAAAGCCGCAGCCGAACGCTCGGCCTGCCGCAGCTCAAGTGCCAGCACGCCGCTGGGCGCTGGGAGCTGTTGGCTGGCAGTTGGTTGGCCAGCGAGAGCGAAAGTGCACGACATTGGGTTCAACCTGGAGAGTGAGAGCAGCAGCAGCAGCTGCTGTTGCTGCTGTTGATGTTGATGATGATGATGCAGCAGCAACAGCAACAGCAACAGCAACATCAGCAACTGAGGCAGAGGTCTCAGCTCTCTGCCAGCGCCACATCCGACAGGCGGGAAATCGTAAAGCTCTGTGGCTCTGCCGCGCTGCCTGTGCGGTAATAAGTTGATTGTGCTGTAATTTCGGTTTCACTTGCGCCTGTCCTACAGTTCGAGAGACTTGGCGGCAAAAGCAAAATCACAGACGGCAAAGAAAGAGCGAAAGAGTGAAAGGGAGAGAGCAAGAGAGCGACTGAGTGAGAGATGCGAGCGAGAGCGAGAGGGCAGCTGTTCATTATTGGCCAGCTCGCTGGCCAGCTACGGGTCTGGGCCACACATGCGCACAGTCGCATCATCATGATCAGCGTGCGTGTGTGTATATGTGTGTGTGTGTGTGTATGTGTGTGTGTGCGTGCTGTGTGTGCCGCTGGCCGACTGAGTTTTCGGCGACTGTTTCGACTGTGCGACTGTGGCATCTATGTTGCTTGGATTTTTTGTATAAATTGATGATGCGGCTGCATTGGTTCGTCAGTGAAGCATTTGATTTGGTCTAATAAACATCGGTGAACCGAGTCCGAGGATAGCTGTAAATAGTCGAGAAAAAAGACACAAAATCAAAACGTGAGAACCTTTGCCGCATCCAGCTTGGCAGGCATCCTAACCAACGTATCTCTCTCCCACATCTATCCATCCGCATCTGTTGCTCCCACACCAATACACGGCACAGACCCGGGATTACTGTGACAGTGCAAGTGTGTGCGTGCTAATCCGTGAATATACACATATACCCATACGTATACCCAAACCGAAGAACGCGCCATGAAAACCTTCATCTTAATGTCCTGCCTGGCTCTGGCTGCGGCGCGCCCTGAAGCTGGCTACAACTACAATCGTCCCGGTGGCGGTGGTGGCAGCATCGGCGGTGGATTCGGAGGCAGCTCCGGAGGCGGATTTGGAGGCAGCTCCGGAGGCGGATTCGGCGGCTCTAGTGGAGGCGGCGGCGGCTTCGGCGGTGGCGGCAGCAGTTTCGGTGGTGGATTAGGAGGCGGCTTCGGCGGCGGCTCTGGTGGAGGCGGCGGCGGCGGTTTCGGTGGCGGATCCGGCGGTGGCTTCGGAGGCGGTGCGTCGATCTCTCAATTAAACTAAGTTCACAGCTAATCTTGGATAATTTTACAGGCATCGGCGGCGGATTCGGAGGCGGCGGCGGCGGCGGCGGTGGCACCACTCTGGTGCAGAAACACATCTACGTGCATGTGCCACCACCTGAGCAGGAGGAAGTGCGTCAGCGCCCCAATTTGCCAGTTGGCCAGTCCCAGAAGCACTACAAAATCATCTTCATTAAGGCGCCATCTCCACCCTCGTACCAGGCTCCAGTCATCCCTCTGCAGCCCCAGAACGAGGAGAAGACCCTGGTCTATGTGTTGGTCAAGAAGCCCGAGGATCAGCAAGACATTGTCATTCCCACGCCAGCACCCACGCAGCCCTCCAAGCCCGAAGTCTACTTCATCAAGTACAAGACCCAGAAGGAGGGCGGCGGCGGCGGTGGCATCGGAGGCGGCATCGGTGGCGGCATCGGCGGCGGCATTGGCGGCGGCAACGGTGGCTACACTCAGACCAACACCGGCGGCGGCTACTCAACTGGCGGCGGAGATGGTGGCTTCTCTGGCGGTGATATCTCTGGCGGTGGCATCTCGTCGCCATCGAGCAACTACGGCCCACCCGGCAAGTCTGGCCCCTATTAAGCAGCAGTCCGGCATAGAACTCGAAGAACACGCACCTCGGACAAACAGACACTCACACACTCGGTTCAAGCTGCTGACTAGTCCTGTCGTTGACGCGCTGACACTCAACTATTCCCGACAAAATACACGCCCACACTCAACACTACAACTGCGACTTGACCCAAAACTCTGGACGAGCAGACGTACCCAACATCCGCTCCAGTCCCCTAACAAATGGGCGCCTCTGTCGTCCGACACTTTTGTATATAAAAATGTTTCCGACTTTCCAAACTCACCAAGCATCATTCGAGGCATCACCATTTCATCTCTTCCTCTCTCACTCTCACTCTCACTCTCTCTGTCACACAATCTCGTCTGTTTCTCTATCCCTCTCACACTTGCCTAACCCAAATCCATTTAGCTAATAGATGACAAGTGCCGGGTTCTCCGGGTAGGGAACTCCACTTGGCATCCGAGCAACGGAAAAGAAAATGAATTGAAGAAGAAGAAGGAGAAGGAGATTAAAAAGAAGAAGAAGAAGCTAGTAGATGATGATAATGCGAAAGTTGATAAATAACTCCATTCATAATACATAATACATATAAATATAAATATACTTTAATTATATCATTAGCTCTAAGTACTTTATGCACAATAAAAAAAAACAACGGTGACAAAATTACAAAAAAAAAAAAGCTAAAATTTATTTATTGCCAGTCAACAAAATTTCAAAAAATTCAGTCTAGCAAAGATTTTTCCCACCTGCCTGCACCTGAGCTTAATTGATTTTTGTGCTTTACGCCCCTTTGCATTTTGATTGTGCGTATGGTCTATTAATATCTATCCCTTGGCTTTCATATGCGGATTACTGACGTCAATAGACTCCTCTGAAAAGTCTCTGCCAGCCAGGCGATAAGAGCCAGCAGCTGGCTAAGGGCACAGCATAGAGACTGCGAGGCATTGTCTGGCTGGCTGGTTGACAGATTTTCCTACACTGACAAAGCGTGTCATATTGTTGCCCTAGCTTAAAATCTCTTGATTTCTCTTGTCCTACTTCCGAGGCATCGTAAAAAAAAATAATCAAAATTAATTAAATTTCAAAACCAAGTCTGGAACCTGATTAAGTTCTGAAAAACCGCTGGAAACTAATTAAAAAGCAATTTCTCAGCATTAGTCTCATAATTTTTGCATTGAGTTTAGCTCGAGGAGACCTTCAACAACTTCTTTATAGTTTCGCATTTAATTTTTTTTTTTCTTATTTGACTTATTTGTCTTTGGGCGACTTTTTTCTCCGTTTCTTAATCTTTTGCATAGGAGGGCAAATTAACGGTTTTCGCCACTTAAGCAGGAAGACAAAATAAAGCGTAGCCAAGGCAAGGCTAAGCTGTGGCTGGAAGGCGGAAAAGTCCATTTTAATTAAGTTGACTTGTGTGAATGATTTTCCCAAAGTTTTCCGTTTGAACTCAACGTGGCCAGACAGACGAAGACAGAGAGAGGCAGAGTGAGAGAGAGCGCCGAGGGGGTCGCCTTGAGGGCCAACCACGATTGCCACGCTTGCCGTTCCACTGGACAGTTCGGGGAAACCCCAGCCAAAGTGCTGGGAAATGGGAAAATGGTAAATGGAAAAAACGGGCAACGGGCAACGTTCAACTGGCAACAAGCCGCAACTATAGCCAAAGTTGAGGCAGGCGGCCGTATGTCTGCTGCCGCCGTTGGCTCTTCACAAAACACTTTTCTAGGCCAAAAAGCAAAGCCAACTTAGCAAAGTCAGCCAACTTTTTACATGAATTTTACATTTTAATACCCTTACAGGGTCTTAGTTCCCATCTCATGTAAATCATATAATGTTAGCTGTTTAAAAGGAATATATATGCATATAAGTATTTATTAGCGTCCGCAAAGTGCTTTAATTTTCATCTTTATTTTGTCTAGAGTTCCTGGTAAAATTAAATTTTCGTTGAGTAAAATTTAATCTGTATGTGATGCTGTTTTTGTAGATTTTTTGTTTTCAAATATTGAAGAGCTTTCTAGGCATTGGACTTAAACTTCCTTGAGTATCTCAATAAGTATCTAAAGATATAAAAAAATTAAATAAAAGTATTTTGGGAGTTAGCCAACTTCTAGAAAAGCTTTAATTCTTTCTAACCCAAATTCACCAAAAATTAGTTTATAAATATTCTTTAATAATTTTTTTTTTTTTTTTTTTTTCAAATTTTAAACAACTTTTAAAAAACTTAAACTTCCTTGTGTATCTCAATGAGTATCTATGGATATAA
This sequence comes from Drosophila hamatofila, assembly GCA_035045345.1. Taxonomy (NCBI): domain Eukaryota; kingdom Metazoa; phylum Arthropoda; class Insecta; order Diptera; family Drosophilidae; genus Drosophila; species Drosophila hamatofila. Next base: position 3,968,683 of record JAWNPA010000020.1, on the reverse strand, counting down.
AATATTTCAAAATTAAACTCAACTGAACTATATTCTTTTGGGACTTATCCAACTTCTAGAAAAGCTTAAGCACCTTAAATTAATTTCAAGTAACTTCTTTATCCCCAGATAAGTCCAACTTGCAACTGCCACAAGTATGTCAAAACTTGAATTGACATTTCAATTGACAGACCAAGTTTAAGCTGCAGAGATATTCAACTTCCTTATACAAATATTTTGTTCTATATATAAACTGCCTGTCTTTAATTTATGATTGTGGCTAGCCAAAGTTCAAGCTCTAAGCTGATGCCAAATTATAAGCCGTCTTGAGACCCAGTCAAGGGTGTTTCAGCTTCGTTCGACTCAATGAACTTTCTAGATACTTTTGCTGACTATTTTTGTACAGCTTTTTCTTTATCATTTATCACGTTTCGTTTGGTTTGTTGTTTCACTTTTTAAACATTGCAATCGGCGTTTATTTTGCTTGTTTCTTTGTGTGTGATTTTTGTTGTATATTATTATTTTTGTTTTTTATTTTGTTAAAGTAATGTTTTTAATGCCTTAGATACACAGCGCTGTCCGCCGTCGATTCGCATTGTCATTGTCGCTCGAATTTCAGTTTCCTTCTGCCGGCTACACTTTGTCACTTTCACTTTTGCCTGTGTGGCTGGCTGTTGTTGTTGTTGCTGCCAGTTGTTGTTGTTGTGGTTACCTTTGGCATCAGCAGTTGTTGTAGGCGGCCCCCAGGCCATGAGCTGCTGTTCCCAGTCACATTTACATATATATCTGAGGCTCTTACTCATGCCTTGCTTCCGGATCTCTCTTCTTCTCCTCTCTTTGTATCCATATATATCTCTGTCCCTCTCTGTTTGTCTCTCTCTCTCTCTCTCTCTCTCTCTCTGTCTTTAGCTCTTTCTCTCTGCACAGTTGACGCCTTAAATGTTGACCTAAGCAATCAAGTTGTTATTGTTGCTATTTTAACTTTACGTCTAATCAATGGGCCAGCAGTCATACGCACAGCTCAATTCGTTTTGTTGTGGGCGGCCGTCGACTATGCGTTCCACATTTTTAATTACACTGCAACGCTCGTAAAGTGTGGTAAACAAAAAATAAATACACTTAAATTGATAACAGCAGCCCCACTTTAATTTCGGCATTCCTGGCCTGGTCGTAAAGTTGCAAGAGTGTTGCGCGAGCCGCAAGCCAAAGAACAGGCCCAAAATTGTTGGCAAGCGGGTGTACGCGATCGCGTAATACTTGTTCAGGGGTGAAGTTTTGGGATGAATATATAAAATAATTATAAAGTACTAATGGAAATATGAACTAAAAATATATAAATGAACAAATAATGGTAAAAAATAATATAATAAAAAAAATATATAAATGAATAAATAATAATATAATAAATAAAAATATATAAATGAATAAATAATGGTAAATAATACTATAATAAATAACAACAAATAATATCTTTTGTGCGTCCCATAGAGCAAGAGTGAGCTCATATAAATAGAAGCAAAAACTTTTGAGAAAAGTTTACTATAAGTCTTGTTGCAGAATTTTGCCACTCTCATATATGGGAAAAATTAAAGAGCGGGTCTAAATAGAGATGGAGGATTATCATTAGTATACCTAACAAATCAGCTTGAAGCTTCTAAACTTCATAGCTTTTGGACGCTTGTCCATGGACGCAATTTCGTCTCAACTAAACACAAATGCAAATTTCCATTTAGTACTTTTTATCTACAAAAGCCAATATACCCCTCCTCATGTAAAACAGTATGCAAAAGGACAAACTATTTTAAGGCTTTTGCTCATGTGCTGGCATGCAGCTAGATAGCCGGGGCGGACATTAATCAGATACGGGTGGCACTACTTTGTCTACTATGCAAAGGTGCCTCTGTGGGCCACCCACACGCGCTTAGCTATCTGCTTTGGCTATTTGGCAAGTTTCGACCGCAACGTTGTCGCAGTTGCAACCCTTTTGTGGCATTTGGCAGCAGAGCAGCGTCTGCTGTTGCTGCACTTGGCCAATATACATGGATGTGGGCTGAGCTGTTCCTTTGCCATGGGGGGCTGGCAGCAGCAAATTACTCAGGCGATTTTTCGACTTGTGGCAAATGCTTTACATGCTTTTGGCACTTGACAATGTTGTGCTTCTATCTCTGGTTCTCTGGGTCCCAAGTGCAGATATATACATATATAGTGAGACAGCACGTGCTTGTAATTTATATGTTTTCCTCGGAGCCGACTGCTGGCCAGTTGGCCATGCCTTTAGCCTCGATATGCAGTTGGCTATTTGAGACCAAACAATTGAGTTTTTATATATTTTTTCAAGTGGCATTAAATGAATCGAAAAGGAGCTCAGACGGCTCTGGGCTGTTCTCAGTGTAATCAATCAAGATTCGAAATAAAATAGCAGAAGCAATTTACAAATTTGAAAGGGAATACTTAAAATTCAATTTGTGGTCAGATAAAAGAGAAACATGAATGTGAAAAGGACAATTGGAAATAAATATGTGGAAGTAACCGAAGATTAAATGCTCTGGCAGGCAAACCAATTAAATTGAGTTGAAATGAAATCAATTATCAATCAGTCAGGCAATCAGTGAGCAAATTTCATTTCATAAATTTACTGCAGTGAAAACTCTTTAACAAAGTCAATAGCAAAATGGTAAAGCCCCTGGCAGAGTGCATAAGGAAAATTTGTAGCGAGGCTTTTGCTCAAACAGAAACCCGAAACGTGCGCAAAATATCGCGTGATGGATGAAAAACTGGGGAATGCCCCATTTAAACTCGTCCCTTATTTAAGTGGGGTATTCCTTGAGGCTCACTTCTTCGTTTTTCTCTTTGCATTGGATGGCAAGTAAGGTCCCAGCATCGTAGCTGGATTTTGGGCTTCGGTCTGGGGCAAATTAATTGGCAGGCCAAGAGCCTGACGCTCTCGTGGCTCTCTTGGCCAGCTTCCCATCAGGTTTATGACACTTTCGGCGTTATAATTAATTGCGCGCGCGCTTTCCTTGACGCCCCCCTTTCGCGGTACTGGACACGCCCAGCCCAGACACGAGAGCCTTAATTATAATGTATGTTTGTCGTAAAAGTAAAAGTCGCGTCACGTCCATCCATTGAAGACCCGCAAGGAACGCAAACATTCGTCAAACTTCCAACTGCCACGCCCATCGAAAACCAAAAAAAGAGAAATAAATATATAGCACACACTTGGCTTTAATTTTATTCGGTTTTATCGCCCAATATGGTTTACCGACACAATGCTTTGCTCCTGGGCCAACAATTTTCCAGGATAAAGCAGAAAGCTGACCCATCCATTTTCACAAGGATGGGCCAGCTTATAGAGCTCCTTGCTGCTCCTTTTTCTTGCTGCTGCTCCATGATTATTTTTTATGGCTTTTGGATGTTTACGAGCTTTGGCCGCATTTTGTTATTTCTTAATATTTTCATTGGGTTTACCTGTGCGAATTTACAATTTAATTCGGCCCGCAAAGTTTGTCCATAAATTGCCGCAGCGCAAATTAGTTGCTGATTAGTTTAAGGCATTGTTTAACGTTTGACTGCAATTCGTTTAGGCCACTTTATGGCAAGCCTTGTTAAGTGGATCAAAGCCAGCAAAGTTTTCACATTTTGTCGGCGCAACACTTTCGTAATTGTTTGGCAATTAACACTGCACTCCATTACAATGCCCGGCTGGGACGTGTCCACAGCTCAACAAGAAAGTTACACTGGGCAATGGGCAACCCGGCAGCACGCGCTAATCGATAGCCCAATGTATTGATTAATGGCTTTCGATACCAATTTTGACAGTGATTAACTGTTTAATGCAACCATTTTTACTTCTCTTTACTCTATTTCCATAAACCAATTTGCGACTTGATTAAGCGTTTTCTTCTTCATTTCTGACATAGAAAGCTGCAAAGGTTCAACTATATCTACTCTCTCTTTCTCTCTCCCTCTCTCTATCTCTCTCTCTCTCTCTCTGTCCCTCGTGTATTTCTATTATAATTGATTTTTAGCATAACTGAATTGATTTTTACGCTACATTTGGGAATAAAATATGAGGGCTACTATTAGCTAGGTCAATAATCAATAAATTGCTTTGATGAGCGTAAGAAAAATGTTGTATACATACAGATTTCATGTAACAATATTGTTTAAAATATTATGTTGAAAAAATATTTGTTGTTTACAATACATTTTTATCTTATGAGTTTTAGGTTATTTTTTGTTAATTTTTTTTTTTAGCAATTTTTAAATTTTGCATTTTTGTGTACATTTTATTTATTTTTTTTTTAACTCAATTAGTTTTCAAGAAATTATATATATTTTTCGAATTTTAGTTTTGTCTTTATTTTATTTTTTATTTTAACTTAATTAGTTTTTAGGCTTATTAACTAAAGAAATTTATTTGTTTGCTTTTAAGTTTTAAATTTATTTTTTATTATTCATTAAATAATGAAAAGTATTAAAATTTTACTTATTGGGTAATTTAATTTAATTTTATTTATTTTATTTTTATTTAATTTATTTCTTTTTTATATTTTTATTTCTTTATTTCTAAATAAACACTTTTATAATCATTTTTTTGTTTTTCACTTCCTTTTTTTTAACTAACCACTCTTATAACTATTTAAATAAGACAATAATTTTTTATTATTTTTAAATTTTTATATTTAGTTTCTTTGCAATTATTTTCATCATAATTTAATCAAAAACTAATAAAAACTAAAATTTAAACAACCTTAAAGGACCACATTACCGTAATAAGCGCACGCCATTTAACATATACCGTCAATTTTGAATAGAGTATTCAGAAGTCGACGTCTCAAAATCTTCAGTAGTTCTTCCTCACTTTTAATATAATTTAATTGTAACTGTTTGTCTTGGGCCCGTGCGCTCTTAATAGCCTCCGTTCCCAAGTCGCAGACAGTAAATAAATAAAAAGTAAATCTTCAAAAAACGGCGTAAACAATAATAATAGCCGTACAATAGCATTACAGCAGTTGCCCAAAAAAAGAAGCAAAATAAGAGGAAAAATTGCAATCAAACATCTTAATGCGCTTAACTCGCCTTTCCAGCCCAACCCGAAGTGTTTTGCTGGCCGTTGCGGAAGCTGAAGCCGCTTTTGGGCTCACGTTTCGCTGATTGGACAGTTTTGATGTCTACCCCGTTTGCCAACACAAAAATTAAGCCAAAAAAAGTACAAAAATAATAATAAACTTATTATTAAACTGTTTTGTTTCTCGGTCAATCGACAGATGAAAGTTGCGGCCTATTGTTTATGTTTCGTCATAGCATTTGACATTTATCCGTTGATTACCTCAGATTTTCAGCCCACATACATATGTTATGTATCACAGCCGATGGCTATGCAGCCCATTCCATTTGTATGATTTAACAGGCTTAGCAAAGATTTTACGGTTAATTAATTTGGCCAGAGCACCTACACTTGCAGATAATAACTCCTTTCTAAATGGGAAAATATATAATACTATACTTGCTCCCGATGTGAAAAGAGTATATAGGTTTTGGGCAAGGTCTGTCCAGATATACTTCCATCTATTCGTGCATCTATTCGTCCATATATACGTCACTCTATCTGTCTGTCTATCCGTCCGCGTATCGGTTGGACTATGCGTCTATCCGTGCTTATATTCGTCTATCTATCCGTCTCTCTATTCGGCTGTATATTCGTCTGCCTATCCATTCATCTTTCTGTCCATCTATCCGTCCGTCTATGTGTCTTTCTATTTGTTCATCTGTCCGTCCGTCATATGTATCTATTCGTGCGTCTATCCGTCCATCTATTCGTCTTTATATTCGTTCTACTATCCACCCGTGTATCCGTCCATCTATCTGTCCGTCTATTCGTCTGTCTATTCGTGCGTCTATCCATTCGTCAGTCTGTGCGCATGAATGCAAACCATTTCGGCGATAAAGAAGTCAGATACTTGAAACTTGGAGCACATACTCATTGCTACCCTCGTCTTATGCTTATGCTTAAATCTTCTCGATGGGATCTTATCGTGTGGAAAATCAGAGGTGATTTTCTAGTGTTTTGTATTTTATTTGATTCGGCTTGATTTTTGAATGAACTTAACTACTTTTGACTTGTGAATGAGTGCTATGCAATCTTCTTGAGTGTTTTCATGAAACATATAATAAACAAATATAGAATACTTAAGAAATATTTTTTTCCTTTACAGAACAAGTAAAAGTAGTATATACCCTTTAACTGAATTTAAAATGCAATCCACATTTTAGTTTTTTGCTGTTAGACTATGAAGGAGACGGAGACATGGGTTCGATTAGGCAATTGATGCTGTCAAAGGACACAGCATATAACAGAACAGGAATTGCTAGTGATACTGAATATAATTTCTATAAAAATATAACTAACAATAAAAACTTTATAATTGCATTGCAAACTTAACTAAGTCAATTCGTTTCAGCTCTCGTAGTTAGAGTGCACACTTAGGGCCCATAATCCAATTGCCAGACACTTAAATATCAATCAAGTTGGGCAGCCGTCACTCAACACATTAATTAAACAAAAAAGCTGAATGGCAAGCCCGGCAAAAGATGTCGAGTCTATTTAAAACTCTGTGACGTGCCAAGAAATTTAATTAGCAAAAAATTTTGGACAGCAAAGTTTTGCGCCTTCGCATCGCATCAAAATCAAAATCAGTCTTAGATTTTCAGTTCACATCTGTCCAATTCTCAGTCATTTGTCAGTCTGACCTTTGGTCTCTGTCTCCATCTCTCTCTCTGTCTCTCTCTCAATCTCCATCTCTGTCACTCTCTCGCTCATTTTTCTTGCTCGAGTGTGAGTCGCGCGTATTTCGAGCGCATTTTGAATGAATTACAACATGCAGCAAATGAACTTATATTTTATGTAAGCGCCAGACTCGACATTTAGCTTTATGGCTGAACCCAATGGCCGACTGTGAGCATAAACGTAAACATAACCGTAACCGTAAACGTAAACCTAAACGTAACCGGTTCATGTGGCCGCGCTAAAAGTCAAAGTGTCAAACAGTTGATGCGATCCGCTGCTGCTGTTGCAGCTGCTGACAATTAAGCTGATGCCAAAAACTAAATCTGAAGCAAATTATCTTAATGTACCAAAAAGCTAGCTAGACATTCCACAGACAGTGTTAGCCAAGCCTTAAAGCAAATAAACTTGCCACCGGGCGTTGCATGAACACATTTTCATTAAGCACAATTTGCCGCACTTCGCTATTAAATTCGTCTCAGCTATGAAACCATTGCCTATTCGTTGCAAGCCCCACGGCTGCCAATTGCTATTGATAGGTATTTATAGTTCAACCTTATTGTTTTTTTTTTTTTTTACATTTACATTACCACAGTTGCCCAGGCAACAGCAGTAGCAGTAAATATATATATATATTTATATATATATATATAGGTATATGTTTGTACTATGAGGCGTATGAATAATGCTGGCATTGCGCAAGCAACTGAAAATGCAGCGCAAGGCGTAGCTAAGGATTCGTTTATTACATGCGTTCAATAGCAGCCAATAATACAATGCGTGCTCTATAAAACTGTAAGCAGCTAATTAAATAAAAACTTGTGTATGTTGTCATGGAATTCCTTATGCATTATGCTGAGTTACATTTAAAAAAAAAAAAAATAATAATAATAATAAAAAGAAGGCAAAAGTTTGATTGCCTTATATACCCTCTAGAAATTCTGCAATATTTGAATTACAAAAAAATTGAAACAGTTTTATGTTTGTTAGAAATATATATACAAAGTGTGTTCCAAGAGTATGACGAATTTTACAATCTCAGAACCCACTAGATAAAGCAGCTCTAAATGCGTGGAAAGACTGAATTCTAAGTTGCTCGCTGCTCGATCTCATCTCTCCACATTCATCACATTTGGTCTCCAATGATTCTTCCTCTTTCCTAAAGCTAAAGAGGGCTGATAAAGGGACATCGATAGGCTACGATTGAGGAGATAAAAACGGTATTGAATGAGCTTAAGAACTTAAGAACTTAAGATCACAAGCAACAAATTATTTAAAGGTTTCCGATTATCGGAAAGCATGTTGCAACAAGTAACTGGTGTCTTTTTATGGCTTATCAACTTTAACTAAATAATATTATATTATTTGTCAAGTCATTTAACATGGGAAAGTGGCATTTTGTTAAGTTTTTATTTTATAAATGGACTTTCGCCAGAGTAACACATGCAATTTACTAAAATAAAATAAGCAGAATTGTATCATTTAGAATGAGAAAAGTCCACAAACGATTGTCGAAAAACGTATTCACAGAAAATTACTGTTTGATGCGCTTTGTGATCTGATTTATATGGTTGATGCTGATCGTGATTATGATGTGAAACTCTAAAGAAAAATGTCCTATAAATATATTATAGATGATAAGGGTTATTTTGAAGGAAACAAAATAGATATTCATGAGTAAATAAAAAAGTTTTTGAAAAAAAAACAGATATAAAAACAGCATATAGATTCATACTTTTCCCTTCAAATAGGAAATGTACATATCTTATACCATTTGCAATCATATATATGTATATATGAAGCATATGCTCCCAATAAATAAATAAAAATATATATTTCTTCAGCTGGCTCTTACATAATCATCAAATACTCTTTGTTAGCCCAGTTGATGTGAGCAATGTAATAATCTGCTCAAATTACAAATGAACTCTTGACTCTGGCAACATTTGGCCTTAGCTTTTTATTCATCTGTTAACGTGGCCCATATGTTGCTGCTGCTGCTGCCACTGCTGCAAAAAAAACAGTTAGCAAGTTACATATGTAAATATGGCCACAATATTTGCCGGAATTATGCGATAAACATTTAGTGCGCCATTCGGGCAGCATCTGAATTCAATTGAATCTCTCATATAAATCGATTATTGTCGTTTAGCTTGACACGCGCTTCGCCTGTGCGATTTTGGTGGCTGCCACATTGGGTTGCAACTGTTGCCAGCTGATTGGCAAATGTGCTTTAACAGCCATGTCGTGCCAGGCCCGACACACACATACACACACACACACACACACACACACACACACACACACACACACACACACACCGTGTAATGTGCCCCACATGATGAGCACATCATAAAACCGAACTGAACTGAGCTCTTATAGTCCGACGTGGCTTATTACATCATCTGCCATTTGGGCCGAAAGTTTGTGCACTTTGCAAAAATGGAAATTAGCTGAAGGCCAAAATTGGCTAAGAACACTTAAGTGTTCTATTTGCTAAAACGAATTAGCGAGCAATAACGAGTTGACTGGGTGAGTGGTAGGAGATTGATACTATTAAAAGTTGATTGCAGCAAGCAGAAAAAGGGCAAAACATTAAGGAAATGGTGAATAACACGAAACTCGAACTTACATAACTTTATCAAAGCTAAACAGAGGCTTTCGTAAAGTTAGGTAAGTTTCATATATAAATCCAGTAGCTATGAAGCTTTATCTGATGAAATTTGATCAATAAAAATTTCTAATATTTTCAAAAGTGATTGTTCTATCTTTATGACACTCACAATCGATTAAAAAATTTTTTATTTATAAAACTGAATTGAAAACTTAAAAAAAAAATAATGAAAAAAAAAATATATATATATATAATAAATCTGAATAAATTAAAAAAAAATATAAATAAATAAATCTTAAAGACAAAGTAAAATATTGCTTGAATAACGAAAATGCGTCCAATGAACAATTAAAAAAAATACGTATTTAAGCTCTTAATGATTGCAACACTCTTAAAAATTAATAATGGATAATGAATGATTTGGAATAATTTTTTAGTTGTTAGTTAAGTTTTGCAGATACAAAACTTTCTGTTTGATTTTGGAAAACGGATAAGAATACATAATATTTAATATAACCATAAATAAAATCAAAGTGGAATTTGTAGAATTCCGTCTCCTGAAAGTTTTATATTAAACAATTTTGACAGCTGCAGAATACATTTTAAGTGGCTAGCATGACAGGCAGAATGGATAAAAAAAATGTTTGAGCTGCACTTTTCAAAAATAATGTTTTACGAATTAATTTGGATCAACAACTTTTAAGTAGAATGAAAAAAGTCTGAGTTTAAAAAAAAAATGAAAAAACAAAGATATTTTAAAAAATAAACTTATAATGCAGAATCAATGTCAAAACCCACAAATGGAAAACAGTCAAGATAAGAAAGTTTTCGGCAAATTTATGCAAGTTCAAGGACTTGCAGATCTGAAACTTTTATTGGATTGACAAAGTAATGCAACAACTACTTTGAGCTGAAAAGAAGTGAAAGACCTAAAGCAGAGCAAAGTAAAATCAAGTTTGAGTTACGGGCTCTTAATCAAGCTCATCGATGCTCGCATTGAGGCAGGGCAAAGGTCAGTGGCGCTACTTGCTTGAACCGAGTCGAGCAGTTACCCCCAGACAAATTCACGGCGTAACTTGGGCGAAAAGCGTTTAACCATTTAATGGGTCATAATTTGATGGAGTGCAGAAAATAAAGTCAGCCAACTACCTAAAGAAAAATCGCATAAAAATTGCTTTTATTGGGCAAGAGATACGCAGTTCAAGACACTTTAGCAGCCACTTGTGGATGACGCTTGATTTAGTGTTTATTTAAGTTTTATCAAACCGAAATCAGCTGCGCTTCATACAACTTCTTTATGTGCTCATAATTAGACAAACCCTTAGCTCGAGGCGAGCTACCCATTTACCTCCCATTCTCCCTCTCCCCCCATTCAGACCCCACACTGCTGGGGGCAACTCTTTAAGCCACAGTGGATTAAAGTTGTAGACGCTGTTGCTGATAAATTGGCCGTATGTCTGGCCTGTGCTTCCGTTGCGCATAAATCAGGTTAGACGTTGACCCCGTTTTAATGGACAGACGCCATGCTGCCACACACGTGTAGCCGGCCATTGTGGCCACAAACTGAAGTTGCCTCGTAAATGGCGTGCAAAGACAAAGGGGATGTGGATGTGGCTGTGTGGCAGAATGGGTTGCATGAACTTTGAACCGCAGCTAATGTCAAAGCATCCTTTGAGCCGGGGCAGCTGCTTCGTTCATCCTTAATATAAAAATACGAGTTTTATTGCCTCTCACTCTAATACACTCTATGCTCTTCCCTTGCAGATGATTAAAATGATGCTGACGGTTGTAATTGTATTCACAAGCTGCTGGCTGCCGTTCAACATACTACAGGTGGGTGCCTATGATGGTTGCTCTGACAGCAAATTAGCCGCAAGGCGAACAAATCTAAGTTAAAGTGCCTGAATCTTCCTTCATCTCTCACTCACTCTTGCAGCTAATGCTTAACGATGAGGAATTTGCCAACTGGAAACCGTTGCCCTACGTTTGGTTCGCCTTCCACTGGCTGGCCATGTCGCACAGCTGCTACAATCCCATCATCTATTGCTATATGAACGCCCGCTTCCGTGGCGGCTTCCTACAGATCATGTACCGCGTGCCGGGACTGCGGCGCTGCTGCTGCCTGCATCGCTATCTGCGCAGTCGCGGCGAGCGCAGCTATGAAGCTACCGGTGAGATGACCTTCAAATACAATCGCCGAAATGGCGATGGTCTAGTAAGGAAACCTAAAATACGCATTAGGTGCCACCTCCCTTCTCTACTTCTCTACAACTCTAAATATTCTTAATATTCTTTTCAAATCTATTTGTCTTGACGTTAATATGCCAGAAAAAAATATATAAAATATTTATAAACTGAACTTTGGCAAGCCAAAGTGTGTATATCCTTGTGGACAAACTGTAACCATAGTTCGAGTTGAAATTGTACTACGAAAGCTCTGTTCTGATAAGCTAAGCTTCCTTTGCTCAGCATATATCTTTACAATTAAAAATTTGTCTTACAGCAAAAGTTTCTCAATCTCTTGTTCAATTAGTAACTATTTATGTAGTGGAACTTTTTTATCGATTTATTCTCTATATCTGATCTATATATAGACTTTTTCCGATATATTCTCATAAGCTCTGAAGTTAATGTAAATCAGCTTGCTTTAAAGGCAAACTTCTTATGCACAAAGTCTAATATTTCTGATGCAACAAATTATTTTTTCATAAAAAGAATATTTATACTTTTTGTCATTTGATTTATCTTAACGACTCCTTAGTCAATCCTCAATTTGTTCACTTATTGTTATCAAGTCTCTTGGCTCTCTACCCTTACTCTCTCCTGCCACAACTATAATATCCACTACCCCATCTGCAAGGCTATACAAGAATACCTCGGCATACTTCGTTAGCTAGTTCCTGTTCTGAGTAGCTAGTTCCTAAATTTCTCCTTCCTCCCAGGCAAATCTTAAAGCATGTTGCACACAAAGCGCACCGAACAATCCAACAAAATTGCATGCGTAGGCACATAACTAATGAAGTTTCATAGAAAATTTATTTCAAATACTTTAACCAGACTTTCTTATAAATGTTTGCTAATTGCTGCTGTTATTGTTGCTGTCTTTTGTGTATTCCACGCCAATAACAAAGGAACGGAAGATGCATTCCACCTACATCGTGTGAACACCTGCACCACCTACATCAGCACAAGGCGAAAGCTGCGCACCAATTCTATGCAAATGGTAAGTCGAACTAACTTAGTTACCTTTAACAAATAATATATATTTTATATTTATATGTATTTCACTCCATTTTAGAGCCAATTTTCATGTGCGGAGACCACAGTGTTGCGGTAGCTCCCGATGTCGCAGAGATGCCAGAACCCCAGCTCCAGCCGCGCCGACCCGCTGCTGCGTTTCACCTGAACGGCGCCAGCTACCTGTGCTCCTCCACACAGTTCTGAACTAAGTCGCAAAACCAAAGATGTGCTGAATCTCCTCTGATATCTAGTGCACACGTATAGAAAAACTAAAGCAAAAATACAAAAAACAAAAAGAAACTAGTTGAGTGTCTACATACTTATATAGCTAAGTGTATTCCTGCATAGATGTCAACTCAATGTAAATGTATAAAAATGTATATTACAAATAATCATTAATAAATGTGCATAGAAATTCCATAAATTCCAAGAATTATTGAAGAACAAAATTTTAAATATCTGGCTCATAGACCAAAAAAAAAATATTAATAATAAATACTTGGAAACAAGAATAGATTTTGAAATTGTTTTCATAATTGTTAAACAATAACTAACAATAAAGTATATATGAAAATCAAATATAAGTAAAATATCTATTAGCTACTCAATTTCACTTAAATTTCGAGCCCTTCACGCACACAATGGCCGATTGTGTGGTGAAATTTAATTTAATTTGACGCACAAAAGTATGCTACAGTTTCTAACAATGACGCGATGCTGGCGCAAAATGTGTTGCCTGCTTTTGAGCGCAGCATTCATTATAGATTACGCATACGCAATGTGCGTCGTAATTGAATTTCCGTAGCTGCCATTTTAGATTAGCAACATTTGTTAGTCTATTAGAAAATTCCATTTATTGGCCTAATACCATTACCAAAAAACGCAAGAGTTGCATTAGCTGCATAATAAACACATATAAATTGATGTAGAAAAATCACTTGACTGTTGTTCTGTACCCCTCACCAGATGCGACATTTGGGCTGATCCGGATTCATGGCTGTGCCCCGGCTGCATTTGAATGTGCGTGCAAACTCCTCGGAATTGGATAGCACGCCTCTGAGTCGCATCTGGCCCGGACAGTGCGAATCCTCAAGCGCATACCGCGATGCGGCTGGCGTATATGTCTCGCACCACAGATTGCCGAAGGCGATGAAGAAGAGCTGCTCGTGCGTATAGTGCTCCAGGCCGGGCAGCTTCAGGCGCTCGCGGCCCATCTCCTTCACATAGAGACGATACGCCAGATAGGCCTCCCGCATGCCGCCATTGTCCGCAATGTTCTCGCCCAGCGTCAGTTCGCCATCAATCTGCAATCAAGTCGAAAATGTTGTATTGATTGGGGGCGCTTCGCTGCCGTTGCCATGCTTACGTATTCCCCAATATCCGGCAGATAGTAGCGACTGTACTGCTCCACGAAACATTCGGTGCGATTGACGTACTCGTTGATTGTCTGATTCGACCACCACTCGACCATGTTGCCCTCCTTGTCGAAGCGCCGGCCGCTGTCGTCGAAGCCGTGCGTCAGCTCATGGCCCAATATCGTACCAATCGAGCCGTAATTCAAGGCTCTAACAAGGATGCGTTCGAACAAATGTAATTGAGTTGCTATCTTAAGGGATTAAAGCGCCAAGATTGAGTGCAGAATGGACAGCGGTCAGTGTGGAGGTTGTGGAGAGTGCGAGGTGCAGAGAAATGATAGCAGTGCTGGGAACTGCGTGCTTGATTAGGGGCGTAACTATTCCGACTTACTCGAGGCCAAGGTCGTAGAACGGATATTGCAGAATGGCAATGGGCACAGCTGCAATAGAAGACAATAAAGAGATTACAACTAATGAGACAATGCCTGACTGGCTGAGACCCATTACTAGTTTCTAAATGTGCTTAGAGTATTGTTATGATATGGACCGAAAGCTAAATATGCTGTAAATAACTTTAAAAGCTACTTAAACATTATTATTTAATGTTGATTGACTGAAAAAATACCCTGTAACTAGCTTATAAAAGTGGTTTTTATTCTCTGTCATTGTCAGACTACTAGGTATTCTATAAATAGAGTTTTGTAACTAGTTTAAAAAGGTACTTCAATTTTATTATTTTGATGTTGACATACTGGTGAATATCCAGCATGAAATTTGCAATTGCACTCTGAGTGTATTATGTGATTTTTTTTAACTGATTAATAGATACCCTGTAATTAATTTAAGCAATTATTATTAAATATTGTCACATGACTAGATATTCTTTAATCGAAGTCAAACATATTTAGAATAAATTTTACTAGATTACCCGACTTGTAGATACCGTGTATCTATATTGTGTAATATCAACTGACTAGTAGACATCCTGTAACTTGCTTTAAAAGTTACTCAAAAAGTGGTATGTGAATGTTAAAAACCCAGTAACAAGTCTATAAAAGGCAGTTAGAATAAATTATGTGACTATACCAGACTATTAGATATCCTGTAACGGGCTTCAAGGCTGGTAAATCTCCTGTTAGTAGTCGCTAAAGGTAACTGGAATTATTTATGTGACCACATTAGACTGCTATAATTGTTTTCACAGGGATCATAAAATTAAGTATGTAAGATTGTCAAAATGTTAGGTACGCTTTCACTAATTTCTGAAGATACAATTAATGTTGCTTAATCTGCCTAGTAAAATTGACTTCATCAATCTATTCTTATACTCATAAACAAACATTTAAGCTAATAACAATCGATAATATTTAGTTAACTATTATATTTTGTTATAAGCTCGTCAGTTATTAATTTTTGTTCTATATCAAAAAATTCTCTTTATATATATCCTCTATATATCTATATTCTCTCATTCCATTCATCAAAATCAATGGTTATCGACTGAAATTAAAATCTATAATTTACTTTCTCTTAAATATTTATACTCTATTATCATTCTTGTAATCTTTAATGTATTTAAAAAAAAAAAAACCTCCTGCCAGCTGTCGCATATATTTCCACACGCTCATTAACTATATTAACTATTTTTAATGTACGTAATGAATGTAATGCAATGAACAGATTAAAATGACCGCACGGATGCATTCAACTTACTAATGGCATTCGATTGAAACGTATGGAACGCATTCACATTCGACGGCGAAGTCGCCCAGCCGATGGGCTCCGGCTTGTCCATGTCATTGATTTTCGACAACATTTGCCAGTGCACAAAGCCCATTAGATTCTCCAGATGAGTGCTCGCATTGACCTTGACGCCCTCGTAGTAGGCATTGAGGGCGGTGGCATTGGTCAGCCACGGGGGAAAGCCAATGAAGCTCTTCATTTCGGCCGACTTCTGCATTGTCTGCCACTTGGTGGCCGCATCCATCCAGTTGGTGGCGCGCACCAGTCGATCGAATGAGCGCCGTATATCGCTCAGCATGCGCTCGACCCGCGGCAAAGTCTCCGCCGTGAAGCGCTCATCAGCCAGCACATAACTCACTGCCATGCCAAAAAGGGTATTCACGCCGTGTGCACAGTAGAGGGAGCGCGGAGTGCTGCCCTCGGTGCCGATGACGAAGCGCATGTATTCCGCATGCAGCAGCCGCATATCGCTGGTCGTGTGCAGCACCAGCTCCTCGAGGGCGCTCAGCCACAAATAGGATTCGATGTGCATGGCGGGGGTTTCGTGCAGATATTCCGCAATGTTCTGCAGATAGTAGATGTCCGCCTGGCTGGTTATTATGGTCGTATTCTTGATATCCATTGTGGATGCGTGCTTCGTGCCCTCCAGCAACAGCTGCATGTAGCGCAGCCAAATGGGCATCGTTTGTGGCGCGATGTTCTTATCTGTCTCATTCTGAAGTTTCATTATTGAGATGTATATGATATCCTCGACAGGATTACTGGATGGCTTCGTTATGTTCTCTGCCGCCTCCTTCAACTGCAACACAAATTTGATTAAGGGATGCAGTTTAAGTGAAAGACATGAGTCCAAACCGTATGTATCTTGCGTGCCACCTTGACGGCCTGCATCACCAGCTCCTTGATGCCCAGCGTGGCCTCCTCCTGATTGACTTCGGGATCCACATAGAGCAAATACTTTTCAATCACCTTGCGCACGTACATCACATAGGCGGACATGCCTGAGCTGGTCTGCTTGCTGGCCTCCTCCTCCTCCTCTTCCGTATTGTGATCATCATTATCATCGCTATCGTCCATATTTTGCAGGTAGATGGTGCGCTTGTGAATCCTGCGCAGCATCTTATGCGAATCATCATTGTTGCTGAAAGGAAATTTGAGAGTTTATTAAATTAAATTAAATTCAACTTTCTGCCACTCACAAGGGAAATGCGGACTCCGTTTCGGGCGTGCCCAGTGCAATGCGATTGAGCGTTCGATTCAGGGGATCGGGAAACACATCAAAGCCCACTATGAGATCCAGGCTCAGATGACGCTTAATGGACACCACCGTGTCCAGCCAATTGTAAGTATAGTTGCTCGCATCTGTGGCATATTTCGAGCTACTGCTAAGGGTTAGATTCAGCGCCGATGGCAACAGCAGCAGCTTGAATCGTTGCAGATAGTGCACAAGCGGCTCCAGATCGCGCTCATCCAGCAGTTCCGTATCCATGCAGGCTCGGTACATCGTCTTGGCCATGCCCACGGCAGCTGGCTCCGCGCTGCTGATGTTCGACTGCAAAAAGGAGCGAACCAAGCGCATTATATGCGCCTGCCGCTCACGGAACCAATCGTTCGATGTGGCCGAATCGGGGCGTGGATGCTCGTCGGCCCAGCGGCCGCAGGTGAATTTGTAAAAGTCCTCGCAGGGATCAGTCTGTTCGTCCATGGCATAGATGAGGCTGGCCGCTGTGCGGATGCACTCCTTACTCCGGCATATATGACTAGATTTCTTAACTGAAAATGTGTAGTGATTGATAATTAAATAATGATTCAGCATTGCTCAGTGGCTCAGCTACTCACATGTTACGCTTAGGACTATGATTGTTATGAGCAGAATGACTACGAGTGCTGCCAGCACGCCCAACACTACTTTGTGATAATATCTGCGACGAAATCTGCAAAGGGATCGAAAATGATCAATTATATTAACTAAAAATTCTGAAGTCCAGCTGATCACCTACTTGGATTGCACGCCAATTAAATTGGAATTGATGTTCTCATAGGGCACCTGTTTGCTCTGCGCACTGTCCCCATGTCCGTTTTCGCTAAAGGCACGCACCGGTGCCAGTTGGCCAGACAAAAGATTTCGATTAGCTGTAATAGACGGACATTACGTGTTCATTAGTTATATCCATTGCAATATATTTTAGATCACATTTCTAGCCTTTTCTAGCCCTTGCCCGTTTTTTTCTGAAAATTTATTATAACTAATTAGTTTGATGTTTTCAGTTTAGATGTCCATCATTTGTCATGCTCTTTATCCATATATTGCTGTCTAATCTTGATCCATTTGCGGCGTCCCTCCGCCCCGCCCCTCTTATGGCTGTCAGGTGAACTGGACTATACCTAAAATTGTGTGCCATAATGCATTCACCCGTCACATTCGAATGCAATATGCATTAACAATGCACTGGTTCAATGCACTGCAAATGTTTTGCGTGTCCAGTCACATTAAACTAATTTTCCAGATATGTTTATAAAGCAAACATGCATATATATCACTATATATAGACACATATGTGTATAGATAGAAAAATACATTTTCCAGATAATTCTTGGAAATAATCCTGTTGAATTCTAAAATTAATTTTTGCTGCAACTTAAGAGTTATGATTATCTATTTATATCTTTTTTTAGATAAATAAACTTCATATGAAATTCTTATACTTTTATTTCAGATAAATAAATATTATATATTGATTTCTGTAGTTCTTAGAAATATCTTGAGTAAAAAACAAAATTGTAAAATGATTGAAACCTATCTATATTTTTTTAGATAATTAAATTGTTTATTCATAGTAAATTAATTTAATTTTTTTATATTCACAAATATTTAGCAATTATATAAGCCTTAGAAAATTATTTTAGTCGTCTTCTTTTAAATATTTCTCTCTTTGCGCCAGAGAAATAAACTTGATATGTAAGCATTAATATTTATTTCTTTTTTTTACATAAATATATTATAAGTTAAGCTAATTCATAAAAATATATTAAATACCAAATTCATTTTTAAATATTTGTTGGCATTGAAGATCTTATTTCATATACTTATCGATGTTTTTTAGATAAAGATTTCATTTATAAAAATTTTATATCAGGGTTATAATTAAAATAAATTATATAAATATAAAAATAATTATTTAATATAAAAAAAATAATTAAATTAACAAAACTAAGGAAATTCAATCGCAGTTAAAGATATTCTATTAAATATTTATCTCTTTCTTTTTAGCTAAATAAATATTATATAATATATAAATTCTGCACTGTTATTCATCTTTCTAATGTCTTTTACCACGAGGAGGCGAGGACTTTAGGTAGTAGCTCTACTATTACCAGCTTGAACTATTTTGATACTCAAGCGACTCCTTCACGACCCCAACTAAGCCAGCTATTTGATGTGAAATACCCAATTGGAATCGTGTTTTTAATCTCAGTCACTAGCTACCTATATTTTACTTATATATATTTCAGTTGTATTTACAATTACCAAAAATTGGCTTTGCTTCTTTTGTCAACATTTATACAAAATTTACAAATTTTCTTTTGCTATTTTTACAATGTCCCAAATTCTATCTTTATTTGGCTATGACACCTTTAACCTGGAAGTCAATATATACGCCATGGCCGAGGACGTATATGACATAACAGATATGATGAAAAATTCTGAAAACTTAAAGAGATTGGTATTGAATCCATGGGAAATGATTATGCAAATTTGGGCTGCCTTTCTAACCATAGCCGTACTCTGTTTCTTGATAAGCCTGGGTATCAATGAGAGAGAGAAGTGGCGAAATCAGAGTAGAAAACAAGTGGATATTGTAAAGGAACAGAAAAAGGAGAGTCAATCGGAGGAGGATGCGAAAACAATTCAGCCCGATTCAGATCCAGATCCAGTTAAGCTAGTCAGCTGAACAGAGTAGATCTCTCTCTCCGAAGCAGTAGTTAGTAAACATTTTCTTATTATTTTAAGTATTCTCAGTCAGAGTGAATGAATAAAGACCAGACTTTAGTGTTAAAACTTGATATTATTTAAATCGGATTCGTCATCCAATGAGTCAATCAATCGACTCACATCGCTGTGGTTAAATTAACTGATCAGTTGCGCTATTTCCAATGTGGTTAGCTAATGATTCAGTGAACTGATTGATACTCGCTTAGTATTTAAATAACAAATTATGGAAGAGTATTTAAATAAATAAATATATATATAAACATTTTTTTTTTTTTTTTTATTATTATAATTAATTATTATAATTTTTTATATTTATAATTAAATTATGGATATATTCGCTTAAGAAATGAATCCTTAAGACTTTGAAAAGCTGGCACCAGTTTTTTCCTTGCTATCTGAAGACAAGTAAAGCGCTTTTCTCTGTGTTGACTGTCTATTATTATATTATACATATATTTTATTTATTTATTATTATTTTTATTTTTTTTTTTTATTTATTTATTTTTTTTTTTTTTAATTTGTTTTGTTTATTTATATTTAATTTTTTGTATTTTTATATATATATAACTTGCAGGAAAGAGCTGATATTCAGCTATGCTTCTTTTATAACATAACAATACAAGCACACACATACACATACAGACAGACGGACGCTAGATCACCTAAGCTCGTCATCCCGATCAAGAATATATATACTTACTTTACTCAGTGTTACATACATTTTCACAAAAAGATGATACGCTGATTTCCCATTTTCAATGGGTTTAGGGTATACAAGTGATTGAGGACTATAGCGCTAAGAATATAGAGTATATTAAAAAAATCAAGAAAATGAAGATGGCGCTATTCTAATGATATGTGTAACAGATTTACCCATTAAGAACTATATATAAAAAGTTGATTATAAATCCATTAATTTCCCTTATTATTGTTAAATTTATTTAGCTACCTAAATCCTTATTTACTCACCTGGCGTTTGCAGGCGCTGCTGCTGCACACTCTCATCGAAGTAGACATTGTGGCTGCCGGCGGTTGTCCAGATGCGATTGCGTGTGTTGGGCGGTGCAGCATCCATATTGGAATGCGAAGCACACGTTCAGCGCTTAGTTGATCTTAAAACGTTTATTCATTTTTTCCGTGTAATTTTTATAAGTTTTTTATTTTATTATTCTTATTAGTTTTTAATTATTTCTCTCTCGTCTCGTGTCGTGTTAGATTGCTAAGTTTTCTATTAATATGCCTTGGCTAACGCTGAATGTGGTTCACATGGATGTGCACCACATGTTGCGCATACAAATTACATCAATTTCGCCCCGACTTCATACTAAATGTGTGCACGCATCCAATCTTGAAGTTCTCTTTCAGCTCTGACCTATTCAGGCCGTTGCATAATTGTGCATAATGTAAAATTGAAAAAAGTAGCCAAGAGCCGAGGCATTTGGATAAATAGTAGTAGTAGAATAAGAAGCACCACGGGCTGCCAACACCTGTACACGACTGAACTACCGACTGCCGGCGTATTGAAGCCGTGTTGGCGCCAGCCAAAGGTTTTTATAAGGCCGCCACGACCCAGCAAACGCGACACAGCAACAAACAAATAACAAACAACAACAACAGCAACATCTATTCGACAATGGCAACAACAAATCAGGCAACCACCATTAACTCCTTTTGCCATGCAAATGTGCTGCGGCAATTACAAGCCAACCACAACAACAACAACAGACAACAACAACTATGCGATTGTCTGACTGTCCAGTTTTGAATATAATATACTCGCAGGACATGTGAGGCATGAATGCTTCCGCATGCTATTGGCAGAGCCGGGCAGAGTATATGCATGAGCCACTACTGAACTATAAATTGAAGGCTGCAAAGAAATACCACATTCTACATATAATATATGAATCTATGTATATATGTATAAGTAAAATATAATATAATATTTATAATATATGCATACATATAATATATTGACATTTTAAATCAATCCCTTGTTTTAAGACTGTTGAAAAATACTTTGAGAACTTGCCTCAACCCAATATTACTTAGAGCAATATATAGTTAGTTGAGCCTGTAGACACAAGCTATTGCCTGCTATGGATAGTAGGCCTAACTATCGTTTTATATATATTCAACCTTTAGTCTGCTAGAAATAGTTGGCTCAGTCCGTAGACCTAACTAATCCCTATCTATTATTGACCTTTTTTTTGAGTCGTAGACCTTACTGATATCTGGTATAGCAGGCTAGCTTGAACTTAAAGTCTTAAAAATATGAAAATTTAGTTACTTTGCTTTTTATTTCCATTCATCTGTGCTAAGCCGTAATTCGGTCAATCCACATCAAAAATATTTACATAAATTGATTTAATATCTATTAATATTTCAAGTTGACAATATAAACTTAAAAATTTTAAAAAATGTTTAAAAAAATGTAAAAAATATATTAAAGAAAATATAATAAAAAAAAAACAAAGAAATAAAAATTCATATAATTTTTAATATATATTTAATATATGTAATAAATATACTTATTAAATATTTATTTTGTATTAAGGTAATATGTATAAATAATATATATGCACATTTTACTTTAAAGTTTAATATAAAAACTTTTTTTTTTTAATAAAACAAACAAAAAACGATTATAGTCAAAACAATATATGCTAACATTTTTTTTTTTTTTTAAATTAATATATTTACGCAAATTACCTTTTTTTATAAAAAATAAAAGCTAAAAAATATAAAAATAAACCAACAAAAAACAAATTTTAGCTTAAACAAAATAAAAATTTAAAAAAATATATACAAATTTTTCAATAAGACATATACACAAATAATTTTTATTTACATTAAATAAGATATATTTAATATGAATGACACATATATAATGCATATAGTGCTTAAAGACTCCAACCAACCGGTTTGAGTCACCTTATTATTACAAAAATATATATTTGAATACATTTGCATAACTTAGCAAAAGGGTATTTCAAATTCGTTACTATATAAACCTGTATTTTTCCAATAGTTTGTGGGCGCTTAGATTAGTCGGCGAGGGAGGGATTTGGTGAGCACAAATCAAAATAATGTCCAGGGCGAAGTTTCGTAATCTGGGGGGAAATAGTCCATTAGAATTGTTACTTGGGGCCGGCCAACTACATATAATTGATAAACGTATGTATATGGGATATATGGCCAATATAGGTAAGCGCCATGATTAATGGGCGGGCAATACCCCAATGTCTATTTTAGCTGGCCTTCAAACACAAAATAATAATAATTAAAAGCCAACTTCTATACACTAATAAAAATGTATATCTATATATGTACATATATCTATATATATATATATATATATATATATATATATATATATAGGCTTATAATACTTAACGATATTTAGCCAAGGCATTCGCATGGCTCGACCTAACTTTGACATACATTGTGGGCTATATAGTGCGCCTGGAATCAATAAATATTATCGATTTGCCGCGCACCAGGCAACAGACAGGCAAGCAGCTAACAAACACCAAACGATATAAATGCAGTCGACAGACAAAACGCGCATACGCCCCATATGCCAGCCCAATGAATGGCTATAGCTCTATGTGTGTGTGTGTGTGTGTGTATTTGTATGTAGGTGTTTGCCTGTGTGTGTATTTACATACATCAGCTGTAATTAGTTTACACAGCGTGCGCACAGAATTATTATTAATAAGCAAATGCATGTTTACATGCTGCACACTATTGGCCCTTTGCCTTGTTGGCCAAAAAGAAAAATTTACTTTTGACATCGTGTTCGCGTCGTTTGGTCTGCGAGTTCAAAGAACTTTACTTTACATTACTTTATGCCCACAGACACATAGACACGCATATTTTAGAGCCACATGTTAAATATTCTGCTTAGTTTGATTTGAAAGGGAGTATTAGTTTTCAAAAACTATTCTTTAAAAATATAGCACAATATTTATATAAGCTATAATAGATGAGCAAATCAACAATGGAAATATATCCATTGAAAGTATTAAAAAATAAAAAATAAAAATAAAAAATAAAAAAAATAACACTTAGCAACATTTTCAATAGACAATGTGTGACAGGCATTGATATCGCAAGATCTTGCTCAAGTTCAAATAATTAAGATATTTTAAAAGTCTGCTGACAAGCCTGAACTAGTATCAATAGTGAAATTAACACATAAAGTCCGACAGAAATATCTAATATACAACACTCTAAGTTATTAATATAAATGTCATTCCTTAACTGCAGCGTGCAGAAGGCTTCAGCTGATAAGAATGAAAAAGAGCCTTGAACTGGCACGCAAATATGTGTACATATGCATGTCAAATATGACGCTTTCAAGTAAGTAGTACCAATATTTCTATATATATAGTCTATATAGTCTTTGTAGAGTATATATACAGCTATGGGGCTCTACAGCGCTGTCTTCAACCGACATAATTCCAAAATTAAATCTTCAATCATTTACAAGCTACAAGCTTTCTAGATTTATCTTGAGACATAATCAATGTAAGTTAAAATATATTGTATGCATATATAGTATATTAAGGCATATTATTTTAAGAGCCCTAATAAACTTCTTAGCTATATGTAATAATTTTAACAGCTGCTGCAAAATAATTTTACAAAATAATCATACTGTTGCTTGGCTTACCCACAGTTTCGTTTACTCTAATCAGCTGTACTCAAATGACGAAATCTTATAAAGTATTTTAACATTTACATATATCATTTATAGCTCAAGCAACTGACATCATCCTCATCATCTCACGAAATTGCATACTTCTAGCTTTTGTCCACCCACAATTTTATTCTTTTCAGCTTCAAGTACTTACAGAGTATTGTGCAGTCAGTTACAACTTGCTTAAACACTTTATTTTGTGCACGATATTTTAACATAGTTTTTAAAGGTTTTACTTTATTTTTATATATATATTTTTGTAGCTTAGACTAAGTACATGCATACTATAGTAGACTTAACATGAAAATTAAGTGGAAAACAAAATTATTTATATTTTTATCTTTTCTTTTTTTTTTGTGAGCATAAACGCAGCGTCAGTATTAATAAACATTTTTGTAATTGCTAAACAATTAATTTTTACATTTATGGCTATTCGATGAGTGTTTGCATTTAGCATTAGTAATAATATAAAACATCTTGATTATTCGTACTTAAATATTAAAATGCGTTTTATGTGCATATAAAACCGCTAGTCTACGAAGTATACAAAATATAATCAAATAAAAATAAACAATAAAAAACCCTAGACAGTTTGGCCTGCCATTCTGTGGTGGGTGAAACGTGTTGCTGTGGAGTAAAAAGAAAAGAAAGAAAATAATAAGTTAATAAATTTTAATGGTATATAAAATTATGATAAAAGTGTATATATGTTGAGCTGAAAGCATGTCTACATAAGATTTATAGAAATAATTTATTTTGAATACAAATTGGATGACTAAGAAATAACTTTTATTCACCTTATCAGATATCTCAATAATTTCGAATATAGTTGTTGGATTAGACATGATAAAAATCTATATACTACCATACTTATCTATCTATTAATGATCCTAACCTTAAACTTCTATAGAATATTCATATATCAATATTTTCAAATTCAATAACGATCCTAACCTTAAAACTCTTTATACAAAACTTCTTCACTATTCAAGAGCAGCTAAGCCTTATTATATATCAAATATAGTGATATATATATAATAGTATAAGAGTACACACATATGTAGTATATTAAATTTGAGTTCTCTAGCACCCAGACAAACTTCACAAAAAAACACTATAGACTCTTTTCTACATGCCAAAATGAAATATTTTTAATTTGAAACAAACTCTAATACTCTATCTAGTTGGCTTTTAATGGGACGTACCCATAGCTTGAAGTGTACAAAAATAGTTTTAGTCAGCGTAAATATTCGTAATGAAAACAACTACAAATTTCGGAAAACTCGGGATAAAATCTTCGAAAACTGTATACAATTTGAATTTTTGTTTCCGATCTGTTTGATCGGTATCTGTTTTTTTGTTTTCTATTAACTGTTTAAATACTCTATATATATCGAAGTAATTGAGAAAAAGTACCACACATTCAATATAATGGATGGTACGTTGGGAAATCTGAGCGGGCGATTCAAGCAGCTGCAGAATATGGAGGGAAAGCGCATGGCCATAAAGCTTCTCGGATTCTACGCGATGGGTTGGACGCTGCGCAAGCTTATCAAATGAGCGAAATAATTCTTGTCACTAATCACAATGCTAAATTTTGTGTGTTATGAAACAATAATAATGCTTACATCAAAATCACATGTGCAGAAATTGGCATGGTTTGCTTGTTATTATATATCATATATGTATATGTAATATACGGCTCTTTGTGTTGGGATTAGTCTTGTTTAGGGTTTGCTCTCCACGGAGTATTTGTTCTTGATCACACACTTGCAGCAGGAGGGTATCTTGAAGGGTTCGTTGGCCACCTCCGGCTGCCCGCTGTTGGCATTGTTGATCGTGGCCAGATGCCGTATCACATAGTGCTGCTTGCACACGGGCACATAGTTGTTGGGGAAACTATCCAGAAACTGACAGCTTTCGCCCTCATGACTGCAAATTGAGGTAAAGTATTTATAGAAGTGTATCTTATCCCATTAACTTCTCAGTTCTACTCACTCGCACTCCTCGATAAGTATGCCCTGCTTGAACTCATCCGTATTGACTATATACTGCCACGTCTGATCCAATTTTTTTCCATACGTTGGGTACAAGTACCTCACATGGCTGTTGCACAAATACGTCTCATCGTCATTCATCCGCAGACCGAAATCCGTGGGCTGTGGCTCATCGCTGAAGAAGTTGGCAAAGCGACGCGAGAGTATGCCCTTCAGTCCGGATAGATCCGGATAATTGTTGACCTTGGTGCAGAAGGAGCGACTCTGATTGAACCCGTCCATGCACAGATCGCCCGTCTCCACGGGCGTTGGCCGCGTGGGTCGATACTTATCTATGGAGTCGGGAAACACGATAACTGGATGTTAGGCCAAGCGCCAAGGGAGTTGAACGTGTCGTGTGAGCATGATATCGATTTAGTATTTGTTAATTGTATTATTGTATTAGAGAAGTATTTTTGTATTTTTTTAGGTTGATACATACATAAGGGTAGGTAATTAAAACGTACATTAATACACTGTTCACAAATTGTCTGAGGTGGTATATTGATTTGTTTACGTATTTTGGTTATATTGTGTAAATATTTTTTATGAAAAGATAAAGAGGTGGGATAATCGACTTTGAGGACATTTTGACGGAATGACCAAAAGACTGATGAGCTAACTGAGTAACCATGGGTATACAGCAGAATACCCTTCTAGATCTTAGAGTTAGCTTTCAGCAGTCAAAGAAAATTCCAATGTATTTTTGTAAATTATTTATAGAGAGGATCTAGTTTACAACATTCATATGTGTCGATAGGAAAAATCAAGCTGATATATTTTTTAAAAATTGTTTTATTTTCTTGTCTTCTTAAACTATTTTTGTTGTTTTATAAACCCAGCTTAAAGCTTTTTGACCTACAAAAACTCATTTTATAATACTCAAAAGGTCTTTGAAAATTATGAAGTCTTTAAATATTAATATGTCTTTGATCTATTAATATAGTGATCTATTAAAAGTCCTTGATTCTTAAGAAGTCT
Organism: Drosophila hamatofila; assembly: GCA_035045345.1. NCBI lineage: Eukaryota > Metazoa > Arthropoda > Insecta > Diptera > Drosophilidae > Drosophila > Drosophila hamatofila. The sequence continues at coordinate 3,941,249 of JAWNPA010000020.1, read as the reverse complement.
TTGACCTTTTGGAATTGTTTGATAATCTAGATCAGTAGTCATTCTAAAAAAGTTTGATTGATTTCCTGCAAGATTTAAGTCTGTGATCCATTAGAAATCATTAAATAACCTGTATACTTTTTCTAGAAAGTTTACCAGTCTTAGAGTTTTTGTTCCTCTTGAAATCTTTAAATACACTGTATTCATTGTATATAGAGTGTAAAAAAGTTTAGTTGATCTTCTGCGAGATTCAAGTCATTAATCCTGTTGTAGTCTTTCAATACCCTGTATAAAGGGTCAAATTCAAGATTTGTGTACACATTGACACATAAATTAATTATATTTTTCTCTAAATTCAGTCTAAAACAGTTTTAGAGTCTCTGACTTTAGCACAAAGTTATATAAACTAAAATTTAGCTTGACATATAATCTCTAATGTATAAAGATTTCTTTGTGATGTTTGAAAACAATTGAATTAGGTTTTAAAGATTATGTATAGCCCACTTGTGAACAGTGTATTTGACAGTCGTTTATAGCCGACTGTGCATCATTTAGATATTACACATTACATTAGACAACTTACCATCCGAGATGGGACGACGCGGCTGCTGTGGTAGCTGCGTTGGTGGCTGCTGCGGCATTGGCTGCTCCTGTAGGGTGGTCTGTAAAGAGACGATCGGTTCATTAAAGACAAGATTCAGCTTGCCATCCGGTGAGCGCTGCACTTTGAAGGACTGTTGCTGATGATTCAGGCTTTGATATTGATGATAGTGCTTGGCCTTGGCCTGAGACGCGGACTGAGACTGAATTTCACTTTGAATTTGAGTTTGAATTTGAGTTGGGGTGTGAGTGCTGGTTGTGGTAGATGGCCAGGACTCGGCTGTGGATATGGGCATGAGAGATGCATCATCATTCATGGCCGTCGTCTGTGTGTGTAAATTTTCCATTAGTTTTTCTCTTTCTCTTTTTAAATTTCCCTTTTACTTTTTTTTTACTAGTTTTAAAGCCAAATCAAAAAACGAAGAACACACAAACACAGAGTGGGGGTTGTTAGTAGATGAATAGATGAATGTAATGGGATGTGGATGATTGTGGACTATGTTGGGGCATTGGCTGTCATGGTGGTCACTGCTCTGACTTACATTGAAAAGCATCACACCATGGCCATCGTGTACTTTGAATATGGAACGAACACGCTCGTCAATATCCTCGGCGGGCAGCTGCAGCGAAAATGTCGAAACGAAAAAGTTGGGAAACGCATAAATTTTTGCAATTTATCAACAAAAGCAACAAAATCCCAAACAACAATGAGCAGAAAGATAAAGAAAAAAAAAAAGAAGAAAACATTCAACATAATTATTTAAGCATTTAAAACATTGAGGACAAAGCACAACTTGGCACACCTCCACCTCTTTGTTCCGCTGCGGCTCCTGCGGCTGATCCTTGGAGGCCATCGTGTTGAGTAGGTGATGGGAGACAAAGGACGTCGTATCCGTGCTGTTCGATTCTACAGCTACTGCAGCAGCTGCCTCGCTGCGTCGCTTCGACATTTCGCTATTGATACAAACTATCTGAAAGATATATGTGGAACATATTGTTTTTGTCTTGGTTTGCGATTCGATATCAACATAACCCAGTGTACAGAGGGTAGAGAAGGTAGAGTGTGCGCGCGCGCATAAGATAGGGTATTATATAGCGATGATTGTCGCAACGAGCTGCTAATCGTTTCCCAAACATTATTTCGTTTGGCAATGACAACAACAACAGCAGCAACTGCCATCCGCCGAGCCGCGTTTGTGTAATCACCATGTATGTGTGAGTATGAGTGTGAGTGTGTGTATGTGAGCATAGCTTATGATATATGTATATGATATTATATATAGACAGAGAGATATAGCAAGACAGGGTATTTGAAAGAGGGGAAGGGGCAGCACATTTCATCCGAAATTTCATATTTATATGCATACTCATACGCTTCTATTGCATATCTATATATAGTAGTCAAATATTATACCCCACAAAAAAATTACTTTAGTTTTGTGTGAAGATATGCTAGACGTGGCTGACTAAACTATTTAATTGTATGTGTTCTATTGATCTCTAACTATATTATATACTAATTAATCTCTATACAAAAAGTATTTTCATTTTCTGAAGAAATCTATCACAGCTGTTCAGCTGTCTACCAGTCTAGCAGGTCAGTTTGATTTCTAGCTAGCTACAAATAGGTATTTTTAAATGTCATTTTTATAAAGTTACTTTTGTGAATAAACATGTAACAATTGTATTTCTTGAATCTACAACTTGTTCAATCTATATTATTATTATGTAGCCTTTTTAGCGTTTTAAATAAGTAAATCTATACAAGATATTATATAATGTTTTGTTGACTATCGATACTTAACTATAGTGCCATAGATACTCAACTAGAATGTCATAAGGAAAAGCTGAAGACTATTCAATTCAATTCTAAAGGCAAAGCATTAACATTAAATAATATTTTTAGTTCTGTTTTAAATATATACATTTAAAGCATATAATTAATAAAAATATCAATTTCATTTTAATTATATTAACTAAATATTTTGCAAAAATAATTAATAATTTTTGCAAAATATTAAAGGTAGTAATCAAATTATTATTTGTAATAATATTTTATAAATATATAAAACTACAATATATATTATATAATATTTTTAAATATAAAATATATATATTTTTAATTATTTAAATAAATAAATAAAAAATATTGATTTTATTCCTACTAAATTTAACAAAAAAAAAATATATGAATAATTTAAAGAATATTTAAAAAATATTTTAAAATATAATATATAATTAAAAATCAAAATTTTATTTTAAATAAATAAAAAAATATCTCTACTCAGCTCACTTTATTTCAATCAATAAGCTTATCTAATATTCGCTCAATTCGCTACAGCTTTTAAAAGCCTCTAATATAATTATAATTTTTCAGCTGTAAAAAAACATATGAAAAAAAAAATACTTTATATAATAGCAATATTCTGAAAAAAAAAAATTACTAACACTATTGAAGAACATATGTTTTCAAGAGACACAGCTCGCGTTCACGAGCTTTGTTGTTTATTCAATTTGAGTTTGGGACTCGAATTGCTTAGAAATCAGACACATTCCCCTTTAGCCTCTGCGCGAGATAAGCCCAAAAATTATACTTATAAAATGTCTCTGCTTAGATTTTTTAATTTAATTTTTTTTATGAACAATTAAAGTGAGCACAATATTGTCTTCTTTTTTTTTTTTTTTTTTTTTTTGTATATACTATGAATTTAAGTTTTTATCTGATTTCAGTTCATTTTTACTGCCTTCTACACAATGTATGATCTATAGATGTTTAATTAACAACCCTGCTTGCTAAGCGTGAACTGATATACTATGTAAACTTGAACACTACTCAGAGTCAAATCAACTTTACTAAACTTTAGGTTTCCATTTGAAACATGATTCCCTGCATAAATCAATAAACTATATAAATCGTGTGCTCTTTGTCGGATATGGGAAAATATTATAGCACTTCGCATATTGAACAGGCTTTTAGAGGTATTTAGAGAGTTGTTCGAAAATTCAACTTGAATACCCTTTAAAATGTAATGAGATGATTAGATTATTATATACACCAAATGGTAATGATATAATTTTATTAAAAATGTAAGCCAATAACCAGATTATTATTTATTATTTTTAAGATTTTTTTAGATTTTACCAAAGGCTTCAAGCATAAAAATTAGGAGAATTTTTATAAAACAACTAAAAACTTACCGTAGCGAAGAGCGCGAAGAGCAGCAACATAATTTTGATCATTTTCCACCACATTGGAGGCATTTTTATTATAATTTATTTTTTTAATATTTTTAAAATATATTTTTAAAATTCTTAGGTAACTTTTAGAATTTTTTTTTTTTTAGTTTTTAATTCTATATGTACAATAAATGTAAACTTTTTTACAGGGTAACTGCGTGTCGGTGCGTTGTTTTATTTTTTTTTTCTTTATGCGCTTTACGTAGTATATTTAATAAACAAACTGGCACGACTAAAATTATTGCCGGGTTTTATTTGCCCGCTGTTGTTGTTGTTTTTGTTTTGACTGCTTTTTTTTCTTCTGCTTCTTCTTCTTTTTTATTATTGTAGTTGGTGTCGAAGCTGCTGTTGCTTGTTTTAGTTGTTGTCAGCCGCCTCTTTGCGCTGTGTCATTTATTCCGCTTTGTTTGTTTCCTTTGCACAGTGGCTACCAACAGCCAGCAACGCACTTGACGCTTAGTCGCTCTGTTTTTCACTTTATCACCTGCCGATGCTACTGATTTTATATAGGTATATATTTAATTTTGTTTTCTTCTTTTTCTTCAGTATGTTGTTGATCTGTGCTTGACCTTGCCTAAAATGAAGCTCTGTTGTTGCGATACAAGCGCTTTTAAGCAGACGTTTCGTCTGCTCTGCTCTGATCAGCTCTGCTCAGTTTTGTTCGTGTAGTTTCCCAAAGGGGAAATATTCTTGTGTAATTCGTGTGGGAGACGCGCGTCTTTAATATTTAACATTACTTCATTTCAGCTGCGGATCGAGCGAGCGAGGTAGATAGGCAGAGGGACAGAGAGAGTGAGTGAGTGAGAATAATAGCACACGACTAACTAACTAACTGGCCAGCACACACGCTTATCGTCGCGCGCGACAAGAAAGCAACTGAACTACAAGTCGAAAGTCTTGACAATGCACAAGCTATAAGCAAAGCTTAGCGCAAGCGTGTGAGAGAGGGAGTGAGAGAGCGATAGAGTAAGAGAGTGCTGAGCGGAGAGACCGATCGGCCGGCAGCGAATTACAGCTGTTTTTTGTGTCTTTGTGTTATGCTTACAGCGTGACGCTGTCATGTAAACACAGAAGCTGCTGCGACACTTTAACATGCGTAAGCTCACTTAACAGCTGTTTAACAGCTGAAAGCAAAAGTGCAGCTTTGAACTCAAAAGCTTTTTAAATAGTTTCGCAAGCCGATTGATTTGATGATAAGCACACTTACATATATGCATATGTAAATACATATATATATAGTATATATATTAATAAAAATTTAAGCGCACTTCAAGCACGCGTCTTTATCGCCAATCGACGTAGCTACTTAGTAAATTCTCTATCCATTGGGAAAGATCATGATTCAGTGGGAATATCCAGGGGCATTGGCGAACCGCAAGACTCTCGTATAATAAAAGTCATTATGGTGAATGGTTTATAAAGGGTGCAATGACGTAGCGCATACAAAGAAGTAGGCATATGTATGTATATATAAATATATATATATATATATGTATATGTATGTACATACATATAACATATATGAGTTTATTTATATATACAAATGATTCGTTTAGTCATATGAAATCTTAACGTACTGATAGCGTATTACGTGGTCTTGAGTTCTTACTGAATGAATAATAAGACAACTCGCGTGCTTTCCGAGTATTTCACAAATTCATTTCATTCTTTACAAAATAGAATAATAAAAAGATTTAATGTCAACTAAGCTAATATTTTAATATTAATTAATTGGAAAGTTATTTTTATTGGAATTATTAGCAAAACGCAACATTTTGAAATTGCCGATATTAAATTTTCACAACAGCAAAATATTATTTTCTAATTAATATAAATATTTCAAAATATTAATAGCAAAAAATAAAAAAATCGTATAACAAATTTATTTTAATTAAATTATTTTAAGACAAGTTATTTAATACTTATACAAATAAATTTAAAGTAATAATGTAGGATTTGTATACATATATTATTTTTTCCAGATAACAAAATACAATTCTTTAATTAATATATTTAAAGAAAATAAAAATAATTAAATGAATTCAAAATTTATATAACGAATTAATTTTAAAAAATTCTTTTGCACTTTTTTCTTAATAATATTGAAAAAGAATAAAATAAATACAAAATAAAAACAATAATAATAAAAAAAAATAAATAAAATTAATTAATTAATTTTTAAGCATATATAAATATTAATGTACCTTAAATTTTAATGTAATTAGTTAATTAATAATGATAAATAAAATTTATTAATTTTTAAACAATTAAAATATTTAAATAATTTTTAATTTATAAAAAAAAATATATATATATATTTAAATATAATTAAGATAAATCAATTAATTTATATTCAAATTACATGAACTATTATTATATTTATATTATATATTTTACTAAGCATACTTTTAGGAATCAAAAATTTTAATTTGCATAGTTTTGGGTGTCTGTAAATTTGGAATTATAATTTAACCCAAATATCCAGCTAGCACAAAAAAAAAACAGTTGACCTTTCTGAGCTTCCACTTGTGCATAACCATGGCAACATTAGACCCCATTAAACTAATGGACCCACAAAATAATAACACAAAAAATAACAACGCCCTAAACTGATTTAAGCCATTTCGCTAAGCTGTTAAGTATTTGGCCTAAAGCACACCATTTTGCTAATAGTTATAAATTAGCTAGGAAATGACTCAATGCGAGCTCAATTAATTAGTCAAACAGCTGCGAGATCAAGTAAAAAATATATTTTCAGCAGGAAAATGATGAAATTTTTTCCGTAAAATATGCAAGTCAATAAAATGATAGCCAATGAGTTAGCTTTGCGCATTCAATGCAAATCAGAAAAAAGACAAAAATAATAAAACCAAAACGCAAAATTCACGAAATACTCGTAAAATACTTAAAACCAGCTACAATTAAACCGCCAGCTGGAAAAATGATGCCTGGTGTGGCAACCAAATGCAGCTCAAATCCAGCCGTGACAGCAGCGTCCGAAGAGACGAAGACACGCAACGCTGACGGTGCCCAGGTGCCCAGGTGCTGGCTCTCGCATATTCGAATCGAGCTCTGCTATAAATTTAATTAAAATGGAATATGCAAACGTTAAAGCGGCTTGAAAAATACCCTACAAGGCTACTATATGATGTATGTGTATTTTGTCATATGATCTAATATAAAATAGTTGTTCAATGACGACAGTCAGTGCTCTCGCGCACTCCACTTGTAGATAAAGAGACCCGAATAAAGTGACCATTAATCATAGGTTCAGGTGCTTAAACTAGAGTCATGCCTAATTTGAAGTCTTAAGCGCACTATAACAATATAATCTAACAAACCACTCGTTTTTGTTTATGTTGGTCTACAAGTTTTAATGCTTGACTGTTATATAATCACATGTGCTATCCATGTTAGTTCACAAAATCTCAGGACAACAAAACTCTCTTCCAAACTAGATTAAGAGAGCAAACATTTTTAATGTGAATGAATATAAAAATTATTGAATAACATTTTTGACTCGGAAACTTCATTTATAAACATTTTATTTTATAATAGCTCGCCTGGGAATTTTTGAAAATATATTTAACATATTTAATATCTAAAATATTAATTAATTAATAATAATAAATTAATTGTTTTTAGATTTAGCTTTTTATAAAGCTAATCTACGTTTGCTTCACTAGTTTTTCATTCATTTTCATCATTTGGAACTTCCAATTCAGTTCAATTTCATTGCAACATTTTTTATAGTTTATATATTTTGCTTTATTTTATATATTTGAAATATTTTTCATATGTCATAGCATTTCCTTTATCATCAGAAACAGCCTGACATAAAAGCAATACTCTCAGCTAAAAGTATGCACACGGAGCAGCTAATATTTGGCAGGATACTGCAGTTACTTAATTTCTCAGCTGGCAATGGGCGGTTATATCATCGACGAGATTTGGCTGCCACATTTGGGTGCACAATAGTCAATAGTCGATAGTTGCAGTCGTTGCATTCGCGGAATGCCACCAAATTCGACTTTGGAGCATCGCAACGATCTAGAGCTGAAGCTGGAGCTAGACCTGGCTACTTTCACTTTTTTGCATTGGGCGCTAATTCGACTACTTCGACGACTCCTTGGCCAGCTGCATGAGGCACACAGACACAGTTAAAAGTCTGTGCGAAAATTTGATTATGCGATGGCGTTGGCCACTTCCGCCAAATGTCAAAAAACCAAACCGAAAACGAGTTCATTTCCGAATTTCAATTTTATTTTATTTTCTTCGATTTTTGTCGCACAACTTTGAAGTCCAATTTGAAGTTGAAGTTGAAGTTCATTGCGCAACGCGGCGATAACAGCGCCATTGAACAGGAAGTGGAGGAAGTCGTGCAGGATGCCGTTACCATTTCGTTATATTATCATTTTGCTTTTCGTTTTTCTCTCGCTCATGCAACATGTTGCAAGTGCTGTCAAGGCAAGCGCGCCCAGCCTGTTATCGCATTTCTCGTTACACTCTGAAAATTTTGCACTCAACTCATTTTTTATTCCATATGGATTTATTCAATTGCTCCACATCAATTAACAAGCAAACAGAAAAAAGCGAAGAAAAAATGCGTGAGAGCCATGTGGCATATGATAAATGGTTTGATGAAAAGCATTCAAATAATATTTTATGCTCTTTTTTTTGTAACAGTGTAAAATGTTACATATGAAAGAGATTTTGTAATTTGCATTGCATTTCTTGGATTTAAATCATTTTCTGTAATCCAATTTTTCACAGCTATCAATTTGAATTAATTATTTCATTTAAAACAGTTTACTTTTATAAAAAGATTTTGGATTATACAAAAAAATTGTAATTAAAAAATTTTAATATTTGGATTTTGTTTATTTTTTATGTTTTTGTTATTAATTTTAAGAAAGCGCTTCGAAAAAAATATGTAAGCTCAAAAAGCAGCAACAAAGCTGTATAATATAAGCTAAATAATATTCAAATAAATAATAATATTGCAGTCGGGCCTCACCGACTTCAGAATACTCATTTACGGCCCAAACACTGTCAGATCCATTTTCCAGTTTGCCACGTCCCCAATTGGTATAAAGATATTATTTTGGGAGTAAATCAATAGGGGATGTCAATAGTGATTTAGTCGCTAAAATTTGAGTTGATAGCTCTTAAACTGTAGAAAACACAATGTTTCGCTAATTGCCATGCCCCCAATGGGCGTAGATATATTTCCCATATATTTTTGAGCTTGTGTTGTCAAGAAGAGTATACATTCCAAATTTCAGCTCTCTAGCACTTCAACTAATGATTTACATTCATACGCACAGATGGACGGACAGCAAGATGAACATTGCACAAAACCAATATACTCTTTTCACTTTTGTGAATGAGTATAATAACTTTAAATACAGTTTTTATTTAATTAAAAGTAAATATAAATATATATAAATTAAAATACATATACATATATATATATAAATTTATATACAATATATTTTATATCTTTAACTTACACTACATTTGAATGCTTCCTTCCTGTTGTTGCACTCAACCGGTCTCACGGTGTCGTATACGTAATTTTATTTAATTTAATTTTTTTTTGTATGCCATTCTTTCGTTTGCGATTTGTTGAACAGTTGAAACGATAATTTCATTATTATTATTAGGTTTTTTTTAGTATAAGCTGATGTGCAATCAGTCGAAACTGATGGCCTGTTTCGGACGCAGTCGTTCGTTTAGCGACCATCGACCTGGTTGGCACACAACTTTGTGGTCAAAACAAATTAGTGGGAACCAACGTCTCGACTGGACGCGACTCTCGGAAACTCTGCACATGTTGCATGAATTGTTGACAATTCGATAAGCAGCACGATATAAAACAATTGAACTGACAAATTGTTGATTGTTGCATGCGTGCGAGCGGGAAGCATAAAATGTGTATATATGTATGTATGTATATACTCGTATATGAAATAGTTTTCAAATATTTCAAATTGAACCTTTTAGCATCTTTGGCTGCTGGTTTGTCTGTCACTTGTCTGCCTGGCTGGCAAGCCAGTTGCAGCTTCTCGACATGGGTTCAGTTCATAGCTGCAGCGAGTTTATGTGCCAACTGAATGTTTAATGCATGAAAGACCTTTTGTATACCTTGCACAAATAGTTGACTGAGAGTATATTTGTTTTGTGTGGGTGTATGGGATTTATAATTAAGGTATTAATTATTAATTCTTGCTGCCTGTAGTTCTTTCCTTTCATGTTGAATATTAAAAGTCTTTTCTATCTATTTTGACGGATTATTCTTCATCTCTCACAGTAGTTCCATATTTTTATAGATATAATGCTAAAATTTATTACTCTCCAATTGAATGTTATCAATCTCTTTTAGCCTTTCTCTTTTCTTTGATATCTTTTCGCTCTTTTAGCCTCTATCTTCTCTTACCTGTCTTCTGAATTTAGCTTATTTTTGTTGCTACTTTTCTCACGCCATCTTTCCTTACTCGAATTTCTCTTCTATCATCTCTTTTGCCCTTTTCGATTATAACATCAAGCCTTGCTCTCTTCTTACTTGGTTCTCTCCTCTCTTCAGAGAAGCGTTTTTCTTCCAGCTTCAATTTTAAATTTTCTCCCACTTGGAATCTACTAGCTTATCTCTTCGCTTTTCCTTCTTCTCCATTTTCTCTTCTCATCGTCCTTGTTTTGTCATCTTTCTTGTTTATACCCTTTTGTTTTATGCTCCACTCTAGCTTCTTCCTTTTTCTCCCTTTTCTGTTCTACATTCTATCATATCGCTTATATGTTGTTTCAACTCTTTTTTATTTATCATTTACTATAACCTATGCCTTGTATCTGAGCTCTTCTCTCTTAGTTTATAGCTATATTTTGATACTTTCAGATACTTATAAAGTAAACTCAAAGAGAATTAAATTGCATTTCTGTTACCCATAGATCCACAGGGTATCTGCTAGTCTAACCATTCTCTTCATAAGCACTTCTCGTTATTGTGTTTTGATTTTTATTTGTTTTGGCTTCGTTTTCCACTGCACTTTCAGCAAATTTACAGTTTGTTAACTGCGAGTACATACATATTGTGTTTTTCGGCCAAGTTTTTCCATGTTTTTTCATTTCGCAGTCGTCGGCGCCCATTTCACTTTTGGTTAGATAACAGCCATCCACACAGCTGGCCAGGGTGGGGGATGGCGCAGGAGGCAGAGGAGGACCAGCAGAAGCAGTAGCAGCAGCAGCAGCACCAGCAGCCGCAACTTAACTGCAGTTTGTTAATTGTGCAGCCAACAGTCCGCTGCGTGTAGGACAATGACAGTTGCCACCGCAGCAGCTATTGTGCCAGCTTTTGGGCCCAGTCATTGCCAACGTTTGCCCTCGTTGGAAGCATAACTTTTGCAACTGACAGCACAAGCACAAGCTGTCGTCTGCCGGGCAACCCAAAAATGAGAGCAGTTCACGTCACTTACCCTGCGGGTCGAGGGTCGCGGGTCGCGAGGCACATCTCGCTAAGTTTTTGGCCACTCGTCGAGGTTTTCATGCAGTTTAGTGCGAGTTTGTTGCTGCCTGTCCGTCTTGCTGCCCCTTTGACAGCGCCTTTTGGCTCAACGGCAGTGAACTGTGCGTAAGATAAAACAATTAGCCGAGCTATTAGATAATTGTGCCCTGAACTACGCGCCGAGTCTCGCGCTCTGATCTCTGGAGGCTATTTCTAAAATATGTGACACGGTTCAAGGCTGTTGCCACAATTGTTTGCCACGTAAATATCTAAATAACTTTGTTTATTTCTAAACATATATATGAATATATAGTTCAGGGATTGCGCTAATGAAAGCTAGAAACTTGGTGAATCAAGCTATAAAGCACCTTCAAGTATTGTGTTTTATATCGGCCTGCCCATACCATCTTTATTGTTATTTACTTATTATTTTATTATTCACGGACAGTATCATGCAAGCGGCCTCTGCCACAGTGGGGAGGGCATGCATTTTTTTTTTATGAATCAAATGGAATGTTTAGTTTGAAACTCATAGAAATAATCATAATTTATTATTTAGAAAAAAAAGAGAAAATCTCAAGTTTTGCTTTAAATTTCAACCCAATTTTATCCATTTGAATCATTTACAAGTAAATGAATTGCTTTATCGAATAAATTTGTATAGTTTAATGCAAGCTGTAAATTTTAAAATATCAAATAAACTTCAAAGTAGCCTCTGTAGCTCATGAGATCTATACATTCATGTGGACGATCAGAGAGACAGAGAGACATACAAACTAGCCACAACAGACAGACAAGGAAACATATGGACAGATGGAAAGACAGACAAAGAGACAAACAAACAGAGAGAAACCGAAAGACGCACAGACAATCGAAAAAATGCACAAGTCTAGATCGACTCAGCTCCTTTATCTTTCTTAAGAATCTATATATGCCTTATAAGGTCAAACAAGCCTCCTCATAATCAATATCTCTATCACTCTTAAGCTATACTCAACTATTATTCAAAAATAGTTCACAGTCTGCAAAGTAATTGATCAATGAAAACTCTATCAATGATAAATCACCTTAAAATAATTTAAAATATTTTCTATAAAATTACAACAAAAAATCTAGAAAATTCGAAGCATATCAAACCAATAATTTATTAAATTAGCAGATCAAAAACAAATATCAATTAAAATGATAAAGTAGTCGCTCAGCTAGATTCTTTAATGAGTCTTATTCGCAATGGCGTGCAGTTTTGGCTGCCAAACAAATTGTGCAAACGGCTTCAAGTTCGTTGCCTAAGTCATTTGTTTTGGTCATGCCACGAAAGTGAAGATTTAAAAAAAAACTGAGCCACAACAAATCAAATGGCCAAATGATTGCAATTAAACACGTTGATGCCGCCAATTTAAGCAGCCGGCTGCACATTGCTGATGCAAGCAGCTACAATAACAACAAACGCATTGAACCCAACAACTGCCCCTCAACTGAGGCCAAAACTGAGAGCTGCCAAAAAAAGCGGAGTTAAAGTAATGCCTCGTAATTTTTCAACAGAGCGACAATAGTAAACGACGACGACTACGACTCTTTGCCCAGCCACTAAGAGCAGCAATGCCAAACCAACATCGAATGCGAGGCGCTCTCAGTGAATTTTCTTTAAAAGAGCCACACAGCCAGATTTTGGACTACAGTTCGAACGCAGTCGTCGCCGAGGAGCCACCTCCAATAAGCCAATAAAGACAACAATACAAACAAAAAAAGACCGCCCTACCGCGCCCCTCTGTTTCACAGAAATATCAAGCGCCGAGCGAAAGTCGACGCGCGCGTTACAGTGAAATCAGTGCATGTGTTTGTGTCTCTGTGTATGTGCAGGTGTGTATGTGTGTGTGTAAATTGTGACCACAAAGAGTCAAAATATCAAAAATAAGAAATAAAACAAAAGCGAAAAGATTCGACGAAAAAATTGCAAGTGCTCAAGCAAGGAAAGTTGTCTCAAGACAGCCAGCGATTAGCAGCAAGAGCTAATCAACAGCCGACGTGCAAATACACTAACAACAACAGTAACAACAGTCACACACACACACAGAAGATGAAGGTAAGTGAAAGTGCTGCGTGCCAAATATATCCAAAATTGGGGCAATTTTATGCAACATCTCAACGAAGATGTACCAACCAAAGAAACAAGTTCAAGTGCAGCCGAAAAAAAAAGCTAAAACTTGTTCCTCATGCATGCTTCAGCTACTATTTCATTAGCTAAACAAATACGGGAAAACGCATCCATAAGATACAAGATAAAAGTTAGATTATATAAGCGAGCAAAAGCCGTTGCACTTGAGGCAGCTGCTCGATGGGTCGTTGATGCATGAACAACAGTTGAATCGAATATATAAATATATACACACTGTTTTATATATTTTATATATAAAAGATGAATCCACTCAAAAGTTCAACTCTTTAGATTATGTCATGAGTGTGTGTGTCGGCCCAGTTGAATGAGTGTGAAGGTAAAATGTCATGCATAATTATTATGTCAGATGTTGTCTAGTCTCTTTCTTATTGATGTTGTTGTTGCATTTGTTACTGCTGTCGTCATTGTTGCGGCTTTCGAAATTCGTGTAGAAATTTTGGTGTCTAAAGTGCTGCGAATATCGGAGCAAAGCAAAACGTCAGCACACCACATGTTAAAACAATTAATGCGAGCATTACTCTACATATAAACAAAACATAAGCTGAAAACTAAACAAAAGCAAAGGCCTAATGAACAAATTATACTCTGATTAAATTAGTGTTGAACGAATATAAAAAAAGTTTTATATCTCATTTAATTTTTCATAAAACAATTTGTAATTAAATTTTGTTGAAATTCAGTTTAATAAAAGTGTATGAACTTTTAACTTTTGGGTGGAAAATTAAGCGAAATAGATCATTTATTTCTTGACTGCAGCACAAATTTTTTCTTCTTTTCTTCTTTTTTTCTTTTTTTATTATTTTCATTTCGAAATGTTTATATTATAAAATTTGTACATTGCTTGTATTGTACGGTCATAATTAGTTAACTAAATTTCAAGTTCATTTGATACAACTTTTGTAAAATTAAAAAAGAGTAAAAACACACTAGATTAAAGTTTTTTAAAAACATTTATAACTCATAACCTAAACATTAATAAATTTGTAACTGATTTTTTTTTATTTATTCTGAATTTATATCAAACAAAATAATCCACAGCTTAAAGTCTTTAAGTAGAAAAAACCCTATATCACTTACTGAGCTGAGTAAGCGAAAAATTACTATCAGATTTAGAGGAAAAAATAAGAGATATCTTTTGACTACGCTTCATATTACTTTATATATAAATAATTAAAAGAGAAGACTTTGATGAATTCATCTTAAAAATTTCGTACCTACAACTCTTAAAATATGCAAGATATGCATATATAACTCAATTTTGAATTTAACTTAATTGATTTCAATTCAATTAATCAAATCATATATCATATCATTTTTTGACTCTACCGTATTATATAGTATATAGTAGTAAAATATAGTATATAGTAGTATATAGATTCTAAACTGAGTCGACTTAGCTATATGAATTTATGTCTTCTAATGCTCCTCATCAAAATGTTAATATTTTCATATATTTTAAATAAATTCAAAGCAGAAAAATGACAAATGTAAAATTAATTCACAAAGAGAATGTCAAGACTCGTTAAGACTTATGTCATACAAACAGAGAGTAAGAGTATTTCAACTGAACCTACCACAATTACTAAGTGAAAAACGGGGAATACGTGTCGACGTGCGCGCATATAAACAAAATATTATTATTTCTTTATTTTGTTAACAATTGAGCAACATGCAAATTGAATTACGCCCAAGAAAAAACAACAACAAACAAAGTGATGAAGAAGCAGAGGTAGAGGCAGAAGCAACCACCAAAGCCGGCAACACTTTCACTCTCTTCGAGACGCTCGAAAAGACTTGTTTAACACTCATTCGCAAGCAGTAAAGACTCTCTTGGCCAAATAAATCAAGAGAGGCCAATCACTTGGCCAACTTTAGAGTTCAATATGCCATTAAACGAATCGAATACAATTCCGAATAAAACCGAAAACAGAAAAAAGAAAATATTAACCCAGTGCGATTAGCGTTATGAAACGAATTGGAATGTGATTTATTAATAACGTTACGTATCAATACACAATATATGTTATAGATGCAATTAAATACATAAAAAAAAATTATATTAATAAACATTGCAGCAACGAAAAAGCAATTTGAATCGTTGCAAACGCTGTCGGGAAACAATATAAAATTTGAGCTGCAAAACCCTGGTCTAGGCCATCTATAGAGAATGAAACAATTTAATTTGTGCGTTTGTATGCAAATGGTATTACCAATTACTAAAGGCTAAAGCAATTAGGCCCAAACTCACATTTGGACTTCACAAATCACCAGCCTTTGGGCAGGGCCTGCATTCAAGAAACAAAACTAAAAATAAAAAAACATTGATTTTAAATGTGGGGTTTTTTATTCAATATTCCATATTTTTCAGGGCGGTTCCGCAAGGGCAATCCAAAAGTGGAGTAAAAAATGAAAAAGCATTTGTCAAAACCAACCATTCATATGTATATATATGTATCAATAACTCAATATTGACCACTAATTGTCCAAATTTCTCAAGTGCTACGCGACCCAAATTCGTTTTAAAAGTTGATCTTTTCAAACGTTTTTCATTGTTAATCATTTCGCAGGTCTTTCATTGCAATTTATTTCACAACTGCTATCATTTAAAATAGATCAAAAGTCAAAGACATCAATTGATATATATTCATAAAATGTGATCGGAATCAGAGTTGATATATGTGAATAAATAATGATATTCATCTGTGTTTATATGCACTCATTCATGATTTATTTGGTGCTTCCTCTGGAAGCAGTCGAAAGTGGTTAAACGATTTTAGGGCAGTGAGAACTGAGATCAAGGTTTCGATAGAGATTTTTCACACTTTTTGCAAATGAAGACCTTCATATACAGGCATGTACTCTTATGTATATAAATAATATAAATTTAAGTTATATGCAATATATAATTAGCTTTAAGTAAAGTGATTTTGCCGACAAGACTCCGTAGTTGATGAACTTTTGGAAGACTCAGTTTTGTGAAAAACTCACTATATTGAAATACATGTAATATTTTTTAACATTTTAGACTTTGCAACATTTTGAATATGTTGGAAGCCATTAATATTTTGCTTATTGTTAATATTTACAATACTTTTTTATATTCCAAAATGCATATATATTTTAAGTATTAACATTTTCCATTTTGAATATATTAACATTGCTAATTCTTAGTCAAACAGAGTTTTTAAAATAATTGTAATATTCCAATATATAAAATTGGCTCCAATATTTGGAATATTTTCAGTATTTTTAAATATTTTGAATATATTAGATTTTTCATATTTCTGAATAATTTAATTATTTCTAAATATTTTAAATATATCTGAATTTTTAGTGTTTAGCAATATTTTAACTTTTTCTGAATATTTTAGTTATCTAGCAATATTTTAAATATTTTGGATTATTTTCAATACAGTAGAATCGGAATTTCTTTTCTATTGCTAGCAGAATACAATATTAAAATTCTTTATAGCTTTAAATATATATAATTATATAAACTAAGTCTAGACTAATTATTTAATTAATTAATTTTGATATATAATTTGCTCTTATTGAACACTAATTAAAATGCAATTAGCTCCATTTTAGATTTAATTCAATTTATGTAATAAACAAATTATGTATTTTAGACAGTAAATCGCCTCACCTAACAACTAGATTAGGAGCTCTTACGCAATTCCCGTCGGCCTGTGAGACAAGACTTATGACAATTGGCATGGAAATGAAGTCATTAAGCAATTATCATATGTTCTGTTCAATTGGACTTCAATTGAATGCAATCTATAATTAACGTATTCATTGGTTTAGCATTAGGCATTTAGCATTTAGCCAAATGAAGCCATTCTGATAGTCTAATCGATTTGCTTGATGGGCCATGAAACAGTTGTAAAGCGCTGAGCGCGCACAGAGCTGATGTCTGACGTCTGCTGTCGTCTCCTGCCTCAGCCGAAGCTGAAATGCTCAGCTGTGACCGCAACGAATATTTGAAACTTTACTTACTTTGCGTCTAATGCGAGCTGCATCATAAGTTTCTGTTGACAACTGAATGCATGGCTGAAACATGCTACATGTCACCTGCCACATGCCACATGCCTCATTCCACATGCCACATGCCATGTCTGCAACGATGATGCAATACAGATGACATTTCGGCAATTGAATTCAGCACTAATAAAAAACTAAATTAGCTTTAACTGATTATGCAAGCTGTCATTAATATCACTTCCCCCTCTCTCTCAACTCTTTGCAGCTGTTTTGCTTGTGCCTCTGCCTGTTGCTGCCTCTGCTCAGCCACGCCTATCCCGCCACAAGCAGCACAGCGGCTGACAAATCGCTGTCGCTGGAGGACACAGATCTGGACAATGAGCAGGGCGAGAGCGTCAAGGATTCACAGATAGCCAAACGCTCCGGCAGCTTCGACTATGTGGCGCATCTGAAGTCCGGGCTGCTGAGCAGCATTGGCGGCGCCTCCGCCTCCATAGCCTCGGGCAGCTCGGGCAGCAGCAGCGGCGGCAGCGATACCCACCACCATGACGTGGTGGTGCATGTGAGTTAAACAGCAACTTAAGCATTTGGAATTCAACATTTAATACTCTAACTAATCTTCTCCTTAGGGCAACTCGGTGGACTATGATCCGTGGTCGTTCAAGAAGTCCGTTCTCAACACCATCTTCCAGGCCGTCAAGGCCATCACTGGTGGCGTTACCGCTCTCAAGGGTCAGCTGATCAAGGGCAGCGGCTATGCGTTGAGCGCTGGTGGCAATCTGGTGGCCGCTTCCGGTGACAAGGTCACCGATGTGGGCAAATCCATTATCAACTCGGCGCACATCAACTCACACACGTACGCCACGAGCCACTCAAGCGGCGGCGGCGGCGGCGGCAGCGGCTTCATTCATCCATTTGCCAAGCTGAGCTCACTGTCGGGTGCCTCCTCCGGCGGCAGCAGCAGCAGCGGCAACAAGCACTCCTCCTCGGCGCCAGGTCCCGTGCTCCATCATGAGAGTGAGTATGCCCGCCAGCTGCTGCAAAACATCAATTTTCTTGTCTTCTGAGACGCGCCTCCGAACGCAACTCGAGCGTTAACTATCTATCCACTAAGGTCATTATGTAACTCGCTGACGCATTTATTGTCCAACGGCTGTTGAACCACATGTACATATCTCCTATGTATAAGCATCTATACTATAATTAAATACTAGCTGGCATAACACAACATTGAAAAGTTTAACAAGCGGCGAGGAAGAGGCAATACGTGCCGTTCATTGACCCCGTTGCAGCATTTCCATTTTCATTTTCATTTTCATTTCCATTTTCACTTTCATTTCGCTCCGCTGTTCGAAGGCGGCTCGAACCCGTTTTGGTCGTGTCTCGCATGTTTTAGCCTATTTCGGTTTGTTTTGACTCACTCAAATACCCACACACACACACACATACACATATCCACACACACAACAACTCTCCACACTTCTGCTTCTCGTTGCAGCCATAACCACATACGAGATACCAACGGGTCACTCCAACTATGGCCCACCATCGAAGCCGCCAACCTTTAGCAGCGCCACACATCAGTATCTGCCGCCCGGTGGATCCAACTATGGAGGCGGTGGTGGCAGCGCCGGTGCGCCGTTTACCATTGGTCACGCGGCCTTCGAGGCACCGCAGAGCAACTATCTGCCCTCCGCCTACGGACAAGATGGTGCGTAGTCTAGTCCAGCCAACAGCTCCCCAATACTACTCTGTATATACTCTGTAAATATTTACTAATCCTGTTTCACTAATCCGCCGAGTAACTCGTTCACAATCCATTTTAACACCACTAACAATAATAATAACAATGACAAAGCGTTGTCCAGCAACTACCTGTATTTGCCAACCACCACCCGCACCGCCCAACCGCATCTGCTGCCTCCTACTAACGAGGTCTTACTTCCGCGCATACGCAAACAGATGAAAAGTGAAAGCATCCACTTGCTCATAATTTGTCTGACACAACTGTAAATACACAATCTTCACAGACCAACGAAGATTTAATAAAGCACACTCCCCTACACTGTAAAAAAATACAAGTAAATCGTTTAATAACTAAGCACACGCTGTATACGATCATCTTTTAAGTAAATTTTATTTAAATTTATTAAGTTATTAAATTAATCGGAGCATTTTTCTGCTTTGCTCAGCTTTAAATTAATTGTAAATTTTATAGGATTATTGTTTTGGATATTTAAAGTTTTTGAAAGCTTTTATCAAGCTAAAACCGCCATGTTCGGGCTTGAATAGCTTTTAGCTACTTTTAGTTTTGTATAGAAATATTGGTTCAGAGAGACTTTCAGTTTTATTTAGATTTTTTTCAAGTTTAAAAACTGCCAGTTTTTGTCTTTAATTGAATTTGAAAACATTTGTATATAATCTACACTGTAAAAAAATATATATATATTTGGTTTTTGAAGAAATATTGTGTCAGAGAGATTTGTAGTTAAATATAGCTTCTTTCAAGCTGAAAACCGATATGTTTGGTCTTTAATTAAATTTGAAATCTATTGTATATAATCTACACTGCAATAAAAGCTATATTTTAATTTTTTTCGCGCTAAAAATAGCTATGTTCAATCTTAAGCAAAATTACAAAAATATTTATTTATAATCTAAAGTGCAAGAAAATATTTTATTCAATTTCATTACTAATTTTCCTGTTGGTTTCATAGTTCAACAATTTATGCAATTTGCAAACTAAAAGTGTAAAAAAAAAAAAAAAATTTATTATTAACATAAAAGTTAAATGAATCATAGTCGACACTGCAAGAAAAATATTTTTTTTTCTTTAACTTTCTATTTAAAAATTAAAATCAAGCTCAAAATGTATCCAACAGATTATTATTTATTAGTATTAAATAATAATTTTTTCATTTAATTTTAGTTAAGTCTATAAACTTAATTCAAGCCAGCTCAGCTTAGCTCTATACACTCTCCCAAATCTCTCTCTCTCTCTCTCTCTCTTTCACTCCCGTGTACATATTTATATATATCCGCCCCGCCGAAAGACACCACACCTTAACCCATATGTGCCACAACGTGCTCAAATCGATGACACACTTCTATCTGGCTTAACTTTCAGTTTCGAGCGCGTCTTACACAATTTAAATGGCGCATTGTGCAACGTTTATTGTTTTTTATGTACATAATAATGACAATAATATAATGAGAAATAAGTGTTAGTTTTTTTGTGTACATATATTTATAGATAAAGTTGTATATATGTGTGTGTATGTATATAGTATGTGCAGTGCTTAGCACTCAAATGACATTCCAAAAGACATTAAAAGCGTCCACATGTCGCATACTTAATATTTTGTACATATTTAATTATTTAATGGTTAAAATGCGACTACCGTGGTCTAGCCAAAAACCCTGAAACAACAATAATAAAAATATGAATAACATGAATATTTAAAATTAAATAAATATGTATAGATTTATGTGTGTATATACATATACCTCTAGATATAGATATTAAGTACTAGTATAATATTTTAACTAATTTGAAAGACTTAACAGAAACTAAACTGAATTATAATAATGAATATAAGTTTTAAGTATTTTTGGTATAATCGAAAATGTAATGCTCTTTTAGATTTTTAACTACGTATATGTATAGATATAGATAAATCACATGTATCATATATCCTTAGAGATTTATCATAAAAAAGATATAATTTCAATGAAAATATCTCCAAAGTTTAAACAACTTTTCAGTTGTCAGCTGTATTATCTTTTATATATCTCTATATGTTACAGCTGATGACTGAAAAGTCATGGCTGGATTGGGTATACATTTCTGATATATTTCGTATATCGATTGCGTTATATTGAAATGATTAAAGAATACTAAAATTTAAGCTAAACTTTCATTTTAGAAGTTAGGAGAACTTCTGACTAAATAACAACTCAAACATCACTGCAAAGCCCACTGAGATCAATAATTATTACTATTATTATATTTTATTATATATTTAAATATTAATCAAATATTATGGATACGAATTTCTGACCAATTTTATATAGCTTAAGCAACAACTAGTCACAGATATCATGTTGTAATCCTTAACTATTAAATTCTCCATTATTTCATCAATAACTAATGAAATACTAATAATTATAAAAATTTTAAAACAAAAAATCATAGTATTCATTATAATCAAGCATCAACGCCGTCTGTAAAAAACTCTACCGAAACTCATACCACACACACACACACAAACTCACACATACTCACACATACAAAAACAAAGTCTAACAAAATGTAAATAGAAAACGCAAAGCAAATATTTAATTGGTAAATCTAATAAAATCTCACTCATTGCATACAAAACAAACCAACACACACATACACACACACCAAACACACACACACTCACTATACTGGCTGCAGTGACCACCACCGGCGCAGATGACTTCAACTACTATGGACGCCACAAGAAGCTCTCAGATGAGGAGGCACGCAGAGCAGCGTTGCAGCTGCAGGAGATCTTGAGCATGCTGCCCAATGGCAAAACGGAATATACAGCCTCCAAGACGGTGGCGTTGAATACGAATAGTGGACCCGGTGGCTCCAATGTGGAGCAGGCCGATCTGTACAACAGCTATGGTGTGCCATTGCCCAATAATCTGGGACCATTGGAATCACTCTCTCACACAGAATCCATAACGGCGGCCTATGGACCGTCCAGTCAGGGTGCCGCGGACATTTACCATCAAATGGCCAAGAGGCCGCAGACAGCGGAGGAGGCGTACATACAGAAGCATCCGAATGAGGGCTATGATTATCCACCAGCAGCCGCTGGACCACCACCACCGCCACCAGCACCAGCGCCCAGCAACAACGAGTACAAAGTGGACAACTATCATGCGAACAAGAGTAATGCACTCAAGGACCTGTCGCCCATTATAGCCGCCCTGGAGGTGGCCAAGCGCAAGGGCCCCAACGGCAGCAATAGCAATGCGCCCGTCACCTACTCCATTGAGAAGCAGGTGCACAAACAGGTGGCTCCCTTCCAGTATTTGCCGCCAGTGGTGCAGAAAACGAAATACACGTACAGTGCACCACCGCCGCCCAGACCCGCCTACAGCGGTGGCTACAAAGTACGACGTCACGTGGCTGCTCGGCGACCAGCCATGTCCCGGGTGCAGGACTACGATATACAGGACCCTCTCATGTTCAATCGCCTGATGGAGGTGTAGGCTAAAGCGTAGATCCACTCTACACACTATAGCTATATAGATCACTAAGTCATATGCAGCATTTATCGATAGTTTCGTCCTAACCTAATTTATTCATGTTATCAACATCAATATAGTCAACATATATATATATATACAAATATATATATATATATATATATATATATATATATATATATATATATATATATATATTTATGTGGAACTCGCAGCTTCTGAAGCAATAAACGAGTTTGAAACCAAAGCACAAGGCATGCGCATCTGTAGCACACTCAATTTGCACTGCTTTTATGTAAATCCCAACACCACTGCACCACCAGCACCACCACCATTATCAGCACCCCACCACCTGCTCCTCCCAAAAATCTT
Organism: Drosophila hamatofila; assembly: GCA_035045345.1. NCBI lineage: Eukaryota > Metazoa > Arthropoda > Insecta > Diptera > Drosophilidae > Drosophila > Drosophila hamatofila. The sequence goes on along the minus strand of JAWNPA010000020.1, from coordinate 3,918,156 downwards.
CCCACCTATACACCACCTGGATGCTGGCTATCACAGCTATTCAACTCAAGCAAAACACATCTCACCTGACGCTCTCTTTACAGTCTACCTGCAGTAGTCGATGCGTAGCGGAACCAGCTCTTCCAGCCCTCAGCCTGCCCTGGGCGTTAACTCTGGACCACGCCCATTCAGTTTAACAGCACTTTCGATTCTTTTTTAGTTCTTAGCAAAATGCTCTTTCCACCCACTTCATCTTGAGCTATAGACGTTTCACAACTCCTACACAAATTACTCTATTTGGCTACGAATTCATCGAAATTATCTGTCTTATTATTAAGTATTTAAAATAATAATATATATATTAAACTAATAAATAACCGTTGACTATATACAAGAGAAATGCGTTTTATATTTTTTGGTAACGCCTAAAAGTATGCTACATAAATGTTATTTATTAAGTTTCAGGAAATTTAATCTGTTTTTTTTTTATATATATTTTTTTTTATATACATATATATTTACTTATTTATTACTATTATTATCTTTTTTTTTTTTTTTGTATAGGTATATTTAATATTCATTAAAATTTTTAAATTAGCTATTAAAATTTTGAATAATTTTCTTCTTAAATTCCAAGCCTATGAAAATTTTCTATTTATATTTAATCCCAAAAATATGCCAAGTTTTCTAGCTGAGGAAAATACTAAAAAATACTATTAATGGAATATATACATATAATTTTTTTTTTTTTCAGAAAAAGATAATGTTAATTTTACAAAACAATAAAATAATTCAATGTTAAGGACTTGATTATAATTAATAAATTTAGTTTTATTCGATCAACTTTGTTAAGGTAAAAATTTACTTTATATATAACTCTAAAACTTACAAAAATATATATTTGACCTCATAAAAAATTCGATATCCGACTATAGAAAATTCGACCATCTTTTCCAGAACATAAATTTCAATTCTCAAAAATTAAACTACACATATTTTTCAATTTCCTTTTTTAATTTATTATAAAAACTTTGAGCCTAAAATCTCATGAATGGAAAATACACATATATAGATTAAGAAGACTCTACAATCTATAAGCAAGGAATCACTGGCGTATAGTTGGAACAGAAATATGAAAGGCAGACGTAGAGTATTGGGAACAGATGTGTGGTGTGGATGAGGGTGGGGGTTACTACTCGAATAATCATTGTATGCACCTGACTCAAAGTAGCGGCTGATGCGCCGCCTCATTACCCCAAATACCAAAGCCTCAGTCCACTTCTAGTAGTAGCCAAAGGAGATGTCGTGCAACGGCTGTGCATTGCCCTGGGGCAAGGCATAATCGCGTGCCAGCTGATCCAGAAGACTTCCGCCCACACGACCCTGAGCCTGCGGCTGATAGCTGCGCTGTGGCTGTTGCTGCTGCTGGGGCTGCTGCACGGGCTGTGCACTGGCGCCCTGGCTGGGTCCGAAGTGCACCGGCTCGAGCAGTGGCCGGCCGCCAGATGCGGGTGCCAGGAAGCCCTGGGCACGTGCGCTGCTGGGCGCCGGCGAGGCGGGCGGCAGGGCATAGACGGGCCGGGAAACGCGCACATTGGAGGGACCATCGCCGAAACTCTGCGACTGTGTGTAGTCGGGCTCAGGGCGAGCGGGACGCTGGAGCGGCGAGTAGAGCACGTCTGTGGTGCGCTGGGCGCCGGGCACTTGGAGGCGTGGCGGAGCTGGACCCACAGACGGCGATTGTGGTTGCGGTGCATATTGAACACGACGCTGTGGCTCCGGTTCCTCCTCCTCATACTGCACATACTGTGGCTGCGGTTGCGGTTGTGGGCGTGGTGCGGGCTGTGGGCGTGGCTGATGCTGCTGCTGCTGTGGACGCTGCACGCGCTGCAAGAGCCAAACAATGTGAAGATTGACGTAATTGGTTGATTGATAATGATGACACGAACTTACATAGGGTCGCTGTGGTCGCTGCACGGGCTCCTCATCGTAGTCGGGCTCCTCCTTAGCGGACTCATCGACCAGCGTGGGTGGAGCTACGGTTATGCCCTCACCGGAGGGCTGGAAGCCATACTTATTGGCACCGTATTCCACGACACGCACCTTGCCATCGGCATCTACATAGCCATACTTGCCCTTCACCTCGCCCGTGGCCAGTTTCGTTTCGATCTTGAAGGAACCGTCGGCACCCTCGTACCCATACGTATACGAACCATCCTCATTGTGCCTGGCAAAGTAAGGGTAAGTATTATAAATTAATTTGATTGATGTGAGACACAAAAAATTTAATTTAAAACTGAACTATTTAATAAATTATCAGATTAATTTGGATGTGTCTTATAATCAAGCTATCAATCATTTATTTAATAGACTGACTGATTTACTAAATGATTTATTGATGTCAAATAAATAATCAATCAATCATTTGGTGAGTCTATTAATAAATCAATCCTGTAGGCTGCTGTATATTTCATCAATCTGACAGTCAGTCAATCATTAAACAATCAAGCTATCGGTCATTGTCTTAAATTAGAGTATCAATCAACTTTCAATTTTGTAATCGGTCAATAAGTCAAAAATCAACGTGGCTCAGTACTATAATCAGTCAATCAATGAGCTAGTCAAAAATTCAGTTTTCAATCAATCAGTCAGTCAATCAATAGGCTAATTAATTAGTTCATAAAACACTTTCTCTACAGATCTGTCCGTTATCGTTCAGCCAATAAATCAGTCCTTCGGTTTTTAAATCAGTAAATTAGCTGTCAATCATGTAATTAGTCAGTTAATCGGAAAATCAGTCAGTCAGTCTATCAATGAGGTAAACTATAAGTTTATCAATCTCCTTATCAAAGAATTGTTTTTAATGATAATAATAAATGAATAATGAATGAGAGAATCAAGAATTTCGGCAATCAATCACTCAGTTAATTGGTCAATCAGTCAATCTTTCACGCTTAGAATCAGTATATAATGATTGAATTAGTCAACCAGCCAATCAATCAAATAGTAGGCAAATTTAGTTATCTATATTTAATCAAGAGATTGATTCAGTCAATCAACCATTCATCACTATATATAGAACTTACTTATTAATCTGTTTGAGAATGGCCACTGGCGCCGGTCGCGTCTCCTCCTGTGCGTGCAGTCTTTGTGGCGCCGCTCTCGGTGCACTCGGCTGATAATCCTGATAGTCCTGGGCACTGACCAGACTGCCAATCAAGCAGCCGATTAACACTAAACGTTGTAGCTGCAACAAAAACGGACATAATGTGAGAGAGCGATTTAAAACCAGTTTGCTAATTGCCAGACAAAGCAGATATCACTGCACGTAGTCGTAGCCCGTACACCTTGACAGTGCAAAGGCGGCAAAGAATATGATAGCTGCAAAAGTCTTAAGTCAGGCTACCTTTCACTTTTTATATATATAAATAAATATATATATATAAATATATATTTACAGTAATGTTTTGCTCGCATCGGAGTGCTTGTCATTGTGGCTGGGACACCCTCAATGCCAAACAGGAACCGATGGCAGCAAGTAGATACGGCGACGTGGCATAATCCAAGCCAAGCCAAGTCAGACAGACGTATTGCATAAAGCCCAAAAGACACGCGATGGCCTCGCCGGCAATTAATTGAATATCCACAGGTGAAATTAAATGAAAAACCAATGAAGACATTCGTGTATTTTCTTTTCATTTCATTGCATTGCACTTAATTTTTTTCCTCGCATTACTGGCATTTGATTGCATGAGTTCGAGTGCACATGAAAATTATTTGCCACTGCGGGAATTCCACCCGATGCACCATGTAGAAGATGCAAAAGAAAATTTCCCACACATGCCAATCTCAGATATGTTGCACAAGTATCTCACAGATGCATCTCAGCCATGCAAATGCTAAAGAAATTTCAACAGATGGAGCTAGGGAGGGGTACAGAGGGGATGAGGAAGCGATTGCTGAGCGCTTGGCAGTCGGTCGACAGCTTGACAAGCAAACCGAACGCTTGACTGCGAATTTATGCTGTTCGTATACCCAGTAAAAGAACAAGTCGTTAAGGTTGGGTATGTACGAAGTTGTGAGTGCTTATGTGATGGTAAGCTATGAAGTATTAAATATAAAGGGTATGTGAAGCCTATGAACTTGAGATGATATTATCACCAGTAGTACATAAGTTAGACTGAGAAGATACCCTGTAAAAAATCAGCTTAAAGATTATTCGATTTTAATTTCTTTAACTAAAATTGAGCTAGGGATTTTACTATTTTAGATCATTTTTTGGCTCGTCAGCCCTATTTTTAAGCTTCTAGAATACCCTGGAAACATTAAATTGCTAATGAATTTGAATTAATATACGTCTAAATGACATTTAAATTATCTATAAGAGTATAAACTTTCGCTGCCTTTAATTTAGCAATAATATTTAACTATTAATATACCCTGTAGAAATCATTTTCTAGGATATCTCAAAGCTGACTACTCTTCGACTATAGTCTGAAACAGATTTTTCCGAACAAAATTCGCACAGGTTGCGGCTCTTGTGCTGGCTAACGAAATTAGTGCAATGGTCAAGCAACTGCGCCCAACTGCTGATGGGTTCAGTGCTTGTTTGGCCCTTAACAAGACATTGCTTGCATACCACATGGTCGATTCTATGCTCCATACCGGTTTGGTATGCTCCATTCCCATTTGGAGTAGTCCAAGCTTTTGTCTGGCAAAACCTTTCACTGCAACTCCATATGCCATAGCCTTGGCGCTCAGTTAGCAAAGTTGCCTCTGGCATCGACATGGGACATGGACCATGGACACGGGGACTGGGCTCCAGTGCAAGCAGCAACAGCAGCTACTACTGCAGCAACTACTGCAGACCACGTTTCAGTTGATGCCAATTCTTTTTTTTTTTTTCTTTTTTTTCGACAGCAACTGACCGAAAAAGCTGGCATCCAATCGCAGCGTGTGAACTGCATTCGAAGTTGCCTTTGATATTTGCGCTGTATACGAATGGGGGGCAAGAAACGGAGGAGGCGGGGGCTTGAAGTGCGCTTGTTAGCGCAACTTTTTCTACACCAAAGTTCCTGCAACTATTTTTTTTTTCTCAATAGAATGCCAGGCAATTACGAGACACACATCGTCGACATCTCATAAATTATGTGTTGCACTCAAAAAAGGAGTAAGCAGCTAAGTCCACTCGACTGCATAATACTCGCTTGCAGTTGGCTGTGAGAAGAATGTATGGGAATTAAAAAACTATATATATAAATTTATATGAAGACTTGTACTAAAGTATTATAAGTAGTCTTTTAAGCCAGAATGGGTATATAGGCTTTAGATTAGTATTCATGCTAAGTATCAGTAAATATCTTCCATTTTCTAGTTGCTAGCATCAGAAATATTACCTTTATATGAACAAAACATCATTGCCTAAAACCAATATACTCTTTAAATACTTCTTCAGGCGTTCATAAAATCCAAATAGAAAATCTAAAATATTAATTGATATGAACTAACGAACCCAGCATAAAAACAATATACTCTTTAAATAAATAACAAAAGAAATTCCAAAATATTACTTGATACGAACAAACGAACCCATCATTAAACCAATATAATCTTCAAATACTTCTTTAAGCGGGCATAAAATCAAAATAGAAAATCCAAAACGTTACTTGATATGATGAACCGAACCTAGTATAAAACCAATATACTCTTTAAATACTTCTTTGAGCGGGCATAAAATCGAAATAGAAAATCCAGTTACCAAATTGGGTGCACAAAATCGAGCAATTGCTCCACTATCTGGTTAGCGGGGCAAAATTAACGGTTTGACTCAATTTGCATAGCAAATTATGAGATATTTTTACACACACACACACATACACTCACACATAGAGAGTATGACGTAACTAGTTAGACAGACAAATGCATTTGATTGGCCTGCTCTGGCCTGGGCTGTCACGCATTCAAACTCAACTTTAACCTTTTGTCAAGCATTAGGCATTAAGCATTAAACATGGTGCAGCTGTGCTGCACTACAGTGCCTGCTGTTAGTATTTGCACAACATTCTCTGGAACCTACCACTTTCATTTTCAGCTTTGATCACAGCTATTTCGTATAGTTTAATGGCTTTAATTGCAAAAGACCTTCGCTGGCACAAGACCCAGCCCCAAAAGCAGCAGCAATAGCAACAGCAACAACAACAATGGCACCACAAAAAATCACTTTCAATTGATCTAATGAACCGGGACTGTAACTTGAAGTTTTGTTGAGTTTTTGATTTCTGATATATTAATTTTTTCTTGTTTTTTCAGATTATCCACGTTTAGCGGTGCGCCAACATTTGCTTGAGACCGACAGCAACTGAGCCGCCCAAGTTGTTGTATTTCGCTTTATATACCGCGCTTCGGGCTGCGAGGAAAACCTTTTCCGTACCCAATCGCAATCGCCAGCAAAACACCAACAAAAGCCACCAACTTCACCAACGAGTCGGCGGCGCATGCGCAAAAGGACAGACATCAACTATAATAGCAACAACAACAACAACAACAACTCACACACACTCACAAAGCCAGTGAGCTGCTTGGGCAAGTTTGACTCTTGTGCGGTTCTCTCTGTGCTTTTCAGCGAGCTTTTTCTGCGCCACCACAGCCACCACTGCACAAGTAAATAACAGGAAAGGCCAAGAAGTGGTTGGCGTTGCTTGAGTTTGTGTTTTAGATCAGTTATGTATAAGCTGATCTAAGATTATAAACTATTTTGATTATATGCAAAGTAATTTAATTTAAAATCTTAAGCATTCATTAACTTTTGATATTGAGTGGTTGCTGCCAAAGCTTTATGTTTAATGTGCTTAAGCTGAATCTGACTGCAGAAAAGCTTTGTAAACTTAGGTCTTCAGTTTTATTTTAAGCCAAGAAAAATAGTATCTAAAATATTAGGTGTGCTGTATGGGTTCTTCAAGAATATCATAATTATTTATTATATTATTTGAATGTTATGTAAAATATGTCAATGGCATTTACACATTATTTATACATTTTCTGCAGACTTGGCTAAAGAGAGGTAGAAGTTAGAGTGAGCGAGAGAGAGAGAGACAGTGAGAGAAAGAGTGAGAGAGTGAGAGAGAGACAGAGAGAAAGAAAGATATATAGATGATAGATAGCTACAGAGGGAGAGAGAGAGAGAGAGAGAAAGAGAGATATATAGATGATAGATAGCTACAGAGGGAGAGCGAGAAAAGAGATGGAGATATAGAGAGGGAGAGAGAAAGAGAGAAAGAGAGATAGATGATAGATAGATACAGAAGGATAGAGAGAAAACCGGAAAAGATTGAACTGATTCTTACATTACTTAACACTGTTGAGCTGTGCTATTAGGGAAACAATGAAGGAATAAAATATATTTTATACAGATATTTCATGTAGCATCTAGAGTCGTAATGTTAGCTGAAAAGACAGCTTCTATTAGACTAGCTAGAGAAAAAACTAATTTAGTCAAACCATTAAAGCCAATGGATATTAAGATCCTTTCAAATAATTTTCAAGCTATGTCCCATAATAATTTTATTTATTATATTCAATTATTTTTCAAGGCAAGCAAAAAGATCTGTATTGTTATTACTTGTATAATTTATGATATACATTTTTTAAATCCCATATCTAATACAGATCATCTTATCTCTAGAAAGCCGATCACAGCAGTTCACTTAGTCAACAATTTTTATATATTGCCTTCACAAACAATGCCAAACACTTCTCTCCAACAACAAAAAACTCACACGCTATAAAACACACCCGAAACACAAGAAAAAAACAAAACAAAACCAAAACCAAAATAAATTTTTGATACAATTAATCAACAGAAATGTGAAAAATAAACCAAATCGACAGGCGGCACAGCTAATGAATGGGCAAAATGAGTAACTGAATGATTTAGAGAATGAGCGAACAATATGAAATGATTTTTAGTTAACTGGAGTACATAATGCTATGAATATAGCGCAGGTTGAGCAATTGAAAAAGTATCAATCATTAGCATAAATTGGAGTTGGAGTTGTCGTAAAACCAGTTACCTATAAATAGTAATTAGCTATGGAGAGTATTTGCTTTGTGAGATGGTAAAAGCAGTTTAATGGGATTTTAATTAGCTCTAATTAAGTAAATTAAGCTCAAATATTCCAATTAAGTTTAAAATGATATCGTTAAACAGATTTTGTAGGTCTAGAATTTGAATTTTATATATAAAATATAAGAATTAAAAACAGAGCATCAAACTTCAAAATGATTGGATTCAATTTTAAGCACTGGCCATTTTGTAATATTTTCTATCCCAACTTAAATATAACTATATAATTTTTTTAAATCAATTTTTACTTATTTAAGAAAAAGAAACTTTACTTATACATTGTTCTCTTGTCATTATTTGTAGAATTATTAAAAAAAAAATAAATAAAGAACTCAAAATCTTTTCTTTTTTTTGTGAAAAATTACAATAATTTGATTAGAGTAGACCTAGAAGTATTCAACGTTGGATCTTCATAACATTGTCAAATCAGATTCGATTTTTACTATGTAAGATATTAACTTTTTACTATATACTTCTTTTTTAAATTAGAATCAAGTTAGAGAATAAATAAATCTTTAAATTATTATTATAGCGATCTAGCATCTATTTTAACGACCTAGCATCTCCATTTCAATTGTATCAATTAAATTAACTGCAGTCAATGCAATCTGTTCAGCACCTGAGTAAACTCTACAGTTAAACTAGTTATTAATTAATGCTCAGCTAGCATATCGCTTCCTATGTGTATCAAATGTTTAGCCAATGTGTAGGAGATTGCCTCATTAATCGTTTACAAATTGATTGGGCGTCTCTGGTCTGTTGCTTGGCAACTGTGCGTATGCGTAATGTGAACATTGCCATTACCTTTGCCTCTGTCGCATTATATTGCATGTTAATATGCGCAACGATGGCTAGAAGGGGACGGAGGGCAACGGCAAGTTATTTGCACAGTCCAGACCCAATAGCTAACAGAATTGAAAGCTGCTCAGCGCAGGCAAATGTGCAGGTAAATGTTTATACACCTTTACACACACACAAAGAGACAATGGGCATGGCCTTGTCGTTGCGTTGGCATTACTTGTAATGGCAGAGCGAGTCACCGTTATTGTTGCAGCTACAAGATACACTTGTAAGTGTGTGTGTGTGTGAGTGTAATATATTGCTATGGCATGCCTTGGGTTAGTTAAACTTGTTGGCGGGATTGCAACGCCCAATGGACTAGGAAACCAAACCACAAAAAAAAAAAAAACAACTCATGTCTGACCCATGACGCAGTTGTTGCCTCAATTATTCTGATACTGTGCGTATTCAGTTTTACTTTTGAAAGCCAGGTCTCAGGACTGGTTTTGTGGTCAGCTATGCCTGATATCAATATGAGTGGAACAGGGATGGAGCTAGGTAGTCTCAAGCTTTGCGTTTGCACCTGAACTTGGACGCATGTCTACGCACGTTTGAAGGTCGTTCGAATTCCATAAGATACATATGTGAGTATGCTATAACGGATACGCAGACGTAATTACAGTTATATGTGTGTATAGGTAAACATATAGCATAAACAGGTAATTATTTGCTATTAACATGGAGAGGAGTTATTGGAATTCTATCTATACAACGAGATGAAATCGACTCAGGAGACTTAAAGTCTCTGAGATTTTTCGATCATTTATCAGAAATTTTGTAAAATTTTTACAAAATCTAAAAGTTTTTATATTTTAAATAAAATCCTAATGAATATATGCGAGAACTCTCAACTAAAAAATCATTTTAAATTCAAATTAAATTGTAAAGAAATTATATTATATATGCTCAATCAAATTCGACTGAATATGTGAAACAATTTCTAGTTAAATCACAATTTTAGCAAACAAAATTGAATCAAATATTCATATAAATAAAAGGTTAGAGCTTCTAGCTAAAACATAATTAAGCTAAACCAAAATGCATACATTTAAACAGAAAACTTTTAGCAAAATTCAGTTTAATTTGGCTGTGTATGCTAATTGCATTTTAAGCCTTTTGGTCCAATTAATATAATATTTAAATGAAATACTTTAAAATGTTGTTGCTGAACACTCGTATTATTACAGCATCAAATAAGCCCCCTTTTAATACATTTTATGTTAAGCTTTTCCACTGAGCTCAAGCCTTATTATGCCCGTTTGCCTTGCACTCACGTTTACCAGCTGCTGCTGCCGTTGCTTTCAGCTGTCGAGAATCTGTGTTCATGATACGAATAAGAAGTAAAAAATAAGAATAAATAACAAACTGAAATACCACTCAATGCTGTGCAGGAAATTCTTGAGGCATGGCAACGCCCTGACAGCGCCCAGACAAGTTTCACTTTCATGGCAGCAGCGACAGCCGCAACTACTACAACACCAACATTTTGCTCGACAAAATTATATAAATGCTCTGCAAAAATAATTCCATTGCCATAAAAAGTGCTACAGTATATGTGTGTATGTGTGTGTGTGTGTATGTGTGCCTGTGTGAGTGCGTTTGTGTGTGTCTGCATTTTGTGTGTGTATTTAATAGGTGCAGTCAACTAGCATTTGGTTCTTCGTGTTGTTGCCAACAAAACATTTCAAGTATGACCCATACAATTGCACAGTGGAGCAAGATTATAAAAAAAGTAATTGCAGAATTTTTCACCTTTAATACCAGAACATATTTTGTATAAAATAAATCTTAGCTTGAAACAAAAAATATAAAAAAATATATAATTTTTAATTTTTTTTTATTTATTTATTTATTTTATTTTTTTTTTTTTTTTATTTATTTATTTATTTTTTTTTATTTTTTATTTTTTTTTGAAATAAAGAGATTTTGAAATGACTGAAACTTATATGTAAATATATTAATATGATTTTGAGTATGCTCACAGAACAAATTTTGCTATGGACACATGCAGAGTTGTTTAATATTTTAATAATGATTAGATTTCTTTTATCAATACACAAAACTTACAACACGGTGAACAAAAAAATTGTATATAAATTTTGAATGTTTTTTCACTAAAACCTACACAATTTTAAACAAAAAGAAAGATTTGCATATAAACTTTATATGTTTCGATGATTTCCAAGCTAAAAATGTGACAGTTAACTTTGATATATTTGACTATCATATATTAATAGACTACAAGAAATTTTCTAAATTTCTCATCCAGAAAAAAATTATATAATGATAACATATACTTACTTATACTAAATATATAGTTAGAGACTATATTTAAGCAGACGATGATGATCATATATTCAAAATTTATTTTACTTTCGAAATTTTATATATTTTATAGCTATTTTCATTCGGAAAATCCCTTAACAGGCCACTAACATATGTGGGTACGTATGATACCTATTAACCAGTAGTCCAGTAGTATGGGCATCTCATATTCAGTAAATCTTACTTTCTAGTCTTAATCAATGTCAGTTATATAAATACTAAATACACAAAATTTTCATCTCATTTTGCAAGCCCTGCAACCACAGTGCAGCTCAGAGCCCCCAACAGACGCTGACACTAGCCAAACGCCCCTGCACAATGTGTTCGTACACCCAAGGCATGTCCACAGCTTGGGAGCTGATGTTTGTCCAGTGGAGCACAGACCGATCAACTGGTTGTTATTGTTGTTGTTGGGCTCGAGGTGCATTTGAAAGTGGTTTTTGGGGCCATTGCATAAGTGCACCAAATTCCAACAACAAACAAGCAAACAGCCACAAGCAATAGCAACAGCAACAACAACAGCAAGTAGACCTCGTTTCTAATGGTATCTAAATCGGTAACAATTTTTACTATATCATTCTTTGGGCCCGTCCGCTTTTTATAAGCCAAAGTGTTGACGTAATGCGCTGCGATTATTGCTGAATATTTGATTTGGCTGCGATTGGACTCCAATTCGAGTCCAATTGAAGCGGAACCTCAAACTCATTGAATTACTTGGTGGCTAAACAAAGACAGATCGCATCGTGGGTTTTTTTTTTCGGCACTTTATTGCATACATACATACGCACACATGTGTATTTACAAATATATATTGTATATATGAAGTATATCTATATATAAAGTATATAGTAAATAGATTGACATCGGGAGTGACTGATTTATTTGGCAGTAACAAAATTGACATTGTCCACAGACATCAGTCGCTAACTCTCTCTCGGCAGCCACACACACACACATACAGAAAATATTGTCCCACAATCCCGCATCTATTTTCTGCCCGTATAGTCGATGCTGTAGGAGCCCGTATAGATGTTCAGATTACGCAATGCCGGATGATGTTGCTCTGGCAGGCCAGCGTAGGGCCGTTGTTGTGGCTGCTGTGGTGCATAGTATGGCTGTGGTGCTGGCGGCTGATAGAAGCGCGGCTGTGGTGCAGGTGGATTATAATATTGGGGTGCGGGATTGTAATAGGGCCGAGCCGGGGCTGGAGCTGGAGCTGGCGCATATTGTGGCTGTTGTGGCTGCTGCTGGCCGCGCCCGAAATCGCTCAGGCTAAACTTGCTGGCGGCAATGGGTCGATTATATTTCTGATCCTTGTAGTAGACAGCCGGATCCTCACGATACTGGCCATCGTCGATTTCGTTGGGGCCCAGCGGATACGGATTGTTGTTCGTCAGCGTCGGCGGCGGCACATTGATGTGACTGCCAGCGGGCTCAAAGCCTCGCTTGCTGGCCCCATACTCAATTTCGCGCACCTTGCCCTGATCGTCCACATAGCCGTACTTGCCATAGACTTCGCCATTCGGGTACTTCGTTTCGATTTTAAAGCTCTTGTCTGCTGCCTCATAGCCGTACGTATAAGAGCCGTCGTCATTGTGCTTATCGATCTGCTTCAATATGGGCACGGGCGTGGTATAGTCCTGATGTTGCGCATACGCCACATGTGCGCCCAGCGCCAACAGCAATAGGCCATGCTTAATGAACTGTAAGGAAAGAATAATCATCTTGAGTGTATTTTGCTTGAGTTATTTCTGAAATTATATATATGTATGAAGTTCATGTATTTTAGTTTGAAAAAAGTGCAAATATATCCAGAAATTGATACGAGTTGATACAAGCTAATTTTTATTAGTCTTAGACATTTTACAAATGATGTAAATAGTTTTATAAACAAGAATGTATTTTTTCAATATTTGGTTGCTTTATTATTATGTTACTTTGTTTTATCAAATTTTTATTTATTTTAATTCCATTTAAGCTTATTTTATTTATTAAAAATTTTTGGATAATTTGCTTTTGTGTATATTCCAATTTCATTTTATTCCATTACTCTACATTTCTCCATAAAAATAAAATAAAATCAAATATATAAAATATAAAAAGTATTTCAAAAATTACGTGTTATATTTTTTTATTTCAAATCTATTTTTTTAAATAGGTTTTTTATACTTTAATATTTTTTTTTAATTATATATATATATATATATATATTCAAACTAAACCAAAATTTTAAAATTGCAAGTATAATAGAAAAATATGAACTGTATATAAAAACTCCGAAAAATAATATAAAAGTAAATATAAAACAAATAAAAAAGGAGCATTTAAAATTTTTCCATATTTGTACATATATACATATACATATATGTATATGTATATGCAATTTTTTTATTTTTAAAATTGTAAACTAAAAAGAATTTATATACAATGAATGTATATTCCAAAAAAACATATATATATATTTTTTATTATTTACCACAAATTTAAAAAAGTTTAAGAAACCTATTTACTATTTCAACAATAAGAAAAATAAAATTGGAAGTTTTCATTACACGACAGCTGCAGATACTCAGAGACTCAAAACTAAATGTTTGTAATTTCTAATTTTTATTTTCCTCTTAACTGAGCTGAGTGTGTATTGCTCAACTACGCATTAGCAAACGAATTGAAAGTGCTTTTTATTGCATAATTATATTTCCAATTGGCTCAAATTGATTAACATTTAGTAGCTAATTAGCTACAGTTAGCTGCAGTTGACTGCATTCCATTGACAGCTAATCAAGGACGTTGTTGGCGACTGTTTTACATATAGTATATGTGTATATACATATGTATTTAATTGTAGTTGTATATATGCATAAATATATAAGAGAGCTCAGCTTAAAAAACTTCAAACACAATTTGTCAAACCGGTTTGTCAATTGTCGATTGCATTCGTAACTTGATTATATTCTAAATTCATTTCGTCTATATTCGCTTTTCACTTTTCTTTCTGTCATTTGTTTTGCTCACCAGTTTCAGCATTTTCTTTGCTTCGTTTTCACCAATCTCACCAATCTCACGTCTGGGCTTAAATTTGCTTAAGTGCGACTCGTGACTCGAGACTCTGCGCAACGAAACGACAACTCAAAAGAAAATCAGGGCGTGCAACGCTTTTATACCACAAATCGAGCACTGAGCACAACAGCAGTAAAAAAAATAAAAGCTAAATAAGTAAATTTCAAGTAAAACTCTCGAGCCGAAGTCGAGCGAGACTCAATTACTACATTGGCACAGGTGGGCAGCGATCAGCTGCGCGTTATATATACGAAGCCAGTGCCCCGAGCCGAGAATCGAGCGCTTATGGAATGCCCCAATAGAGACCCCAGCTTTACCCCTTGTAGAATGCCATCGGCAATCAGGTTATTAAAGTCAAAACAAAATTCTTGAAGTCAACAATTTATGCTGCCAGCCCGCGCACACGCATATGCAATGAGCACACCCCTCGCAACGCGCACCATCCTAGGGTATTGCATGCGGAAGCTTTCTAGAGCAACATTCAACTCAGAAGTCAAACAATTTGAGTTATGTAAAGCATTTTCCTCTACAACATTTAGCGGAATAAAAAGCTAGAAAAAATCGTTCGCTCTGCTCTTTCTTTTAGCCATTTCTTTGGGCCGTTTTTTTTCGCAACTAGCCAAAAGCAATCGGAATGAAAGAGCCAACTGACCTAGTCAATGCTTTGCAATAGCCACAAAAACAGGTTACTAGCAGAGCAACAGAGAAATGTAAATTTCGTATACATAATAGTATACCCTGTACCCTGGGACAGATAGGGAACATGTGGCAGCGTGGATAGTAGAGAAGTGTCATAAATCTTTGTGAAGAACAAGTTTATACCAACAACTGTATTTAAGAAATGTTTATATATTTGTGTATATTATATACCCTGTATAAGTATACCAGTGATTACTCATTGACGTCAGTTTAATATATTCTTAGCCATATGTGAACTTTTATTCAGTATAATTTATTAAAACACTTAAGAGTGCTCTAGTCGGAAATGGCCAACTAGAGGATACCCTGCAGCCACCACAGAGCTGTTATTCCGATCATACTAAACTTCCATTGATATTATGTTTAACAATTATTATTGATAATAGGGAAATATTATCGAATGATAATCGATAAAACTCGTAATTGATATGGTAAACGAATATATATTTAAATTTTAAAGTCTCTAGCTTTTGTATACGTGCGGACAGACGGACTTGACTTTATCGACTCAGCTTGTCGTCTTGATCAAAAATATATATAGCCTTTACCTTTTATTCCCATATGTTTGAGTCTTTCATATAAACAGCAAGTATGAATCCTTCTACATAAGTTAGGTAAGAAAGCTATCATCTTATGGATATATACCCGTACATACATTTTAGGGTATTTTGAAGTCATTATTTTTTATTATTTTGAATAAAGCTGTTAATTTGTGTTTAAGAGTAATTTTATTTATGAGGCATATACTTAATATGTGACTCTCGTTTTCGTGAGCTTTAGAGTCTGATTCAAGTGTTTCTTTATGCTAATGGGCTTTGGCCAAATGGATTTTAAAATGAGCTTGGAATAGTTATGCAAAATCCTTGAACAAATATTTGGCTGGCAAATATCGAAATACTTTGGTAAACCGATCCTCCAGAACAGTGTCAAAAGTTTGGGTTAGCACGGGCCGCAAGATATCAAACAGAACGCGCCAATTCTCATTGAAGATCTCGTTGGCACTACGTTCCAGTTCCTTGTTGCCATTAAATAGATTGGTTAGATTTATGTGAATGTTGTCAATGCGTACGATGTCCGTCTTAATTGCTGTAACATTCATAAATGTGATGCCCTCTGCCTGCTGTGGCTGCATTCTAAGTGCCACATAGAACTCCAGATTGTCTAAAAAAAATATGTTTTATTGTATACAACTACTTTTCATAGAATGATGGGATATACTAACCCATTTCGGCACTCAAAACGCCTGTGCTGTTAAGATTGAGCAGCAGGATATGTCCCTTCAGCTTGTACTTGCTCGTCAAATTGATTTGTTTTAGATGCACATGAAAGCCGAGATTGTAATGACCAGTGTTGTACAACGTGCTACAAACAGGATTCTTTTAAACACGATTCAATTGACAATTACTCAACATTTGCTGCTTACGTGCTGTTCAGTATCTTGGCCTGACTGAGACCCACTGTGGTCATATTTCGCAACTCCACGCGCACATCCAAATTTGGAGGCACTCGCTGGGCAATGCGCAAGCGGCTCACCCGAAATGGATCCAAAGAGCCAACACCGCTGAGGCCCGGCACGCCTGTAAATACATAGAAAATTTATAGGGTTGGAAAACGTATTAAATATTGAGTTAGAAAATATTGGAAATATATGGAAACAGTTTTAGTGCTGTTTTAGATATTGGCAGCATATTATATATAATTTTAAGTGTTGGAAAACATGTTGAAAATTGATTAAGGATTGAACACTATATCGTGCAGCACTATATTTGCAGCATAATAAAAAAAAATGTAGTGTTATAAAATGCCTTGAAAATTATATGTTAAATATTATATGTTATACGTATAAATATAAATATATATTATATAGAACAATTTTAGTATTGGAAAACATTCTAAAAATTATTTTTAAAATTACATTCATTAATTCAATCGCTCTAACATTTCATAGTAGTTAGCATTGTTTTCGATTAATTTTTGAAAAATTTAAAAATGTTAAATACATGTCTTAGCAAAAAATTGTCATGTGTACATATATATCTCTTATATATACATATATATACATGCTCCTAACACTCACCATTCCGCCAGTGTTGAAAGATGCTTTCAATATTCCTAGCCAAACAGTCGTTACTCTGGCTATCCTTCAATAGGCAAGGCCTTATAAATGTAGCTAAAAGACAAGTTGTAATTAAAATCCAAATGAGATCCAAAAACAAATCGATAATTATAGTAATACATACGTGGTTCGCGCAGAAACTGTTGCGCTTGCCCCACAACAAGACACAGTGGTGCAGCAAGTGCAAAACAGAAGACAACTATCAGATGGGGCTGCATTGCTACCGCTTCAGTTGGCCGCTCACCGTGGACTGGCGATCAACATAAATAAACAAAATAAGATATTCAGCCAATGACGTCAGCAAAAAGCGTAAAGCTTTTTGATCGGTGTGACTTTAGTATATGTATTATGTTGTAAGAAGAGCGTGAGTTTAATAGCCCCGTAGTTACAGACCTTGATTTTTGTGGCATCGTCAATCATTTACAATATCTACGATAGAGGGACAGATAAATATCGTGTAACTAAAGTTGAATAGATAGATGTGCCAAAAACTAAGAAAAATATGAATATAAAATTTTTCAAATGTGCTGTAGGCAAATGAATAAAAATAAATCATAAAATGGATAATTATCATATTCATATGATTCATATGGCTTCCTCCAGTCTAGTATTATAATATGCCATACTCTTCTGCATATGTGTATATGGGAATTTTTTGGAAAAACAAATATACTCTGATAATAGATGCATTTGTTATGTATGAGTTTAACTTTCTTTTAAAGAGATAGATACCATATTTATAGAAAATGAAAATATTTTAGTTTCTTATATTTACAGGGTATTTATGGATAAACAAAATAGATAATTAATGCAATCATAACAAATTAAAATAAACAAAATATACAAAATATATGGGCTCTACCTTAGGCTCAAACAGTAAATATATTTCACAAGTAAATTTATGAATTATAATAAATTAGTGAGTAATTAAAAATGAGCTGGTTTGCCTTACTGAACTCTTTGTTATAAAATTGCGAATATTTATTCAATAGTAGGTGAAATCATACTAATTGTCTACGTCATTAGTTTATACATTCGATTTCATTGCATTGCATCTTAGTAAAAGCTTACAAAAAGGTCAAGGTCGTTAAGTAGCTCGAATCGAATTGAAATGTGATCAACAAACATGTCAAGAGCAAGTGCGAAAGAGAAGACAGAACAAGATGCAAATGTTGATATGGAAAGATCACCCTGTATGCTGCAGACAAGTCTAACGCCTCAAAACTTGTTTACATTTTAGTCAATTAAACCAAAGCAGTGAACTTGACAAAGAAAACAATAAAAAAATATATATAATATATAGATATATGTATATACAGATATATATTGAAATATATACATATATTTATATTTGAAATTTCTGGATTTCTGAATTTCATTTGGAATATAAGATATAATGGCTGCACTCCCGCAATATCAGATCAATCGTCGCCTTCTAAGCTACCTAAGCTAACAATATTTATTATTATTTTGTTTTAATTGCATTTCAAATAAAAAATGTACGAAATACAAAATTTTAAAGTTTTCGTCCTTTTGATTATATCCATGTTGATGGCTCTAACTGCGGCCTCCAATTATCTGGCTGAAAAACGTAAGTGAAAAATCCAAAAAGATAATAATTAGATTTATGATGCCGATTCCCTCACGTCAATTTGTTTTCTGACTCTTGGCCAATTTCTTAACGCCTTGCGTCCTGGAGGATCCGCAGGCTAACAAATGCTTGGCCACCAATATGGAAAATATGTTCGTCAAATGGAAGGATGGTATACCCGGCACAAATACAGTAGGCTCCTTTGATCCATTCCTCATAAAGCGTATCAAAATCTCACAGGACGCCAACAGCGCCATTTCGCTCAATGCGGATATGCAAAATGTTATTGTCAAAGGTGGCCGCCTGCTGACAATAAAGGAGGTCAGGTAAACCTACTAGAAATAAACTCATTTCTTAATAAATATATACCCTATACTATCATATTTTTAGCTTCTTCAGAATCATTTATGAGTTTCTTTTTATTTCAGTTACAATCCCTCAAAATATGTTTTGCGAGCTCTGGGACTTCTACCCAAATTGACTTTTGATTTTGACTATAAGTTGAAGGGTCATGTGCTGGCTCTCCCACTCAATGGCCAAGGCAAAGGTTTCTTCGAGATTGGTAAGTTACGTCAATTTATAGACATGTATAGCAGAAGAACTAAAAACAAAATGAATTTAATTCCAGAAAATCTTGTTATTGGCATCGATATGGCTTTCAAGCCGCGTAAATCTGATGTAGCCGATTTCATCGATGTGCAGCGTGTGAAAGTATTTCTCCCATCAATCGGCAATTTCCGCATCAAGCTAACTAATCTAATCCCCAACAATCCCGAACTGGACAATGCTGCCCATACAATATTCAATGAGAATTGGCGTGAACTCTACCAAGTACTTGAGCCGACAATTCAACAAGCTATAGAAACGGTTTTACTGGATCGTGCTAAGAAAATATTTGCCTATGTTCCGATCTCCTACTTCATTCAAAATTTTCACTGATTTATAGATGGAAATTTGGTCAAATTTCGATTGTGAGTAAATAGGGAAAGGTGATAGGTGAAATGTGTTCTTTAAATAAATGTAAATATATGTGTAAATGAATTATTTTGTGAATGTGTTCTCTGAATAAATTTAAAGATATATGTGGATATCATTAATCTTATCTTATCGGTTCGTTGAGCTTCAAAACGAATGCAACGCATAGAGCAAGGAAGAGAAACAGGAACAAAGACAAAGAGATAGCGACCGAAAGCAAGAGACAGAAAGCAAAAGCGGGGGAAATAGAAAGAGAGAGAGAGAGAGAGAAAGAGGTGGAGATATAGAGTAAGAGATATATAGAGAAAGGAGAGAGAAAGAGACCCACAGACTGCGAGTGCAAGAGATAGAGAAAAGGGGAGAGAGAGAGAGAGTGAAACATACACACCTACATACAGTCATACATATATACAGTCATGCATATAAACATAAATACATACACACATACATACTTTCAAACATATATATTCATACAATACACACATTCATATACACATTGTATGCATGTACATCATAAAATCATACATTTGTACATCTATACATGAACACATCAAACAGTCATACACAGTATATATAAATACATACATGCATAAATACACACACACATGCTTATACATATTTATATGTATATATATTCATTCATACTTTTATTCACACCCACACACAACATACATTCAATATAATTATATTTGTTGTATACACACATACATATATATACACATGCATCCATACCAAATGCTACTGAAAAACAAATTGTAAACCTAATACCTTTTATCAAGGCTTGAAAATCTCGGCATTACTTCAACTAGTAAGATACCTAATAAATACTACAATATCTAAAATAATTAATATATACGCGTTTAGAAAAATAAGACATAAATTTAATTATTTAAGTAAAAAAAAATAAATAAAAAAAAGTAAACTTGGCGCGAAATAGGTTTTAATAATATTTACATAATAAATATAAGTGAGACCTATTTTATCTCAATAAATATAATTATAGTGTAATTTTCCGATTAGATGTAAAATTATTTATAAATACATAGTTAGCTAGTTATACATATAAAAAAAAACTTGCATTTACTGCGTAGACACTTCTATTTAAAATGGCCTGACATTAACAATTTCTGGTTTAGTTGTGAGCTCAAAGCTCAGTGACGAGAACGTACTGCCTCCATTCCGTTCGCATCTCATATATGGTGTGGCATAGTTTGATGTAATCCAGTCGCAGTGTCAGTTGGATTCGCATTTAGATACTCGCCGGGCGTCATGATGAAAAGTTCGTTTAGCTTTAGCTGCGGCCTGCTTATTGCAATTTGGCTTCTGAACGGGGTCGTCGCCGTTGAATACTACACGCAGAAGCGTAAGTTCTCCAATGGATAATCCTTCGAGTCTGCCTCGATACTGTTGACCATCCTATATTTATATAACGTACATCCATCATTAGCATCGTGGTTGCCCTCGTGCCGCATCTATGAGCCGGGCTTCACCAACTGCTCCACGCACAGCATACAGAAGCTGCTGGATCAAGTAGTCATTGGCATACCGGAAGTTGTGGAGGCCATCGGAACTTTCGATCCCATGCATGTGAGGGATATCTATTTTAAGCAGGACAACACGGAAGTGGCCACGATCAGTGCCAATCTGAGCGATGTGATAGTCAAAGGTTTCGCCCAGGCCAAGATCAAGGAAAGCCGGTGAGTAATAATAGATTAAACACTAATTATATATATTTATAGCATCAAGTCGAGTGAACTTGCAAATCTAGAAATAAGTATAAAATATATAGAAAAGTTGACTAAGCACAAATAATGAGCTGTGAACATATAGAAGTTATTGAAGGACTATATATACACCTATATATATTGAATTCACAAATAAAACCGTGCAATACGGGGTAATTCTATATATAATAAAAAAATCTATAAATTTGTATAAAATACATACATATATAGAAAAGTTGACTAAGCATAAATAATGAGTTGTTTATTGGAGAACTATACATACCGATATATTGACTTCGCAAATAACAGGTTTGATCGTGCAACGCCAGGTAATTCTAAAACATTTTCATATGTACTTAAAGTGTTAACAAAAAGGACTTTGGTTGGCAAACCAAAGTCTATCTGCCCAAAATGCGATTGGATGCGAAATATCAGATGGCCGGTCGTATACTCCTAATACCGTTGAGCGGCACAGGTCACCTATTCATTGAGATCGGTAAGTGTGCACCATCCAAATATATATATATAGTAGTCATAGAAATCAATCTTTAGATGATCTCGATATACTGCTACTGACCAAGACGCTACTCTACGAGAAGGGCGGCTTCACCTTTGACAATGTGACCTCGGTGCGCGTCAAATTGAATATGTCTCAGGTGCGCACCCAAATGGATAACCTCTTCAATGGACGCAGTCCGGAAGTGGCGCGCAGTACGAATCAGTTCTTCAATGATAACTGGCGCGACTTCTACGAGGCGCTGAAACCCCTTATTCTGGAAACCGTGGAGAAAATATTCTATGAGATAATGTCCAAGGTGTTTCATCTGATACCGGCTAATTTCTTTATTGAGGATATTCCAACGCCCCAGCAGATGTATGGCAAAAACGCATAGCATAAACCATAAACATAATGTCGATGAAAATAAAAACAGACTCCGAGCAGTCCATTTCATATAATAAATAACACAAACGAGAGTGGCCTAACACATATTACACATTTATATTTCTACCCACTGCTTACACTGCCTTCGTATTGTAAAATGTTTGTTGCTGCATTCTGCATTCAAGCATTATAAGCTGGATATTCTGACGTCAATTAACATGCGTATATTATAGGTAACTAATTGTTATATAAATTATTTGCAATACTTGATGTTTGATTCCACATCTTGAAGACTGACATACGTATCAAAATGGGTCTACGCTGGTATTGCCATCAATTTGTTTTACTGATAAGTCAACATTATGGCGTTCTCTTGTTACGAAGAAAGGCTGATAATATATACTTCAACATAGATGGAGAGTCGACTGATTGGACTCATCTCTTCTGATCTTTCTACAAATAATCAGGAATATAGTCGATGCGAGAAACTAATATAATTATCCACATGAAATATGCCAAGTTTCTAGCTCGACACGAAATTTCTGTGCCATTACAGCTGGGACGCTCCACTCCTGCTTTCAGCACCTGACCATCATTTGAACGATCCGGCTGACATGTGGAGTGACTCATTTTGACATATCCTGATAGACATTCGCAATCATTTGGGGCCGAGCATATGCCGTTTACGCAGCCATCCTTACATACAGGCACGCAACTAGTATTGAAAGGGACGATAATTAAAATATGTACATATGTTATTCTCGTAAATATGTTCGTCTACTATTGACTCACCGATTCGATCGTAGCCCTCAAAGCACTGGCAAACACTAGGCTTTATGCACTTGCCGTTCTCGCAATTCTCACAAATAGGCTCACATTCGAATTGCGTCTCGTTTTTAACAATGCTCTTGTATCCACTGCAGCAATCAGAGATTCTTGTATTCTATGTTTGAATAATTATTTACATATTTGATCATAGTCATACCAAAATTTCACTTACACTTGGTTTGCCATTCTTATTATAATTATATGCATACTTTGTGCAAATCTGTGCCAAAAGGCAGCTGGGAAATAGAAGATATATAAATATATTCCGGACTAACATCGTACAGTATTTACTCCGATCAACTAAAGTATAGAACTGAAGTCCAAGCAATTAGCTCGTATAAATAGATTTAAAAAACTCGATGCTCGCTTATAATGACTAACTCAAACGAGTTTACACTGGAATAAAATTCCAGTAGGTTAAAGAAAAATCCCAATAAATGAATAATGAATCTGAAATAATATAAAGCCATGATATAAAAAAGTTATATATATATATATATATATATATATATATATATTACTCTATATATATTATTTTCTTTTAGTGTAAGAGCTTATCGCTCTTATGTACTTATGTTCTGGGAGCTTATCGCAGACTTCACCATGCATAAGATAGCTGGCTGAGCGGGTGAATAAATAAATATATATATATATATATATATATATATATATATATATATGTGTTCTGCTCCTCCTTCGATGCCGTCTTTATCTCATCAATCGTAGCGTAAGATGAGCTTTCTTGGCATGATCAAACGCAGCATGTGCATTAAAATCTTTACAGTATTTTATTTACATGAACTAAAGCTTATATTGAACCATTAAAAATGTTCTGGCATCAATTAGCATGCATATATTATATATAATTATTTCTTAAGTTATCTGGAAATAACATTCGAAGTACTTGAGATATCTTTCCACTTATCGAAATCTGCCTGGCATAACAAAATAGCTTTACGATCGTATAATATCAGCTTGCTTTGCTAAGAAGTGAACTCCATAACGTTGTTCTGCAAGGGGAAGATACAGATTAGATATATTTTGATATAGAGAGGAAAAAAGATTGGACTCACCCTTTATGTCTACTCTGTAATCACGCGTCCTTAATTTATGAATCACCACGACTATTATCAATGCCAATACCATAATAGTACCAGCAACTAATGCAATGAACCACTTTAAATGGGCCAATCTTCCAGTTTGACCCGAAGATGTTACGCTATTAAAGCTTGGGCATTCCACTCCTTCTTCCGGTACCTGGCCATCATAGCAGGCACATACATCTGGATATGCACAGTATCCATGGACACACTTTTGCTTGCACTCGGGCAGACAAAGCAATTTGGTAGTGTCCTCAAGATCTTCGGTTAAATTGTAGTGTTCCTCACAGGAGCACTGTCCCTTCACACACGTTCCATTCCAGCAACGTTGCTCACACGTCATCAGCCCAATATCCGGGATTTCATTTACCTTTATCGCTGTGGTACTTGATCTCTCTGCGTCATCCGATTTGGCCAGACAAACATTACCGTTGACGACGTAGCCCTCAAAGCAGCTGCAGTTATTGGGCGATGCACAGAAACCATTGGGACATCCGTATTCGCACACTGGGGTACAGCTGATCTCAGTGACTGCAGAATAACCTTCGTTACAGGTACATGTCCCTGGAGCACTACAGAATCCGTTCTCACAGCCATCTTTACATACTGGAGCGCAACTGTTCTCAGTGACTGGAGAATATCCTTCATTACAGGTGCATTTCCCAGGAGCCCTACAGAATCCGTTCTCACACCCATCTTTACATTCTGGAGCACAACTGTTCTCAGTGACTGGAGAATAACCTTCGTTACAGGTACATATCCCTGGAGCACTACAGAATCCGTTCTCACACCCATCTTTACATTCTGGAGCGCAACTGTTCTCAGTGACTGGAGAATATCCTTCATTACAGGTGCATTTCCCAGGAGCCCTACAGAATCCGTTCTCACACCCATCTTTACATTCTGGAGCACAGCTGTTCTCATTGACTGGAGAGTAACCTTCGTTACAGGTACATATCCCTGGAGCCCTACAGAATCCGTTCTCACACCCATCTTTACATTCTGGAGCGCAACTGTTCTCAGTGACTGGAGAATATCCTTCATTACAGGTGCATTTCCCAGGAGCCCTACAGAATCCGTTCTCACACCCATCTTTACATTCTGGAGCACAGCTGTTCTCATTGACTGGAGAGTAACCTTCGTTACAGGTACATATCCCTGGAGCCCTACAGAATCCGTTCTCACACCCATCTTTACATTCTGGAGCACAACTGTTCTCAGTGACTGGAAAATATCCTTCATTACAGGTGCACTTCCCTGGAGCACTACAGAAACCGTTCTCACAGCCATCTTTACATTCTGGAGCACAGCTGTTCTCAGTGACTGGAGAATGTCCTTCGTTACAGGTGCATTTCCCTGGAGCACTACAGAAACCGTTCTCACAGCCATCTTTACATTCTGGAGCACATCTGTTCTCAGTGCCTTGAGAATACCCTTCGTTACAGGTGCATTTCCCTGGAGCACTACAGAATCCGTTCTCACAGCCACCTCTACATTCTGGAGCACAGCTGTTCTCAGTGACTGGAGAATACCCTTCGTTACAGGTGCATTTCCCTGGAGCACTACAGAATCCGTTCTCACAGCCACCTCTACAATCTGGAGCACAACTGTTCTCTGTGGCTGGAGAATATCCTTCATTACAGGTGCACTTCCCTGGAGCACTACAGAAACCGTTCTCACAGCCATCTTTACATTCTGGAGCACAGCTGTTCTCAGTGACTGGAGAATGTCCTTCGTTACAGGTGCATTTCCCTGGAGCACTACAGAAACCGTTCTCACAGCCATCTTTACATTCTGGAGCACATCTGTTCTCAGTGACTTGTAAATATCCTTCATTACAGGTGCACTTCCCTGGAGCACTACAGAAACCGTTCTCACAGCCATCTTTACATTCTGGAGCACAGCTGTTCTCAGTGACTGGAGAATGTCCTTCGTTACAGGTGCATTTCCCTGGAGCACTACAGAAACCGTTCTCACAGCCATCTTTACATTCTGGAGCACATCTGTTCTCAGTGACTTGAGAATATCCTTCATTACAGGTGCACTTCCCTGGAGCACTACAGAAACCGTTCTCACAGCCATCTTTACATTCTGGAGCACAGCTGTTCTCAGTGACTGGAGAATGTCCTTCGTTACAGGTGCATTTCCCTGGAGCACTACAGAATCCGTTCTCACAGCCACCTCTACATTCTGGAGCACAGCTGTTCTCAGTGACTGGAAAATGTCCTTCGTTACAGGTGCATTTCCCTGGAGCACTACAGAATCCGTTCTCACAGCCATCTTTACATTCAGGAGCACAGCTGTTCTCAGTAACTGGAAAATGTCCTTCGTTACAGGTGCATTTCCCTGGAGCACTACAGAATCCGTTCTCACAGCCACCTCTACATTCTGGAGCACAGCTGTTCTCAGTGACTGGAAAATGTCCTTCGTTACAGGTGCATTTCCCTGGAGCACTACAGAATCCGTTCTCACAGCCATTTTTACATATTGGAGCACAACTGTTCTCAGTGAGTGGTGAATATCCTTCGTTACAGGTGCATTTCCCTGGGGCACTACAGAATCCGTTCTCACAGCCACCTTTACAATCTGGAGCACAGGTGTTCTCAGTGAGTGGTGAATATCCTTCGTTACAGGTGCATTTCCCTGGAGCACTACAGAAACCGTTCTCACAGCCATCTTTACATTCAGGAGCACAGCTGTTCTCAGTAACTGGAAAATGTCCTTCGTTACAGGTGCATTTCCCTGGAGCACTACAGAATCCGTTCTCACAGCCACCTCTACATTCTGGAGCACAGCTGTTCTCAGTGACTGGAGAATAACCTTCGTTACAGGTGCATTTCCCTGGAGCACTACAGAATCCGTTCTCACAGCCACCTTTACAGTCTGGAGCACAACTGTTCTCAGTGAGTGGTGAATATCCTTCGTTACAGGTGCATTTCCCAGGAGCACTACAGAAACCGTTCTCACAGCCATCTTTACATTGAGGAGCACAACTGTTCTCAGTGACCGGAGTATATCCTTCGTTACACGTGCACTTTCCTGGTGTGCTACAGAAACCATTCACACAGCCATTTGGACATTCCGGCAGACATAAGGAGTTACTCATTTTGACATATCCTGATAGACATTCGCAGTCATTTGGGGCCGAGCATCTGCCGTTTAGGCAACCGTCCTTGCATACAGGATCGCAAAGATTTTGGGTTACATTCAGACTGTAGCCAGCCCTGCAAATTGGCTGGCATATCTTTGTTTTTATATTAAATGTGTAATTCGCATTGCATATGCACACTCCGGGTGATTTGCAATTTCCATTAGGACAGCCTTTGTCGCAGATTGGCATACAATGTCCAGTGGCTTTATTGAGTTTGTGGCGCTGTGCACACTTGCACTTTCCTGGCGATCCACAATACCCATTTTTACAGTCACCCAAACATTTCGGCACACAACTGGATGGGACGAGAGCTATTGAAATATGTACAGACATTAATTTCTATAAAAGTTACTCACTGATTTATTGGCAAGTGGTTGAAATTGTCATAGCCCGCAAAGCATTGACATACATTTGGCTTTATACATTTGCCTTTCCTACAATTTCTACATATGGGAGCACATTCAAGTTTTTTGCTCTGCGCATTCTGTACCCGATTATAGCCATTGCAGCAGACAGGGACTTTTGTTAGCTACATGTTGGGTAATTGAAAAAGATAATTTATATATATGTTGCTATTCGTAGCATAATTGCATCACTTACTTTCTTCCCGACGTATTTATTCACTATGCAAATCTGTGCCAAAATATAGCTGGGCAATAGTAGATATAAGAATATATGTCGGACCAACATCGTGCAGCATTTACGCCGATCGACTTAGAAAGAAGACTGCGTGACAACAAAATGAGAGCACAGAACTTAGCTTGGGATTTTCTTAAGAACTTACACTGCACGAAGAACGTGTAAGTTATGACCAAGGTCGAAAATAATCGGAAACCATGACCGAAAAATTCAGCAAATATACTAAAGTAGAAATATTCTAGATCATATACATATATACTTTTTTCTTGAACCCCTTGGGTATATTTCTTTGTGTTAGTCTTAGCTTAGCTTAACACTATATCATTTTTTCCAGTGTTGCATCTGAGAGTGTGAATGAAGGGCTTATCGCAAACTTAGCCATGCGGACTCTGTCTGAGCTTTGGCCGCTCGTATCTTCTTCTTCTTAAGTTTAATATTAGTCGCAGACGCACGCACCATTTAATACCCTTGCCACAATTTCTGTGTATGTGAAATTTTTGAATAAAAGATATAATTTAATAAATATTTTCAAGAAATGTTTTTAGAACTTTAATATGGAAAAAAAATATTGGAAATATTTGCAAAATATATATTCTTTAAAAATTATAATTGTGAAAGATGAAAAATATGTGACATATAATTTTTACAGGTTTATGTTTTATACGCGATGCTAGGATATTGAGTTCAATCATAAGGTTTTTTCGTTCTGAGCATTATGTGAATTGCAAGAATAAGTAGGCCATGGCACATGCATCTGTATCCAATAGATATGTATATATTAACTCGCATTAGTGATTACTGATCTTGCATATAGAAGTTTTATTTATTACAAATATAAAACAAACGGAAGATGTATATATATATATATCACATTGTATATATATATATATATATATAGCTGTATATATGTATATTAATCGTTGTAATTGTTATTACATCGCCAAGATTGCAAATACAAAAAGCAACTATAAAAAGTCTATTTTTTATTTACTTCTATATAGTATCTAATGGTCTTTCCATGAAACGTCATAGACATTGAATTTATTAAAAAACATTTAGAGGAAGTACGTAAACTATCAACTATAAACAAGCCCATGCCATGATTCACTTGGCATAGGCAAAATGTTATCTTTGCTTATTTAATTCAAAGAATTGTATATAAAAAAAAGTTTTATTTTGGAAGTGAATAAGCGAGCAAGATAAATTTATAAACTAAATACAATAAAAAAAAATAAAAAATCTATATATCTATATATATTTTATTTCTTGCTTGTTAATAATTTAAAAATTATTTTGGTCTTCTATTTTATAAAAAAAAATGTATTTTTTATTAATTTCTAGCTTTATTTACTATCTATAATATTTGCAGAAATAGTTTAGATAAAGTGCATAGAGCACCTCGTATATTTGCTCCAAACACACAGATCAAACTGTAGTACACGTATTTTCCAGAATTATATTAACTTAATTAAACTAGTTGCTGCTACTGCAACTGCAAGCTGCGCTCAGAACAAGTATCTATATATATTCTATATATATGGAATATATAAGATTCAGCATCTCGCTGAAATATCTCTCATTTGAACGCGAGTAATTCGTTTGCTTGGTGAACAGGAAAACTAAGCAGAACCTTATAGAAACTTATTTTTGTTCACATAAATCAATTTAAAACTATGTTCGATGCCCAGGAATTTGGCTGGGTTTGTTTTTTTGTGACTCTCGTCTATGTGGAGAGCCTAGAATATTATACGGAAAAACGTAAGCGATGTTATTATATAGCTATATTAAAAAAATGGAATTGAATTTTATATTGCTTAAGCACAGCGTCATATATTGAATCGTGTCGTATCAAAGAGCCCAGCTTTACGAACTGCTCAACGCGTTCCATACAAGCATTCTTTAACGAGGTCATCAAGGGTGAGCAGAAAACCTGAACGTTAAAAAAGTTCACTGATAATATAAATTATCTCTTCCCTTACTGGCACAAAGGCATACCCGAAATCGAAGAGTCTTTCGGACCCATCGATCCCATGAAACAGGATCAGCTCACATTCACAAAAACAAATAGCGATGTTGTCTCTATATCGGCAAATCTAAGCGATCTGGTAATACGCGGCTTTGGTAAAATGATAATCAAGGAAACCAGGTGAGTAGCTCATAGCATTCTCAGTATACATTGCACTCAATTCTAGTCTATTTTTTAATATTGCTCGTGCATAACTAAGGTCATCAGAGACGTTAAATGTAAATGTGTATCTAGCTTATAAACAGAGCGTGTTAGACTGAACATGTAACAACTGTTATATATATTGATTGATGATTTAAAATATGATGTTAAGAAAACTTTCTAGTATTCAAGATCATCTTTAAAAGAATCAAAAGAGAAGAGCTGGGAAGGAAGGAAAAGCAAAGGGTGAAATGAAAAAGAAATAGAAATGAATGAGAAGGAGAGAATAAGAACGATAAGGAAAGAAAAGAAAGTAGAATAAAATAAGATAGAGTCAAACGAAGTAGAAAAGTGAAGGAAAGAAGGAAAAGAAAAGGAAAGAGAAGGATAGAGAAGAAAAGAGAACGGGGAAAATGGGTAAAATAGAAGGGAACTGAAAATTTTTGTCAACCCTTCATTTCAGGGTCAGCAAAAAGGACTTTAGCTGGCTAGATAGAATTTATCTTCCGCGCATGCGCTTAGACGGTAAATACCAGATGGTCGGAAGTATCTTAATAATACCGCTGCATGGCTCTGGCAACATATTTTTAGAGATTGGTGATTATACTATATACCTGCATACATACATACATAAAGAGAACAGTAAATATATCCAATTCTATGACAGATGATCTGGACATTCTGCTCAAGGCCAAGACGCGATTGTATGAGAAGGGCGGCTACACCTTCTACAATGTCACTGATGTGAACATCACGCTGAAGGTGGGTCATGTGCGCACGTATTTGGACAATCTATTCAATGGGCAGAGCAAAGAGTTAGAGGAGAGCACTAATGAATTCTTCAATGAGAACTGGAGAAATTTCTACGAGACGTTTCGTCCACTGATTGCGGGAACTCTGGAGCACACATTGCTCGATCTGCTGAAGAAGATATTCAACCTGATGCCAGCCAATTTCTTCGTAGAGGATATACCCAATTCGCTGCAACTCTATGGTCGCAAATCACATCTGATAGCATAGCGTTGTTTACTTATTGAGAGGATTTTTAGCTTACAATTAAATAATAAATGCAAAATAACTAATTGCTTAGACTAATCTAACGTAGCATGGCACACAGAGCATCCACACAGCTTGGCCGCTCAATAGAACCAATCGTACTTGAGATAGTCGCCCTCGTGCTTCAGAGCCGCAATCGATGTGTGACGCACGTGGCCGGTGCGCGCAAAGATCCGACGATTGCCGACGGGCTGCAGCGTTCGGAAGTTGTCCACCAAGGCGCCATCCTGAGTGTCGGACAGCTGGCGGAAACGAGAAATCTGCAAAGCAATAACAAATCACATTATCACATTACGCACTGAGTGTGCTTTCATGCAGTCGAAACTTACCTGCTTGGGCGATATGGGTATGGGATCGGGAAACAGTATCCAGGTGACGGCCTCTGAGCAGGGCGGCGTAGTTAACGAACCTGCAAGCGGAATGATAATGTTAAAAGCTGTTCCCTCATTAATTCGCACAATCAACAGTCATGCTTATGTACATGACAGATGACAAGGTGACAGCTGCAACGCTGCCCCATGCAAAACATGTAAGAATTCTGTGCTGCTAGATGTAACTAACTGTCTGATACTCGCTCAATAAATAAAGGGAAATCATATCAGTTTACAACAAATATCAATACACATATACATATGTATATATGTATATATATGTATGTATATTAGAAAGCCACAACATTTAGCTCTCTTCTCTATTTAGCTTCTCTTATACCAGTAAGCAATCAACTTTTCTAAAATATCTTTCAATATCTAGCATATATTATGCAGATTTTAATGATTTTAACTTAAAGTTATTTTAAATCATTAAACAACATTTGGTCTCCCTAACTATACAAAAGATTCGCAATTTCAAGAGGCGTTAGGGGCTGTAGACATAAAATTTAATACTATCTAAAGCGAATAGTGATGTTAATATTTATCTTTGCAAGAAATCAACAACATGAGTATATGTAAATTATGATCATCCTATTCTGTAAGACAACATTTATTGTTCATTGATTAAGCAAGTCATATAGTTGAGACATATGTAATCTTTGTAAGAAATCATTATGTATAGGTGCTAAATATGGTCATCATAGTTTTGAAAATGTTCAAGATATTGATTATTATTTATTTTTTAAGCACTTGAGTCAAGTGACTTGACATGTCTGAGATATATCTAATCTGCCTAAGAGCGCATTCTCATGTATATATGCTAAATATGGTCACCCTAGTTTCAAAAACGTGTTAATTTTAAGCACTGGTCATATCTGTCATATATAACTTATCTTTGCCATAAATCAACATGCATATGCTGAATATGGTCACCCTAGTTCGAGAAATATGATAAATTTTGGTATAGCTTATTGAACACTTGACACATCTGAAAAGTTATTTAGATATATGTAAGTAAATTTCCTATCTCTCCACCACACAGCCCAATATGCTTCTCTCTCTCATCTCTGAGCGAGCATCAAAAAAATCAATTATACGCCCATTTGGCCCTTTGGCCCTTTGGCCCGTTGGCCCCACTTACCCTTGTACGTGTAGAACTTGTCCACATCCACATTGGCTATCAGAGAGGATAGCGAAAATGTGACATTCAGTGCCGCCTCCTGATTGGCTTCGGAGATCAGGTGCAGATGACGATTGATGGTAACCAGGCCCTGGCCCTCATCCTCATCCAGCTGTAGAGGAATACGAAATTAGCTTGCAACTCATTTGCATAATGCTGCTGTTGTCGGCACTCACATTGAAAAAGAAGCCAAGCACCGCCGCACCATCGGGATGGTTGAGCGCCTCGCCCAGCGTCGCATATTTCTTGTTGCGATGCACAATATGCATTTCCATGGTGTAGCGAATGTCGTTGATAACGTGCTCGGAACCACGATTGTTCTTGTCGCCCCAGTGGAAATGCAGACCCTCCACTTCGAACTCGCCGGGCAGCTTAGCACCCCGCACATAGGGCAGAAACTCATACTGTTCCTCGCTGCTGTTTAGCTTGGGTATGCCAATGGTGACTAGAAAATGCAATTTCGATAATTAATCAATGCAATTATGTTGATCCACCATCCCCACCCACTTACCCGTGTGCCCATTGTTAATCATTTTCAACGGATATGGCAGCAGATTGTGATAGCCAATCATATCCACTGCCGGCATGTGTACGGGTATTGTCTGCAATAATGTGAGTAATTCAAACAGTTAACGGTTAATCAAATTGCTGTTTATACAACTGCTACACTTAGAAAAATGGGGTACTTTTGTCAAAAACTACTTTAAAAATCAACCAAATAAATTAAATTAGTTTTTTAATATTTTTAATATTTATCTAAACAAAAAAAATATTTGTGATATATTACTATTTTCAAAATAACTTTATATTTAATAATGTTATTATTTTAAAAATTTTTATTTTTTAATATTACTATATTCCAAATTTTATATATTCTTATTACTTCGTATATCTAAAAAATTTTGAACTTTTAAAATTTTTTTTTTAAAATTGATGATAATAAAATTTTATTTTATATATATTTAAGTATTTTATATATTTTTTTTTTTTACTTTACATTTTGTTAAAATATTTATATTTTAAAAAAAAATTTAAATTAAAAAAATTAAAATTTCTAATAATAATTGTTTTTTTTTTTTAATATTTAGTATTTTGAGCATTTTTATATTTTTTTTATATTTTTTCTATGTTAAATAATAATAATAAAAAAAAATTTCGACTGTTTATAATTTTTAATAAAAAAAACAAAGCAAAATTTGTTTTTAATTGTATATACTTTTTAATAGTTTTTATAAATTAAAACAACTAAATTTACAAGCAGTATGTCTTACAAAAAACTATTGAAATATTTTTGAGGTTAAGACAATTACTGATAAAATTGTTAAAGAATTCCTTATTAGTAAACAGAATTTAAAAAAAAAAAAAAAAATCCTCAAGCAGAATTTAATAATGAGTAGAAAAAAATTAGTTAACATTTACTACCAGTGCACTTACATGGCTGGAGGTGATGGCTATAGGTGACTGTGTCTTGCCCGCACAGTGTCCGTGATGACGCGCCCAACGCCTCTGATTGGGCTCCGAGTAGCCGAACACATGACCATTGACCACTGTGAAGGAAGAACAATGAAATGTGTATTGATAAATATATGGTAGACGATGAGTCGAGCTGTGTCGCCTAGTGCTAGCCACTAGCCACAAAGTAATGGCTGGGAAACATCTAAACCATATCACGTGCGCCGCACAGAGAGCTTATCAGTGACATATACGAGCACTTGTGAATTATTGCAAATAAATGGGAGTGCAAACAAATGTTAACTGTTTGCTGTCTGGCAAATAGATAAATCAATAAATGAATTTTATAAAGAAAGCACAAGGCCATGCTAAATACAATATATATAATATATGTACAAATATATAGATATCGGCGCACAATTGATATTCATATTGATATAGATTCAGATAATGAGCGTAGCAGGTAAATATTTTTCAATATTTTTTTACCACCTGTCTGACTCCACGGTTTGATTAAATTCCTATGCCTATGCTATACAAGTCCAAATGAATATTTCGTCTATGATAACTGGAAAGGTTTACCCACATAGAAAGCCAATAGCGAAACTGGCTATTAGCACGCATATCATATGACAATTATATATTTCTACACGTCTCAATTAGCGTGCAGATAGAAAAATATTTATTTTCGCATTTATACTAATTGGCATTATTGAAATAATGAATTAGAATAATAAGTGAAAAGTAGATCGAGAAACGAAACGATCGTGGCATTGAGGTAACCGATGTGAACTGATGTGAACCCATATTATGGGCTAGAATTTTTTATCATAAATTAAAGAACTTATATGTAAACATAATAACTACAATAGTATGAATAGATAATAATAGTGATATTGGTGATGCAATGATAAGTAATATATCTGATGAAACGTCAAAAAGTCAAACGAGAGGGAGGCAAAAATTATAAACGATCTGTAACTATGACATCACGATGATGTTCCTTCATTACCAGAGAGTATTTATTTTACTCCTTCATCAAATCATTATCTAGCTACATTTCCAGCCAAAAATGCTATGGAAAGGAGAACAGAAGAAAGGATCGACCTGGTAGAAAGTCAAGATAAAGTCAAAGTAGAGCCCAAAATGAAGGTAATGTAAAAAGAAAAAGATGCTTTGAAACAAATGTATGGCTTCGATGATGAAAATAATAAGAACCGCAATTACAATAATAGTAATATTGATTGCCATAATAAAGTTAATTATATAATTTCATTTCATATATGACTTATTTGAAATGAATACACTCGAGACACGTTTACCCAATAACAATAATAATAACAATAATAAAAGCATTAATGAAAAGCTAAAAAATTTACTGCTCTCAGGTGTTATAAACTCTAAGAATAGACCCTAGGCCTATCCTAAAACAAAAACATTTCAGCTCATAGCTGCAATGACTATATTAATATATATCAGGCGATAAGCCGTAAATAAACAAAACTCTTGCTGACTTCGAAAATATCCGAAAATCTTAAATTAATTAAAGCATACTCAAATCGTTTAACACATTATCAACATCGATCATATGATGATCTCTAAAGTGATCGCTTCAGTTCTTTGAGTAGCTAATTTATTGATTATATGAGAATTAACACTCGAATATTGCTTTGTTTTTTCTTCGAGTCGAGTTTCACGATCGGATCACGCAACAGATAAGTTTGTTATGTAAGTTAGGTATTAATTAGCTACCAGCCTATTTATATCACTGAAGTGTGCTTAATCAAAATCAATGACAGCAATAAATGTATTAATTGGTATTTCGCA
Source organism: Drosophila hamatofila (assembly GCA_035045345.1). NCBI lineage: Eukaryota > Metazoa > Arthropoda > Insecta > Diptera > Drosophilidae > Drosophila > Drosophila hamatofila. The sequence continues at coordinate 3,882,071 of JAWNPA010000020.1, read as the reverse complement.
ATTGAAAAAATTTCAAGTGCACGTAAATACCATAAATCTACAGCAATCAAATTTGTGTAAAGTGTGTCTTTGGAAGTACTTCGAACTGTACTATCATAAATTGGTAAATATCTAAATATAGCTATCGTAGTCAGGAAGATATCAACAATATCAATAATATGATTCACCGTAGCCTTGACATTTGGTGGAACTCTGTCAGGTCGTACGCCCATTGTTGACTTATCAAAGATAAGAACGGAAACAGTTTCATATGTTGGGCGTGAAATTGATACTGATTGGGTTTTGCCGCGGCAACTTCAGTATTTATGATTATCACTTTTGCTTTTCATTGATTTATTTGATGACTGCACTTTTGGTACAATGGCCAAAGGTATCACATGACCACAGCCTGTTGCCTGTTGCCTGTCAGCCTGTCAGCTGTTATATAACACTTGGATATCACGATATTTATTTGAGCAATTGTTTTTACCTTGAGACCAGCAGATCACAAGAAAAGCTGCTTGTAGTATTAGCAGGTGCATCGCAGGCGTTGATTATTATTATTATTATTATTATATTTATATTGCAATGTTATATATTTCAAGGCTTCCTTCTACACTGAGCAGCACTCCTGATCACCGAGTACTGGAAGAACACCTTGCAACACCTTTGCGCTTGGCTGGTCGATTCTAAACTGCGCGGACGTTTAGCGTTTCAAGCACCTTCACAACTTCCCCAAGCGTCAACGAACTAATTGAAAAATTCGAATGCTCAAATCCCCGCATATATCGCGTGCTCCACACTCTCGACACCAGCCATAAAATACAAGGCAGTCTACGTGAGCGTTGACGGCTGATAGATACCCTGTAGCGAAATTTAGGTGCTGGGTACAACTTACTTACTAATAATATACTTATATAAAGTACGTTGTATCAATTACATTTTTTTATACTATATATATAGAGGGCAGTAGATATTAAGTACTAGGTACAAGGTAAAATGTACTTTATACTATATATGGTGCTAGGTACATTGTTTCACAAAAAAGGTACAAGGCGCTATATACAAGATAAAATATCCTAATTACTCCATACAGGGTACAATGTACTAGGTACTATATAAAAGGTACAATGTACTAGGTACTTCATATATACAGGATATAATGTACCAGTTACTATATAAGGTATTAGGTCCTATGTGATGGAACTAACTTTTAGGTGTACAATGTACTTTACTATATGGTATATTCAATGTAGTAAGTACGATGTGTACATTATTAAATATATTACAACTATTTTTACTTTTGACCTACCTTAAATTATTATAGATATGACTTCCTTTAGCATTGTTACATAATATCACATAGCATCATAGACTTCAGTGCACAGTGCACATTTACAGGGTATGCACAAACACACACTCATGAATGTCGCATGCTACTATCGAAATCGCACGAACAACACCAGACTACGGCCGAGCACACGATCGGTCCATCGATCCATCGATCGTTTTGTCAATGGGTATTGAAGTATTGAGCTGTTGTAGCTTTGCTCTAATGCCGTTTGCTTATTGAAATCGAATTTGAAGTCGCATTACGTGCGCCTAAAATTCACTTCAACTAACTGCAGCACACTGCGTATGCTTAACATTAATTAGAATGAAAACGAAAAAGAAAACGAAGATGATTAATCACAATTCGCACGCGGTTAATGCTGAAGGCAAACAGAAGAAGGAAACGGCTTTCAATCATTTGATAATATTTTGTTTTGCATTCCAACTCTTATATAGGGCTGAGACATCTAATGCCTGGTAAATATTGACAGAAAAAAAAAGGAGGCTACTAATTATACGCGTGGTTATCAAAATCTAATGAAATTTGATGAGCCCAAACAAAGTCATTCAGCGAATTTTCACACGTTAAGTGCGAGAGCTTTTCACATGACTATGCATATATACTATACATATATATTAACTAGTACATTGGGTATAGAAAGAGTATCGAATTTGATAAGGTTTATTAGTCTTATGCAATACAAGAAATATATACACAAGCTACGCTGGAGAACTCCCAACAACAATTGTTTATACACTTAATAATAAATAATATATTTTCCATTCTGATTATTTGTTCTAAATTCAGCCACGCTTTCATGTGAATCCCAAGCGTTCCTCAGTCTTTCGCAGCCAGCTTAATAGGCCAAAAATATTTCTACAATTTCAGGTGATTCATTTGTAATGCAATTCCATTTGTAACAATTGTGATATTTCAGTGCATAAACATTTTCATTTACATGTGTATCGGAAGCTCGTGACATATTTTGATATTGCAAAGAAACAAAATCGTGCTTGACAATTCGAAAATGAATGCATTTTGAACCTACGTAGAGCTACTTATGAGCTCGTACATTATATGATAATATGCCAGACAGTTGGAATTTCAATCGAATTCAGTTCCGAACTACAATCTAGACCTTGGCAAAAACAAACATCATTTCGAGCAATTAGTAGTTATCCTCACATGCACATAATAGGAAAGCTATATCAATAGCCTACATTTTATTCAACTTTTTTTTTTTATTGGCTTTCATAATTTATAGAAATGACCGTAATCAATTAGAAGTGAAATGTATATGATTTCCAGTTTAGATTTATAGAACATTTTGGAAACGCGTGATAATTGTTAGTTTGTCGTATTTAAATGATTTAGCACGAACTTTCAAAAATGAATGTGCTAATCGACCGCATATGATGAGCACGTGCGTGAAATTACAGGATATACAAGTTTTTGCATATTCTACATATGCATATATAAATAGTTATATGTAATGGTTATATTATAATTAAGATGGGAAATACTTGTTTAGATATAAATTTATTTACTAAATCGATTGCAATTGCTAATTGATTAATTGATCAAACCAGCTCAAAATTAGTTAACTGTGTCAAGATGAAATTCCCATATAATCAATAAATGTTCAAGTTAACTTAATTTAAAACTAAAACTAACAAAATTAATACTATAAAAAATACTTTTTTAATTAACACATATTTTAGTTGCTTTTGTATAACTTCTGAATAATAAAGAGTATATTGGGTTTTTGCAATTAAGCCGTCCGAGCATCTGTCTATAACACCATCTATCGGATAGTACATATCTCTTGTTAACTGTAGTTTGGCCCATCTTGTCGTCAATCCATTCATTGTTTCGTCCTTCCTTTGCTGCGTCCTTAAGACTATCCATCCTTTCGTCTGCGAGTCTGTCCATTCGTCTTTGTGTTTATCCTTTCCTCAGTCTATGAAAACAAATTATTTTGAAGCTATTAAGGCTAGACAGTTAAAGCACCGAATATATAAAAAATATATATATTCATGTGTAGCCTCGACTGATAAGCTGTTCAGACTTTTTGTGCAGTGACGCCACTAGAAACGAGACAAATCGGGAATTACGTACCATATCTTTTCCAGACGTTAATTAAGGTGATATGGAAGATAGAAACCTAAAGAATATATTTCGTTCTTATGTACCGCCAGAAATAATTAATAGTTTTTTTATATTATTTATATTTATATTTATAAAATGCAGTGGCAATAGGTGAAAACTGGAAACCCAAATTTGACTAATGTATTACCCCTGTTGACCTTGTTTACAGATTAGTTACAAATTTAATATACTCCACTTATAGCAGCTTATATATACAAAAATTGGAGAATTGGCAAAGTTTTAACATATTTCACAGTCTTAGAGCTATCCCCACCAAATTTAGCAGTAGAATCACAGTTGACCTCCTTTACAGAAATACATATAAATTATGCCCTTAACATGACATTGATATATATAGAAATTCTTTTGTTTCTTGTCAGATATTATCATTGACTAGATGTTTGCATGAAAGTATATCTACATATATACGTATCTCAGAGTATAGATCTATATAAATATGGGAGCAGCGATCGCTCATTTGGAATGCAGAGCGTTGTACATCCGAAATGATGATCACATTTAAGCACAATTATTCAAACATTAAAGAAAGCAATAAAGCTGCATTTTACTGCTCATGACAATACTTAAGTAATTTGTCTTTTCACTGGCATATATTTAAAAAACTATAAAAAATGAAATAAAAAACTGAAAACGGCGCTGAATTTAGCGCACGACCCATACAAATCACTTAGCCATAGAGATATGCGAAATCTTGATCAGATTTAATCAAGTGGAAGCGCCTGAACAGCATGACAAGCAGCCCAAAAGGTGCACTATACTTTTATCAATTAAAAACACCTAGATATTGAGATCGATTCATGGCATAGATACACACTAGACAGAAAGACAGAGGACTAGTACATGTGCTTCGTTCATGTTCTCAGATACAATCCAAAAAGCTGTCGTCATGCGACTGCGACGTGCCGGGCATGTCCAAAAGCTATTTGTGCGGCCAGTAGTTAGGGGTTTATTTTTAGACAAAAACCTGCCAACAAATCGCCGAGCATCGTACATTATAGTGTCTTACAGGGCTTAAAAATAAGTACATTCTATTTATATGGCTTATCAGTGATAATGAATTGGTCGGACATTGCCAATGACGACAAATACGCCGTGACAATATGTTAAAGTAATTACAATTTGCATTGCATACTTTTTCTATGACAAGACTTGCCGCCTAAAAGATCACATTTAACATGTAAAAATTTCTTTATTCAATTTCTCTTAAGTTATCTAATACAATTTATAATATAAAATGAGAGAAAAAAACATAGATAATATCAATCGCGCGCAAATAATTTGGTTGTATAAAGTTTGTAAGTCTGTAGTGAATAAATTATTAATGTATTATGAACTTTGGCATATTACATTGGTGTACTTTGGTCAAATATGATAATAATAATATAATTTATAAACCTAAGTTCACACACATTTGTGATCTGGCAAAACATATAATAAACATCTAGTCTATGGTACATGATACAAATCAAGTCGAGTAAAGTTAAATAAAATTAATTTACAAATGGTTTTTCGTCTCGTAAATAGGATAAAAATAAACCAACGTTCAATTTGTGGTATACAGAAATCATTATACCAGATAAACTGGTACTTAATAATTTACGTAATCCATAAATGTGTCAAAACATAAAAATATACAAAATAATATTCGATGTCTTTGCACTTATGGTTCCCTTCTTCTTTTTGAGATGTGTCGTTTGTGATTCATTGATTGTAATGTATTGATTGTGATGTCTTGTATATATGTGATGAATTCCCTTATTTATATCCGTGTCTTGAATTATTCCTCTTTCTCCTCCTTGGCGGATAAAAAAAGTTTTTGGCACGTAAATGTCACCGAATCTAAAAAGTACATAAAACGCAAATAGATTATTCAGCTGTTAATATGTGAATGTATAAATGAAGGTTTTAATGTCTAAACGTGGCGATTGTCGAGGCCAAACACCCTCAAGGCACACGCCGCTGGTCTACGCACCAATCGCGTGCTGCACCCATATTGGTTTGTTCTTCCACACGATGCCGACGTAATAGAATGGGATGCCAATTAGCGTTATTAGCAAGCCCATAGCGACCTCAAATGGCGCAACATAAACCGGAACGACAACCAGAAAGGCGCACACAATGACAAACACTGTGGGTATCCACAAAGAAACCTGACCAAAGAGAATATTTTTATATATGTATATATGGATATTGTCAAAAAATTCATGAGAAAGCCGCGGAACTCACTTTAATTGGACGCTCCATATTGGGGCGCTTGTAGCGAAAGTACAAAACAGCCGACACCGATAGCATAATAAAGAAAGATTCCACAATGCTGGCATAAGTGATAAGCACATACACATCGCTCACAAGCAGCATCACAATTGAGAGCAGACACTGCAGAGTAAACAAGTTCAATTGGTCAACTTCCTTTCAATCAAAAAGTCAACTTAGAAGTCAGACAACAACTTACCAGAAAAGCCAGCGAAGGCAACGGCGTATAGCTCTTAACACTGATGTGTGAAAGCACTGCGGGCATATGTCCATTTCGTGCACCCACAAAACACATACGCGACGAGGTCATAATGTGTACTGAGAGACCGCCAAAGGCCGAGATGGCCACCATAATGGGTATGATGAGCGCAAAGTTACCCATAATCTTGTTGCCAAAGGTCTACAATAAAATGTAAAACAAAACAAAACAAAACAAAAGAAACAATCAATATTATCTCAAGCTCATTAACAGACAGCTGTACTTACCACAGCAATGGCATTGGAAGCGATCATCTCGGGTGCCGATAGCACAGCCAGATAGGCCATGTTGGCCAGCACATAAATGCCAGTTACCAAGGGCAATGATATATAAATGGCACGTGGTAAATTGCGATATGGATCGCGCAGCTCTTCGGTCATGAAATTCAAATAATTCCAGCCGGCATATGAGAAAATGCCCGAATAAAATGCCACCGATAGCTTGCCAGGATCGGTTTCGGTATTCTCAAAAGGCTTATCGAAATTCTCCGTGTGACCCAACAGCATCCACACCAAGCCAACGATAATGATCAATACCAAAGCCGCGATTTTGGTAAACATGATAACGTTTTGCATTTTCGTTGTGACCTTCATATAATAGCAGTTCAAGTAGGTCAGAAAGCAGATGGTAACCGCTGCCAGCAGCTGCAGGGCAAGTTTTGGTATCTCACAGCCATCGGCGAAAAAGGGTTGGAGAACATAGGAGGCGAAAGTTAGACCCATAATGGCATTTGTTGTCGGCCTGCAAAACAGTAGCAAAAATATTTACATTAATAAATACATACATACATATATCAAATTCAACGAGAAACAGACAAACATAACAATTCATAAGTATTTGCAATCGCGCAAGTGTTTGCAAATATTTCCATTAAATATATATGGTTGCTGGAGAGTATCATAATCAAGGTATATGTATATATACATATATGTATATATAAATAGATTTATTAGTTAGAAGGCATATGTCAATTAAGCTGAATTTATATTGCAAAGTTTAACAACCTCGAAAGTTTAGCCTTGACGGCAATTAAATCAAAACTTTTCGATAAATTTGGTCATATATGTGCGTATGACAGTTATAAATTGTCTTATAAAACAATCAACTACTGCTAAACAAATAAATATCTTCGTAATCTGAATATATTATATTCGCAAAAGTAGTAGATAACGCCGATAGAACAAAAATAGCTTTGCGATAACGATAATCATAAAGTCTTTAATGCAGTTGAACGCGCTATTCACGGCAATTGAAACGGTATATTGGCCATAATTAACCTGATAAGATAATCCACTTCGTTTGTGAAAGTGAATGGAAACCGACAGCGTTAACCTTGACCCAGACCCATGTTAATTGTAAGCATACAAATCTCACAATTTCAATTGACTCTTCAATTGAAAAAGAAGACGCAACAATCGCTTGGATTGCGTAAGCCATTCGTTTAACCCCATGTAAATGAAATAAAAAGAGGTTAAGCCTGTACTATTCAATGAAATCACAAAATTGAATAATAACATACTTACACAAAGATCATCATGGCATCCCATAGATACAGGAAAGCCGGCAGTGAACCATATGCCTCGAAGATATAGGCATAATCTCCGCCAGACTTGGGTATGGCTGTACCCAGCTCCGCATAGCATAGAGCACCGATCATGGAGAGCAGGCCGCACAGCACCCAAATGACCAGGGATGTGCCCACAGCATCCACCTCCTGCAGGACACCTTTGGGCGAGACAAATATGCCCGAACCGAAGATAATGCCCAGTATAATTGCAACACCTTCGAGTAATCCCAACTGTTTTTTCATCACAACACGACTGCTGTCCGATTCGGCAGATCCCTCTCGCTTGGCATCCGTATCCTTGGTCGCAGCTGCCACAATGCTGGGCGGATTCTCCGTGTTTGGTGTAAGCAACACCATTTCGCTTGTCGGTGACTGCAGATTACTGGACACCATTCTCTCAGTGTGTGTATGAGGAGCGCTAATGCCAAACACGCACGCTACGCTTCGAGTACAAAACTAGACTGACCAAAATGAACTGAGTTTTAAGTTTGTGTGGTGTGTCCAGCTAATTGATTAGGCAAGCCAGAGGAGTGTCGTCTCGTTTGATGAGAATTAAGAGGTGTCAGTGTATGGGGGGAGGGTTTATGTGTGTGAGTGGACGTTGATGTATGGTGGTGTGGCGTTTACTGGCTTATCATGAATTTATGGATTCATTCCCGCATTCACTAATCTGCCGGTTAGCAATTCTCTCTTCTATTTCCATGCATTTCATTCATTGTTTTGCTAACCCACTTCGTACATCTACATATATTCGACTCTTTTTAACCAATGCAGCGTCTCTCACACCGTGTTGCTATCTCATTCGCGTTCGCACATGTGATCGACTTTTTGCAAAAAATTGTCAATTTGCTAAAAATATTTGTAATTTATGATTCTAACTAACTGTCTGACGATAAATAATAGTTGGACACATTAAATAAGATAATTGTTTATCCAACAACCGGGAGTTTTAATTGAATGAATTAAAATAAGCAAACTGCACGTTTTGCGAAGCACGAACAGAAACAAAAGGAAATTGTTGACGTCTCTGATATATCGATACAGATATTTTTAGGTTTCGAATTTTATTGGGGACGTCATCATTTTCGTGACCGCAGTTGACGTAAAATCTCTTATGTAGTTTCACTAACAAAATGTGGCGGAACGTCAATACCTATTCACGATGAGTTTTTCGAGGTCTTCGATAAATGCAAAAAACAGCTGTGCCCAATCGATTAGTAATATTTAAATTCTAGTATTTAGTTTTAGCGCTGTTTTTTAGGTCGTTAAATAAATATATCTAGAAATTTGTATATGTTATGAAATAAAACACGATGTTTTAAAAAATAACTATAATGAATATTTAGATTTTTATTACCATTCATATTTTGTTTAGCATATTGATTCAAAAATTGAATTTTCCCAACCTGGCGCGAAAATCACGCATGTTAATTATGTGCATATTTTATTTGCGCCTTGCAACAATGGTGCTTAACACCTGCTGCTCCTTTTTGAAAAATTAAGCAACACTAACATTCAAATTTTGTGGATTGCGCAGTCGCAAATAAAAATTGATTAATTTTCCATGGACTAACAGCATATGAAGAAATTGCTGCACTCACAAGCGCACGTAGCACGTTGACAACTGTGTATATAGTATTTACATTATTTGATGTAAAAAGAAAAACAAATCAATGCATAACTAACGGCTGTTCATGTCAAACACAACGAGCTTATATGAATTTAAGATTAGCATATGGAGACATGGACACGGACGACGGACAGAGCAATGCTTCGAATAGCAATTGCAGCAGCAACATGGTCAATGTCAATCAATACGACTATATGTTTGGCAAACATATGGAAAACTATAATGTGGAGGTAAGCCGAAATGAAACTTCTTGGATTGAAAGCAGTTTGTAATCCTTTCACTTGCAGACGTCGGCGGTACATCGAAAGCTTCAGAGTAAAGTTGAAGCATTGCGCATCTTGCGCCAGGAGCTGGAACAGTTTCGTGTCGAACGGGATCAGTACAAATTGATGGCCGAGACGCTGCAGCTGCGTTACTCGGCCATGAAACGGAATAGTGAACTGCTGACCGGGAATGGAAACGCATGCGGCGCCTTAAGCCAGAATTCGAGTCTGGCTGCGCTGCTGCACGAGACACGCGAATTGAATCTCAAGCTAAGCACCGAGGTGGAGGCACTGAAGCAGCGACTGAGCGAGCTGCAAGGCGACATGGAACTGCTGCGCGAGAGGGAGTCCAATAGCAAATCCCGATTGCAGACGCTGCTCAACGAACACGCGGCCCACAACAAGGAGGAGCTGCAATGGAAGCGGGAGAGGGCAAATTTCATTTGCCATCTGGAGAACCTGAAAAAGAAGAACGCACAATTAGCATACGATCTCAAGGGTATTATTGATGAGAAGGAGGAACTAATTACGGAACGGGATGCGTACAAGTGCAAGGCGCACAGGCTCAACCATGAACTCTTAGTGGCCCTCAAGGCCAATAAAATGCATCCAAAGGTGAGCCTAATTTAGATGTGAATGATTTGTGCATAACTATTGACTTTCAGTTACTTGATATTGATGGCGTGCTGCTGGAGAACAAGTACCTACACGAACGTGTAAAGATTCAGGAGAGTGAGCTTGAGCTGACCAAACAGTCGGTCAGCAAATATAAGGTAGACCTTGGAGCTTTTGCAGACACGGATATATATATATATAGCATAAGCCATCTATTTGTTTCTTGATTATAAGTTTATTGTTATTATTATTTTTAGAGAATAGAGAGACTACTACTATTAGGCTAGTTAGACTTGTTGCCATCTCATTAGGCAGTCTGGACGAATCCTACAGCTTTAGAATCATTATTATACTCGGATTGGAATGTCATAAGACTCTTATTACAATCTTATTAGACCTACTGTACGAATCTTAAGACTGTTTGTAGAGCTATGTTGTAATCTCAGACTCATCTGACGAATATGACTCATTTAGAATCATTATTTGACTAAAACTATAAGTAGACTTTAATTGAAATATCATTAGACTCGCCAATCGAATCTTTCAGTTTAAGAATCATTTTTAGATTCTGATTAGACTATAAGTGGACTCTAATTGAAATCCTATTAAACCCATCGTACGAATCTGACTGCTTTAATATCATTCATTGCTAGATTATAAGTACACTTTTCTTTATATCATATTATACTCATTATAATATGAAGTATTATTTATTTGGTTAAAAGTCTCATCATTAGCCTCTCTTTATAAACAGACTTATATTATGTTAATATATGCTTACATTTATTATATGATATATATTTAAAATCCGTATTTGTTCAGAATATGCTGGAAGCAAAGCGTAAAAAGGGCATCGTTAAGCTGGGAGGCAGCGCAAACGATGAAACCATATTGAGTCCAAGACAAGGTAAATTGCTTAAACACATTTTTGTATAACTACTAAATGTATAACCTTCAATTTTAGTTAAAACTATACTAGAGAGCGGCATTGATTTGCCTGGCAAAACAGAGACCATACACGATCTAAAATCCTTGTGCTTGGCGCTGTTGGACAACCTGAATGATAAAAATTTGGCATTGACGCATCAGAAGCGCACCAACAAGTTAGTAAAAAATATATATAAATAAATATTAGTCAAAAATTCAATCAAATGAAACCCCTTTTTAGAATACTCGCTACCAAAATGGCCGAGCTGGAGCAGCGTTGGCAGCAGCTGCTTAGCGGCGATTCGGAAAATACCGCATTGGAGGATGTGGACGAGGAGGAGGAGGAGGAGCTGGGCTATGCGCCGTCGCAGCTGCTGCTCAATGGCTACTGTGCAGCCATGGTCGATGATGTGGATGCCGACGAAATGGAAACAGCAGCAGTCAAGCCAGCCGAAGCTGCAAGCACACATTTATCCGAGCCATACGATGTGAGAACAGCGGGTGCTCTACAGTCGGATGACGGCATGTCCTCGCTATCCTCGGAGTCAGCCGACTCTTCGGTCTATGGCATAGACGTGCGACTGAATGAGCTGGCAATCAATACATATAAATCGACGTCGGCCACAACCGATTCGGGCAATTATAATGGCACACCGCGAGTTTCCAGCGCTGTGGTTAGGGAACGCAAGGAGGATCTCAAAGATTTGCCACCACATTTGGCTGAGCTGGTGCAGAAGGCACTCAACGAATTGGATATGAGGGACTACGAGGCAATGGTCACAATACGCGCTGAGAATGCGGCAAAAATGCATTAGTTGTAAACTACATATGTAGTTAAATGTTATATGTGTAATGCTTCCGTGCATACCTATTCAAAATAAGCATATCGTGCTTATGCCGTTATATACAATACGAATTATAAACTACATACATATATTTATCTATTGTTTACAGCGTACAATAAAAACATGTGTGAAAAAAAATAACGTCAAATTTCTATGTATTTGATTTTCAAAAATAACCGCCGTTAATTTAGGCGGTGTTTTACAGCACAGTCGACTGTCGAGTTTGCGCGTTGTGCAACACTACGCGGCTACTATAGTATACATTTTCTGATAAGAAATTTGTAGCTGCTGCAAATGTTATTTTCATTTCGATTATTTTTTGAATTAAAAATGCCTTAAAAGTGACTGCTGTTTGTGCCGACTATGTGAATTCAAGTGCCATTAAAATATGGATATGGAGCGCCAATCAAAAGCAAACGAAAAACGCGTCAAAAACGCTGAGCACACAAAGACAGCCGTCTGAGCCAAACCAATAAGCCAATAACAAGAAACACACACAAAATCCAATCAGATAGAAAAGTAGCCAAAACACTTTATCAATGATGTCCAACGATGTGCAAATAGCGCGCGTTGCCAAGATTGGTGCGGAGCTGGCGCGTCGGCAGCAGCAAAGGGATATTAAAACCATATCAAAGGGCGGAGGCGGCAGCGGCGGAGGAGTCATGGGCGATGACATTGAATTCGTCTTTGGCAGCATATCACCTCGAGGAGGCGGCGGCGGCGGCCAGCACAGACATATTGTGGACTCCATTGAGCTGGACTCGCCGGAGCATACGCAGCGGGACACAACCGAGAGCGACAACAACATTTCCAGCTGCTCGACCCTCGACATTGTCAACAAAGTAAGTGTCCATTACGCAGACATGCACAGACATGTTGTCAACAAAGTAAATACCGTTACATGGCTGCGCAGCCAGACACGCACACAAGGAAACACACATACACACACCATTCCATACATAGTATGTACATAGCTAAGCAGACACGCACACACACATACATACATACATACATACACACACATACATTGTCAAATTGTCAACAAATTGTAAGTGACCGTTACATGGGTACACAGACGCACACACATGTGTATGCAGGGCCGCATCAATCACATTAAGGTCATAGGGCCTGGTGTGGTGGGGGCCCTAAATATAAATCAATGTCCCAGTGATAACAATTAAATATTATAAGAATCTTATACATATGTATGTATTTGATTTCAATGAGAATTTATATTAATAATCATTCATTTTTTATTTTCAATTTACTTATAATTTTTAAAATAAGTTGATATGACTTAATTTTTACTATAAAAATTGAAAATAAAAATTTAAATATATTTTGAGACAAAGGAGCCAGTTTATTGGCCTATACATACATATATGTATACATATGACCTACGCATTAATACCTTTCAGTTCATATATGTATGTACATATAATATGCACATGTGTATGTACATATGTACATATAATTTTCTATAAAAATTATAATTGTTATTAATAATTAATATTAACTGTTCGCGATTTTTGGTTCGCGCAAAACATATAATAAGGGATTTGGGAGAGCCCTCCCTGGGGCCCTTGTTCCTAGGATAATCCGGGCCTGTGTGTATGTTTTGTGTGTGTGTGTGCTTGTAATTTTTGACACTGCGCAGCTGCGTTGCAAGACGCAGGGTCAAGCTGCAAGACGAAGTGCAGCAACAACGACGACGTAATCGCTGGCGAAAATTGGTTTATTTTCTTTTTGGTTTTCTTGATTTGATCATGATATCGGAAGAGCTGCTGCCGCGCAGCCTGAGCTGTCTGTGCTGCAGTGACACGCCCCTGGGCGGCAACAGCGGGGGCGGTGGATTCTTTCAACATGCCGAGAAGCGACGCAGTTGGGAATATACCCTAATGGCTCAGCCCATGTCGCGACGACCCATCAATGTGAAAACAAAACTCAATTGAATTTCGCCTCCCAGCTAATCTATGGCTTCCTCTCTTGCAGGTGGAGCAGCTGTCGGTGCAGCAGCTGGAGAATCGAGTGCGTGAGCTGTCGCAGCGCCTGCAACAGGCTGAGCGCCAGCTCGCTGAGAGCAATGCGGAGCGTGAGATGTGCCACAAGCGCCTGGAGGTGGTTAGCCAAGCCCACGAGTGCCGCATCACCGAGATGCACTGCGTCATTGCGGAGCTGAGCAAGAAATTGCGCAGCAAACAGGAGCATATCATAATGGAGGAGCAGGAGCCGGAGGGCGAGGGCAGTGGTGAGTCCAATTCAAGGCATACCCATAAACTAAAAGACTCAGTCGATAGCTCTATTTCCAACAGAGGTCAGCTATCAGGAGGGCTCCATATACAACTCGGAACTGAATCTAACCAATGCGGAGGGCGAGTGTCAAACGGAGCCATTGGAGGACTTGGAGGGCGCCTGTTCCAGCGCCGAGAATGCGCACATCAAGCAGCAGGATGCCATTAGTAAGGGCCAGCTGGAGGCGCTGCAGGAGGAGGTGCTGCATCTGCGTGCACAGATAGCGCTGCTGCAGGCCGAGATGGCCACCAAGGACAAGGACTCGGCCGTCGTGGAGGATCAACCCAACGTCATATACTTTTCCTGCGATATGGAGGCCAATGAGAATGGCAACCAACTGAATGATTTGAATGGTGCGTCCAGATGGAAATTGGCCAAGACTTAACTACCACTATAGCTATGTTATCCTTGCAGCCTGCGTATCCGTGGCCAGTCCACAGAAGTGCGTCAAAATGGCCGAGCGCGTGAAGCTGCGTTGCGCCAGCAAAAGTGAATCGCAGCTGGACTCGCCTGACCTAGAGAAGGACCACACAGAGCTCAGCAATGAGGTAAGCCAGCTGCAGCTGCTCCATTTACACTCTCTGTACTCTGCCCTCTCTACTCCTGCAGGACATCAATCTTGTCGAGCATTTGGTTTGCAAGCAGAACTCGTTGATGGACAGTTTGATGGCGCCTCTGCAGCTGGAGCTGGAGCGAGTGCAGCGCAAGCTGGAGCAAATGAAGGTGCGCAATACATTGCTATCGCTCACCCTGGACGAGTCCAAGGAGCACACCGAGCATCTGTATCTGCTGTGCGGCAAATACGAATCAAATGCTGTGGCCCTGCAGCTGGCGCTCAACTGCAGCGATCGGGCCATTGAGGCATATGATGTGATGCTGGCGTTGCTGGAGAGCAGGTGGGTATATCACTTGATTGGATTGATTGGTGGATTGATTGATTGATTGATTCTGCTGCAGACTGGCCTTGCTGAACGATAAATCCGCCGCCGCGGAGGAGAGCCGACGTGCCGTGGAAACGGTGGCGCATCATCTGCTGGCTCGACTGGAGAGCGAGAAGGATCTGTGCGAGAATAGCCTGGGGCCGTGGCAGCACAACATGAATCTGGGCGTGGAAAATGTGCCCAAGCACAAGCAGCAATGGTCCAGCGACGATGACAATCGTCTGCGTTGTCATGTCTCCAAGCTGAAGGGTCGTCGCTCCGTCGTTCAGCAGACCATTGTCAATCTGGAGTCGCCGTTCAGCGATGTGTTTGAGAAGAAGCGGCTGGCCTTGGAGAAGGATCAGGAGCTGGACAAGGAGAAGCACTCGCCCATGGATTTGGAGACGGCGGTCATCATGCAGGAGCTGTTGGACTTGCGCGAACAGAACCAACAGCTGAAGGCCAAAAAGGAGGAAGCCGAGCAGGAGCAGCAGTACGCGAATGAGCGTGTGAGCATTCTCCATGAAGCACTGAAGCAGCTGCAGGCCAACAATCGGGTGTCCTACTCGGAGGCGGAGCAGGCGGCGCTCACCGAGCAGCAGCTGGTCGAGGCGCTCAGCCGGGAGGCGGAGCTGAAGAGTCGCATTCAAACCCTGCTGAACATCAATGCCGCACACAAGGCCAACGACGAGAAGTGCGAGCAAATGCATCAGAATTTTCGACAACTGCAAAAGTCCAATGAGTAAGAGTAGAAATAAAAGCTATCCACTGCACAGATTTAATCCAGACTCTTTCTACTTTGCAGCAATCTGAGCCAGCTGCTGGAGCAGAGCAAACGCAAATATCAGATGCGCATGAAGAAACTGGAGCAGAAGGTGGCCGACATGCGGCTGGAGCAGGAGCAGCTGTTGCTGATGCAGCAGCGGCACAGATTGCCACACTCGGAACATGTTCCTGAGACAACGCTGTAGACAACGCTGACAGCGAATCCTTCAATCTGTTTGCTTGGCTTTTTTGGTTATTCAATGCACGGGAGCAATGAGAAGCGCACACGCCCGCCACATATCCTGCTTATTGCTATGGTTCCTTTATATGCTGCTCCTTTTCCTTTTGATCCGCTGCATCTGCATCTGCTGCTGCTCCCACCTCGCGCTCCTGGGCGAGCCATAAGCCATAGATAGTATCACAAATGTGCCATACACGACTACAACTGAGGACAGCGAATGGAAGCTGTATTAACTACAATTACATAATCTCGAGTCTAGGATCTAGACACACACACAAACACACGAATCCTATATTTATACAAAGTATTCGCATTTTGCTTGTTATACGACTCAATATATATAGATGATATATGTATGTATATTTAATTCAAATTGTACAAATTATAGTAAACAAAAACTACAGCGAGACTATGAATCATTTGAGTCCTCGTCCTCATCTGGATTAGTAGCTTCCACAAGAGGAGCCTCCACAACAGGAGCTTCCACAACAGGAGCCTCCACAGCAGCAGCTTCCACAGCAGGAGCCTCCACAGCAGGAGCTTCCTCCTCCATCTGCTCCTCCTCCTCCTCTTCCATATCGCCATTGCTATCGTGGCCATTGCTCTCCTCCTTTGTGGCATGGCCATTTGTTTGCTCTGGCTCAACGGTAGGTGGCGCCAACTGAGCAAGTTGCTCGCGCGCCGCTTTTATGACTTTTTCTAGCTCAACGCATTCGGTCTCGATTTCATAGTTTTTCGATACGAGCAGCACCCAGTGTGCCTCTAGAGCGCGCAGCTTTTCGCCAGCCTGTGTCTGGGCCTGCTTACGCTGCCAATTGATGTCCTGCATGTCCTTTTTCAGCTGCTGCAGCTGTAGCTGGGCTTTGGCCTGCATGGCTGTGAATACTTCCAGATACGATTTCCAAGCTTCAGTGCCGTAATCTAGCATTAGTTCAAGATTCAAGGAGCGCACCCACTGATGTTCCAGCTGTGCCATGGAGTTCTCAATCGACTCCTGCCAGGCAGAAACCTCAGACAGCTTGCCTGAGGGCGGAGGCGGCAACTCATAGCGCTTCATGGAGAGCGTTTCCATGGGCAGACGATTTTGTATACGCTCAAATTCATTGATCATCAGTGGCGTCTCGAATGGTGACGTTGCTGGCAGGGGCAAATGGTCCAGATAGTTCTTGGTGGGGCGATAGCGCCGGCATTCCTCCTCGACCATAGCTAACGCCTGATATGAAAGCAAATTTTTAGCATGACCAAAAAATGATTATAAAACTATAAACTTTAAGTACCGATTCTCTGACGCCCACATCATCATAGCCATGATCTATGTAAGGCAAGGCATCAACAATAACTTCATCAGCCATTTGTTTCAGTCTCTAAATTATTTTTGGCAAAAACAAAACGCACAATATTTTGTTTATATTTTTTTAGTGCTGTAAATCGACTATAATATTCGATAGTCATATACAACATTTTAAGCACTGTTTATTTGACAGCACAACAGCCATGTTGTCAGAAATGCAACCATGGTCTCTTAAAAACGAGTTGGCAGCACTCTTAGGCCGTTTCCGGCAGCTCTCTTTCTTTCTTCGTTCTTCTTATTAAATAGAGGACGGCATCTGCGTTTGCAGAAAAATTAAAACCATTTATTGGGATTAAAAATCAGCGAAAATGGTGAGAAAATGTGTTTAAGTGTCGTCCGTGCCACCGTATGCTGCAAAAACGGTCGTTTTACAGAGTTGAAGTGCAAAAACACTAAAAAATATGCCCGAAAACTTCGTCCTAACCTCCACGTGTTAGCAGTGTGCGTCGGCCGTGCGTCCATTGTGATCTGAGAATTTTAATGTAAATAATTTGTAATTTTTGCAGAGCTTAGGCACCGCTAGGCCATTGGTCTCCGTGTACACGGAAAAGAATGAGGCAATTAAGGCAAAGAACATCTGCCTGCCCGCCGTATTCAAGGCACCCATCCGTCCGGATGTGGTCAACGAAGTGCACCAGCTGATGCGCCGCAACAACCGTCAGGCCTATGCCGTCAGCGAACTGGCTGGTAAGTGCATTTGTTTGTAAACAAATTGAAACCAGTTTATTAATTTGATCACACGACCAGGTCACCAGACTTCTGCCGAGTCCTGGGGTACTGGACGTGCTGTTGCACGTATTCCCCGTGTACGTGGTGGCGGTACTCACCGCTCCGGCCAGGGTGCCTTCGGCAACATGTGCCGTGGTGGTCGCATGTTCGCACCAACCAAGACCTTCCGTCGCTGGCACCGCAAGGTGAATGTAAACCAGCGCCGCTATGCTCTGGTGTCGGCTATCGCCGCCTCCGGTGTGCCCGCATTGGTGCAGTCCAAGGGACACATTATCGATGGCGTCTCCGAGTTCCCATTGGTTGTGTCCGATGAGGTCCAGAAGCTGCAGAAGACCAAGCAGGCTGTCGTCTTCTTGCGTCGCCTGAAGGTCTGGGCAGATATCCAGAAGGTTTGTATGCAATATTATCGCCAATTGTTTTTGGCTTATACACGCAACGTATCCCTAGGCGGAATTATATATATATATTGAATTTTTCCGATACTTTGGAGGAACATAAACGTTTGCCAGATAAATTGCCCTCCTAGGCGTTACGATCGCAGCCTGATGCCAAGGTGCCATCGTTTGCAGTGGAGGGCCACAGCTGCATAAATTTACATTGAATTATATTGAATATATATTAAATGTGTAACATCCATTGCAGGTGTACAAGTCGCAGCGCTTCCGTGCTGGCCGTGGTACCATGCGCGACCGTCGCCGCATCGCCCGTCGTGGTCCTCTGGTTGTCTACGACAAGGATGAGGGTCTGCGCAAGGCCTTCCGCAACATCCCCGGCATTGAGACGATCAGTGTGGATAAACTGAACTTGCTGAAACTGGCGCCAGGCGGTCATGTTGGCCGTTTTGTCATCTGGACCGAGTCGGCATTTGCGCGCCTGAACGACCTGTTCGGCACCTGGAAGAAGCCATCCACCCTGAAGAAGGGCTACAATCTGCCCCAGCCCAAGATGGCCAACACAGATCTGTCGCGCCTCTTGAAATCCGAGGAGATCCGCAAGGTGCTGCGCGATCCACGCAAGCATGTGTTCCGTCGTGTGCGTCGCCTCAATCCTCTGTCTAATGTGCGTCAACTGATCAAGTTGAATCCCTATGCTGAGGTCCTCAAGCGTCGTGCCGCCCTGGCCGCCGAGAAGCGTACTGTGGCCAAGGTGTTGGCCAAGGCTAAGAAACAGAACGTCGAACTGGCCAAGTCGCATTTCGCCAATGTCGCCACAAAGGCTGCTGCCAACCGCGCCAAGCTGTTGGCCGCCCGCAAGAAGAAGGTTGCCGCTAAGAAGCCCGCGGCCAAGAAGTAAACTTACTTTCCACATAATAGCCGACTACAAACTCTTTTTATATAATAAATAACAAAAGTTGTATGAATTTTATTCATAATACACAGTGCGAAAGTAATATCTAATTAAACTATTTAGTCTTAGGCAATTTCAATTGTTGCTCTTTTTGATGCCGCGTGTTTACCGCTCGCTTGCTTCCTCTCGCTCTCTCACTGCTTTGCAATGCTTATCTTCAAAAAGAGAGTGTTGCCTGTGCTGCCATTTTTTTGATCAGAAAAAGCTAAATTTAGCTGAAAATGAAAGCAAAATAAGCCGAATCGGGACTTGAACACATTTTTGCATATTTTATGTAAAATATGCATATATAAATGTGCATTTGTGCATTGCAATATTCAAATTTGATATAAAAAACATGAAAAATTAAAGAAGGTTACAGTTAATACATAAACATTTTCATAATTTTTCAAGCACTTTTTCAAATAAGATAGATCTTGCCTTAAATAGGCCAAACTAGCAACACTGGTCTTGCAAAGCTACATAATCTTGGTCACTCTCTTCGCTACGTCATGTGCGGCTCTCAGTTTGTCTCTCTCACTCGCAATGCTTCAAAGAGAGTATTCGCTGTGATGGCTCTCTCTTTTAGCTATTCTCTCCCATCAGCTGATAACATTCAGTCAGTAGTTGCCTATCGATGCTCTTATCGGCAGAAGTTGTGTCACTCGTGATTTGTTGCTGCCGCTGCTAGTGATGATGATCTTCGACTTGCGCTAAGCTTACATACATACATATATATACATATATTGTTATATGTTGTTTTTTATGTGTTTCCATACACTTTTGTTGTCACACGTTAATTGGCATTTAATTAAAGAGCAACGATTGCAAGCGTGTTTATTCCGAATTGCGCGCTCGAGCCGAGCAGACGTATCATTTGCGCGTTCTCTTCAAAAAAATAACGAAAAAAGAAATACAAAGAATAAAAAACCAATCACCAGCAATAACAAAGGAAGCCGGCAACAACGACAAATCCGCTGCAATTACCCCACACAAGGAAGGGAATAAGAAGTGTCTGTGCCAAAATAGAACAAAAACAATTGTTCGCTTTTTTATTGCTCACTCGAAATAAAAAAAATAAAAAAAACACAAACACAAAAACAAATATATATATATAAAAAAATATAGCACAAATCAAAGAACGATAATAAAGCGTGAATTATCAAGATTGATGCAAATAAAACGAAATTGGAATAAATCAAAACGCGCAGAATCCAAATCATACGATACTTGAATAAAATTCTCAACGTTGTCTCGCGAATTACGGGTCGCGACATCGACGATGATGTCTGGTTATGTAGAGTAGAACGCAATATATGGCCATAGCACACACAAGCGCACAGGGGATAGGCGAACGGAGCGGGACGTAACTGTATACAGCAGCACGTAAACACTGACACAGACATAGTGAGAGCAGGCAGGAGACGCTCTTTCCATGCGCGTCGTATTTTTCCGCAAAGATTGCGGACAGTCAAGGCAAAGTACATAACAGCTAACCAACATCAATCGCTGCTGCTGGGTGTCATCATAATTGCGGGCCAGCATTACAAAAGGCCACGCACTTTGGACGCCAAAGCTTGAACATTTTACTTTGTTCATCATGTGGACGTCCGTTTTAAACTTTGCCCAATGTGTGGCTGAAATTTCGTTGCTTGGCGGCATCGAAATCGCATCAGTTGCACTTATTGTCTACTACGTTTTTGCTAAAACTAGGTAAGTACAACTATCGAAGGGCATGGGAAGCCAGAGAAGTCATCTGGTGATGGCGTCGTCAGTGGTTCTGCCGGCAACAATAGACAACAGCATCTGTCAAGTTCAATTAATGACGCCGACAAGCAGCTGTACATACAGAACACATACATACATATGCATGCAAGCACGCACACACACACACAGAGAGAAATGCATGCATGTATGCACCTAAAATACAGTAGTGGCTACCATATTGATATGCTTCTGTTCAAGCTGTGATCGCATTTTCTGTTTTTCAAAAACATTCATACAATGTAAGTGATTATCAGATAAACACGATTAAATTGGCGTTATGTAGTCTACCATTTTCATTAAGCTTTAGTTGTATACGCTGAAAAAACTGCTCTTATCTGCAATGAGATAAAGATTAAAACAAATAATCACAAGATATATTTATACATAATTCTTGCATACATTTTATTTCTATGAAAGCTGAAATTGTAAATAAAACGCCGTACGTCAATTGCGTAAATTCTCTTATCACCAGCTATCGTTCACCTATTCGATTAAAAAGTGGTTCGATAAACTAATTTAAAAATGATAAAGTTGCAATCTGAATGTAAAAAAGCTTTACTTAAAAAGACATACATATGCAAATTTATTTTGCTGCAATAGATTGCATTCATTTATATGTATGTATATACATACATATGTATATAAATTGGTTCTCAAAAGCTTCGTTATATTTAGACACACACAGTCATGCAGGTACATGCATACATACAAAGAAACACATAAGAATCGCGTAGTAAACGATCAGTGTTGTTGCTGTAACGCTTAAGTTATGCAGCGCATTCGAAACGAGCTTTTAAATTTGATTCGCCAAATCTGCGTGTCCAAACGTGTCGTTTGGCTTACATATGTGACACATTGCGCTTATTAAACACGTGGCGTGGCCAAAGTAAGAACAGCCCATAGTTAATATGTTAGTACGCCTAAAAGGATGCATAAAGGTCATTCGCATGCCTAGTGCATTCGCCCACTGCTGACGCAATATTCATTGTACTATTTGTATTTCGTTTTGCATGCACTCGCACCTGTGCTCGCTCTCTCTCTCTCTCTCTATCTGCCTCCCACAACGCCGCTCATTCTCTTCTAAGTTTTGTTGTGATAAGCATAGCAGCTCGTTCGATCGTTTGGCAACAATTATCATAATTGAAAATCTCCTCTCTCTATATGTATGTATGTATGTATGTGTACGTGTGTTCTGTAAATAAATATTAAATGACCAGCTAATTATCTGATTAAGTTTTTGCTATTGTTATATTTCGAGTGCAGCCCGTTAATCGGCCCGTAAAACTAATCTCAATCAGCTACTTCATAGCAGTGCAAAGCTCAATTCATAATTTGAGCTGATTGATGTTTGCCTCCGTTCAAAATATAAACCAATAAACGATAAAACCGCAATAAACAAAATGACTATGCATGAGCTCATAAACATACACAAACAAATGCAATAAATCGTAGCTAATAAAACAATTACAATTTATAGCCAGATTCTCGATTTTACATATTTATGTATAAACTTTGATTTGTAAGTACAATTTGAATATAAAGAACCTGATAATCGAAATCGGCTTGTGTTGAAATTGGCGTTTCCTAAGTCTTAAGTAATTCTAATCTGATGAAGCTCTTATTTCGTATCATCATATAATACGTAAATACTGATACATATACAAATGTATACATACATATGCATACATATGTATGTATATGTTTATTTGTTTATGTGTAGCTTTTAACACTTGAGCTAAATCTTGAAACTAAGAAAAAACTTTCCATAACACGAGTAACTGAAACACATAAATTTATTTGTAATCTGATTTCATACGTATATACATATGTATGTACATACATACATCGTAGAATAGTATTAACTTAAACTTGTTTAAACAAATAATACGATATAGACTTCATTATTCATATTAAACATTTAATTTTAAAGAGTAGTTGAGCTTAAGCTAAGAATTTAAATGGTTAAATGGCTTTCATGAAAATTAAATTTATAGATCTAAAATACCCTTTATTTTGTTGTTGTTAACAAATGAGTGACCGTTTAGCTCATGGACTTTAGGGATTATTTCTAGAGTCTTGCCTTTTAGACTTCTTAAACTTAGAATGCTGAGATATTGTTGAGGTTGCCTGTGAGAGCAGCTTATCAAATTTCTCCATGTGGACACTTTCGTCCATGTCCCCCTCATCCGTGAGTGTGGTGTCGTCGGTGGCGCTCAGGGAGGGCGTCCGTGGACGGCTAATCCTGCGCGATGTGCTCGAGATATCGGAGGAGCTGTAGCTTGCATTGACAGGCAACTTCTCGTCGTTATGTTCGTAGTAGTCGATGTAGTTACGTAACTCGGCGATGCGTCGCATTTCGTTGGCATTTTGCTCCCGCAATTGAGCTTCTAGCTTTAGGTAGCCCTGCAGCTTGAGTTTTTTCTTCGGCAGTTGCGCCTGATTTTTGTAGTAGTTGGCATAATACGAGTTACGTTGATCACTTTGGAATTGGCTTATGCTTCGATACATTTTCAAAAATATGCTGGGATTCGTAAAGTAATTGGCAGCATGGCTGGACATTGAGCTTGTAATGGCAACGCTATTAAAGCTGCGATTGCAGACGGGACACTTTCGCTCTCCATTTGTTGAATTGGGCAAACAGCTAGCGCAGATTATGTGATGGCAACGAGTCAGATGAAATTCCGTGCCGGGTGCAGTTTCCCGTTTTGCAAAACAATTATTACAATGCACCGGAAACATTTTGAGTATATTTTCACAAGTAACGGTTTCTCATTCATCTATCTGGCAACATAATTTCGATAGTCGCCAGATGACGAACGTCCTTGCCACTTTGTTACTTTTCCATATACTTCGTATGCGTGTGTATGTATGTACATATATATTATTCAAATTTGCTTTGCACACAATTCAATTAGCTTTGTTTTTGTGGACAACTAATTACTTATCAGGCAATCGTACATGTATGAATATATATAATCTAGGTTAGTGAACTTTATAATATACATTGTATGTACGTTCAGCTGAATATAGCTGCAAATTGGACTACAGACTATATGAGGTGCTTTCAGTGGGGAAATCGTACTTTTTATTGCGCACTATTGATTATAGCAGTAACTATTTATTAATTTGAACATAACATGCAGTAGTCAAAAGTCGTAAACTATTTTCTACTAGTAGACATACGCTAATCTATATGTTTTATTTGAACTTATTTGTTTGCAGAGCACCCGCTATTATCGCCCGTTTATTTCCCAATTTAAATCTAAGCTATCGTTCATCGCTGGGAAAGTTCAACACCATTGGCAATGAGATTCTATTTACGCTCCGTCCATCAAGTGTAAGTTTACACCGCTTATCAATTCGCATGTGCATTCATTAACCTTAGAACACGTAACAAAATACATGCGTACATGCCTGTGTATGTATGTATGCATGTGTGGGCAGTGAAATGCGAGCTGATAAGCTCTTCATTCAGTAAATCACACAGCGTACACATGCAAACATTACATGTGGCGCCATTCGGCAATTCCGTGGAGTTGCCATCTTTGTTGTTGTCCGAATCGATAGAATTTGCAATCGATATACATTAGTAAAGCTAGAAGAAAGCTATCGCTCAATGCATTTATTTGCCGGCGCTTTATTGAATGAAATGCGAATTTCTAATACAGAAGCAAAGTACAAACATAAATATATGTAAACGAATTTGTTAGTTTTAATTACAATGAATGGGTTTCAGGCGCGTGGCTGGTTTGAGGTAAGTCTTATTTTTAATTCGAATAGCTTGACGGATTGTATTACGTATTTTTGCATTTGCGCGGGCGAATTGCATCACATGTGCACATACATATATGTATATATTTACCAGAATTTGACATTATTTTCTATGCTTATGCAGGAACCGAAACCGCAAAACTTTCTGGAGCATGGCGTCGGCACTCGGAATATGCTACAGCTAATGCCTCATGCCGGGCTAAAACCGTTCAAAACAGTTTTCGACTGGGGAAATGTATTTCCTTATGTGGCTCAGGTGGTGCGAAGCGAGAAATTTGATTACCGCCAGGTGAGCGCATGTTCTACATAACAATTTGAATTAACCTCTAACCCCTTTGATGTTGCGCAGGTTACGGAAATCGTACACAATGATGCCGTCTTCAAGCATGCCATTAAACAGGCAGCCGAACAAGCTCTGCGTGAAGAACTCTATGCCAAAAATGGACATCGACTGCTCGCTCGCAGCATTAGCGGTGATAAGGATGAGGAGAAGGATGAAAAAGAAGGCATATCGTATCAAAAGATACTGCATAAACAGGAGCAACGCGCCATCACAATACTTAAGGAAATGGGCTCCACTTTAAACAACACCTTGCTTGCCATAACCTCTTGGCTGCTTTACAAACTCCTGCCCTGCTTCCTGTCTGGCGTTGTGACCAATACGAAACAAATTGAAATGTTGCAGAATGCCTCGAAACGCTCGCCAGATACACCGCTGATCTTTGTGCCCCTACATCGCAGTCATTTGGACTACATTATGGTGACTTTCATACTGACCAACAATGATATTCGTAGTCCACTTGTTGCCGCTGGCAACAATCTCCAGATACCAGTCTTTGGCACTCTATTGCGTGGCCTGGGCGCCTTCTTTATCAAGCGCAAAATCGACCCAGTCGAGGGCAAGAAAGACATACTTTATCGTGCAGCTCTACATTTGTATTTAACGCACGCTCTGAAGCAGGGTCACAACGTTGAGTTCTTTATCGAGGGCGGACGAACGCGTACTGGCAAGCCTTGCATGCCCAAGGGCGGCATATTATCTGTGATTGTGAATGCCTTCATGGATGGCAGCATACCGGACGCCTTGCTGGTGCCGGTCTCTGTCAACTACGAGCGTCTGGTCGACGGTAATTTTGTGTGCGAACAGAAGGGCGAGAAGAAGGTGCCTGAGTCGTTTAGAAAGGCAATTTCGGGCATTTGGAAAGCCCTAAACTCGAACTATGGACTGATGCGCATCGACTTCAATGAGCCGTATTCAATACGCGAGCTCGTCAACTCGTACAATAAAATTGCACGTGAAGATGGCAACTCAAAGGTGTACAAGCCAGCATCCAGGTAATAGAAAAGAATATATGCAGCTATATACATATATTTCATATATTTCTACCTACAGAACCCTGCAGCACAATCAATCAACGTCCTCGTTGTACGGCACTGATGTCGTCTGTGAGGAGCATCGAAATCTTATCGAAAGTATCTCACGCCAGGTAGTTTTTGACTGTGCTGCAGCCACCTCTGTGATGTCTACCAATGCATTGGCCTTCTTGCTACTCACACGCTTCCGCAATGGCGCCGAGGAGCAGCTAATTGCTGCTGCTCTAGATGATTTGCGTAATACGCTGACTGGCTGCAAGGATTTGGGTTTCTCAGGCGAATCTGCGCACATTGTGGCTTATGCCTGTGATCTGCTGGGCACAGGTAGAGCTTACTCCTATAGTTTTTATAGATTCATTTATATATATACTTAACATTTTTATAGGTTTAGTAACACGCACACGCGACGAGAATGGACGCATGTTTATACGTGTCGTGCCCACGGTGGAAAGTTTCATTGAGCTGTCGTACTACTCCAACATGCTAACGCCACATTTTGCCCTCAGTTCCATTTTGTTGACCACATTTCATTCGCTCTTGCCAGAGGCCAACGATGATGCTAATGAAACAACAGGTGTTTCGCAAAAAAAACTAATTGAGACTGCCCTGGAGAATTGTCTTGTCTATCGTTATGAATTTATATTAAACAAGCCAACGCAAGTATTGGAGAATATGCTGTATAAACAACTAGATGAGCTGCTTATCAATGGTTGCCTGCGCCGCAATGAGGTAATGAATTATGAAATACATACCAACATACATATATATATATTATTTATTATATTTTGTAGGTTCAAGATTCAGGTCATATGGCAGAGACACGACGCATGGCGCGTAATTTGGCCTACGAATTGGATGAGAGTGATGACTATGATAATAATGATAGCGAAGACTATCTGCACGTATCGCAGGAGGATTCCGAGCAGCTGTTGCTGGCCAGAGAGACGCTCGAACAGCAGCGCAACATCTGCGAGGTCTTGGCACCATTCGCATCCACATATTTGGCTGTCGCTCAATCGCTGCAAATTCTACATCGCAGCGCAATGCTGGAATCAGAATTTATCAGTTTCGTTATCAACGATATATCCAATAAAGTTACCCGCGGTAGCTGTTTATATGGTGAGCAATGCTATAATATTTGAGACCTTAAGATAATAAACTTATTAATTATTTCTTTCTAGCTGAAAGCATTTCGACTGACTCCGTGCGCAATTGCTTAAAGCTGTTTGAGAAATGGTCTGTGATTGAGGTGAGCAACCAGCGCGGCATGCGTTTGATCTCGCTCAACACGCTTTACGAGATGTCGCGGGAGTCGCTGAACTCCATTGTAAAGAAAATTGAAGCCGTCGTTCCAAAGTTTAATGCGGGTCACTTCAGTCAGCAAAAACTGTTGAATGAGCCGCCGCCAGTTTAACAATCTGCGTTTCCTCTTTTGATATAGCATCATTTTGTTTACGTTTGGCATTCGCTTCTCTATTTCTCCTCCTCTTTCTCTCTCTCTCGCTCGTTACAAAGTAGTTAACCCTACTTAAGATTAAAGTGCATACTCTTAGATTCTAAATTTAAGACGTAATATATATCTTTAGTTATTTTTTCGTCGTTCTTAGTCGTAGGAGTACGAGTTATGCCAATGCCAAAGCCAAAGAGCTGTCTACATTTTTACTGTAGGCCAGCTAAGCGACTAAACCAAAAGTGGAACAAAATATGTATAAATAATGTATACATACATACATACATATATGATATGTGCGCACATATGTATATATATAAATAAGCATATTTTTCTACGGGCAGTTGTCGAAGCAACTATATCTATACATAAATTTATATTTATATATAATGTGAACCAAATAATGAACTGATTTAATAATGAAATAAAATTTTTTTGAATACAACAAAAAGAATTGAGTTTGCGTGCAATGCCTTTTGCCTTTATTTTTTTCCAAAAATCATTTCAAAAACTTTTAAATATACATACTTCATGATGCTAAACTGTCCTATAACGTTCATACTTAATTATAACAAACAATAAATTATATATGTAAATATAGAAGCGTCCATAGTCCGGCGTTATTCAATGAGTTGTGTATAAAAAAAATGTAATAATCAATAAGCAACAAATATGCTGTATATATATATATAAAATAATAATCTATAATCAGGTCTATTAAACTACGGTTCCGGTACGGCAGAGGCAGCAGCCTCAGCAGCAGCAGTAGCAGTATTCGCAGCAGTCGCAGCAGTGGCATCTGCAGCATCCATTGCTGAGTCCGTTGTGGGCACAGCATCTGCACTGATCTGTTTAGTTTTGATCCTCTTAACTGCTTTCTTCTTGGGCGCGCTGACATTTATGCGAATGCCTTTCTGCCTAGCCAATTGCTTTAGCTTCGTGTCCTGCGTATGGATAATGTTACTTCAATTGCCTTTTTAGTTAAATTTTTTAGATATTTGCTTACCTTCATCTCTTCCTCCTTGAGCTTGCCGCCAATTTCGCCGGAGCAACGCTTGGCGCCACAGAAGCAAGCCTTCTTGCCATTATTCATTAGATCATCCCATAGATAGTTAAATGTGAGTTCAGTATTCTGCAAAGATAATTAAATTGAAAAGTTTTCTTATATAGTTACCATATCATCTGCCTTACCTCTGGTATGTCCTTGATGGCGAATAGTCCCACACGATTAATACAATTCACAGTCCACTTTTGGGTGGCGCAGTTCGGCTCGCAGGAATGATTCATGAAACGTGCCAGATTTCCCTTGGGTCCCGCATCAATGATGAAATCTTTCTCAACGCCCAGAAAATAAAAGTTCTCATCGCGATCCTTTGTCTTTTGGGCCATGCGACGCTGGAATTCGGCATGATTGATTACCTCACCGACATACTCGATGATGAAGTCGCCCTCGTGAATGGGCTCACGGGTGACCAGGCCGAAGCCGCGCTCGTTCATGTAGACGACCTCGAGGCGTGGCGACTTGCGCAGCTCAAACAATTGATTCTCGCAGCGGGTGCCCGCATGACAGTAATCCGGGTGGCATTCGTGATAGAGCATGCGATTGAGGCAGCCCGACTCGGGGCCACAGGGATGTGCGCTGCCCGGCTTGCACTCGCAGATGTTCAGATCTTCCTCATTGTAGACGAACCGCACGGGCGGCACCGGCTTGTTAGCCTTGATCTTGATGTACGGCGGCGGATGCAGCTTATTGCCAGTTAATCGACCCAGGGCCTCTTCCTGCCGCTTCCCTTTGATGATCTTGAGGAAGCGTGTTGCCTCCTCCACGCCGGCCGTATAACGCTTGGACATTAGGGACTTGCTCTTGTTGCCGTCGCCAGTGTCGCCCTCAATATACAGATAAACGCGTCGACGCGATATCCAGCCGTGATCGTTGGTGCCAAAGAAGCGCACCACAAAGTCATTCAAGCCATGCGGCTTCTTCAGTATATTGTTGGGTATCTCAGTGGGCGGCAATATGATGGCCGGCCACCAGCGGAAGTTATTGAACTTGGCCCACACGATCTCGCCGTATAGGGGCAGACGTCCGCTCTCGCACTCCTCGCAGATGTAGCTCTCGTTGGTCTTGATTGGAATGTTGCGGCAGTGGGCGTGCACCGCAATGGGGCAGGTCTCGCAGCAGAGCAGCTCGCCGCCCCGCACGCAGATGTAGCACCACAGCACATTTAGATTGGCGTCCGCCTTGGCGATGTTGTGCCTGGGACAAATTAGATGATTGACGGTCAGCATGCGCGAGCCGGCTGGAATGCAGCGTGAGTCCTGATGGTAGGTGGCCGGACACTTGACGCACTTGGTCAACTTGGCGCTGCCCAGCTGCTGATACTTGCCACTAGGATCTTCCGAGACGCAGGTGTGGCAGACATGCATCGGACAGCGTGTGATGGAGTTGCTGAAGCTCGCCTGCGGCCAATACTTGCAGCAGCTGGCATGGAACACGCTGTTGCACAGGGGCTGGCTGCAGTGGATCAACTTGTTGTTGGTTGTTGTTGTTGTGGTTGACTCCTCTGTCTCGGGCTTGATGGGTGAAGTGGGCGGCGAGCTGGCTGGCAATTGATGCCCGTGGCATATGCAACAAGCATTCGATTTGCCAGAGGCGCACTCATGACATACGAGTGGCTCCTTCTCTTCCTGCTCATGCTCCTGCTTGAGCTCATCGCCCGTTACGTGCTTTATCAGCGCTGTCGTCGTCGTCGCCGTTGGCTCCACGTCTAGAACGGGCGATGAGCTGATTAACGGCTCAGGTGTGTTGCTAATTGCTTTTTGAGATTTCATCGATTTGCCGTTGGCTGTGCCTTGCTGCGCCAGGCACGTGGCATGCAACCAGGTGTTGCAGTTGAGCGAACAGCGCTGTATATCGCCGCCCGGCTCGTAGCAGTATTTGCACACAGGCTCGCGACTTAGACCACGAAACAGATACTTGCGGTCCAGCTGCAGTATATCGTCGACCACTTCCTCAATGGCTCTGCCAATGGGTTTCTTCACTTTGTTTTGCTCCACAAGTGGTCGATCCGGTTCCATTAGCTCTGGAGTATTTAGTGTGGAGTGGGCTGCAGCAGCATTCGAGCTAGACGGCACAACCGGCGTTAGGCTGCGTCGCAGCATCATGGTCTTTAGACGATTCGAGAGACGTTTTATGGTGCCAACGCCGCGTCCGCGCTCCGCGCTTAGCCGAGCCGAACCCAACAGCTCTGCATCGCCATTGGCCAAGTCGCGCTCCAATTCGCGCAGCTGCAGTTGCTTCAGGGACCAAATGTTACGGACCACCGCTAGTAGCACCTTTTCCACCTTCTCGTCCTGCCGATGGACCAACACGTACTCCTTGACCGCATTGAACAGTTGACCAAACTCGGGATTCTCATAGTTGACTAAGTCGGGTGAGTGCATCTTCTCCGCAGAAGCATCCGGAACTGAAGAACTGTAGCCCACCTGGGCCTCAACGTTGCCGCTGAGCTTGCGCCGCTTTGCACGCATCTGGTGATTGTGCTTGACGGGCGAATAGGCTGGACTGAACGGCGTAGAGGAACGTTCGCGCTTAACGGCCACCAGCTGACCCGTGGATGTGGACTTGGCCAGCAAATTATCGGTGGAGTCATACAGGCTGCTGCCCACATCGGAGGTGTCGTGACGGACGGACTTCGTCTGCTTGCGTTTCTCCTTATTCTGAATGCTGCAGGGAGCAGAAAGAAATATGATTTAGTATAAGAATTAGTTGATATTGGATTTGCTTCACTTACACGGCTGATTCGTAGATGTCAAAGAACTTTTGCATGCGCTCTGCATACGGCAGCTGAGCAACAATGTCTGCCTCGTCGATGGCTTGATGCCACACGAGCAGCTTATTCTGCTTGGCCACCATTTGGCGGTATTTGGCGCTGCGCGGCCCGAGCTTGATGCGCACTTCTTCGCGCAGCTCCTGGAACGCTTTGAGGCCGGCAAAGGGCAACAGATTCTCCGACTTGATCCAATTGTGACGACCATTGTCAGCAAAGAAGCGAACATGCACCTGTATGGGCATCGGCGCTCCGGGCGCACTGTCCGTGGACTTGCGTTGCGGATGCGTCTGTGGATTGCCCACAATCTGGCCCAGCTGATCCGGGCAAACCATGCAGGGCCAGTAGCAATAGGTAAACAGTTTGCCCCAATAGAGATCGCCCACCTGGTAGGTGGGCCAGCCCGCATCGGTGACAATGGACGAACCCTTTGCACTATCTAAACTAATGGATGAGGGTGACTTTATCGACTGCTCGCTATTATTGGCGGGCTCTATGTGATCTGGTGGAGATTGCAATGGCTCGACCTCTATTGCCGTGGACTCCACGGGGCTGTGGTCTGCATCCTTAATCTCCTTAACTTCAAGCTTTGGTTCAACACCATTTTGGTCATCAGTCTGAAATGTTTTGAGTTCAACAACCTCTTCCATTGGCTCAATTTTGATTGATAGCTCAGGTTGGTCAGGAGTCGCTCCCACTATGCCTTCTGCCTGCTGCAGCTGCTCTTCTACGCTCTTATCTACACTAGATTGGTTTACTTCATCATCCGATCGAGTGCTCTTAATCTTTTGCTTCGGGCCACGTTTCAGTTTCCGTTTGATCTGTTTGCGTGTTGGATTCACCAATGCCCCATCCTCAGCATCGCCCTCGAAGCCCGTGCTGTTGGGTGAATTAGCGCCATTTTTCATGAGCAACTTATCAATCGGACTCATGTAGGCCGTTATGTAGCTCTTGGGCGAGGCGACATCGCTGTCCCTATCTATGGCATTTAGTTCGCAGCTGCTGTTTAGAGGCTGATTACGTCGACGTGTTGTGCGCAATTTGTCTGCATTTTCAGGCATTGTGGTTATTGGTGAGTTGGCATTGGCATAGCCAATGTATTTGGGACTCAAGTTTGATTGCAAATTGATCAAGTCGCGCTTTCCTAGAGAGAGCGATTAGCCTTGAAACTAGTTTTGATTAAACAACTTTCTACTCACTATGTTGTGTTCTCGCTCGATGCTTTTCTCCAGTTGCATCCGTCTGTCGCAGCTCCGCTGTGTTGTGCTGTTCATTTTCCGTTTGCTGCTCACTACTGTCCGTCGCCGACTCGGCGTCGGTTAGCAAATTTCGCAGCAACAAATTTCCGGGAAAGCGTTTTGATTTGTTTGAGGATTGCAGTTCGGCTTTGCTTCGCGTTGGGGTTTTAGAGTCGGCAGTTGCGTCCGCCATTGCCACAGTTGTTGTATGAACAGCGCCAGCATTTTGCATGTCTGTATGTGTATTATTTGCGCTTAATTTCATTATTATAATTGCTTAATTATTCAGATTGCTTAAAACAAGCATACAAATAATACCAAGCATACCAAGCGCTTGCTTGCGCCAAATTTTTATGCAGTGTTGCATTAGCATACATCTGTGGTCACCCCAAGTCATTAACATATGCCGCAATATCATAACAGAGCGCACTAATGTTAAACCGAAAACAATCATTAGTTATTTTTGAAAACAACTATAACTAATTTTATTAATGCAGTTTGATTTGAAATGATAATTAAATCAGATTTTATTACAGTATTCAAAGAAAAATAGTGCACAATTCTTAAATTTGAATGTAACAGCTGAGAACGAAACACACAGCCTTAACAGTGCAGCTGTTGCTTAACAGTTCGTTAACAGTGCTACACAAATACTAATTTTATTAATGCAGATTGATTTGAAATGATATTAAACTAGATTTTATTACAGTATTCAAAGAAAAATAGTGTATAGTTCTTGAATTTGAATGTAACAGCTGTTGCTTAACAGTTCGTCACCAGTGTTGCACAAATACTAAATACTGTCAATTTAAAATACGTAGTTAATTTAAAGGGCACATAAATATGAGTATTTTAACTGTCTTTGGTCACACCACAACGACTGAGAAAAACATTTAATCCAAAATATAAATTGTATATAATTTAGTTGTGTCCATACAAAATGGACAATTTTGTAAAGACGCTCATCGAGGAAGTCAAATCGCAAGGAGTCTTTGACGAGTTCCGTTTCAATTGCTGCCTGGCGGATGTGGACACAAAGCCCGCATACCAGAATGTACGGAATCGTGTGGAGACTGCTGTCAATGAATTTCTGGGCAAACAACATTGGACGCCCGACACAAACAAAGTGCAGCTGAGGGAAAGACTGCGCAAACATTTGCTGGAGTAAGTCTACACTCATTTTAATCAGTTCCCAGTATAATTTGGGCCCTTACAGCTCCGATGTGCTGGACAAGGGCGTCGATCATATAGTGGATCAAGTGGTCAACCCGAAGGTGGCCACAATATTTGAGCCAAAAATTGAGAGCATTGCGTACAAGTATTTGGGCATTACCCCACCACCGCCACCCACAAATCCTCCGCCTCGTCCGCCACTGCTTCCAGCGCCGCCCTTGCCGCCCTACACTGGCCATGGTCTTGGCCATATGAATGGTGGCAGTCTACTTAAGGTGGAGACAACCGCTAGCCTGTTACCCACAGATTTGGAACAAATCAGTCCAGATTCTGATCGCGCAACCGTTAAGTCGGATGCGAAGGATGACAGCAAGGACGATGAGCTGCCTCCAGGTGTAGATATTGATGATATTCTCGATGACGATGATGCTACATCGCCTGCATTTGAGCCGGCCAGCAGCATTAAGGAAGACACAAATAATGCATCGCTAAACACATCCGACTCGGTTAAGGATGTCAAGGAGCTGGCGAATGACTCGCGAGACGCTGGCGCCTCGCAAGCCTCACAGCTATCCCAGGTTTCTAGCGATAGTCGTCTCACCATTGCCTCGACAGACGCACCACAGCAATCGTCCACTAACAACAGCGTTGAGCTGACGACGAACATTGCTGCCAGCATGTCCGAGGAGGCCCAAATGCCCAAGTTCAATGAGAACTCGAGCGATGCAAGCGACAACAGCGGGCGACAATTGCACTTTGATATCAAGCAGGATGCAATCACATTCGAGGGTTGGTGCTAAGTGAAATTCAACTTTTGTTTCTTTTATTCTAATCGTTTTCTACTTTCAGGCACTGAGCGCAGAAATTCCTTGTCGGAATGCTCGAATGGTGGAACGGGCCCTCTTTCCATTGAGGATGCCATCATGAGCGAGGTGAAGGCCAATATAAATGATGCTAGCGATAATCCCATAGCGACTATACCAAAGCCATCGCCAGAACCCATCAAATCCGAGAGCAATTTTGGCCTGTTTACGGAATCAAAACACAATTCACAGCCAATGATAGCCAAAGAAAGTGCAACGCCAGCGCTTCAGTTCCCTCCTTTGCCGGAAGAGCCGCCAATGCCGGAAATAAAACCGGAATTGCCGCCAATCGAGGATGCAAAGGCGGATGAGGCTGAGCCAGCGGTCCCAACGTTGCCAATTCTATCGGATGAGCTTAAAGATGAGATTAACAAATCTGTTGAATTGACCGCATCGCCTGCCTCCGCTTCCTCTTCCTCACAGACGAAAAAGCCTTCACATTCGAGGGACAAGGATAGACGTCAGCATTCACAGTCACACTCGCGCTCAGATGACAAACAGCGGCGTAAGAGTCGGGAACGTGATCGGGACCATGAAAAGTCGCGGAGCAAAACTTCTTCCAGCTCGAAACACTCCTCGTCCCATTCAACACATTCATCCAGCTCGAAGCATCGGAGCAGCAGTTCAAAAAATGACAAGAGCTCCACTACAAGCACATCCAGTCGTAGTAACCATGACTCTACCTCCTCCTCTAAGCGTTCCTCATCACGTCACGAATCCTCCTCATCCGCGCACAAGAAACACAAGTCCAGTTCATCTGGGTCACGCTCGGAGCGCGATCGGCCCAAAAGTCGCGACAGCAGAGAAACCCACAGCCATAGTCATCATAGTCGTAGCCACAACGGCAGCGGCAGCTCATCCTCCAACTCGAAGCGTGAACGGGAACGAGATCGTGATCGTGAACGGGATCGCAACAAGTCCAACTCCAATTCGACTTCCAATTCCGCCTCCAATTCCATAGCAGCAGTGATCCAAGATGATCACAACGAAGTCAAAGCAAAGCTACAAAAGCGACATAGCAATGACTCCAATGATGAGCCACCTGGCAGCTCTAGCAAATCACATGCAGACCCTGCTGAGAGTCAAACTAAAGACAATAGCACAGATGCAACAGTTCAAAATGGAAGCAAGTCAGCGGAGAGCAATGGCACGAATGGAACCAATGGCACCAATGGCACGACGAGTAACACTGAATCGGCTGAACTGGTGCCTGCCAGCAAGGTGGTCATCGTTAGTGAGATGCTGCAGCAATCGACAGCCAGCTTTGTAGAACTGAGCGGCGCAGGCTTAGCGCAAAAGCCAACAGAAGATGATAACAAAACTGAAGTAACTGAAAGTGAAGCAAAGGAAGCCGCTGAGGAATCAATGGCAACAGAAAATATAGTGCCTAAAACCAAGTCACCAGAGCCACTTGTGGAGGAAGTTGTGGATGCGGTTGTGGAGCCAGTTGAAGAGCCCATTGTGGAGGCAGCAGTAGGGCCAGTTGAAGAGCCCGTTGTGGAACCAGTTGTGGAATCCGTTGTGGAAGCAGCAGGAGATCCCGTTATGGAGCCACCAATCGAACCAGTTAAAACTTCAGCTGAGGCTGCAACGGAGCCAGCAGAAACTGAAAGCATTAAGGAAATACCTGAAGAGGTTAGTCCACAGCCTGAAGATAAAACGGAAGCAGTTGTTGATGCTGTTGCTGATCCACCAAATGCAGAACCCATCAAGGAAGTTGAGGCCAAAGTAGCTGCCGATAGTATTACCCATTTTGAGCAGGACGCTGAGCAGTTCAAGGCGCGTCTGCGGCTGATTGAGCAACACATTAAGGACCGACGTCAGCTGGTCAACGTTTTCAGTGAGCTCGGGGAGACAAGTGATCCGCGTCGAAGTGTGAGCAAACGTCGTCTCAGCAGCGAGGCCTCGTCTTCCAAAGAGCAGTGCAGTTTCAGCAGCAGCGGTAGCAGCACCTCAGGCAGTCCCAATGCCAAGGCCAAGAGAACACGTCGCGATGAGGCAAAGACATCGCCCACACCATCTGAGATTAGCGTGAATTCCAAGGAGAACGAAGAGCATGAGAAAGGTAAATGGAGATCTTTCTACTCTTGCAAGAAACTAATCAATCCCATTTCAATTACTTACATATACATGAATATAGCTATATACATATATCTATCTGTACATATCTGCCTTTGTTTTCTATTCACATGCCCTCCACACGCATAAACCCTAAATCCATATATCGCCCATTATGTAGATTCTCTAGAGCTCTAAAACTGGGTAAGACTCGAGCATATCTAACACATTTCTATTGTAGTCTTAAAACCCTTAACTTAAATAGAAGTCAAGTCGTATATATCTTATATCTTATATATTTTCATTCACAGGTAACTTGTCGGGCAGACGTCTTAGCCAAAAGCTCTGCCAGCAGCAGCGCTACACGAACGATGATCTCTACAAGCCACGCCCCGTTTTGTCGCAGCGTTCGCGCCGTCGTGGCCTGGATTCAATCCTCTAGCTTGTGCTTCACACACACGCAGACACACACACTAAAGAAACGCGAATCAAATCAAATATAAATATGTAAAAATAATAATAATAATAGTAATATAATTGATAATAAAAAGGCAATTGTTCTTGTTGCATTTGACATAAAACAGTTTGTTTTTTTTTTTTTTGTATAGCCATTTAATTATTTTTGGGGGTTCTTTTGTTTTTTGTCCATTGTTGATCTTTTTTTGTTGCTGTTTGTCTCTTCAATTGTTTAACAATAAAATGTATTAATTTAAAGGGCTACCGATTACATTTATAAATAGCAAGTGCACATTTATATACATAGTTATATATATGTATAGAATGTAGTAAATAAAAATAACAAACAATAAACATAATGTATGATGTATTTGCATGTGGTTGAATATATTTATATAGTATTTCGTCCCGGAGACTCGATCCACTGCTCGATTGTGATGCCGTCTACAGAATTGAACTCTTTTTTTCTTCATCTCTTTTTAGCCTAAAAACTTTGGTACATTTAAGTATTGATCAATTAACTGGTACAGCGATTAAATAAACAAACAAACAATAATTAATAATAATACAACTTTAACAATTGGGAATCACAATCGAGCACTGGATCGGATCGGTTAGCCAGGGACAACATCTGGGATCATTCATACATATGTGGTATACTAAGCAGTTGTTTATCGAAACTAATTGAAAATTTGTTGTATTTTGTAACAGCATAAAGTGTATTTGTTTTAATTGTAATTTGATTACAAATCAATTAATTTTTCCCGCGAAAGACGATTTTTTCTTTTTGTTTTTGTTTTGTTTGCATTGCGCTTTATGTTTTTTGCATTTAGCATTTTCTTTTTACTTTAACAACATAAACATAAATATATTCATATACGTATATATACTTTTAAATTTGTTTAAAAAAAAATCATCGCAGTAATACATAATTTTAGGTAATAGTATTTTACAAGTAGGTTTCCTCTCATCATTTTCAAGTAACATAGATACAATATTATTATCAGTATTTTTAACAAGAATTTCGCAGATGACTGTATCGTATGTTTGTGGGTGTATGTGTGTGTGTATGTTTGTGTGTGTGTTTGTGTGTGTTTGTGTATAGGGGGGGGAGGGGAGGAGGGGGGTTGCAAGAGTTTTGTGCACAACAACAACTACAATTTAACCTCCCACTATGGAGTGATAAAACTCTCACACCGACTCCACGCCGATTATTCAAACAAAAGCAGCCAAAACGAAGGGCAAAGAACGGGCAATGGCAGTCGCCAAGCGTTTCAAACGCCGTGTCCGACACCATCGCAGTCTTCTCCTCATTCTTCGCCAAATATTTACATACACATATTCTGCTTCGCTCCGGCTGCCCTCTTAACTAAAAGCTACGCTTATTTTTAGTCGCTGCCCAGCTTACGTACTGGAGAAGCCCCGCTCATACGGACTCTTCACTTCCGTGTGCCTCGTATGCATGTTGATGGTGGGCGCAGCGGTTCGTGTGGATAGCTCACAGACCGTCTTAATGGCACCGGACGCACTCACACTTGGCGGTGCCGGCTGGTGAATCGTTGTTACCTCCTTGACCGTGAGGTCGGCCAAGTCTTCACCTGGCTCCTCACCCTCACTCTTGGGCAGCACATAGTCGACATTTTGCTTAGGTTTGGCCAGCCCAGAGCGGCCCGTAATTGACGATTTATACTCCTCCGGCTTCAAGCCGCACAAATAGAACTTGAAGAACTCGTACGTGGACCAACAGATGGCTGTGGCGGGCATGGAGTACAACACACGCGCCGTTATGCCCTTAAAGAATCCACGGGCTCCGGCCATTCGGTAAATCTACAAACAATAGGAATACATATTAGTTGCAATCAATTTATTCAGTCAGTGCTCGTTGGTTATCTACTTTTCGGCTGGCTTCCAGCATGCCCTTGGTGAGTCCTGTTTCCTGCGTGTTAAGCAGAGTCTTAATCACATCCATTGGCGTCGTTATGGCCGCTGCAGCTGCACCAGCCGCTCCACCAGCTGCCATATGTACCACTGGATTATACTTGCGCTCCACATTTAACTATATGAATTAGTTAAAATAGTTTAGTAAAGTTTTTTCTCTCTCTTAACTCTTTAATCTTACCATATTTTGTAGAAATTCGTATGTTGTAAAATGAATTGTCTGATATGGTATATTCATGACCAGCTGCGTTGAGTAGGAGCGATAGAAGGCACCGATGCCCTCCTTGAGGTAAACGTCCCGCATGCATCGTATAACCGAGGTATATGGCGAGTTGTACATTTGCATGCGCTGCTTGATCACGTCCGTGGGATTGGAAATGGCATCATGTATGAGCGTCGCCACCGAACCGGATACCACTAAAAACCAAGCCAAACCCAACGATAATGAGGTCAATATATCAAATGGGTTAGTTTATAGCTGCAACGCACCATAGTTTAGATGATTGTGTGACGTGACCTTCGCCAGCGATTCCTTTGTCATCTCATAGACAGCAAAATATAATGAATGAGCGGGTCCAGCGCCAAGTACTACAGCGCTAGCTCCTCGCACGGGCCTAAATGCAATAAATAGAATAATATTAGTAAAAGAAGATGTAATATTAAAATGCATACTAAATGCATACCTCATTAGACCCTCTCGCGAGATCATGTTCCGTAACGTAGCCATGATATTCAAATGAGCTGTAGGCGATGTTAGACTCTGCATGCGTGTCTGTAAGGATCAGAGATAAAAATATAAAGAAAATCAATATTAGTTACATTTTTGAATTAAAATAATAAACCTGTGTTAATAATTGCTATAATTATATTGTTATAGATTCATATTTTTCTATAATTATTCTATAAATTAACATAAATCATTTACACATCATATTTATTAATTAGCATAAATATGATTAGCTTAACTTTAAATTGCAATAATGTTAACAACAGAGTGCCAAAAGAAAACATGTTACATCAATGCAATTAACAGCTCATAACCATTGATGCCATTTCAGCTTTTTCCCGTCAGATCAGACTTTTAAAAGTCCGTTTGCGGTAGGAATTGGAAAGCTAATTTTATTAACAGTGGCTCTGCTGCAACACGCTGCATTAATGTTAGCTACAGCCTATAGCAATGTTTGATCAAACGTGAATTTTATTAACAGCTGCAATCATCGTACATCAATGTTATTAACAGTCATAACAGAGATGTGCATCAAAGTCAATGTTAATAACAGAAATTCAGAAGTCGCCATTCATGTTATTTACAGATCAGCACAAAATATAGTATTCATGAGTTACTCATTGAATACAGCTACAAAATAAATTGAATTTCACCAGAAATTCATTCAAGACGTGGAAAATATATGTATATATACTTATGTATGTGCAATATAAACAGAAGGGGAAATCGGCAAGTGCACATCTTTATTGCATCAGTGGAGTGGATGAATGTTGCAAACAGATGTCAAAGACTTCCAAGAAAATATATGTATGATAAGATAAAATCCTAATCAGAAATAAAAGCTACGTGATATTTCTCAGAAATTTAAAGCAATATAATAGAATAAATATTTTACTGTAGACTAATTGAAGCGCAGAGCAATTTGAATATAGAACACAAAGTAAACTAGCTAATAGATTTCTTGGAAAGCCAATAGTAAGGCGTAATGCCATTACAATCTCGCTAGTTACACAGTAATTTTCCATTTATGATTTGACAGCATCCCTTGCCATATAAATTACAGAGAACGCGACACGAATACGATAAGATTAAACTGTTACTATACAACAATGGCTAACAATTTATCTATTCACAAAGAGCACGCCACATACATATGAATATATAATATATAATTATTATATATATATATATATAGTTAAAGTATATGTATAACAAGTGAACGCCCGCACTATCAAATCAACGCCGACAACAACGATATCAGCGTCAACGAGAAGCCAATTCAAGGTGATGAAAATCAACAATTTCCAAGCCAAAAGCCACATCGATCGTGTGCTCGACGATGATCAAACGAATCTGTTTTTAATTAAAAACAAATACTTTAAGGAGTGTCTGGCCAATATATAAACATATAAATATATATGTGCGATGATAATATATATTGTATTTATATGATTACGCAAGATACACTTATTGATGCATTGCGGGTTTTCATACATATACTCCATTTATATTGTAGAGCCCTTGAGTCAGCAACAATTTACTTTAAGGCAGAGTAGACTAATAGAATAATTCTCTATATTTTTAACTAGTTTTATTTGCAAGGGTTTGTTTAATGTAAGAGGTTGGAAATAGATATCATATTTCTAACATTAATGAGCATAAGCGAAGATCTTCTCCTCGAATAATCTTTGTAATATTTTGGGTTTAAGAGAAGTGAATTGCATCTAATGTACGAAGATTTATATATAAATATAGGTAATCTATTTAAAGATATATGTATATGTATGTAAACTCTATATAATGTACGAAGATTTGTAGAAAATCTATTTAAAAGATATATGTCTATATGATCTGTTTATCTATAGTTATCTATAAATCTTCGAACATTGTATACAGTCATTTTTCTTAAACTCAAAATATATAGATCAGTCGAGTAGAAGATTTGAACTTAGGTGCATTTATAAGATATACGTATATTTATATATCTTTTAAATAGATGATATATTTATCTATAGAGCTTCGTACATGACATACAATTACCTTCTCTTAAACCCAAAATTCAACCCAAATTACTATATCACTTTATCCCTTAACAAATGCATTCTGCAATAACCTTCCACAACTGAAAACCTCCCCCCAGCTGGCATTCCGTAGAAAGCCTTCTTGATAAGCAAAATGCCAAATCAGCAATAAAGAAAAAAAAAACAAAAAAAAAAAAACAGCAGAATCTAATACAATTATTTATAAACTAAAACAAGCAATAGCAACAACAGCAGCAACAAAGTTGTTTGTTTAATTGTCGCTCAATTGAGAATTTTACTCGGAATGTGTCGTAACGCCTGGAAATAAGCTCGTCACAGTGTGACAATAAATAGCTGTACATATGTATGTCTCTACATACATATATGTGTGTGTTTGTTTATATATGCACATATATGAATGTATATATATGATTACTCGTCGTCTGTCGATGACGCCGGGAATCCCTAGCCAGCTTTAGTTTGGCATTTAATTGCCAGCCGCCCGTCAAATATGGATCGTTCATATTTATATGAAGAATTATGGCAAAAATAAACATTTTAGTTTTACTTTCAATACTCGTTCGTGCAATGACAAAGAGTTTATTGGTGATGTGCGTGCGAATGGAAAGCAGTTAGCAGCTATTAAAATATCTATGCAAACAGTGCTAAGTTTTTGTTTGAATTCGCCCACTGGGAATGAAATCAGGAATTGATTTACATATATACTCTAACATAAGTGTTAATGGTTCTACAGAGAATTGCAATTTACATAGTCGTGTAGCAAAAGATACAAATTTATTAGGCACTCGCTTGTGTCCGTTGAGGTTTGTTTCAGATCTGGAATATTATTTATATTTATAACTATTGCAATTTTTTAGATAGAATTTCAAATGGAATGGAATACGAATATCTATCAAACATCCCAATGGACTTAACAGAATTGATATATATCATATATCATATATATATATATATCATATACCATATATAAATAATCTATCTAATATATATATCACCATTATATATCTTATTAAAATGGTGTGATTCTATTCTAGGATCAAAAACTAGCAGTTAGATCAGTGTGTTGACGTTTTCTACAGTTAGATGGTCTGCCCTTTAGGTCATAGCAAATCGGAAAACATTAACTTTTTATCTATATAAATTTGAGCTGCTCATGCAACCGAATGTAATATTTGTACTTGTATTCTGGTTTTCGTTGAGAAAATCAATAATCGTTCGGCTCGGCAAACGAAGTGAATGTTGTACGTACTCGCAAACGAGTAAATATTTTTTCTTAAATCCAAGAATCAGCCATGCTGAGTGCATGCCGAGCACTCATATGTACATATATGTTCACACTTTGCATATATACATATTAATAAGATAATACATTTACTCAAATGCGAACAACCGCAATGACGTTCCATGGTTAAGTGCGCAAATACATAGATGGATGTACTAGGCACGTATGTGTGTATGTGGGTGTGTGTGTAGCTCTCAATTCACTGGAATATGAGCACTATAAAAATCTATAAAAGATTTTATAACCTTTTTTGTACCTACAAGATTTGATACTCTAGAGAAATGTTTAAGATTAGGTTTTCTTTAGCAAAGTTAAAGCTTAGCATATTTAATAGCGAAATCTGCCTTTCTATCTGATTCTCATGGTACACAAAGACTACTATACTTTTGTTATACTCTTTCT
Source organism: Drosophila hamatofila (assembly GCA_035045345.1). NCBI lineage: Eukaryota > Metazoa > Arthropoda > Insecta > Diptera > Drosophilidae > Drosophila > Drosophila hamatofila. The sequence continues at coordinate 3,838,236 of JAWNPA010000020.1, read as the reverse complement.
TATAAGTTAATATAGTTGAAACTGTCTTTTATTTTTATTCGTTTACTATACTAGAATCATGCCTATTTAAATTGCCTTTGTATGCGATTCTCAGAAATGCAAAATCACTTACAAAATTAATTTTTCTTGTACAATTTATATATTTGTAAAGGGTACTCTTTAGTCTGGCATTATTTGCTTTTCTCTTTTCAGCATTCGTCAAAAAGCTAATCAGAAGTCAATGTACAACGTAAACATTGATATCATTTGCAACAATTCTCATTGTCGTGATGAACTTGTTCAACAGTATTCCTGTGTATATATGTACATACATATCTACAATAAATATACATACAATATACAAAGTGGTTTCGATAGTTGCAAATTGTGAAATTGAACAGACTTTGACAAGTGGAAGGCTCTGACGTATTTATTACTCTACTATTCATATATTATTTTTATCATATATGTGTCCAATTAGATTATATCATAATGCGTGACTTAGCTACCGCCACCGAATAAATGAAAGCTAATCTTATCTGTCAAAATATATGTATGTATATATTTTATAACACCGTCAAGAACGTGACTGATAAGCGGCAAGTTGCTAAGCACACGGTCAGCGTGACACAGATAAATCTTCTAAGCTAAGCTGAGCAATGCGAATTGGAATCTGAATTCCCAATAACAGAGGATTTTGGGGGTGTGGTTGGGCGGCGAGCAACGCGCGCATTGCTGAGCAGCAGACCCCAAAGAAATTACATCACGATTATGCCGAGGCACAAGACGAAAACACTAGCACACCAACACAAACAGAGACACACACGCACACAAATGGGTACAAAGATATGCGCAATTGTGAGGTTAGGTACGTTATGTTTATGCACTACTTCGATTACATACACAGCTTTTGGTGTTCATTGGAAAAGTGAAAAACAAAAACATCATCGGATATCAATACGAACACTCACCTTAACCGAGTCCAGCGGATACATGACAACATGCTCCAATACGCCCGCTAGCGCGCCAGCAGTCATATTAATACCGACGCTGGTCGTCGGCAGCGATTCGTAGTCATCCATATTCATGGCGTTGTTGGCCTCTGTTAGAATTTGGAATTGACTTTGATATCCCAAATAAAATTCTTATAAGAATCTCTTTAACAATTTACGAAAAGAAAAGTGTAGTGAGCAGCCGCTTGCGTTGCTTGCGCCGTTGCTTGCGTTATTGGCGTTTCTTTTGCTTTGACAGTGTGATTTCTCTTCGCTTCTGCCTTTCTCCTCAACTTTCGCAGCGAGTTTACAGGCACTGCCACCAGCGAGCAGCTGATAAGCGAACGCGAGCACGCACTTTGGATGATATTGCCTTACGTTGCGCGCAAACACACACACATCTGCACAGAAACACACACACGCGCGTTCGTACTATTATTATTATTATTATTTGCGGTGAATTTAGATGTGGGGGCACGCAACTGGGTTGAAGTTGAAGGACTAATTCACATCGATTGCCGGCGTACTTTAATTTGCACACTAGTAATTTTGTTGTATAACACGGTTGCGGGCCTTTTCCGTGTTAGCGGTCTTCTCATGTGTATATGTATGTTTATGTATGTAAGTAGAGGACGGCGGATGTATGGGACTACGCGAAACTATAATTGACGGGTGCACCACCTCCACGCACGACGAACAGCAATGAAATGTTGCTATCCGTTGCCGATTTTGTTGCTGCTGCTCGCTCGCATTCGAGCGTCTCGCTGCTGCTGCTGCTGTCACTGTGCGCTGCTGCCGTGGCGCATTCTATAAAATGTGTTCTAAAAAATTAACTAGATTATAAAATAGATATACGGTTTTGCGATGTGTATGATAACTAACTCACACAAATGTTGAACGTATGTAAAATCATTGAATTTTTAAGCCAACTACAAATCTTAAATCGTGCTTGCAAGTTGAGCTGAGTGCACGTGTGTGTGTGTGTGTGTGTATGTGTATATGTAAGCATGGGAGCATGGGAGACGAACGCAATCAAAAAGAAATGTCAAAAACAGCTTGAACTGAATGTTATCGAATGTTACCCTGCCCTGGCTACTTTACAAACACAGAGTAAAATGCTATCGATATTTTTACTTCGATTTTAATATATTTTGTCATTGGTTTGGAGCTGACAGTATAAAAAACAAAAATAGGTATAATTTGTTTAGTTGTTAAGTTTTAGCAATAAATAGGAAAAGTGTAAGTAACTACATTGCTAGCGCCAACCTTGTAACTATAAAATAATAGTTTCAAATACTTTTCGTAAGGTGGCAACACTCTCGCAAGTTATTTATACGCTTTGTCTGCGACGCGACGGCGTCATTTTGGTGTGCGAAAAGCGTTCGGTCGGTCAACTTCTTACGTGGGGAGTTACAACAGATTCTGTTGGTCATCCAAAGTCGTTCAACTGACGTGGCCAAAAGCCAATTAAAAGTAATTTATCAGTCAAGTTGTAAATAACATAAAGATGAAGCAGTTCCTGCTGCTCGGCCTTTTGCTTTTAGCAGGTAAATATTTCACTGCAATGCCACGCATCGAATTTGTTGCCGGCACTTTAACCTAATTTTTGATTTAAACAATTTAATTTATATTGCTGAAACTTGTGCGAAATTAGGCATAAATCAAATTGTCGCTGATGAAACGGACAGCGTGGAGACGATTGATCTGGATATGGGTGCCTTCAAGGAAGGCTCTAGAACAGGTAAGAGTCGTAGTGCACACGCCCCCTGCCGGTCAGCAGCCGCTCTCTTTTTGTACACGTCAGCGTTAAGTTTTTACCGTTGTCCATGCTGACGCCCCTTATCTCCACACAAGTGCATGCTTACTCATATGTGTACTTATGTATCTGAATGTAAATTAATTTACTATAGATGCCGAAACGTTAAAGCGGGAAGAAGAAGCTATTCAATTGGATGGTCTTAATGTGGCGCAGCTGAAAGAAATACGCGAAAAGGTAGGCGCACACACCCACATGAACACACTTAAATAGTATTAAGTACACATACTTCATTCATAAATATGACGAATCCTATTTCGTATTTAAGGATTTAGTTATTTGCCCGCATACACACATACATATATGTACATATATACACATACATGTACACGCATACATACACACACATATACATATATACTTACATATACGCCCCCATTCATAAATTAGTGAAATCTAATCAGGCGTGCTCGACTATCAAATACGATTTAATCTTTTTTGCCTGCATTAAATGGATATTTTTGTTTTATTAGATTTATGTATATTTATACAATTATTTCTAAATATTTATATATTTCTTTTTGTCTAGGCTGAAAAATTCACATTCCAAACGGAGGTGAATCGCATGATGAAGCTGATTATTAATTCGTTGTATCGCAACAAGGAGATCTTCTTGCGTGAGTTAATCTCCAATGCGTCCGATGCCATTGACAAGATTCGTCTGTTGGCGCTAACCAATAGCAAGGAACTTGAAACGAATCCTGAATTGCATATACGCATCAAGGCCGACAAGGAGAACAAAGTGTTGCACATTTTGGATTCGGGCATTGGCATGACGCATCAGGATCTCATTAACAATTTGGGCACGATTGCCAAGTCTGGTACAGCGGATTTCCTGGCCAAAATGCAGGATCCGAGCAAATCAGAGGGTCAGGACTTGAATGATATGATTGGACAGTTCGGTGTCGGCTTCTATTCGGCCTTCCTGGTCGCTGATCGTGTTGTGGTCACCACTAAGCACAACGATGACAAACAATACATCTGGGAGTCGGATGCCAATAGCTTCTCCATTACAGAAGATCCACGTGGCGATACGCTGAAGCGTGGCTCCATCATTTCGCTGTACTTGAAAGACGAGGCTCTGGACTTTTTGGAGGAGGATACCGTGCGTGATTTGATTCGCAAATACTCGCAGTTCATCAACTTCCCCATTCTGATGTGGTCCAGCAAGACCGTCGAAGAGGAGGTGCCCATCGAGGATGAAGCGCCCGAGGCCGACAAGACTGAAGATGACGTGGAGGATGCTGATGAGGATGCCAAGGTTGAGGAGGACACCGAGCAGGATAAGCCAAAAACCAAGAAGGTTTCCAAGACCATCTGGGACTGGCTGCTGATCAATGATAGCAAACCCATCTGGACACGCAAGCCCGCCGAAGTCACCGAGGAGGAATACAATGCATTCTATAAGAGTCTGACCAAGGACTCGAGTGAACCCCTAACCCAAACCCATTTCGTGGCCGAGGGCGAGGTCACTTTCAAGAGTTTGCTGTACATTCCAAAGGTTCAGCCATCTGAGTCCTTCAACCGCTATGGCACCAAATCCGATAACATCAAGCTCTACGTGCGCCGTGTGTTCATCACCGATGAGTTCAACGACATGATGCCCAACTACTTAAGCTTCATTCGCGGCGTGGTCGACTCTGATGATCTGCCATTGAATGTCTCTCGTGAAACTCTGCAGCAGCACAAGCTGATCAAGGTCATCAAAAAGAAGCTGGTGCGCAAGGTACTGGACATGATCAAGAAGATCGACAAGGCCGCATACGAGAAGTTCTGGAAGGAGTTCTCCACCAAGTAAGTGCAATTAGAGGAAGCTTTTTATAGAAATATATACTAATTTGTATACTCTCGTCTCAGCATCAAATTGGGCGTCATGGAGGATCCCAGCAATCGTTCACGCCTGGCTAAGCTGCTGCGCTTCCAGAGCTCCAATGGCAAGGGCGTCACCTCGCTGGCCGAGTACGTGGAACGCATGAAGTCCAAGCAGGAGCATATCTACTATATTGCCGGCGCCAACCGTGCTGAGGTCGAGAAGTCGCCGTTCGTTGAGCGTCTGTTGAGCAAGGGCTATGAGGTGTTGTTTTTGGTCGAGGCTGTTGATGAATATTGCATCTCTGCACTGCCTGAATTCGATGGCAAGAAATTCCAGAATGTTGCCAAGGAGGGCTTCAAGCTAAACGAATCGGAGAAGAGCAAAGAGAAGTTTGAGCTGCTGAAGAACACATTCGAGCCATTGGTCAAATGGTTGAGCGAGGTGGCCCTCAAGGATGAGATTAGCAAGGCTCAGGTATCGGAGCGTCTGAGCAACTCGCCATGCGCTTTGGTGGCCAGTGTGTTCGGCTGGACCGGCAACATGGAGCGTTTGGCCATGTCCAATGCCCATCAAAAGGCCGATGATCCACAGCGTAGCTACTACCTCAACCAGAAGAAAACGTTAGAGATTAATCCCAGACATCCGCTGATGCGTGAACTGTTGCGTCGCGTCGAATCCGATGAGGCTGATCAAACGGCCAAGGATATGGCTGTCATGATGTTCCGCACCGCCACCCTGCGCTCCGGCTACATGCTGCAGGAGACATCTAACTTTGCCGACAGCATTGAGCGTATGATGCGTCAGACTCTGGGCGTGCCACTGGACGAGCAAATTGAGTTCGATGAGGATGACGCTGATGACAGTGATGAGGTCAAGGGTAGCAGCGAGACGAGCAGCAATGCCGATGAGGACGACGAGGAGCAGCAGCATGATGAGCTCTAAGACACCAGTGATCAATCATCCCATATGTCCATACTATAACATCCCACATGCAAAATATATATATATATATATATATATATGTATGTATGTATATGAATTGTGTAAATATGCGATTGTGGAAGACAGACTGAGTACATACCCTACGCATGTGCGCAGGTGATACACTACCGTTGCATCAACAGTACATCCACTTAGATACTTGTTTAGATTTAAGAATAAAAATCCAGCTCTCTCTCCTTGTTGTATTGCTCAAAAAAAGGCGAAATTCGATTATTATTATAATGTGCAAGCAATTGAGAGATTTAAATGAATTGAATGCGTAACAGAGAAGATTCCAAAATAAATCTAAATACAATTGAAATAAAGTATATTTAAATAGATAAATAAAAACAATTTGTGGCCTGATCAATCAGTCATCCAAAAACGATTTCATCGGCTCATTGTTGACAGCTCTAAGGTAGGTGTCGTACTTAAGTTGATCCGCAATCTGATGCACTGCCTCCTGCTGCGTGAGCTTGAACTTGTCCATGAAGAGACGAACTATCCAAAGTGGCAGTAAGCCATTTATGATTAGTGAACCATGGGGCTGCAAAGAGAGAAAATTGAAATTTTAAAAATTATCTATATAATTTAGGATGATTAATTTGACTTACGCCTGATTTGTTATACACCTCGGCCAATTTCTTCAGCATGCTGTCGCGTATTGTTTTATTTAGAATATCCATGATGTGATAGTGATCGATGCTCATGTAGCTAGTTGTTTGATACTTGTGCTTTCGCTCCCTGAAAAGGCGATCGAAATCTGCTCGATATGTCTCAAATGTGCTCAACACAGATGCCTCATCCATATCCTGGAGCAGACTGGGAATAAGTTTGTAATATAATGTCTATATAAATAGGATATATAAAAGAAGCTGACCACTATTTAGGATTACAGCTTATAGATTTGCATTAATAAGATAGATAGGCCATTAAAATCTGCAATCAACCGATGTGTCTTTGGTTTAGACTACATCAACTATCTATATACTACATATATACAAAAGATTAGTACTATAACTAGTGCTTTGAGCCACTTGAACGTTAAACAGAAAAAAGGCAAAAAAAAAAAAAAAAAAAAAAAAAAAAACAACATATAGATAAACATTAGTATTCTTTTTTATGCGTTCTCCATACAATATTAAATGAAGTCTTACAGAATCTTAACTTCACGCGGCTTGGGCACTTTAAGCATGTCATTAAGTTCCTTTAGCGCAGCACTATCAATTCTAGATCCACCGAGCTGATCAAAGCTCCACTCTTTGGTGTCAGTTTTGTTCTCTGTTTGTTTCTGTTGGTTACCAAGTGGTTTACTCTTTGATCCCTTCTCAAAACTGGAGTCGGTAAATTGATCAGCTAGTTTTTGTTTTGGTTTGCGTGTTGATTTACCGCTGTAAAATATCGAATACTTAAGTATATGCAGATATAGTTTTATTAACTTTGTCAATTTAGTACCTCATAACAAATTCATTATAACGATTTGGTCTCACAGGAGAACGAGCTGAACGACGTTCCGTCTTTGGCTCCACGGAGGTTGAACTGTAAATTGGTTAAGAGAGATTATATTGAATTTATATTAAAGTTATATTTTAGAATACCGTGAAGCTGGACTTTTACTGCGCTGAGCTGTGCTGTTCTGAGACGCAGCCTGTTGGCTTTTTGGGGTTGGCGTCACGTACTTGTTTTGTCTGTGATTGCCCACCGAAATGGATCGACGACCACGTTTTCTGTTCGATTTTAAGATATCTGAACGTTGCGTTTTAGGGTCTTCATCAGGCGGCTGCGACTGTTCGGAGTTACTAAAGAAAAGGTAAAATGTTAAGCTATATTGAATTGCTATGGCGGCACATGGAAAACATTACCTGCTTTTATTTGCTGTCTTCTTCTTATTCGAGCTAACCGGGTTAAGCTTTACTTTCTCAACCTCGACTGCTGCTTCTTTAGGCTTCTCGACTAGCTTGCGTTTTGCAGCCTTGGGGCTAACGATTGTTTCGTCCTCGTGTGATATATAGCGCAGCACGATCTCCACACCTAAATCACACTTTGTCTTATCTTGCAGTAGCTGATGTGCCGGCAGCAGCAGTTCCTTCGATGCGCTCACATTTACTTTGATGTGATCTATGAGCATCTGTGTGTTTAGTTTGGGCGCTTCTTCATGCCAATTGCCGATGCTGGCAAATAGGCGAAAGAGTCCGCTTTCAATTTTACTCCACCGAGCAGCTGTCATCCAGTTGAAGTCATTTTCCGGCTCCTTTTCAAATAAACTAACCGTATCTGGTAGTATTTTGATGATGCACAATATTCGATGCGATGCATACTGCATGACAAAAGTTTAATTTTGGTGCAGAGGGTATTAGTCTTTAAACTTACCATATATTGCTGAAGAACTACGCGATAAACACCGGCGCTTGAAAACGACATATTTATGAGTGCATCAATTCAAACAGCAACAAAAACTGGCTCAGAATTTAATACGTAAAGCGTTGCCACATTGATATTGGCGGCAATTTGAAAGCAGAGTAGGCAAAAAATATTCATTCGAGTGACCATATATTTGAATGAAATCGATATATTGTAGGAATATTAAACTTTATTATGATCTTAGCGTAATGAAAATACTGTAATTACTTAACAAAAATAACACTATTAAGTTAAGCTATAATTTGTGACGTGGCTTATTTGCATTTTTCAACTAGGAAACAGCATACCAGTCTTCAGTGTTATCTGAGACTCATCGAGTCTATCGATTAAAAAACTCAGTCGTTCAGTGTTGTTAACTATCAATTCGATTGAATGTTTGGCGCGCAATTAATTTCGAAACGGATGCAGCATTAAATTGGCTAATGAGAGAATATACTACGTTATCTGCCGCGCTTAGAATAGGTCATGTTTTCGATTTAACGACATAATGAATTCGTTATCAGCACAACAGCGTACGCGGATAATACAAGCGAGAGCTAATGCTAGCAAATTTGTGTTTCCGACAGGCCACACAGTTTTAAATGAGGCTCTGAATGAAGTAGACGCGCAAAAAGTTCCCTCTCGAGAGCGCGTAATTATCTTCATTAATTCAAATCGATCAATCAAAACTAAAAAACTGTCTTGTGTAGATTACACTTATGTATTTGCGAAAGGGTAAACGCGCAGTTGAAAAGGAAAATGTTTGAGATTAAAAAAATATATTCATTGATATGCGCTGTTGCCTTAATGGTCAGCGTTTTATTCGCTACTTGCGTAGCAAAGCCCGCAGCAGAGTCAAAACCCGAGATTGATGACGCCACAATTGATAACACTATACAAGTGAATCCAAATGTTGAATATTTGAGAGCCTATGCAAACCAAATGCTCAGCTATATGAATCGCAGCGTGGCGCCCTGCGATGATTTTTACGAGTACGCATGTGGCAACTGGAAAAATGTTAAGCCGGAGCGACAATCCCAGCACAAGCGCAGCAATCTGCTGGACATTGTTTACACGCTGGCCGATGTGGCCGAGGAGCTGCTGTTAGCGAACACAACGCTGGCCGAGGATCTGGGCTATGGAAGTGAGCTGAGGATTACACAACAGTTCTATAACGCATGCCTTGCCGCTGAGCTGTATCCGCTGCCAGCGGCCGACCCCGCTTATCTGGCGCTTATCAAGTCTGTTGGTGGCTTCCCCGCAGTTGAGGGCGATGCTTGGCTGGCCTCGAATTTCAGCTGGTTCAACATGAGCTCCCACTTGACGAATTATGGCGCCCAAGGGCTCATCAATGAAAAGAACCTGCCACAATATCCGTTCATGCCATACTTCAAGCTGCCCGAGCTGGGCTTCGACTACATTGTGCACAGCGACAACATCGCCACCAATGACACCAAAGGCTACAAGCTCAATGAGAAGCGTATGCGAGACTATCTGCAGGCTTACGGCCTGTCTGAGGAGAAGATAGTCGAGGTGATTACCGGTATCTTCGCCTTCTGGCGTGAGGTCCTGAAGATTGCAGATCGATTTGAGGAGGATTCGGACAAGTGTGATCTGCTGTCGGATGAGTTTGTCACAGAGCCATTTCCCCAATGGAAGCAATACTATGCGATTTCCTGGAATAACCTAAGTTTTGACCCGTATCCAGCTGAGCGCTTCTGTGACTTTTTCTACTACGAGCTGGACAAGGTGTGCGCCAAGCACAAAGCGGCCGCAGCCAACTATATGGCTATGAAGCTGCTTTACACCATGGATGCCAAATTGACGGATGCCAAATACCAGCGGGATCACTGCATACTCAGCATACAATACTCGATGCCCTATCTGGTGGACAAGCTTTACTTTGTGGTCAGTATTACATCAACTCAACTCCTCCATATTCAAACTAATTGCTTTTCTGTTTTCTTAGAAATATTTCACGGAAGAGGCAAGTGTCGAGGTGGCCAACATCATTGCGGAGGTGCGCAAGAGTCATCTGACGCTGCTGGATAATGCCAATTGGTTGGACGCGGAGACACGCAAGGAGGCGTTGCTGAAGGAGTCAACAATTGTGACTCGCATCGGTGCCTTCCAGGATAAAAATCTCTCGGAGAGTCTGATACGTGCAATAAATAATTTGACTGTTAAGCCGGATAACTTTCCAGAAAATAATATAAATTTGAAGCGCTTTAGCACCTATATGAAGCGCTTTGTCGGCATACACCATAAGAAGCTGACGAATGAGACGAAGCCGCTGGAGCTGCTGGTGGGCATGCAGGTGAATGCTTTCTATTACAATTTGGACAACTCCATTAATGTTATGGCCGGCATACTTCATCCGCCGAGCTATGATCAGGCGTGGCCCAACTCACTGAAGTTTGGAACCCTCGGCTACCTGGTGGGCCATGAGCTGACGCATGGCTTCGACACTATTGGAGCCACCTACGATAGCAATGGCACGGCTCGCTATTGGTGGTCAAAGAAATCTGGCGAGGTCTTCAACGAGCGTTCCATGTGTTTTGTGGATCATTTCAATAACTACCTTATACCGGAAATCAATCGCAACATCAACGGCAATCAGACCAAGGACGAGAACATCGCTGACAGCGGAGGTTTGCGGGAATCTATGAGTGCATATCGCAATCACATGAAGCAGCAGCAATTGAATGGCGAGAATAATGCCTCGTATGTGCTTCGGGATGAGCAGATGCCTGGCCTGGATCTGTCGCCGGAGCAATTGTTCTTCCTCGGCTTCGCGCAGCTGTGGTGTGCCGACTACGAGGAGAAACACTATTGGGAGGAGCTAACCAACGAGCATCCCATGGACAAGTATCGAGTGCTCGGTGCCGTCACCAACAACGAAGACTTTGCGCAAGCATACAATTGCGAGAGTGGCAGCCCAATGAATCCGACAGCGGGCAAATGCCGAGTCTGGTAACGACGTAATTCGGAGCTGATAAGCGAGAGAGAACGGGTTCATTGATTAACTAATTAAGACATGTGTTTGTACACAAATGTAAACACATAGGCATGCCACATAAAGTTGTTTTTCGTTGATTATATTCATTCGTATTTTGTGGTTTAGTGTTGCACTGCTTCCGAGGATTTGTAGGCGTTGGGGCCGCTGTAGTTCTCAATCAGCAGCGATTTATAGCGACGTAAACTCACACTGAGTCCGTCATCACGCTCTCCGGCGGAGAGTATAATAACACGTGAGATAACCAAGTGAGAGGGATTCGTCTGACTGTAGCCGCGTATTACATCAATCTCGTCACCAACTTCGAGCTGTAGATATAATTGATAACATGATGTGACTAAAGTTGTTGATGATCTTAGCATACCTGTTCACTCTTTTTCATCAACTTCTTTCCATTTACACGGATTTTGCTCTCATAGAATTTCAGTTCTACTTTGCTGTAAATATTGGGCACATTTTATTAAGCACAATTTGTTGTATGATATGCTTACTTTCTGGCCATGCCTAGTCCGGATTTGAGTAGTAAGTCCGCACGCAATGAGTTCACTTTGGTTTTAACCACTTTTGAATCACGTTCATCCTTGAATTCATCATCGGCTTCATCATCCGAGTCAATGTCGTCCGACTTTCGCGATGATTTCTTGTCATATTTATATGAAATTGAACTTGTGTGCAACGATGCCTGTTTGTTCAGTCTCAGTGCCCCCGTTGCTGTTGTTATGTTGATTAAATTACAAGCCGGAGGAGTTGAACATTTCCGTATTCTTATTATTTGCCGTATGCTTCGCAGCATTTTTATGCGGCCTTTTAAAATTACGATAACAATAAAATAATACATAAACACTACATAACCTAAAATTCTACAGCTGTTTGATTGGCGTTGCCACCCATCAGTTGGTTTTGTTTTGTGGCGGTTGGTTTTTTTGCTTTTTGTTTTTGTTCCGTTTCTTTTTGGGCTTCTTGTTTGGATTCGCACAGATCTGATGCTGAGTTAACGGCTGATAATTTGCCAGTTCAGTGGGCAGAAAATCATCGTCTTCGACTGCTTCAGTTGTATCTACTTCCATTGGCTCATTAGCTGGCATTGATGTTACTTCTTCGTGGGCTATTGTTTTGACTTCAGTTACATCAGCTATTTCAGCTTTTTTGCCCAGCTTGCTAAGCGCTATGCTCAACTGTTCCGCCTCTGTCTGCGCATCCAATTGGCTAATCCTTAATGCAGCTCCATCATTTGCACACGATATGTAATCACCACTCCATTCCTTTTCTTCTGTTTGAGCTGTCTGCTCCACATGTGGTTCGATTTCTGTATTTTTCAGAACTTGTTCTATCGGTTTTCTTTTCTTTAAGGTTTTCATTGAGCTCGGCTTTACGATTTTTTTAACCAAAGGTTTTCTTCGGACCTCCACCCATTTGGCCAATTTAGAGCTAATGCTATTTAAGTCTGTAGGCAATACTAGCGCTAGCGCTCGCACACCAAATAGCTCATGTGTCAGATCCTCCAATTTGGGTTGTGCATAGATGGGAGCTGTTGGCGCTTTGACACTAGCTGTTGTTGCTATAAGACGGATTAGATGGGAAGGTCTCAAGCTGAGAGAAATGAAAACGCAGGAGAACCGCCGTCCATTAATAGCGCGTAGTGAGCTTTCCAGACCCAGCTGTATGTGATGCTGAGTCGCAAATTTTTGTTTTGTATGTTCACTTTCACTTAAAGTCGTTTCTAATATGTTTTTTAGCTCCAGCAACTCGTTGTCGGGCAGCACGGGGCTGGAACGGAATATTTAGCTTAGTTTTCTGAATATGAATGCGAAAGAAAATATAACTAACCTGTGCTGTTTATATGGATTGGCCAATAAAGTGCGCAGCTTGGGCAGCACATTCTTCTTGGCTTTCCCCTCTTTTTGTTTAATTACAGCTAAACTCATTGCAATTTAAACTTTATAGCAATATGTTTGGTCCACGCGAGCGGCATTTATATAAATGTACTAAATTTAACATAAAATACCACGGCTATCGATAAAGTTCTTAAAAACAGTGCTGTAAAGTAATGAAATGTGTGTAATCAGCTGTTCCGTACACGTGCCGCTGTGTTTATAAATTTATTTAAACAATGAAGCCAAACCCGCAAAAAAATCAAGGGAAATTTAATAAAAAGCCCGTAAGGTCAGGTCAAAAGCTGAAGCCCAACTTCAAGCAAAAACAGCAGAAATCAGTATGTAACAAGAATCATTGTAAGGCAACAAGTCGGCAAAATGTATAAAATTTTCATTGTTTATTAGGACAACAAACCAAACAAGCCTGAAATACGAAATATAATAAGGAAACAAAAGGCTGCCGCGGCTCAGGCAGAACGTGAAAAGATCAAGGCCGAAAAGGAGGCACGCATCAAGGCGTACAAAAAGCAGCGTCTGGAGAAGACTAAAGTTATCAGCAAGCGCACACAGCGTGGCCAGCCTCTGATGAAAGATCGTATGCAGCTGCTGCTCAAGCAAATCGAGGAGATGAAGGGGCGTCCATGATAAGGACACTCAGGTAACTCAATCAGCAACATCCAAATAGCTTATTTGTATCGCGGAACAAGCGCCACATTTTTAAGTTTCCGCGCACGCTTCAAATTAAATTTAATGCAACCTGCAATAAATTTTCACGCCCTTCGCTTCCGGCCGTACGCAACCCTTTGATTACGTACTTCTTCCAGCTGCCGTCATATAGCACATATAACACACTCATATGCAAATTTTCTGCTCGGCAAATTGGTTTTTGGCAAAACATTTTTAACGCCTTATCAACTGGCATTTGCATCCTGTCACCGTGCCAACCCCATTTGATAAGCGCGTGGGCGCTTTCCCTCAACTAATTCCCACTCGAATTCAATGGGAAGCTCGACAAACAAAGCAATTTGTTGCCATCCATGCATCTATTGAATTTTTGACTTTCTACTGTCTGCTGATGCTGATGCTGCTGCTGCTGCTTCTGTCTGATATATTTTACATAATAATAAAAATAAATTTTTACGCGCAAGTCGCGCTATCAATGTGGGTTTCTTGCTGCTTTATACACATTGTAGTTTTTTTGGTGTAGGGTATGTTGTTGTTCTGATAATGTATGTAACAGCTAGAAGATGAAATGTTGGATGGGTATGTGTATAGTTGGTATCCCAACTATTTTTGAGATTTTTTAATAGATTACCATTTTTTTTTTAATTTTTTAAGAAGGAGAGGAAAAGAAAAAAGGGTATACGAGAAAATATTGCGAATATTTTTTATATATTTTCAAGAAGAAAAAATTTTAACGAAATATATGCTCATTATTTATGTTGTAGAGCTATGAAGAGGAAATATATATATATGGTCAGGGTATATGGTATTAGGGCAAATTTGAATAACCGGCGCTAAATATTACTATATATATGGTATATTGAATAAATCGATTTTAGCACATCTATCTGATATTGTTTATATTTAGGTCGTTTTGCATAGATAGTTGTATTTGTGTGTCATTTGAAGCTAACTAATATACAGTATTTTTCATTTGTATGAAGAAATCCGTATAGGGTATTTGTAAGTAATGCTTTCTCTTTTTATATATTCTAACACATTCTTAAGTTATTTAAAAACCTTCCCTTAAATTTCACTGAGATTTATAAATGGTATCTCACGAGCAGCGCACAGGGTATCTGCAAGTCAGATACTTTCAATTCAATTTATTTTTTGTTTGTTTTTAAGTTTCGCATTTGTTGTTAAGTGCGTGAAAAATCAAATAAACGTTCTACATGGCAATAAATGCCATTGTTTTCCCTCTTTCGTAGCCTCCTTCGACCTAAGCCACCCGCCTGGCCGGCTGTCTGTCCTGGCCTGCCTGTCCGGGCCTGGCTTCGCACTGGGACAACAACAACCAGCATGTGGTCTCATATCCGCCGTTGGCCAATGCAAACAGAAACGTATTTTCCACTTTTGGCACTTGGGATATTGCAAAACTATTGCGTTAACCCTTTGCGCGACATCAGAGCTCAGCGTTGACACGAAAATCGCACTAAATCAAAAATTATACTTTATACAAATAAAAAGAAAAAAAAAGAGGACGCCGCTCTCTCTCTTTCTCTCTGTACCGCCGGAAGCTTCGCGCTAGCCCCTGTGGCCATAAATCTCATATAGTCAAATATTGAATTACGCAGGATGTAGCACCAAAAGAAAGGGTTCTCATGCAGTTCCAACATACATATATATTTATATATGTACATATTCAATTTTGTGGGTCAAAAGGATGCTCGTGCATATGTGTGCATCTCTCTCTCTCCCTCTCTCTTTGCCTGGATGCCCAACCCTCCCCTCTTCTGCATGACATTTTGCCCGGGTTCGCTTTGTCTCGTTTATTTAATATAAAATCTGAAGTTATGAGCACTTCGACAGGGGCCGTAACATCGTTTATATGTCGATAATGAATAGTTATGGCTATTTAACGCAAGCCGAGCCGAATGCCAAGGGGCGAAGTCGTATCAAGGCCTGTTTTCACGCATTTGAGCACTTAAAATCTTTTATTTACGTCGCTTATAATGCAATTTATTCATGTTTATATTAGTCTATTCATTGAGAATACCACATGCTTGTTCAATGGGTTAAATCACTAGGTTTTCCCTCCGATTTTTGACTAGGGCATTCACTTTCCGTTTCGCTGCTCAAAATCCATTCCAAACTGATTATAGAGATCCTAGGAAATCATTGGACAATTTTGAATTACTACGAATTTCAAAGGTGTTTAACAATCTCCCATCATTAGATATCATCTTTCAATTGACTTCAAACTATAACAGCCTAATCATTCAATTACTTTGTTATCTAAATTTTTAATATTCCAAATGAAATTATTCATGTTAGAGTGTAATTTTTACTGTTGTTTCGAATGCATTTTAACAACACCACAAATTACCTTTCAAATTGCCTAATAAAATATAAATATTAGTAATAAAAATATGTGCTTAACAAAAATATAATTATTTATATATTTTTTCTGACATTTTCATTCTCGTTACAGATATTTGGATCGGTTTAGCTTGAAACTTTAAAAAAATATATAAACTGGTTTTATATACTATAAATTAGTTAGACTAAGTTTTTTTCTTCTAAATTATATGAATTTTGTGTAGTATAAGTGTGTCTTAGTTTTTCTGAGACTAACTAATGAATAAATCTTAAACTAGACAGAACGCTGAGCTTAATAATGACTAATGCACAGGTTCGCTTTGTTGCGCCGAATCGTGGAGATAAACAATAGTTTAAATAGTAGGTTATAATGAAGTAAAACTAATTGAAATAATTTTTTTTAATTTTAGATTTGATTTTTTTGTAGATTGATACTATGAGCTATTTATTAGTCCACGTCAAACTGAAATCGTTTTTGTTAATCTTTTAAATCAAGTTCAAGCATATATAATTTGATATTCAAACTTGAGCCTAATCTTTAAATCACGTTTTATACATATGTATGTCTATACCTATATGAACACAAGTTTGATTTATTTTAAAAACCATCCAAAAAATATCTGCAATATTTTCTATTAAATTCCCTGTATAAACATTATTAATATAAGAAAGATATATGTAAAAATATGAATATGAAGAAAGATATATGAACTTTGTTCCTATCATTAACTTGTTCTTATTATTATGCAGTTCTGGAATTTCTTGAAGTGAAACAATTGCTGCTTAAATGGCTAACAAGAGTCAGGCAGCATTTTGCATTGTTAAGGTAGAATCAAAAGAAAAGAATATAGTAAAATAATTCGTTAATGCAGTTGTTGATTGACATTTAAGCAGCTGGGCCTGTGCCAAAAAAATTTCCGCTTGCTTTCAGCAAATGGCGCTAATAGAACCTCGTTTAGGTGTTAATAATCAATAGTTACTGCTATTTAACGCAAGTCGATGGGAATGCGGCCCACAGCAACAGTAGAATTGTTAAAGTTGTTTCTACCCATTTTTTCGCTTTTAATGCAATTTAAGCATGATAATTATGTAATTGGTCAACGTAATTATGTAATTTCACAACGTATTTAAGAGTTCCGCTTTGCTGCATAAGAAACAGTCTTTCAATCGATTTCGAACTGTGACAACTTCAGCTCTCAACAAAAATTCAAAATGAAATTCTTCAGTTTGGTACCTCATTTTCTGATATTCCTTGTTTTTCGCAATGCTAATGAATTGCAACCAAAGAATCGCTTTCTTGATTTAAGCGTGCCAATTTTAACAGTCAACGTTGGTGGCATAAGTAAGTTATAATTAAATGCAAATTACTTAATAAACTTATGATTTTCTTACATTTAATTTTTCTTTGCAGACATCAATCGTTGTGGAAAATTAATTTTTTGTTAATAAATAAGATTTATGGAATTTTATAAAGTCAAGCTTCTATAAATAAATAAAGAATGTGGAATTTAAAGAAGTGATGGAATATGCTTGTAATATTTTGCCAGGGCTGGTTTCTTCCAGTATTTATTAAAGAATCTTAAGTCAACAGAGACCGTAGCAAAAATTATATATCGATAATTTAATTTAATGCAAATCGAGGGATATGTTAAGGTGCGAAACAGATTTAATAGTTATCTTCATACTTTAGTTCGCTTATAATGCAATTTAAGCATGATAATTATGTAATGAGATAATTTCACAACGTATTTAAGAATATCGATGCCATGCATAACAAATAGTCTTTCTAGTAATTTCAACCAAACTCAACTAATATCCAAAATGAAACTCTTCAGGTTGGAAGGTATTTTTCTAGTCCTTGCTTTAAGCATCGGTGACAATATGGCAGCGCCTCGACCATTTTTAAATTTACGCATGCCACTTTTTACGTTAGACGTTGGTGGTATATGTAAGTTATAATTGATCTCAAATAATTTAGATATGTTTTTCTTACATTTAATTTTTCCTTGCAGCAATAAACAAAGGTAAAGCTTGAGATTGTAAATAAATTAGATTTATGGATTTTTATAAAATCAAGCCTTTATAAATGAATGAAGAGAACTGATATTCCCATTATTATTGACTTCTTTTCTGCATGCACAAAAAAAAACACATGCACACACACATGCACACATGCACACACACACGCACGCATATGCACACGCTCTGCAAACTGCGCAGTTGACGCAGCGAGTGCGCTTGGGCTGCAATTTGGGCTATGTTATGGAAACTTATTTGTTGAATAACTTTCCTTGTGTATTAACTACTTCATGGGATCTGCCACGCCTATCAGCCAGTTATATGCATTTAAAAATAGATATATATATATTCTTAATTTAATTTATGAGCCCTTCAAAAGGTTCGTTTATTAGTGATACTTAATAGTTATTGCTCTTTACAGCAAGTCAAGGGGAGTACTGAGGGGCGAAACAGCTTTAATACTTATTTTCACACATTCTTTCGTTTATAATGTAATTTAAGCATGATGATAGAGATTCTTAAATGTAATTAGACAATTTCACAACGTATTTCAGAATATCGCTTCGCTGCATAAGCTACAATCAAATAGTCTTTCAATCTAATTCAAACTGTGCCAACTTGAGCTCTCAACAAATATTTAAAATGAAATTCTTCAAGTTGGAATCTCATTTTCTTGTAATTTGTATTATTTTTTTCTGCCCTGATATTCCGATATGCTCGGATCGCTTGCTTGATTTAACAGTGCCAATCCTAAATTTCAACATTTTTGGTATACGTAAGCTAAAATTCATCACAAATAATGTACATAGGTACATCTTACATTTCATTTTTCCTTGCAGAGATAGGCTGAGCTTGAGATTTACAAAAATTAGATCCATGGAATTGTATAACATCAAGCTTTTATAAATAAATAAAGAATTTGGGATGTAAACCTTGTTAGGGCTTCTTTCATTATTTATTAATAAATCTTGAGTTATGAGCTCCACAAGAGGAATCGTAACATCGTTCATCAGTCGATAATGAATAGTTATTGATCTTTAACGCATGTCGAGGCGAATGCTGAGGGACGAAACAGCTCTAATTGTTATTTTCACACTTTTGCGTTTATAATGCAATTTAAGCATGATAATAGAGATTCTTAAATGTAATTTGACAATTTCATAACGTATTTCAGAATATCGCTTCGCTGCATAAGAAACAATCAAATAGTCTTTCAATCTAATTCAAACTGTGACAACTTGAGCTCTAAACTAATATTCAAAATGAAATTCTCAAAATTAAAATCTCTTTTGTTTGTATGTCTTGTTTTATGCCTCGGAGATGTTTTAGCAGCGCCGCGTTCCCTTATAGACCTAAACTTGCCTGTATTTTCATTGAGACTTGGCGGTTTTCGTAAGTTATAATGCCTCACACAATTCATTTTCTTGTTTTTCTTACATTTAATTTTTCCGTGCAGAAATCAGCAGCGGTCTTTGAGATTGTTAATAAATTCGACGCATCCAATTTTGTAAAATAATGTTTTAATAAAGGAATGAAGAATGGGGGATCCAATGTCTTTGTAACATTTTAATATCTTTCCTCTCAACAGGGGCCGCAACATCGATAATATATCGTTTATGAATAGTTATGATTATTAACCGAATGTCGAGGATTGAATCCAGGCTCAGTGCTTGTTTTCACTAATTTTTGTACTTCAACTCGTTTGTCTTTGCCTATACATGTTTGGTATTAGTCAGCGCGTTGAGAATACCCGCCGGCTCTCCCATTGGGTTTTTTGCAAACTTTTTGAGTGGGGGATTTACTTTCGCTTTCATGCTAGTGCTTTCTCAACGGTAATTCCAAGCTGATTTGCTATTGATTGGCAATTATTTAAGCACCCCGCATCGCTGAATAAAAAATAATCTTTCCAGTGCATTCAAACTGTGACAGCTTCAACTCTCAGCAAAGTCGCAACAAATTTGTTAAGACATTTTTACGCATATTCAAAATGAAGTGCTTCAAGTTTGAGTCACTTTTTATTGTTGTAATCTTCTTATGCCTTGGCGATATTTTGGCAGCACCAAAGCGCAAAGCAAAGCCTCGCTTCCACCTGCCAAAAATAAATATTAATATTCACCACAATAGTAAGTTATAGTGAAGCAAAACTAATTTACATATTTGTAATACAATTTTCTTGCGCATTGCAGATATTCATATTGGCTAAGCTGAAGCGGTTTATTTAAATTTAGTTAGTTTAATGTATTTCAATTAAGTTTTCATCAATTAGTTAAGCTTAACACTTTATTTAATTAAGTGTATATCAATTATTATTAGGTTTTTTTTTTTTAAAATTAATTAAGAAATACATGTTAAGCTACGAACATAAATTGAGCAGCTTGTTTACTCCAACGATTTTGCTTATTATCAAAGTGATCTCTATTTCGGTTGGAAACTGCTTTCCCGTAAACAGAAGTAACGGTTTTCTGGGTAGCAAAAAGAAGCATTGGACGATAAGTCATTAATTCACGATTGATCGGTTGCTCAATCCATACGATCGTGGATGCTGCGTGTCAACTTGAATTAGAACTCTCCAGACGAGCAAAGTCAAGTAGCGCTTCTTTGTTTTGGAAACATATAAATTATATTATCTCGTTCTGGAAGTATTATTTTACATATTTATATTGCAGCCCAAGCGCAGTCGTTGCGTCAACTGCGCAGTTAGCAGAGCGCGTGCTTATGATTGGAATATCAGCTCATTTGCAGGGTTCAGGGACTAGAGCACCCTTACTTATTAAATTTAATCGTGCCAAGAAGTTATAATTTACTTTCGCTTTCTTGCTATTGCTTTCTCAATGCTAAATCTATGCTGATAGAAGAGATTCGGAAGGTTATCGCCGTTCAATTTCCTATTGATATAATTGTATATATGATTTGCAATTATTTAAGAATCTCGCACCGCTGAATAAGAAATAGTCTTTCATGTGAATTCAAACTGTGACAGCTTCAGCTCTAAGCAAACTCTCAACAAATTTGTAAAAGATTTCTTATGCATATTCAAAATGAAATTCTTCAAGTTTGAGTGGCTTTTTATTGTTGTGATCTTCTTATGCCTCGGCGATATTTTGGCAGCACCAAGAAGAAGGCAAATAAATATTCAGACTATTAATAGTAAGTTATAATGAAGAAAATCAATGAAGCAAAATATATATGTAAATTCATTTTTGTATATAATTTTCTTGTTCTTTGCAGATTGTGTCAATACTGGCTAAGCTGCAGCTGTTTATTTATATTTAGTTAATTAAATGGTTTCAATTAAGTTGTCATCAATTAGTTGAGCTTTACATTTAATGGAATAAAGTGTATATCAATTAAATTTCAATTTGTGTTTAAATTAATTAAGATATAGATTTAAAGGCAAGAACATTAATTCCAAGCTTGAGTAAGTCTTTTTGCGGCTTCTATGGTATTTCTGGTGGTGATGGAGAGAAATGTAGCTGATATTCCACAGATCATATCCCAGGATTGATCCCGGAGTAGGTGCTCTGGCCACTATATATAACGTTTCGTGCCAATCTGTATAGCGTACAGGAGTACTTGATTCTACAAGTAATTCCTGATAACACGTATTATGTGTTCCGACATATGAAAGCGATGCTTAGATTCCATGCTTAAGTCCTGACTGTAAGCCGATATCTTAAGTTTTAAGTTTTCCATCCGAAGTTGAGATGGAAATAAATAAATATGTCTGTCCGTATGTGAAGGCATCGATCTTAGAAACTACAAGAGACAGAGTCTATAAATTTTGTTGTTATTTAAAAAATAATCAATAACTATTTTTGTTGCAATGTGATCGATTAAAAGCTTTATCGAAAATCAGTTATAATAATATGTCCTACATGTTTAGAGCTAGAGTCTCCAAATGAATATATTTGCATGTGTATTTTATAAAATTTCGATTCTTTGTATATTTTGAATACCGGCCCCAAATGCACACCTTTCCCTCCCTTTGGCAAATTCACACATTTAAATAATATTATCAAAGTCTAAAAATGATGATGATTATAAAGATGGTTCACCTACAAGAAAAGTCATTACACAATTAAGTTCTAATAGTAAGCCCACAATGCATCCTGTGAGTGCTTTTGCGTGCGTGCGTATGTATGCGTGTGTGCGTGCATGTGTGTGTTATCATGTGTGTGTGTGCATGTGTGGTTTCTTGTGTCGTAGTCGAGTAGTTTCGACTAGAGATTTCTTACTTGATTTTCTAAACTTTTTGAGTGGGGAATTTACTTTCGCTTTCTTGGTATTGTTTGTTCAACGTAAATTCCAAGCTGATAGCAGAGATTCGGAAGGTCATCGCCGTTCAATTATATACTTGAATATATGATTTGCAATTATTTAAGAATCTCGCACCGCTGAATAAGAAATAGTCTTTCATGTGAATGCAAACTGTGACAGCTTCAGCTCTAAGCAAACTCTCAACAAATTTGTAAAAGATTTCTTACGAATATTCAAAATGAAATTCTTCAAGCTTGAGTGGCTTTTTATTGTTGTGATCTTCTTATGCCTCAGCGAAATTTTGGCAGCACCAAGGCCCCGCCGCCGAAATAATAATATACATGTTGACAATTTCAATAGTAAGTTATAATGAAGCAAATCAATGAAGCAAAATATATATGTATATATATGTAAATTAATTTTTTATATAATTTCCATGTTCTTTGCAGATTGTCAGAATATTAATCTATAAGCTGCAGCTGTATACATTTAGTATTTCAATTAAGTTGTCATCAATTAGTTGAGCTTTACATTTAATGGAATAAAGTGTATATCAATTATTATTCAATTTGTGTTTAAATTAATTAAGAAATAGATTTCAAGGTAAGAACATTAATTCTAAGCTTGAGTAAGTCTTTTTGGGGCTTCTCTGGTATTTTTGGTGGTGATGGTGAGAAATGTAGCTGATATTCCACAGATCATATCCCAGGATTGATCCCGGAGAAGGTGCTCTGGCCACTCTATAACGTTTCGTGCCAATCTGTATAGCGTACAGGAGTACTTGATTCTACAAGTAATTCCTGATAACACGTATTATGTGTTCCGACATATGAAAGCGATGCTTAGATTCCATGCTTAAGTCCTGACTGTAAGCCGATATCTTAAGTTTTAAGTTTTCCATCCGAAGTTGAGATGGAAATAAATAAATATGTCTGTCCGTATGTGAAGGCATCGATCTTAGAAACTACAAGAGACAGAGTCTACAAATTTTGTTGTTATTTAAAAAATAATCAATAACTATTTTTGTTGCAATGTGATCGATTAAAAGCTTTATCGAAAATCAGTTATACAATAATATGTCCTACATGTTTAGAGCTAGAGTCTCCAAATGAATATATTTGCATGTGTATTTTATAAAATTTCGATTCTTTGTATATTTTGAATACCGGCCCCAAATGCACACCTTTCCCTCCCTTTGGCAAATTCACACATTTAAATAATATTATCAAAGTCTAAAAATGATGATGATTATAAAGATGGTTCACCTACAAGAAAAGTCATTACACAATTAAGTTCCAATAGTAAGCCCACAATGCATCCTGTGAGTGCTTTTGCGTGCGTGCGTATGTATGCGTGTGTGCGTGCATGTGTGTGTTATCATGTGTGTGTGTGCATGTGTGGTTTCTTGTGTCGTAGTCGAGTAGTTTCGACTAGAGATTTCTTACTTGATTTTCTAAACTTTTTGAGTGGGGAATGTACTTTCGCTTTCTTGGTATTGTTTTTTCAACGTAAATTCCAAGCTGATAGCAGAGATTCGGAAGGTCATCGCCGTTCAATTATATACTTGAATATATGATTTGCAATTATTTAAGAATCTCGCGGCTTTTTGCGGCTTCTATGGTATTTCTGGTGGTGATGGAGAGAAATGTAGCTGATATTCCACAGATCATATCCCAGGATTGATCCCGGAGTAGGTGCTCTGGCCACTATATATAACGTTTCGTGCCAATCTGTATAGCGTACAGGAGTACTTGATTCTACAAGTAATTCCTGATAACACGTATTATGTGTTCCGACATATGAAAGCGATGCTTAGATTCCATGCTTAAGTCCTGACTGTAAGCCGATATCTTAAGTTTTAAGTTTTCCATCCGAAGTTGAGATGGAAATAAATAAATGTGTCTGTCCGTATGTGAAGGCATCGATCTTAGAAACTACAAGAGACAGAGTCTACAAATTTTGTTGTTATTTAAAAAATAATCAATAACTATTTTTGTTGCAATGTGATCGATTAAAAGCTTTATCGAAAATCAGTTATACAATAATATGTCCTACATGTTTAGAGCTAGAGTCTCCAAATGAATATATTTGCATGTGTATTTTATAAAATTTCGATTCTTTGTATATTTTGAATACCGGCCCCAAATGCACACCTTTCCCTCCCTTTGGCAAATTCACACATTTAAATAATATTATCAAAGTCTAAAAATGATGATGATTATAAAGATGGTTCACCTACAAGAAAAGTCATTACACAATTAAGTTCTAATAGTAAGCCCACAATGCATCCTGTGAGTGCTTTTGCGTGCGTGCGTATGTATGCGTGTGTGCGTGCATGTGTGTGTTATCATGTGTGTGTGTGCATGTGTGGTTTCTTGTGTCGTAGTCGAGTAGTTTCGACTAGAGATTTCTTACTTGATTTTCTAAACTTTTTGAGTGGGGAATGTACTTTCGCTTTCTTGGTATTGTTTTTTCAACGTAAATTCCAAGCTGATAGCAGAGATTCGGAAGGTCATCGCCGTTCAATTATATACTTGAATATATGATTTGCAATTATTTAAGAATCTCGCGGCTTTTTGCGGCTTCTATGGTATTTCTGGTGGTGATGGAGAGAAATGTAGCTGATATTCCACAGATCATATCCCAGGATTGATCCCGGAGAAGGTGCTCTGGCCACTCTATAACGTTTCGTGCCAATCTGTATAGCGTACAGGAGTACTTGATTCTACAAGTAATTCCTGATAACACGTATTATGTGTTCCGACATATGAAAGCGATGCTTAGATTCCATGCTTAAGTCCTGACTGTAAGCCGATATCTTAAGTTTTAAGTTTTCCATCCGAAGTTGAGATGGAAATAAATAAATATGTCTGTCCGTATGTGAAGGCATCGATCTTAGAAACTACAAGAGACAGAGTCTACAAATTTTGTTGTTATTTAAAAAATAATCAATAACTATTTTTGTTGCAATGTGATCGATTAAAAGCTTTATCGAAAATCAGTTATACAATAATATGTCCTACATGTTTAGAGCTAGAGTCTCCAAATGAATATATTTGCATGTGTATTTTATAAAATTTCGATTCTTTGTATATTTTGAATACCGGCCCCAAATGCACACCTTTCCCTCCCTTTGGCAAATTCACACATTTAAATAATATTATCAAAGTCTAAAAATGATGATGATTATAAAGATGGTTCACCTACAAGAAAAGTCATTACACAATTAAGTTCCAATAGTAAGCCCACAATGCATCCTGTGAGTGCTTTTGCGTGCGTGCGTATGTATGCGTGTGTGCGTGCATGTGTGTGTTATCATGTGTGTGTGTGCATGTGTGGTTTCTTGTGTCGTAGTCGAGTAGTTTCGACTAGAGATTTCTTACTTGATTTTCTAAACTTTTTGAGTGGGGAATTTACTTTCGCTTTCTTGGTATTGTTTGTTCAACGTAAATTCCAAGCTGATAGCAGAGATTCGGAAGGTCATCGCCGTTCAATTATATACTTGAATATATGATTTGCAATTATTTAAGAATCTCGCGGCTTTTTGCGGCTTCTATGGTATTTCTGGTGGTGATGGAGAGAAATGTAGCTGATATTCCACAGATCATATCCCAGGATTGATCCCGGAGTAGGTGCTCTGGCCACTATATATAACGTTTCGTGCCAATCTGTATAGCGTACAGGAGTACTTGATTCTACAAGTAATTCCTGATAACACGTATTATGTGTTCCGACATATGAAAGCGATGCTTAGATTCCATGCTTAAGTCCTGACTGTAAGCCGATATCTTAAGTTTTAAGTTTTCCATCCGAAGTTGAGATGGAAATAAATAAATGTGTCTGTCCGTATGTGAAGGCATCGATCTTAGAAACTACAAGAGACAGAGTCTACAAATTTTGTTGTTATTTAAAAAATAATCAATAACTATTTTTGTTGCAATGTGATCGATTAAAAGCTTTATCGAAAATCAGTTATACAATAATATGTCCTACATGTTTAGAGCTAGAGTCTCCAAATGAATATATTTGCATGTGTATTTTATAAAATTTCGATTCTTTGTATATTTTGAATACCGGCCCCAAATGCACACCTTTCCCTCCCTTTGGCAAATTCACACATTTAAATAATATTATCAAAGTCTAAAAATGATGATGATTATAAAGATGGTTCACCTACAAGAAAAGTCATTACACAATTAAGTTCTAATAGTAAGCCCACAATGCATCCTGTGAGTGCTTTTGCGTGCGTGCGTATGTATGCGTGTGTGCGTGCATGTGTGTGTTATCATGTGTGTGTGTGCATGTGTGGTTTCTTGTGTCGTAGTCGAGTAGTTTCGACTAGAGATTTCTTACTTGATTTTCTAAACTTTTTGAGTGGGGAATGTACTTTCGCTTTCTTGGTATTGTTTTTTCAACGTAAATTCCAAGCTGATAGCAGAGATTCGGAAGGTCATCGCCGTTCAATTATATACTTGAATATATGATTTGCAATTATTTAAGAATCTCGCGGCTTTTTGCGGCTTCTATGGTATTTCTGGTGGTGATGGAGAGAAATGTAGCTGATATTCCACAGATCATATCCCAGGATTGATCCCGGAGAAGGTGCTCTGGCCACTCTATAACGTTTCGTGCCAATCTGTATAGCGTACAGGAGTACTTGATTCTACAAGTAATTCCTGATAACACGTATTATGTGTTCCGACATATGAAAGCGATGCTTAGATTCCATGCTTAAGTCCTGACTGTAAGCCGATATCTTAAGTTTTAAGTTTTCCATCCGAAGTTGAGATGGAAATAAATAAATGTGTCTGTCCGTATGTGAAGGCATCGATCTTAGAAACTACAAGAGACAGAGTCTACAAATTTTGTTGTTATTTAAAAAATAATCAATAACTATTTTTGTTGCAATGTGATCGATTAAAAGCTTTATCGAAAATCAGTTATACAATAATATGTCCTACATGTTTAGAGCTAGAGTCTCCAAATGAATATATTTGCATGTGTATTTTATAAAATTTCGATTCTTTGTATATTTTGAATACCGGCCCCAAATGCACACCTTTCCCTCCCTTTGGCAAATTCACACATTTAAATAATATTATCAAAGTCTAAAAATGATGATGATTATAAAGATGGTTCACCTACAAGAAAAGTCATTACACAATTAAGTTCCAATAGTAAGCCCACAATGCATCCTGTGAGTGCTTTTGCGTGCGTGCGTATGTATGCGTGTGTGCGTGCATGTGTGTGTTATCATGTGTGTGTGTGCATGTGTGGTTTCTTGTGTCGTAGTCGAGTAGTTTCGACTAGAGATTTCTTACTTGATTTTCTAAACTTTTTGAGTGGGGAATGTACTTTCGCTTTCTTGGTATTGTTTTTTCAACGTAAATTCCAAGCTGATAGCAGAGATTCGGAAGGTCATCGCCGTTCAATTATATACTTGAATATATGATTTGCAATTATTTAAGAATCTCGCACCGCTGAATAAGAAATAGTCTTTCATGTGAATGCAAACTGTGACAGCTTCAGCTCTAAGCAAACTCTCAACAAATTTGTAAAAGATTTCTTACGAATATTCAAAATGAAATTCTTCAAGCTTGAGTGGCTTTTTATTGTTGTGATCTTCTTATGCCTCGGCGATATTTTGGCAGCACCAAGAAGAAGGCCCATCCGCCGACCCGTCATCAGACGCCCCCGAAAAATAAATATTCACAATATCAATCGTAAGTTATAATGAAGCAAATCAATGAAGCAAAATATATATGTACATATATGTAAATTAATTTTTGTATATAATTTTCTTGATCTTTGCAGATTGTGTCAATGTTAGCTAAGCTGCAGCTGTTTATTTACATTTAGTTAATTAAATGTATTTCAATTAAGTTGTCATCAATTAGTTGAGCTTACATTTAATGGAATTACATTTAAAGATAAGAACACGAATTGAGACGCTTGGTTACCCAACGATTTTTTTTGGTACGATTTTTGTATGTGCTTATTAAAAATTTGTTTATTATTAATTGCAGAAACAAAAAAATAAACCACTTTTTAAAGCTTTATAATACTTGTATATTTCTTCTTTATTTGGTGTAATTAAATTTTGCTTATATAATACATGGTTAGACTAGACAACAATTTTTTTTTTCAAACTTACTTAGCTCTTGCTACGAAGCCATTTATCTTCTCAATCGGAGCGTAGCTTCGGCTTTCATGATTTCTTCAATTTCCGATAAGCAAATAAAAGTTAACGTCACAGCCAAACAACATAATACCTCTGATGATACTTTGTATATATCCATATATCATTGGATATATATCAGCATATAATAATATATATTTATTTTTAACATATTCTATTTATAATTAACATATTCTAAGCTAGATTATTTCAAGCTAACTTCCTTAATGAACCTAAAGTCAATGAGCCCAAATATTTGTTGCCTCTAGATATGTTCGGCGCTCAACTCCTTCCCATCCACTGAATCGTATGCATAACTTACCGAATCTTACTTTTCGAATCTTGCTAACGACTTGGCAGGCTAATTAAATTCCTGCAATTGCAAACAAAAATAAACAAGCGGAGAGTTTCGCTCTCATTTTCATTCTCAATTTCGACAGTGCAGATAAAGACAAGTGAAGAGAATATCATAGATGGAGATTCTGGCCCCGAATTAACACCCAAGGCGGAGGATTTTTGCTTTCACCGAACCGTGAAATGTTTTTCCAACAATTTGGCAGAACTTTTGCCCTGTCGTTCACATAAATCTATGGCGGGGCTTTCTATAGTCATTCATTAAGCGAACAGAGTATATTGGTTTTATATAATTAATGTTTTAGATTTACTATATATGCCCGTCTTATAGCCGAATTATTTTATAAAGCTCTTATCTTTAAAATGTGAAGAAGTTATCATTAGGGATTGACTAGCTAAGATATCCCATTTTTCCTCCTAGCTCTTAATCTTTGTCTTGTAGTTGTATACTAGTTATCCGCCTGTATAAATATAAAATTTTTAAATTATTTTATATCTCTTAAATTTTAAGGAGATATCATTAGGGATCTACTAGCCAAGTTCTCTTTTTTTTCCTCTTGGGTCTTAGATCTTGGGAAACAGATTCCCTTTAACGTTATCTATAGATTAAACCAAAATATATCACATTGACAATGACAAATCAAAGATATATTTTTTTAAGTTTGACCCATCTAGCCTTGCAGTTGCATACCAGTTGACCGCCTCTATAGATAATCCCATTATAAATCAAATTAGATAAAATTTTCAATTTACCTCTTGCTTATGAACAAGTATTACGAAGTCAGTTATGCTCGACTGCAATTTGTTCACTTTGTTTTTTTTTTTTTTTTTCATTCTATTTTGGGTAAGGGTATAGCCTCTTATCTGGCTAAAATATTAACGGTTTAAGCTTAATTACAAATGGCAACGATGCTGGCTCACAAATTAACTGCTGGTCGCAACTGTACCCAGGGGTGGAAAGTGGGCGGAGAGTGGCTTGGGCGCCAGCCAGCCAGCCAGCCAACCAAGCAGCCAACCCACCAGCCAGCCGGCCAACCAGTCAGCGAGCCATTAGGGTAATTATTTACAACAATTTCAAATTTTACACATGAACACACAAAATTACAGTCAAACATAAAAAAGTAAAATGTTTTTGCATGCGACATAAATAACAAAAGTGCGGCACGTAAATCATGGTTGACATTGTGGGCGTGCCACGCCCATCGTTGTTACCAACAATTTGCAACACTCTTTTGGCGAACACGTGACCATGGCCCACGACCGGCTGGCCGTCCCGCCCCGCCTCCTGAACGGGTGGAATGTGCGCATAAATTTCAATTAAAATCGAAAACCCATGAAAAATACAGTGCTCCAGGCAGTGGAAAAAGCACGCGATTCAAATAGCACAGTGAAATACAGATGAACAAGTTTCGGTTAGTTGGGGCAGTCGTCAGCTTACAGCTTTCAGTTTTCAATTTTCAATTTTTCGCTTTTAGTTTTCAGTTTTAATTGTGCGCCAAAGCAGGTGCTGCCAACCATGGCACATATTTCTCTTGTATAATTTAATTAAAAAACAATTTCGTATGATTGCGCAAGTGATCAAAGTGCGTCCCGTTCGGCCGGAAGGGTTTTGTGACAATGCGCCTCAAGTATGCGTGATATGCTCGGTCCACTTTGGTCAAGTAGATAATTTATTCAAATGATGGGTGTAAGTTGAGGAATGAGAGAGTACTGGTTGAAGTGTGTTAAGCTGGCAAATACCCTAAGGCCTAGAAGAACCCCACCTTCTAGCTTCTGATTTTAAGGGGTATAGCAATGGGTATGCCATATATTTATGTTGACTATGTACTGTAGTAATAGTTAGACTAGGAAAACTGAAACGAATTATAGCTTTAGAAAAATATTCTCAGCTCTTTAGTGATTTCCATTTCCAAGCTTTGTTCATTTTATGGTATGATATAAGGTATATTTGATCTATGTATATTTCAATACAGAAACACTTGAACTGAAAATCATAAAAGCCTCTACCTTGCAAACTTATTCAATCCTGATTGATAATATCATATATATATAATATATAAATATCATCTATATTCGAATGCTCATACCAAATTTGTTAGCTCTTATAATCTTCGATTTATAGATAATACTTTTGCTAAGAAATCATGTGTACTGAACCTGAATTTCATGCTCAAAGAAGATATTGATTACCCCAATCTAAAGCAACCTAAATGGAGACCCACGAAAGTTCAACTTTTGGCTACGGTTGAGAATAGAGATATATACTATAGAGGTTTCGAAAAAAAATCGTTCGCACAACTTCATAGGGAATATGGAATATGAAATACTTTGAAAGCAATGCATCAGATGCAAGATTACAATAAAACAAAAAATATTTTTTGGGAAAAAAATTGCAATACTTTTTAAACAAACCTCATACTCAAAAATATAAATTAAGAAAAAATAATTAAAATTATTGTACACTTTAGGCTACGGAAGAAATATGTTCTCCCAAGATATACTAAAAAGCGTACCCATAGCTTAATCCTGTAGCATAAATTCCCATATAAGCATCATACCCGCTTTACGCCACTTAAATGAACATAGGGTATAATGAGTTAAATGAAATAGTTCCGTTGCTGTAGTGGTTAGCTTGTTGAGCATATTTCGCACTTTCACGAAACAGCAGCAGCAGCAGCAGTGGCAGCGGCAGCGGCAGCTACAGCCAAAAGGACTTGTCTGATAGCCATCACCAGCTCTATACGGATTGTCACAACTATAAGCTGACACTAAAACCATGAAGGCACTTCAACAACAAGAACAATGTGGATGACTGGTCACGAGGGTTGAACCGATTGCTGCTCTTTAGCTTTATGGGAGTCGGACTCGGAGACGGAGTCGACTAACAAGCGACGCGTGGCATTTGCTTATTTACAAAAAGTACAGTTGCCGCCACTCTAGCGCTGACAACTGTACCGCCTCTCTGTGTGTGTGTCAGTGTCATCATTACATAACCTCACATAATTCACTTCCGGCCAACGTAGCGCACGTCCAACTCCCCCTCTTCTTTCATTTTTCCAGGGATTACGTGTATGTTTGTAGTTTTTAAAGTCGCATAACTCAAAAATTAAAGTGACCATGGGACAATTTTCAATTTTGGGCATTGTTCATAAATCAAATTGCGTTTACAAGTAGCCGCAGGACATGCTGGGCATGTTGGAGGGTTCAAAGCCGATGCTTTGATGAGTTTATTGAAAAATTGCACAAGATTTTTGGGTGGTTTTTCGCCCTGTAACTTGTCAAACACTGTCAACACTCAACACTCAACACACTCTCACTCTCACTCTCATTCTGTGGCATGTGTGACAGTTATGAGCATTTTCCAATCCAATTTAATCAAAACTTGTTCGTCAAGTGGCAAATGACATTTTTTCTCCTCTTTTTTTTGTATTTTTCTGCGTGTTTTTTTTTTTTTTTTTTTTTTTTTTGCAACAACAACAAATAAGCGCATTAGGCATTAGGGATTTGCGACATGTGTCCGAAAAAATAGAAACACAAAATACTTGTAAAATGCGTCTCTGATTAGCCTGGTTCTGGGCCCAGGCCTAACAAGGTTGGTAAAAATTCAATTTTTGAAATTGGCGCCATTTGGCCATAAATCTTGGCTGCGCTGTTGCCTTAACATGTCAGCGGCACTTATTGTGCTTATGGACAAAACATTGTTGCAACTTTATTCAAATGCCAACGGCAACAATGTTAGCCATGAAGCAACAGGAAACAGGAAAAGCAGCAACTGGGATTTGGATCCAATTGGATTTCATTGGGTGGGAACATGTTCTCTCTCTCTCTCATTCTCTCTCTCCCTCTCCCTCTCTCTTTGTCTGTGTCTTGGCTACAAATTCCTTGCCATGCACAAAGCCCGTGACTTTGATTTATAACGTCGCCTGGCTGCGCCTGATATTCCTTTTCCTACTTTCCTCGTTCTTCTTCTTTTTAATTTCACAAAACCCCGAGACGTTGTCCTTAACCCTTTTGTGTGACTAAGCCAGCAGATTTATGGGCCACATCTTGCCTCCAAGAATTTCCATTGCCCACTTTGGTTTTATTTTAATGAGTTTTGCGTAATTGGCTCTGTTTGTGGTTTTTTGGTCAAGCTTTTGGCCTGTTGATTCATTTGTGGTCTATATGATTGTTGAATGTCCATTTGTTAAGTGTCGATAGTTGATGATTGACTGTCGGTGGTCATTAATCGATTATCGATTGTTAGGTGATGATTCTTAAATGCCAAAGGTTGGCAGTTAATGATCGATTCGATTGTTGACTGTCATTATCAAATGTCGAGTGCTGAATTTTGTCTATCGGTAATCGAATATAAGTTGTTGATCGTCTCTAGTTTACTTTTTCTTGGCGACTGGTATCTGTTAACATTGTTGTGGATAGACAATTTCCAATCGATAGATGGCAATGAAAGAAATTCGATTTTTGACAAAAGGCAATTGACAAATAAGTGTAGATTAGAGATCGACTAACGATAATCGATTAACGACTGTGGATCTTTGATTTTCGAGTTTCTCTTGCTATCGATTCTCAAATATGAAATTATCGACTATCGATTATCAATTGTGAGAGGTTGAGTATCGATTTTTAGTATAATTGGTTCTTAATTGTTGTCGAATGTCGTTAATGGTTAAATGGTGGAATGGATTGGATAATTGATAATGCATAATATAATGGCACGATGTCGATAGTCGATCATCGATTTCTCACTATCCAAATGCTAGTGCCGATTCTTAATTCTCAATTAATGATTGTCGTGTATCGATTATCAATTGTCGATTGTCTGTTGTCGATTATCTTTCTCGTCTATTAAGTGTCGCTTGCTGAGTGTCGAGTGCCACATGACAATAACTTTCAACACGGCAATTTCTATTAAATTCAACGACTTCGTAACTAATTAGCGCAAACCATAAAAACAAAGAGCGCATCAAGGGGCGCATCATGAGACCGCAAAACCCCGAGCCCGCAAAAAGGAAACAGGACGACAGGAGAAGGCAAGGATGAAGGGCTGTTGCACCCCTGGCGGCAGCCAAAAAGCAGTTGCTAATGAAGTTTGACATGATGTGCGTTGACGATGACGGGCAGCTGGGATTGAGCTGAGGAGTGGAGAGGAGAGAGAGGAGAGAGAGGAGAGAGAGGAGCGAGGCGGTGAGGTTAAGGTTACGGATGAACTTGAAGTTGAATTTGAGTCGCTGTCAACATGAAGTGAAAGTCGGCAGCTAAGGGCGGCTCAAATGCTCAACTGTTGAACTTTTGAGGGACATCGTTAAAACACCATAAAATGCATTAAAATTAAAAACGTGTTCAAATGCTCCACATCAACTTGTTGTTCTGCACTTTTTAATGAGCTCTTAATGAACCAGCACAAAAGTCAAAAAATTAAATAACTACAAATGAGAACGACCGGCGTGCACGACTGCATGATGCTCGTTCACGGTTTGTATTGAATTTTAAATGATAAAGCTGAGACGTGAAGATCTTCATGAATGGAGTGTTTTAGAAAATTATGAGATTTATGAGACCTCAATTTGAGATTTCTCAAGAGCACCATCTAAACATCTATTTAAATATTGCTCACTTGCTATAAAAACTGATTGGTAGGCTTTCCATTCTCTCTCTAGAATTGTTTATTATATTGACGAGTTTTCCTCCAAGAAAGTTTTGCTGCATAACCTTAAACGTTTTTAGACTTTAAAAAGCTAGTTTCATGAAACTTGGGATGCGAAATGTATGAACATGTATCCAAAGTTTCACGAGACTAGCTTTTAAAGTCTAGAAAATATAAATTAGAGAAAAATATATTATAATATTTATTTTAAATATTAAAAAAATGAATTGCAGCTCATAGGGAAAGCTAATACGCCTGTAACTAAATAAAAATATAAAACAAAATTTTTAAGCCTTTAAAGACTATTAGCTAAAATCTTAGATAAGCAGACCTAATATCTCTATTAAAACCTGCAGCCTATATACTCTTTTTACCTATCGAGCGAGCATGAATATTAAACCAAAATTAAGACGCACGCATTCGTATAATTTGCGTCTCATTTGCTGTGGCGTTTCGCAGTTTAAAAAATCGTAAATAATAAACAAATTTTTAATAAAAAAAAAAAAAAAACAAATTATGGAAAAAAACGCGCGCATATGCTGCATGTGACTTTTGTTACTGGCTATAAATTATGGAAATTAAAATGGAAAAAAAAATTGTGTATAAAAACGAAAGCAATGCAAAGTGCGTCGCTCTAATAAGGGTAAATGGTCACACGCAGCAGCGGGTTGTCCGTCCGCCTGGTGGGCGTGGCCAACTGCCCTGTGTTTCTGTATTTTCCTTTTAGATTTCCATCAAAATAAATGCGGAAAATATGCCCGTTTCTAACACATTTCGTAATTTGTTTTTGTGCTGCTGTAAAACACACTGAAATATGAGGAAAAAATTGCCACATTTTCCCAAATGGATTTTTTATTAGATTTCCCCTTACGGTGTCCACACGGAGGGTTGATCCGAATCCGTGGGAATGGGCGTGGCAAGAGGAAGAACGAAAGAAAGAAAGAAATCTGTCGCACTAAGCACATAAATTCACTCGACTGATTCAACTAGGCGAATGCGTGCACAGACAAGACTCTAAGTAAGTTTCTGTAATCACCGAAAGCAAGTAAAGAGAGATGGACAGAGAGGGAAAGAGGGGGAGGGAGATAGATCTGTGACTATCCACACATAAATTAAACATCCGAGACATATGCAAAGGCGTAACTCGCAAAGACAACGCAGGTAAAATTTATTGTAGCGAAAAAAACATAAACTTTTTTTAAGGAAGACTTGTCAAAGGTTACACTGTGCAGCATGAAAATCAATTTTGGTAGTAACTTTTTTTGAGCATTGTTAATATATTTAGTTAATATATAAAGTGTATTTATATTAAACTAATTTTTTTATTTTTTTTTTCAGTTCTTAAAATTTTTTTTTATTTAATATATTTTTTATACTTATATTAATATATTATGATCATCTTAATAAAAACAATTTTAAATGTAAAAGGCTTAATAAAATTTCTTAAATTATGAATAGAAAGTAAATATTTATTATATTCCCTTATAGCTTGGCTGCAAAAATCATCTAACTGGACTTGTAAACTGGAATTAATAAATAAAGATGTCTAAACAAAACAACATATTTTTAAAATATTTTAAAAATATTTTTACCTAATATTTTAACACAGTAAAGGACTTTTAAGGAAAATGCGTTTTTAAATATTATATGGAAAGGCGTTGAGTTTTAATTTATTTGATAGATAGACTTTTTTTTACTTTCTGTACTTTTTCTTTAAATTATATAGAAGGTTGTATAAATAGATAAGGTATGTTCTAAGAGTCGAATTATATAGATTTTCATACATATAACTGATAATATAAAATAAAGATTAAAGATATTATCCGTATAAACGCAGGGAACTCTTAAACCAAAAAAATAGAGAAAATGAAGAGAGTCGGGCACTCCCTACTAGATCACCCTTCCTACTTTATATATCAAAATTGTTTCCAGTGTGTAGAATAGGCAGAGATTAACATATTAATTCCAACAGCTTACTCAACTCGGTAGCACAGTGTAATTAGGATGGGGCTGTCTGGGCTCAAAAGTGTCTTGAAGCAATAAAGCCACTTGCAACTCGTTTTGCGGCAACGCTTAATTTTTAATGCCAGGCCGTGAAATTTATTGTGGCGCCACAAATTTGAGTTAATCTCCGTGTTGCCAGCAGGACTTAAAAGCTGCCAGCCACGCACGGCTGATGATGCGCAAGTTTTTTAGGGGTTTGCGGGTGGTTTTTGAATTCACAATTTTAGTTTGTTCCTGGTTAACTGTACAGCGATGCTACGTGACACACTGTGTGTGTGTGTGTGTGTATGAGTGTGTGTCTATGTGTTTGTTTAAAGTCGCTGTTGGATGTTGGAAATCCCTGCGCTGATTTGATGCCACTTGGCCAAGGGGCAGCGAGAGCCGAAGCAAGAGGTGTGATAAGTGCTTTTCTATGCGTGTTGCATTGTTCTGTCTTGACACTGACTCGACATATCCGTCGAGACATGCCTCAATTTGATCATCAATCAATTGGCGCACTAACGAGCCGACTACGTCTGATTTCCACACACACACTCACATATCCTTACAACAAAGAGAAAAAGTGCAGAAAAAAAAGAAAATGTTACGGAAAACAGAATCATCTCGTAGCACGTAATTTCGTTTGGCCGTGCTGAGGTTTTTTCACTCTTCACATTGACCATGAGCGATGGCCCCGAGACACAAATTGAAATTGAAATTGAAATTGAAATCGAGATTGAGTCAAGGAGTTAAACTCCGCCTGCTGACTGTGCTGTGCTCGGCTATGCTGTGCTATAAATTACAACCATGCCACGCCCATCCAAAAGTAAAGGCTTAACGGCAACCATAAATATTTATTAATGAAATTAACTGCTCTCGGTCTCGTTCCTTGCAACAGCAAAAATATTCAAATATCAGCGCCGAGTCGTTCACATAATTAAAATTCATGTTAAGCCAAAGCGTGAGGAAGGGGTTCGGCTCGAGAGTGGGAGCTGGAGCTGGCGGGGGAAGTGGCATCTGGAGTGGGAATGACGCAATGATCGGGTTAAAGCTGTTGATAGCGCAAAAGCCATAAGGCCATAAGGCCATTAAAATATGGTGGAGCCCACGTAAAGTTGCGACCAGGACAGCTGTTGTGGCATATACGAGTGTGTCTGTTTAATATGAAATGCATATGAGTAGCTGGAGATGAGAAAAGGAATGCTTATATCTATATCAGCTATCTATCATTTTATAGTCCTATCTGTCTTTGCTTTAAACTTCAAGCATATCTATTTCCGAGCAAAAGAAATCGCTTAAAATTAGTCTTGAACGATCTAGGGCTAGTCAGAGATTTTATGTGAGTTAAGTTATCGGATAATTGCAACTAACTTAAAACAAAGTTAACTATTTTAATAAGCAGTAAATCAATCAGTCTGTTAGTTAATCAACCAGGCAATCAGCATGTCTGATACTCTACCAATCAGTCACTCAATCAGTCAGTTAATCAATCATGCATTATCCAGTCAGTCAATCAGCCAGTAAGACAGTTCATTCAATCGATCAGTTAGTTTATCAGCCAGTAAATCAGCCAAACTCTCAGTTAAATATGCAGTTCATTATGCCTTTGGCCTGTCAATCAATAACTTGATTAATGATTAAGTTAATCAGTTAGTAATTCAAACAGTCAAGCATCTACCAGCACATCTGACAGTCAGCTATCCAGTTAGTTAGTCTGTCTGTCAGTCAGTCAGTTAATCTATCAGTCAGCAAGTAGGTCATTCAGTCAGTCTATCTTCCATCAATCAGTAGCCAGTCAGTCAGTAAATTAATTAAACAATCATTCATAAACACAGTCCATCAACCAAGTAATTGACTAACCAATTCACTAACAATCATACTACTCAAATAGACAGTCAATCTATTAGCCAGTTGATTGAATATGTCATGTCCGTCAGTAAGTCAGTCAGTTAGTCAATCAATCAATCAATTAGTTAGGTAATCAGGCAGTAAATCAATCAGTCAAGCTATCAATCAAACAAGTAGCCAGTCAATCAACCATCTAATTAGTCAGTCAATCAATCAATCAATCAAACAATCAAACAATCAATCAATCAGTACAAGCTTTCATATGTATAGATAAGTTTTGTTACGACCTACTATCATTGCATTTACCTCAAACGTTTTCGTGTCACGCACCCATCTCTAGCACGCACACATACTCTGTACTGTAACGGGTTTTTAAAACGGGGTTTCCACACATCATTTTCCAGAAATTATAACCCTAATTATGGCCATGAGGCGTTAACATGAAAGTGTCGCCGTTGACTGTGGCTAACCAAAATGGCGGCAGCCACGCACAACACTTGTCTTGCTCTGTGTGTGTGTGGGCGTGGCATGTGTGTGGTTAAGTGGTTTTTCAGGTTGAACTGCAACCCCTGCTAGCCAAGACTCCGCCACACTCGCTTCCCACTCAAAATTGATTTGGAAGCAGCGAAAAGT
This sequence comes from Drosophila hamatofila, assembly GCA_035045345.1. Classification (NCBI taxonomy): domain Eukaryota; kingdom Metazoa; phylum Arthropoda; class Insecta; order Diptera; family Drosophilidae; genus Drosophila; species Drosophila hamatofila. Next base: position 3,799,404 of record JAWNPA010000020.1, on the reverse strand, counting down.
GGAGCTCATTTTAATGAGCAACAAATTCAATTTAACTTTCTTGTGAATACATTCATTTGCAATTCATATATATTCATTTGCAATTGTCTTGGCCGCTCTCCAGGGACTGGGAGGGAGGAGGGCAGCAGCAGCAGGAGCTAAGGGAAATTCACTCAGGCTTTTCATATGCGGCGCATTCAATTAAATTGGCATAAATTATACGCTCTACGCTCAGATCAGAGGCTAGCTTTTAGCTGCTGTCAGGTACAGAATACCTCTCCCTCTCCCTCTCTCTCTCACACACACACACACGCACACATAAATCAGCCACTTTTGACAGCGACTGCCAAGTGGCTTTGACTGCCACTTCAAATGCAAATCAAAAACATAAACTTGTCGACCAGCCCAAGCCCCGAGAGTCCTTTGTGCCCAGTTGCCTCCCCCACCCACCCTTCGGCCCCTTTGCCACATTCGTAACGGTCTCAGTTTTAAATGTGGACCGTTATTTGCGTGGCACGGGCATTAGCGACGGCGTTTACATGTTAACACCCAGCCCAGCGCCACAGAGCCACAGATATAACATTTCAAAGCAATAAAATGTGGCAGGACCTCGCCTTGCCTTATATTCGTACCGTGTCCATCGCAGCATTTCCTTTTATTTTTTTTGGTTATAAATTTTGTTTCCTTTTTGTACGCTGTTTAAGAAGTTGAAAATAAGAGTATATATGGTTTTTTTGTTAACGTTTCTGGCTTTGTGTGTGCTGCTGAAATGTTTGCTCTGAGTTAAATTTATCTATATCTTCATTTTCAGCAGTAAGCATTGATAGTGACATAAGTATTATTTATTTTTAATAAAATCTGGAGTATATATTATATATCTATTAAAAATTGTAAAATATATAAAATAAAAATATTAAATTTCAAAATGAAATATTTGATTTTATAAGATTTTTCGAATGAAATATTTTTAAAACATATTTAGTGATTTCCATAAGATTTTTGTGTAAGAAAATTTAGTTTATACTGGCCACCAAACGATAAGCTGCAGTATATGTATATAGTCAGGTAGCTATAGTATAGTAACCTAGTATCCTATGCAAATTGAATTCCCCACAGATGTAAAATTTGTATCTTTAAGTTTGGAAGATAAACTATAGGAGCACATTTTTTTAAAGATTCCAATATTAAATATCAAATGTAAAAAAGGATAAGATCGTTGATCTCTTTCGGTTCACACAAAATATATTAAATGTATATCCAATTTCCAAAACGTAATATTGTAAAGATATAACTAAAATAAAATTTAAAAAAAAAATAAAAATTATATTTTATTTTCTGTTTTTTTTATTTTTATTATTGTTATTATTAGTATTATTAAAGTATATAAATAAATTATTAAAAAAAAAAAAAAAATAATTATATCAAAATGATATCTTTCTGCTACTAGAGTACACTAAACTAGGGTAGGTAGAGTATTGCAGAGCAGAGTAGTTTAAAGTTCACTAGATCTGACTAGAGTTGACTAGAGTTCACTGGAGTTGACTAGAGATGATTAGAGTTGAGTAGAGTTTACCAGAGTTTACCAGAGTTTACCAGAGTTAACTAATCTAGATTAGAGCAGACTAGACTAGATTACAGTTGACTAGACAAGACAAAGACTAGACTTGTCTATAAGATAACGCTTTGTACCCAAACTCCACAATCTCTGCCATCAGAGCATTAGGCAGTCAGTTATAGCCGCCTGTCCATTTTTTTTCTGTTTTCTCTCCTCTTCTGATATTGTTATTGGCCATTTGAACACGTTTCCGCCGTGTTTTTCTAATGAGGTGTTAATGCCGTCTGCCGTGCGCCGTGTGCCGTGCGCGTTTTTGATGCGATTTATTGAAGCTCTAATTGTTCAATATCTGACCAGATCTGGCATTTAACATATATATTAAGGATAAGCGAAATGCCAACAGCTGCAAGAGCGTAAATCAAATTTATGACTTTATAATGAAAACTTGGAAAACTCTTCCACAATAAATAAACTAAGACGCAGTTGCTTTTTTTGATAAATGTGTCATAGATCGATGGCCAAGCATTGTTGTTATATTGAAAATTTATAACTATTATTTACAGACGATTAAATAATGTTCAATTGTGATCAATAGACAAGCAGCTGCCCTGCCTTGCCCTGCCATGAACTGCCATCTATTGCCATCTCCTAGCTCCCTCAATAAAATGATAAACATTTGTGTGTTGGCTGCAACGCAAATTGGAATCATTTGTTAGGCTTAAACCCTTTGCAAACAAAGGAACAAAGGTTGTTGTTCGACTTGGTCGCCGCCTAATGAGCCGGCCATAAATAGGTAAAGCCCGAGGCAAGAAAAGAAAATATAAAGCTCGCTCGGCTCGCCTTGATAGATGGGCGAGACAAATGTTTTGCTCGAAGGCGTGACGAAAATCCAATCAAGTTGTACAAATATATAAATAAAAATATATGCAAGTGTCCATCCAACCCCACTGCCCACTGTCCACTCCCCATTCTTCTTCTTCGTTGCTGGACATTGTCCAATAACAAAAACTAATATAGAAATTAGGTGTGTAATGTGCTGAGCGAGCGATAAATATTCCTTCATATATTCCTTTATATATTCTTCATATATATTTTTTCTAAGCTTGACAAAATATTTGCAAAATGTTTTGCTCATAGAGTGAACCAAGGCGTGAGAGGGTGGCTCGAATAGTTTTCGTCTGTGGGCAGGGGTTGGCAGGAATTTGGTGTCTATTTCAAGTGTTTGCCACATGTGACATTTGTCATCATGATTCGGCCATAAATACAAACTGCGCAGCCATAAATAAACATTTACCAAACACAGCAAAACTTATGAAAATCGCCGAGTTGTGGCGCATTCTTTGATCTCGCATGGAGTTTGTTTGTATGCCTTTTAAAAGCTATTCCTTCCTGCTCACTGAGCAAATGCAATTCATAGTTTTTGCTTTAAGTTAGTTGTTAATAACATTTTGGTATACATTTTAGTTGATGCTCTTATGAGATTTGAATAGATGATATAGGTAGGATCCTTATCAAAAATCAGTAAAAAAATTAAAATTTTAAAAATTTCAAATGTAAATTCATATGTATTTTTAAGAATTTCGGTTTTATTTTCATGTTCTACCCCAGCCCCAAAATCCACCCCCTACCCTACAAACTTTCAAAAAGCGTATTTCAAGTACTAAAGACTTGTGCTTTTGCAAGGACCTATTTATTTAATTATTACATTCACAGTGAGTACTACAAAAGTTTATATTTCTAATACTCATTATCATAACGATTACTTACTAAAAATAATTACCTTATCAACTATTAGCCTAATGACAATTTAACTAACGATGCTTTGCATATGTTTCAAGTTTTCTAAGTCTACCATGTTTTCTAACTCTTTCCTCTATATCTGACAGGTTTTCTAATTTTTCCTAATTTGCTAAGTCTTTCAAGTTTACTACGTCTTTCAAGTTTTCTAAGTCTTTTAAGTCTAACATGTTTTCTAAGTTTTTCCTCTAAGTCTGCCAGGTTTTCTAAGTTTTCTAGGCCTTCCGAGTTTTCTAAGTTTTTTAAGTCTTTCAAATTTTCTAAGTCTTTCAAGTTCTCTAAGTCTTTCTAATTTTCTAAGTGTTTCAAGTTTTCTAAGCCTTCCTAATTTTCTAAGTTTATTAAGTCTTTCAAATTTTCTAAGTCTTTCAATTTTTCTAAGTCTTTCCTCTAAGTCTAAGTCTATAGTGTTTAGCTTAACGATCATTATTATTATTATCCTATGTCTACAGTTTTTCTTATATCTAATATTTAAACAATTCTTAACAATTTTTTATAACTATTACAATTTTGCTTAAAGTACTTAACATTATTAACAAATAAAATATTTACCTGACCACACTTCACTTTACTTTCACTTTCACTTTCACTTTCACTTTACTGCACTGCACTACTGACCCCCACCAGGCCTGGACGACTGAAGAAATGCTGCAGCTGCTGCTCTTTATATAGGGCCACTTCCACTCAAACTCTAAGGCGAGCTCAAATGTTGAGCCTGCGTCGAGTTGCGGTCGCTGCAGTCGATCGTTAACTGACCAATGAGAACACTCTCTGCTGCTTCAAGCATTCTAAATGAGTTTAACTTAAATGTAAATGTAAGGAAATATTGCTGCGCACATATAGACAACATAAATGATCTTCGGCTGCTCATCTTCGCGCCTTGCTTTGGTTAGGCAGACAGACAGACGGAGAGACAGACTGAGAGATAGACAGAGAGACAGACATACAGATATACATATGGTTAGTATATAGATCGGTTAATAGACATAGTTAATTCTCATTATATATTTTATTTATTTTATATTTTATTATATATTTCCCATATATATATGCCTAATTCTGTCTCATTCTGTGTGATCTATCAATGATAAATCATTGCTAGTGAACAGTTTACCTTAGTTATTAAACGTTTAATATATTTTCCTTTTACTATTATGAAAATCTTAAATCGCATATATATAGTTTCTGTTCAAGTATGAATATGGGGAAGGTTTTAATCTCTCACTTCATTATCATTTACAGTTTTAAGCTGCAATATTCTAAAAAAAAAAGAGAAATAGAAGATATAAATCATTGATGTTATTTTATTGGGCATCAAAAGGCGGGCTAACAAAATGAATAGTTTTCTTTATATCAAATTAGTTGAATATAATTTATTGCTTATAATATAATAGTATTTACTGTTATTCCATCATATGTCAATTAGTACTTATTGTTATTGCTTAATATGTCCATCAGTATTTTATATTTTATTACAAATTATTTTGCTCAAAATCATATTAAAATATCGCTAAAGCTGCATTTGATGTCATGAGTCTGACTTTAATGATCACAAAAATCATAAAATCAGCACACGTGAGTTTCTAATTACCAAAATTAAGCATTTTGTCGGCACAGCTTTGGCTCTTGCCATCCTTTAAGACATCCTCAATGCTGCCTCTGGGCAACAATAGTAATTTAAATTTTATTATGGTGATGCCTGTGTCGTCTGCCTTTGATGTACCAACTGAGGATGATGAAATGTGAAACTATCGATAATGATGCTCATGCATTTCGCATGGCCAAACAATGCCACGACTTCTTGTACATATATAGCGTTAGTGGATGGAGGTAACTTAATTAAAGATGCTGCAGACGATGCCTCAAATTTGTCAATGGCAACCAGGCAGCCGCAAAAGGCAAACAATCTTGGTTTACACACGTCCTGGCACACAAATACACACAGACACACACACACTCACACACACATCAATCGCCTGTCGTCGGCAAGTGTCTGGGAATGAGGGGTGGGGGTATTCGGCAACCCTTTAACCAGCATATCCTTGCAGGACTTCGTGACGTGAAACTATTTTAATGTGTTGCAATTAAATTAACATAAATTTCGTTACCAGTCGAACGACAGCCTTACAAGTCCTAATCCTGTGGCCGTCTGTTTGCTTTTCGGTCTGACACACGTTTGCCTGCCTGCCAGCCTTTCGCTTTTTTGCCCCAAAAATCAAACAGAAAGGCGGGCTTTTCTTTGGTGGGCGGGGCCGTTGTTGGGCTGGTCGCATGCAAAAACGCGCCCAGGGCCCAAGTTGATTGACGCCACACGACGCGTTAATAACTTTAGCAACGCCTTTGTCCTGCGGCACACTTGGATGGCCCGCTGTAATCATAATGATGATGTTGATGATTGAGATAATAACGATGATGACGCACTATCAGCAATAAGTGCACACGTTCATAATTATATAGTTGCGCTATGTTTGTTTTAAGCCAAGTTCCTCTATTTGTTTACTATTTAGCCAGGTCCTCGGCTCTCCTGGCTGCTCTGGCTGTCGCTTATCCTCGTGTCACGCAACCCAATTATTTTGTACAAACATGTAACTGTTAATTGGCAGTCTGTCTCCCGGGTGCGTCGCCTCAGATAGTTTTTGCCCGCCAGTCATCATGGCTGAGATTGCTTTTTATGAAGGGGTTGCAGCTGGAACTAACGTGCACTAAACTCAGGAAGGAGTTAAATGAGTTGGGAAATACCAAAACAGTTGAAGAAAGCATTGATTGTTGAATGAAAGAAGTTTAAGCTGGGTAGTTATTATAGGGAATTTATTTGGGGCAATCAGAGTTGGGTTGGTATAATTATATATTTCTGATAAGTTCTATAAGTTATAAAGATTATATTTTCTATAAGTCCAAGCTCTTATTATTCACATAACTAATTTTTTTTCAATGAGATATTCCGCTCACTTCATTTTGTATGCACTGAAATAAAAGAATTTGATAAATAGGTATATTTGTTATATGAACAATTATAGAATCAAATACCTACGATTTTAAATAGTAAACAAATCATTTTAGACTAATTTGTTAATAATTTGATAGTAAAATAAAATTTCTGCTATTAGAAAAAGCTTAACCCTAGAAACTATAAACAGGACATATTGCAGACATATACATACTTAAATTTAAAAAAAAGATGATTTTGTTGTTTTTATGGAAAGTTTATAGGATACTGTCAGAAGACAGTCCTGATTTGACATAAAATGTTTTGCTAGATTTCATTTATAGCAAATTATATTATACAAATTGAATTAGACTGCTTTAAGCTATGCTTCGAAGCTATACAAACAACCTGAAAACATTCAACTAAAACCTCTAATCTATTTCTATTAAGTAAACAAACATTTTCCATATTGATTTAGAATGACTCAATTTCTATTCATCAATATTATACTTTATATTTTGCATACATACTTATTCAAATGTATATTACTCCCCCAATTCGGACTATAAAAAGATGCTTCAACTAAATTTCAACTACTCTGATGACTCAAACTGAATAACTCAAACTGTAATTACAGCCGGATATGCTATTTATAAGTGGCTGACTTGGTTTGTTGGGTGTTTTGGCCCCGAAGCAATTCACATGTCAAAAGCGTAAAAATGATCAAATTTGCTTTGCTTACGCTCAAATGCACGTAACGTATCTTATAGATACTTAAGTATCTTTGTGTAAGCAGCTACTTGGCTGCATATGATTTATGATGCAGACAGACGCGACGCACTGCACGCTGGTGTTTTTTGTTGTTGTTGTCTATTTTCCCCAACAAGATTTACGACTCCTCTGGCAGGATATGCGGCAATAGAATGAGTATGCAAAAAGTGCGCTCAGGCAACAGGGCAAAGGTAGTTGGGGGTGGACAAAACTGAAAGTCGTGATAAAGCAGCAAACACTCAGTGCTAAGCTTAGCGTGTCGCATGTGCCACATGCCACATGCCACATGCCACATGCCAAACACACACACACACACACCGACACACACACCAGCACATATGACATGTGCTTAAAAACTTTGACTCTGAGCTCACAGAACTTTAAAGCCAATTACAAGACATCAGCACAGGATTAAATGCGCCACAATTTTCCACACAATTTTCTGCGCAGTTGAGCGCGCTTTAACAACTTGCTGTCCGCCTGCCAGGACTTGGCTATGACATAACAGAAACTAAAAGAAACATCAATTGTTTAGCCTAATTGCTATGTGTCTAGGCCCCTGCCACATCGCCTTTCATTTGCGTCCATTAAGTTTATCGCAAATGAGCAAAATTCGTCAGTTACAAAAATCAAATGAAATTTATTTTAGCCAAGAGCCAAAACTGATGGCCATATCCTGTTGGCATTTCAATCTCCTCTGCCTCTGCCTCTGCCTCTGCCTCTGCCTCTCCCTCTCCCTCTCCCTCTCCCTCTCCTCACATCCTGCCTGCTGTCAGTTGCTATCAAAATCATAAAACTATTCGAGCAGGAGGCAGCGGCGGCATCTCCTTTGTCTAGCACGCTAATAGAGTTTCTTTCGCGTGGCGCGTTTTTGCCAATTTCACTTTTCCGCTCTTTCCCAGCCACGCTTTAAGGAAATCATTTTTATTACAACTATATCGAAGCTTTTGTAGTCTTCCGCCAGCTCTTTGTTGCTGTTGTTTCTCTACTCAGACTTTCTGTCTGGGCTGCCTTGAGTAGCCTTAAGTGCAGTCTGTCCATTGGCTCGCCCGGCAGCGACTTTTTCTGCCTTTGCAGTGGAGTTGAGCTTTGCTGCGGCACATCAACCGGACACTGAACGGATACCGTTATGGATATCCTTTATTTGAAGGGATTAGTGTCGAGTTCACTTCTGTTGCCTTCATCTGTATCGATGCCAATTTATTGATAGCCCAAGTTGATATCAAGTTCAAAACAAAATTATATACTTATGGGTTTGCATTGACTGCAGCGGATGGTCAATGATTGGTTGTTGCCTTGTTAATGGATATTCTTTGGATGGCTCTATAGGTGTAGGAGCACAACAGTGGCTTTTAAACTGCAGCTAAGTTGTTTGAGCCTGGGAGTGCCGTGTTAGTATATAATAAAAAATATATAATAATGAAGGGCTCTCAAATTGTGGGATCTAAACAGTGGCTTTAAAACTGTTGAGGTTGTTTGAGCTTGAGAGAGCAGTATCAACAGTAAAGCGTAGAATGAATGGCTTTACAGCTCTTTTATGGGATCAGTAGATTTCAAACTGCAGGTTATGAAATTATTAATGCTATTAGAGCTAAAGTCCGCTTAGTCAGTAGTAAAATTTAGAGACATAATAGAGAGTGTAAAGAAAGATAAAGATCTATATCCAGTCCTCGAATTCAATTAGATTTATAAACGTCCCAGTCGTATATAATCGACTTCTTAATACTAGTTCATAATTTAAACCACCTATCCAACTGAAGGTAAGCAAACAAATTTTTAAAAATGCGTTACAGGAATTTCAAGCAATAGTCGATTCATTTTGTTTAATATAACACTGAAGTTCTTGAGCAAATGGATCTTTCTTCTCTTAATATGCTCTTCAGAGATCATAGAACTTCAATCTTAGCATTTAACTTGATGTCAAGCGTATATCTATGTATATCTATCTCTTTATATAGACAAACGTGCTTACGTATAACAAGAAAACACTAGTCATAACCTATGTACCCAATACAGTATGTAAATGAGTCAAAACTTGATATAGCTCTATAGAGCAAGACTTACAAAGGTAAATCTATATACCCTATACATAAGAAATTACATCAAGAAGACATCTCTACACTCTACACTCTCTAGACCCTGTAGTTATAATGGAAATATGCTCCTTTCAATTTATTAACAACAGACGTCGTTGATATAAGTAAATCGACAAGCGCAAACCAATATACCTCTCTGCACTCTGTCAGCGGTTATTAGCTCTATCTATACAAGACAAAATACAAATATGCTCTATTTAACATTGTGAAGAGCGCCATAAGGGGACTGCCTTAAGCCACCAATTACCACCCCCTCCCTCGCCCACCTCCACCTACCCACCTACCCATTTACCCACCCATTGTTCATTTTTATGCACCACTTGAGAATGTCACAACAAGTAAACAGAACCCCAGACATTTTTACTTTTTTTTTTTTTTTTTGTACTCCTGCTGTAATTGAGAGAGCGCGCTAATAACTCAGACCATAATAAATACGAAAATCAAATGAAAACAAGCGCAAAACTTCCGTTAGCAAAGCAGCAGCAACAACAACAATTAGAATAATGTTGGCTCAAATTAAAAAAAAAAAAAAAGGAAAAGGAAAAGGACGAATAACCTATAGGTAACGCACCCTTCGCAGTCCGGACATCTCGCGCATTTTTAAGCAGTCGAGTAATTACACGTTTAATTGCGAAGCTACGAAAGAAAAAAAATTGAAAATTTTGGGCGAAAAAAATTACTTGAAATGCAGACATTGGAATAATGGAAAACTGTTCAAGAAAATTATGCAAATTTTTTTGTTGGCTTCCGAAACGGATCCGTTGTCCTGTCCAAGGATCTCATTACGTGTGCAGCTGAAAGTTCGATTCGAAATTCACTTAGACTTGATGTACGCACATTTCTGGTTCCATTTATTAGATTTGTTTCAATTTTCCAACCCTCGGAAATTGTTTTTATTTCCTTCGCCTGAATTCGTAATTAGCCAACGCGGGTGGCGCGAACTCAAAGATTGAAGACCAGGAGGTATTCTTATTACAGTCTTTTTTTCCTTCACTTTTTCCTTTAGTTTTTCCCCTTTTCATTGGCCGCGGACTGCTGCTGGACTGTTGTACAGTCTTGATGTAATAAAGTAATCAAAAAGAAAAGTTTACTTTTAATTTTGAACTAATTTAGCATTGTTTGTTTATTAGTATTTGTATCTGCACAATATGTTCGGAATATAAAGTGTTTAATTTAAAATATGTACGAAATAAATTTAAACTTAAAAGGTATATAAATAAAAAATATTGTGTATTAGTATAAGATAATAATATTATATAATATTAATATATTGTGGATTAGTATGAAGCTAATCTTCATATATTGTATAGAACATATATTTCTAATATGATCAATTATTGAAAATTTTTAATAGTCGAATCTTGAGGATTTTAAGTATTGAGCTGACAAAGCGGCAGAAAAGCTTTTCAGAACAATTCCTGTTTAACTTTTTTTTTTGTAGAAAAATTAAAAACAAAATGTATATATATATATATATATATATATATATATATATATATATATATATATATATATATATATATAACATTTTTTTTTAATTTTTCTACAAAAAAAGTTATATATATATATATATATATATATATATATATATATATATATTATAACCTGATTTCCCATTTTCAATGGGTTTGGAGTAAATAAAAAATATTAACAAGTGTATTCTAATATTTATTTAATTTTGTATACTATTTTATAAAAATGAAGGATTAAAAAAATTATAATACAAAATATGTTTTGATGCTTTAAATCTCTAACAATTTTTTTATTTTATTTTTTTTTCCATCTCCACATATTTAAGGCGCTTTTCATTAACTCACTCTACAGAGTATTTGACAAGTCAGGACACTCTCTTCAAGCTCATCAAATTAGTTAATAAACTCATTAAGCAAACTTCTTCCGCTCGCTGCATTTCAGCCACTGTCAATGCCCTCCCCCCCACACCGCGTTCGATCTAAATTTTTGTAATCTATGTAAATATATTAATTATGAATGCGTTCGTAATGACTTTGTATCTTTGTATCTTGTTGGCTAAGCCGCGGGGCTAAAAAGCAACTGAAGCTGCGTCTGGACTCGCAGCAGCTGCGGCTTTTCTCACATTTTGCTATTGTTGGCGGCTTATCAATGTCCGCCCAGGCGGCGGGGCTGGATTAAATGATTAATAAAATAATATTATGGACGCAGATACAAATTTGTACACAGTGGGGCCAAGACAAATCGAAATATGCGCGCTGCATAGTCACGCCGGCATAAAAATTCAAATTCGAATAATATCATAAAAATTGCAGTTGGCACTTTTTATGGCATGGCGAACGCGTGTCCTGGCCACATACACGCAGGATATCAAATTGTATAATATCAATTTCTAATTGCATAAATTTTGCGAGCAGAGAGCTCATCTTGTTAGATTTACGATGCGCCTTTGTCGACGTCTCGGGGGCAAATCATAAAAATTAAAGCGCTTCAAGGTGTTTGCAGCCAGGTTCATGTCCTTGCATTCTGCCAGCAGGATTCAGCTTCGGCAGCCGCCGCTGCTCGTGTCGTGCGTTTTGTTTTTATTTGCCCGTCGCAATGCCAACGAAATAAAAACAACCATCAAATGTCGAGTTAAAATGTTTTATTATTTGACTTAATGCCCTGCCCTCGCAGCAGCAACAGCGACAGTTCAAGAGACAATTGCCGAATTGTTTATTATTATTCTGTTTTCTTGGCAGTCCCCGATATCTCTGGCTCTGGCCCGTTTAGATGTTTGATGTCTTTGCAATATAAACATTGCCTGCTGCCTGCTGCCTGCTGGGTCCTTGCGGGCATCCTTAACGGCGCAATATCTCTAAAAATGTTATTAAAATCGCATCGAGCGTGCCGATAAGCAGGCCCAGCGCATACTTCTCTGCCTACTTGCCTTTTTTCTCGCAATTATTTTGATTTGCTGCGGTTGACTGGCTGACGATCCCGATCCCTTAACAACTCAACTGCAGTACAGTAAACACTGTGGAGTATAGCACAACATGGAGTAGGAGTATACGAGACAAATTAAGCCTATGACTAGACAGTGCTGTGGGCAGGTATGAACTGATATTGTAAAGGTTTTCTCAGTATTGTGCTTAAGGTAAAGCTATTTATTAAAATATCATAAAATAATATACCATTTGAACAAATATAATATAGGAATTGAAAATCATATTAATAATATACGAGTTGTGAGCACTCAAAGTTAAAAACAGATTCTGGACTTGACTTGATTTTAATCTCTCTTTATCTCTAACAATGCTGATTGGTAAATTTATAAGCTTGGAATGTGAATATTAGAATACGAAAGAATGGTGACAATATGAACAAATAATATAATAATTAAAAATTAAAAAATTAAATTTAAAATAATTAAAAAATAAGTAATACACGGATCATTCTAAGTTACAATACAGTTTACAAAATTATAAACTTTAGACTTGAAACATTTTGTAAAAGAATCAATCAATTTTAAAATGGAAATATCTGTAGGCTAATTAACAGTTATCGGAAAAGAATGGGGGTCCCCACAGTATAAAATTTTTAAATGGTTGGAAAAACTTTCGAATGCAGATGTATGTTCAGTATAATTTATATAAATATATATATGACGATTTTTTTTTTTTTTGCAGATCGTATATTTTTTTTATTCTAAAGCTTTTTAAATCACCTAAAAATTTAAATTAAAGTGGACTTAAAAAAGATTAAAACACTTTTGTTTTAAATTTCAATTATAGAGCTTTTGAGGAATTAAGTATTGTTTAGTTATATAAGATGTATGTACCCATATATATAAGATAAATAAATATATATATATATTATATTATTATATTTTTTCATATATCTTAAGAGTACTGATAGGATAATATATATATATTAACATCAAAACCAATTGTAATGCCTGAAACAAAAGAAGCCTATCTATAGAAGCCTATCTATAGAAGCCTATCTACTGCTATGATTTCAATGATAAAAGGTTTAACGAAGTCTTCGATACCATTGAGTTGACAGATAATGAATGATGAAGAATTTGCGTTTTAAGTACATATTATATTTAAGTAAATATTATATTGAAGTATATATTTTATTTAAGTACATATAATAATATAAGTGTGATAAGTTTTGAAGACTCCAAATTTATCTTCTACTGTAAATTTTGGAGTATTTTTAAATTTTGTATTACATCAGCTCTTCTACTGATTTCTTGAGGGATTCTTGGTGTCAGCAGTATCTAGCCTGCACAGTCAACGACTTAAAAGATATCAAATAATATCATATGCTGAACAACTCATGAAACTCTGACAGTTGCAAAGTCCCCATGACAACATATTCACATTCTACTAAAGTCGAACCGTTATTCTCATGCACATTATGAAATGATGAAAACAAAATAAATAAATATAGATAACAATTTGTTGCTAAGGCGATTTCTATAAGTACATACGTGTAGTTGCCCATGCTACTGATACTACAACAACTACTAATAATAATAACAATACTAATAATAGTTCAAGCAATACATTCAATGAATGTTGCATTGTATACAGAGGGGAAGAGGTGGGAGAGGTCTTCGGCTTTGTTTGATTTACGAGCGTGTAGCTTTTAAAACCACATGAAATGCTTCTTACCGTTACGTGCCAATGGTCGAAACAGGCACTGCTCTCCAGCGGCACTCTGATTAATCCACTTCAAATAGACTGAGAGTCCCGGCGACTCTGGCAGCCTTTCGATATCGCTACGTGCGCTTCAGCCTGATTGCATTTACGTGTTGCCTTTGACTCGATTGCAGGGCGCGTCTTATTCAGGTGGCAAATGTCGATTGCACGCTCTCTAATGCACAGGTAAATGCAGTCAGCCCCCCACTCTTCCCCATCTCCACACACCTGAGCGCCAAACTAATGCAATCTGGCTTGATAGGTATCGCTAATCAGCTCCCGTTTCTAATTAACAACTGCAGTCTGGTGGGGCGACATACTGCACTTTTCAACGCACCGCCACGCCCACCTTACTCGGTTATCTACCGCCCTTCGAAAGAGACAGCAGCAGCAGCAGCAGCAGCACGTCGGGAATTCGCAAAAACTTTAAGTAAATCTGCTTATCTTGTTTTTGGAAAACTTTTGCTACGTGCCGCCGTCATGGCGCGGCCTTTGTTGTGGCTCGACAGCAGAACCGCAGAATCGTCCCCTATGACACCACACCACACTACCCCACCTCACCCACAATCTCATCCACCATCGAGTTCAACGTACAGCTATCATAACGTTGACAAAGTTTCGACATTTCTGGCATTAACTTGGCTACTTTGTTCCCATATCGCTTGGCTCGCATTTTCAATCAACCGCATCGGGCAAGTGGGGTGGGTGGAGGGCGGTGTCTGTCCGTTTTGACTGTTGCGAACTGTAGCCACGCCCATAACGCCTACAAATTGTAGCCGCAGCAGCCTACTTTATCGAGTGAAAATTAATTGAAATTCTCGCCGGAGGCGAAACTGCAGACAAGTCTGCAAATGCATTCTGCAAGTCTGAGCTACCCTTTCCTTCGAACTGGGCATGGGCATGGGTATGCGATATGTGCTACCCACTAATTGCGAATTGTGCATTATGAATTCGTCTCGGAGTGTGAGCTAATTACTTATTTACATTGCATTTAGGCACAAAGGCCAGGAAAGAGTTGCTCAGCATTTCGGCAATTCGATTCGTTTAATTAAGCAAAGTGGTTAATGCATGCGGAATTAAATGCAAATCGATTAATAAGTATATATGTATATTTATAGAATTATAAATGCATGTATATGTGAGTGAGTCATACATAAATAATTATTCATTATGAACAATTAATTCTACTTTTAAGTTGTAAGTTTTAGTATGGTAAATCTTAGTTGCCTAGCTTATGCAAACGCTTATCGAATGTCTAGTTTATTTAAAAGATTTCCGGTTTAGATTATGGATACGGTATTATCATAAACACAGCGACTTGGATGGGGGTTCAAGGCCCTAATCTGTACATACATATGTGTATAATAATAATTTACCCCAGCTACTCAGTTACTCAGACTCGGGCTGGAATCGTATTATCTTCGAATTATTTGCAGCAGTTATTTACACCAGAATGTATTTTATTCTTCTAATCTATTATTATAATAATACATTTTAAGCTTCAAATATGGATTTTTCTGTTATGCACAAAAACATATTTTGGACTAAATAATTATTAATAATTTGACTTTGAGATGAATTTTCTGCGAAGGGGAATTTTCAGTCCTGGGGCTTATAGGTCTAAGCAGTTGAATATTTTTTATAGGCAATATATCCTATTAAAATATAACTTTATTCATCTATATTAGAAATTTTTTCATTTATTGATTATTTAAAATTGTATTTAATAAAAAATATATATTAATATTAAAATATATAGATATATTGATATTTAGTTTATTTTTTTTCATAACAATTAAAATTTAAATTTTATTTAAATTCTTTTATATAATTTTCATTATTTCGAATATAGTTTAATAATAATCGAAAAAAATATATTTTAATTTTATTTTTTATAATATTATGAATTTAGATTAATTTATTTTTTTTTAATTCCTTTTTCATTTCGATATTATTTTATTTTTTATATTATTATAAATTTAGAAGCAGTTAATATTCCCTTTTACATTTCAATATTTTAATATTTTTAATTATTTCCTGAAAACAGGATTAGGTTTTCTGACTGTAGGTGAAGTCTTCGTCAAAATATTTTATTATTTTTATTTTATTAATTTACATAATTTAAAATAGTTTATTTTGTATCTTCCAGAGTACCTTTAGCATATTAACGATAAGTTTACATATAGTTGATAAAGTCCGCTATTAACGCTGTTGAAACTGTTAATGTTGCAGCTGCTTCTGCATCGTCTGCTGCTCCTGCTGCTACTACACCAAGTGCTTGGCCCAATTTATAGCCAAATGATAATTTTTTTGGCCATGTCGTCGCCTAGTGCGCGAATTGCAGTCCTTCCATGCGTTTGTCCGGCTACTGGTGCAATAACTCGCACCGGCTCGTCCTGGCTCGTCCTGGCATGTCCTGGCTGCCAGATGCTGCGTCCGGGCAATTTTTGTGTGGCGCATGGTAATCGTAATCCTTGACTGCGTCTGCAGCACGAGCAAAAAAAAAAAGAAGCAGAATAGCATCTATATATATGCTATTATCTTTGAAATTGTCTGCCAGACGGCAAGAAATATGGATTAAAATGTTGTCAGCATTTGGGGAGGGGAGATGTGGCATGGAGTCCTTGATCCTTGTGGGTCTGCGGCTGCGATGGACTTGATTTTTTAAGTGCCGCACAGCAATAGCGCTGTGGAGGAGCGCAGCGCATTATGAACGTTAAGGCGTTTATGCCAAGTGCCACGCCCATACCACTGACTGAATGCCCACGCCCAGACAGTTTACAATTTTTTTTTCTTTTCCGCACTGCTCTTCATTTCAGCTCATGCATACAAAATTAGTGGAGGCGATTGCCAGAGGCAACAACAGGAGCAGCAGGAGCAGCAGGAGCAGCCAGAGAGTAGGCGGGGGGATTGTGAGCATTGCACTTGCAACATTTATGGCTTACAGCAAGTTAATCGCACTGTCATTCAGCCACTTTATACGGCACGAGCTGCTTTGCCATCCGCGAGCCTGGTGCGAATAATGCCAAAACATTTTATGATACCCTGCACAGAAGGTATTTGTGCTGTCTAATAGAGATTGATAATTGATAATTGATAATAAAAGCCTGAATCTACCAAAATGAAAATTCAATCTTAGCTGAACATAAAGGAGGAGGAGTAGAAAGTGTTTAGATAATTTTTCGCATACAATAAGAATTATTTAATATACAATCAATTTTAAAATATATTGTATTTTTGTTGACTCTGATATATTTACCAGGCTAAAGCATTTCCTAACCTAACTATATGCAATACTTACAGGAAAATATTATAAATATCACATGTGTGGAACTGTTGAAGTTTAAAGTCATTCAACAGTATAGTTCATACATAAAAAACATTGATGATTACCAATATAAGCATTTCCTAACTTAACTATATGCAATACTTACAGGAAAATATTATAAATATCATATGTGTGGAACTGTTGAAGTTTAAAGACATTCAACGGTATTGTTCATACATGAAAAACATTGATGATTACCAATATATGTATGTGCGAATATATTCATATAACAAATGCATAGACTCTTTAAAATATATTTACGTAGTGTATATTATAAATATATTATTTATCAAAATTAGGTAAATAGGGATTTTATTTATTTAAAAAATAGCTAAAAGTGAGAATAAAAAGTGATAATAGACTAGAATTCATAATATCTAGTTCATATTTATACTCTTAGTTAGATCAAATCAATCTCATACATAGATAATAAAGATCGATTTATAGATATAGACAGCTGTAGTACAATTGGCCCGAAAAGATTATAGGCTAACATAAAACAATTTATTTGCTGAAAAATTTGTTTTGATTTCTTGAATAAACCATTAATAAATATATCTAAGTTCTATGTTCGGAAGGGCATAGAAATTTCGAGCAGCTCATATAAGCCTGCTCGTTTCTTTCTACAATTTTGTTCGGCAGCTGAGGCGGAGTCAGTTTAATCCGCTTATGCTTAGAGCAAGAGAAGTGAAGCATTCAAACTGTCAGCTAAAGGAGAATCTTTCAGCATTGCCGTCCAGACTATGAGCTGGCAAAACGCTTTCGCTTTCGCTTTCACTTTGGCGTTGGCTTTGGCTTTGGCTTTGACTTTGGCTCACAGCAGTCGAAGAATCTTCCGGCCATTTCGAATGATGTTTGCTGTTGATTTTTAATCAACAGCAACTGGCGGTGGCATGCAGCACGTAGCAGCCACAATTGGTAGGTGTGGGTGCAACATAAAAACTGATTTTAATGTTGACCACAACTAGCTAGGTATGCGAGTGTGTGTGCATGTGTGAGTGTGTGTGTGTGTGTGTTGCCTTTGTCTTTTACAACTTGCGGCAGTCGTTAATTTTTATGTTTATGGCGCAAATTTTCGCCTTGCTGCACACACGCTGCTTGCCTCCTCCTCCGCATCCTGCTCCACAATTTGAAACCACAAAACTGGCAGCGACACCCTATCGACGGTAGTTGAAACAATAACAATTAGCTGCAAGTTGACAGAGTCGTTGGCGACACGCAAAAATTAATTAGCAGGCCAAAAAAAAAACAAGAAGCGAATTTGGGCGCTGTCATAAAATGCAGCTAAATCAGGACATTCGCAACAGTTGAAGACGAAATTAAAGCTAGAGTTGGATGTAAAGGAGGGGGAGAGATAGATAGAGTGTGAGTGAGAGATAAACAAACGGAAAAACTGCACATTGGAAAGTTTTGCAGTGTTTTGGGAAAAGTTTTGCAAACAGGACACGCACAGGACACACAGCCAACACTGGATGGCGGCAAATTGCAAAAGGATAATTGCAAAACTAAATGCCAAACTTAAACAACAAAAAAAGCGCAGCAGACACTAATGAAATTTCGATCAACTTTTTGCAGCCAGCCAGGCGTGAGATAGACAGAGAGAGGGAGAGTAAGAGAGAGAGAGAGAGAGTGGGAGAAAGTGCACTCCATGCAGTCAGATGAAAGCAAATGATGATTTATTGAATTTTAATTTAGTGCTCCAGCAAATTTGCCATAAATATTTGAGTGAGCTGGCCAAAGTTATGCTCATTGCAAGTTATGCACCCGAAATAAATGAATGTGAATGCCACCCTGAAGGCTTCGTTTTAGTCTCTCTCTCTGTCTCTCTCTCTCTCTCTCTCTGCCCTTATCCCTGTTCCGGTGTCGGTGTACAGTTGCCTTTCAGCTTTTTAGCTGGAGTTGGCGCGTGCCTTGCCCTACGCATGACCAGCCTGACTGCCTGCGTTGTCCTGGCTAGTCCTGCCTCACTGCCTGACTGCCTCTAATTTAGATACTCCCTCTGCAATTTCGCATTTTGGCATTTTGGCATTTGTGCGTATGCAAATTTCGCCAGCCACATGTCATTTTTGACCATTTCCGCTTCAGGGCTCTAAGTAACAGCAACAAAAACAATTACAACCCCAATTGCACACAATGGGGTGGCTTTCTATACCCTGTTTATTATAGCAGAAGGTGGTTTGAAAGTCAGAGAGTTTAAGCTGTCTACTAATTAGTATTAGTATTAATATTATCAGCTTTTTTTAAGTTTTACTTTTTTTTTTTTTTTGTATTACAATTAATATTAGATTTAATAGTAGAAATATTAGCATTATTATTAGTATTGGTATTCGTATTTGTATTAGTATTACTGCTATTATTATTCTAATTAGGATTAGTATAAATATTAGCGTTGGCCTTAGCATAAGCGTTAGCATAATCATTAGAATTAGTATTAGCATTAGCATCAGCATTAGCAATAGTATTAATATTAGCATTAGCAATAGCATTATTATTCATTAGCATAAGTATGATCATTAGTATTAGCATTAGCATTAGCATTAGTATGAATGTTAGCTTTACAATTATATGATTATTACCATAAATATCATCAGCAATATCATTGGTATGATAATTAGTATTAACATTAGTATTGGCATCAGTTGGAGTATGCATTAACATTAATATTACCATTATAATGATCATTAGCATTTTCATTAGCATCAATATTAGTGTATAGTATATTAGTATAAGTAGTAGTACGATAAATTTCTCTATTTCCAGGGCATTTCAATGTCTAACAGTGCCAGAGCTCACCTCGACTTATTTTCTTTGTTTTTTGCAATGGGGTGTGCTGAAAAATTTCGCAACTTGTTTTACCCACTGACCTTGAAAAGTGGATTTATTCAAATTGACTGCCGGCAGCTGTGCCCACTGGGGTGGCTCAGGATCTCAGCATCTCAGCGTTTCAGGTTGCAATTCCTGCCTCTGATCCACCCTGCAGTACAATTCAACTATATGAGATTTTTGCAAAACATTTCATTTATGCAAAAACAGCAAAGGCAATAGCAACAACAACAACAATAAAATAAAACCTATTTGTGCTCTTAGTCTTATCAACGGTTCACTTATCGGAAATCCATTAGCTTGTTTGCCCTGATTATGGGCCCTGATTCGATTGCTCTGCTAATCGTTCGATCCCAATGGATTGCTTAGCCTCAATACTCCCATTGTTTGGCCAAATTGTTTGGCTATCGATTTCAAAGTGAGCCGATTGACTATGCAAATCGCTTTATTACGCACAAATTGCTGAGAGGCACAATATGCCCATATAATATTTAAATGGGGTACTTAGGTGGCGAAACAGGTGCTTGAAAATATGTTATATTATGAAAGAAATATGAAACTGTATTTAGAGAAATGAGAATAATACATTTTATTAGAACTATGACAAGTCATAGCAGAATATGGATTTCGAGCTAATTCCAATTTTCGTCCGGTATATACAGAGATCTACAGTGAAGAACCAGATCTTCTTCCACTCCAGTCGTTATAATGATGGACTAAAGGTACGCGCCAACCGGCTCGCAATAAAGCTGCCCGATTGCAGACCCATTAGAAAAAAATGAAACTAAAATGCTTAAAAAAAAAAAAAAATTATAATATAAATTTTGACTTTTTTACATTTTCTTCTTTCAGCACTAAAATTTAAAGCAAATGAGTTCAAAATTGAATTTGCCAAAAAAAAATATGGTAAATAATATCAATATTTGTTACATATATGTTAAATACGACTCACAATCTAAACGTACAGCTTACAAGTTGATTCGTACCAGAGAACTGCAGCTCTCTGATTCGTACTGTAAGTAAACAACAACAACAATATATTACGCATATAACTAGACAATTAAGATCAATGTATTTGATAAAAACTATTGAACATCATTAGTAATGTTATTTGTTCACAATTCAGGCGTAATAGTCTTCGAGTTGATTATTTATTATAAAATAGAATATAAGTATGGAAATTCTTATATATGTATATTATATTGTGTTCTCATAATATAATTATAGTATTATATTTTAAGCCAAATTTATATTTATCTTTGGTCAATTTACAATTTGATTATATTTATTTTACATTTTCATTACCTTTAAAGAAGAATTCAATTATTGAGTAATACCATTTTAGATTCTATATACTAAGCACTTTCAGCAAAGTAAATTATTTTTCAATACTTTTCATATTTTTTCAGATTTTATGCATCTATTTATACGCATAACAATCTGTGATTTGATAATTTCCTCATTATGTTTTGCATATTCATTGCTTTCAAGGAATCTAATCAATTATTGATCTTTATCATGCGCTGTAGATAAAAAATTACAACAAGCTTTATCTTATTCCAAGTAAATTATATCAAAAATAAAATATATTTTTAGAATCAAATATTAATTTCATTATATTACACACTCCACTAAATAATACTATAGTAAATTATAAAATTTGTATAATTTGTGAAATAAAAGTGCATAAAATATTTGAGCTTTAGCTTATCAATTTGTGATAGCTGAAGGCGTTCAACAAAATTTCACAGACGCAAAGTTTTAAGATATTCATTAAAATTTCGAATAAAAGAGAATGAATTGGATTATTTATTGAAGTTCTGTGGCGCAGCTGCTGTTCACTGGCTGCAAATGGCAAATGCAATAAAACGAAATTAAATTGCTATTTTTGCATACAGACGAGCAGACACACACACACACAGAGAGAGAGAAAGAGAGAGACACCCACACACACACACAGACACACATGTGGCCATAAATTGATATGAATCCTTTGGCGAATCCTTTGACAACAGCTGGCGGTAGCAGCAGCCGCCGCAACAACAGCATAAATGAAATAGTTTTCTATATGAAGCTAATTGCTTAGCGCGTTTATTAAAATGCATAAATTAATAGAAGAATTTAGAGTTTTCGAGCACCTTTATGAGGCATTTTCTAAAAAGGGTTCCATGGACACACGCAATTTGTGAGCAAAAGCAATTAGATATTAGGCAAAGGCGTCGCATGTGTGCGACGTGTGCGTGTAAGCCCACTAAAACCCCTAAAACCCCTAAAACCCTTGACAAATACACTCGAAATGACCGCAATTATGAAAGTGAAACCCTCCTTAAATATATACTATATACATTTATATATATGTATATATCTTTTGGCCGCAAATCAGCGCAATTAATATTAAGTGGATTAATATTTAATGACCACTGCAGGCCAAGGGGTCGCAGAGCCCACTTCGGAGTCCTAGTCCCATATGGAGCAGGGAGGTCCATTGTATCATAATCGCACTCTTAACTGTTATGCGAGCATCGTTGCCTTTATGTTTGCCATTTGGCTGTTGGTTGTCATATTCTAATTACAGCATAACACGCGTCTATTGCCCAGATTTTGATGACCTCCGACCCATAATTATACTACACACTATCGCACAAAATTGAGGCAATGGACGTGCATTTTACGTGCAAGTGGTCCATCTGCGAAAATATAAACGAATAAAATCCCAATTGAATGGGCGTCACTAATTGATAAATGGCTCTTCTGCGTGGCTGCCTGCTATATAAAGTATGTATGTATGTGTGTGTGTGTGTAAGAGAGAGAGAGGGAAGACAGTCTGGCTGTGGTCATGGAAAATATTTACAATAATTGCAATTCGCATCGAAATTAAAGATAAGGAAACTGCGCTGCAGCGTCAGAATAAAACACGTCAGCCCGAGGCAGACTGGGATTAAGAGAGAGAGACACTAAAAGAGAAAGAGAGAGAGAGAGACAGAGAGGGAAAGTCGAGTGCGTCTTATATAATAGGAGCAATGGCACTCTTTACCCGCTAGTCAACTTTGGCTTAGTCAGCAGCCAAAATGGCTGCCCTCCCACAGCCAACCGGAAATCGTGTGCAACGGATGATAAATCTCGACGTAAGCAAATAGAAATGAAAAATATGACGTGTTTTACTGAGGCGAAACGTGGCTTTAATAGTCCAGTTGAAGTACTGTCTGATAAGATATAGACTTGAAGATTTTTTTTCTACAATTACGTAGATCACCAATTAATCAATTGCAATGCATCAAAGTAGTCTTATCATTATAAATAGAGAAAGATAACGAGGTAGAGGGTGCAAGAGAGAAAGAGAGAGAGAGAGGGACAGATAGAGAGCAAGAGCTACAGAAATCTTTTGAAATGACACCGCTTTAATATACCAGATATAACATGTTGTAGCTATATCTATCAAGTCTATCAAATATAATAAATCATAGAGTGAGAGAGAAAGAGCTATAGAGAATGTTTAACATATCCCAGCTTAAATATACCAGATATGACATGTTATAGATGCTTATCAAATACAATACATTATAGAGTGGGAGAGGAATACCTAAAGAAATCTTATAAAATACCACAGCTTAAATATACCATATATGACATAGTATTCAGGCCTATCTAGACTCATAAATTATAGAGAATCTTTGGCTTACCAAATTACATAACAAGGTCTTGAAGACAGCTAGAGTTAATGAGGGAGAGACGATAAAAGAGAGAGGGAGAGAAAGAGCTATAAAAATCTTTTAAAATGCCTCAGTTTAAATATACCAGATATAACATGTTACAGATCTATCTATCTATCAAGTATATCTATCAAGTCTATCAATCATAGAGTGAGAAGGGAATGACTACAGAAATCTATTAAAATACCACAGCTTAAATATCCCAGATGTCTAGTATAATAAATAATAGAGCATATTTGGCTTACCAAATTATATAACATAGCCTTGAAGGCAACAGAAAGCTTAACTAGAAAAACATCAGCCTGATAATAAATAATTAAATATATTTATTTATAAATTAAATTCTTTATTGAGATTGCTCAATTCCCATCCAATGAATGTATATAGCAAACATTCAGCCTTTGTAGATATTTCTTTGTGCCATTTCACAACAATGAAAGCGAATTAGTATTTGCATAGATCAAAGGTGCAGCCGCGTCACTTGTACTCAAATTTCTCATATAGTATAGTCCAATTTATGTACACTTAGTTGCTCTATAAGCAATACTTGACGCTTTGTAAACAGAGGCGAATTCAAAGTACACCCACTGCTCAGCTCGACTCGACTCGAGCGCTATCAGCTAGACGAATAGCAAGCAGACAGCTGCGTTTTGTTTAGAGACTTTTTTGCCAGCCACTTTATCTGTATGTTAAACATCAGGAAAGAACACATGATATACTGCGTTTATTGGTTGACTTTATTTATTTATTTATTTAGCTTGGTAACATAATTATTTAAAGATATATTTGTTCAAGCGAATGCTGCTTACTTAAACGTTATCACAAATATGTGAGTGTGTGTGCATGTGTATATGTGTGTTTTTTGTTGATGTAGTAAATAAATCAATGTTGAATAATAATCGATAGGAAATCAGATGTTACTGCACTTTGTTTTGTTTTGCTTTTGTGGCTGCTGCGCTTCGATTTATTTTTGTATTAAACACAACTCAGATGACAATTTCAATTTACAGAACGCAGCGTTTCGGGGGTTTATTTTCTTCGTTTTGGAATCTTTGTAATACTAGCATATTAACAGATGAGTGAATTTTGATAAGAGTTGCGGTAGAGAGATAACTGCTTATTGCTTCTGCAGATACTCGTCGAACAGGTAGACCGAAAGGGCGGGCTCGCGCACGCTGACCAACTTGGACAGATCGTTGGCATAGCCAGAGAGAGTGCGGACAGATGCTGCCTGTTTGCTCAAGAAGTTCTCCTGCAGGTAGTGGGCCATCTCGGGATCGTGGATGCGGTTCTCAGTGGTGCCGTGGGTGGCACTGGTGTGCACATGGATGGCGCCGTTGGTCAGCTCCTTCTCGTTGTCCAGGGCACGGGCCAACGACTCCAGTTCATTCAGATGCACCTCTGGGGGCTGGGCAATACCCTGTTGATGGGGCTTGCTGAAGTCGACAGAGCCACCACGACGAGTCACCTGTTTGATCAGGGCAATGGTATCATCGAAGGCGCGATCGGAGAGACCCTGGTAGAGCTTCTGGAAGCCGGGGCGGTTCATCTGGTATGAGTTGAAGTGGGTGGCCAGCAACATGTATTCATAAGATTTCTTCAGCTGCAACTGAATGTAGTCCTGCATCTTGTGCTCCAGGTGTCCAATGGCGGCATAGCGCGCATTACAATTTGCCACTCCACCTGAGAGACAACAAACAGAAGGTCACATTTAAAGCTGTGTGAGTTGGGCTTGCTTAATTATAATGAGGAAGTTTGTTTCGCTTACTTTCGCCTGAGAAAAATGCCATGAGCGCTTGTTTGTTTATTTTTAAAAATAAGATATTCAGAAAACAAATCACAGTTACAGTTAAAACCGGATCAACTGCTCATGCACACACACGCACACAAACATACACTCACACAAATAACCATTCAGCCGCTCTCTTGCACTCTCTTCCATTCGTGCGCTCACTCATGCTCTTATTTTATACAGTTTTTGTATGGTACTCACCGTTGGCACTCTGTCCGCAAGCAGACTGCACGTCCACTTGGCAGCTCTGCTCTTGGGCCTGCGCAAGAGCGCAGAGGCCCGCAACCAAAACGAATGCAATGAAATATTTCATTTTATTTGTTTTCTTTTTCTAGAATTAGAATAGAAATAGAATTTCACAATCAGATGTATTTTGAATTTTAAAATCTGTCACTCTGTTTTTAGTTAATGTGATTCAAGCAAAACAAATCAAAGTCTTTTGCGTCGTAGAGTTTTCTTGAACATTCTTTCTCTCTCTCTCTCTTTGTCGCGAACGATTTTTTTAATTGCTTGCAACTAATTTGTTTTTGATAGTTTAAATATATTATTTTTACACTATTTATAATTGTATCAATTAGCAATCAATTGAAGTGTAACACTTACTTTAAATAGACGCGTTAAATTTAATTAAAAGTTGTTCTGCTTTGATTCTCGTGTCTTCTTGCGTGCTGCTTGTTGGAACTCAATTTCTGAACTGCTGTTTATAGCGTTGCGTTTGTCTCGTTTCTATGCCTCGGCAGCACCGCGCTTGGTGCGCCAGTGTGTGTGAGTGCGCGAGTGTGAGTGCGAGTTTGAGAGTGTATGGGTATGTTGTTTTGCACTCGTCGTCTCTCTGTTGGGGATTTCGTTGTCAGTCAAACATGGCTCTGGCAATATGGCCGCGTCTCTGTTTGTTTTTGTTGTTATTCCTATTGCCATTGCGGTTGTTTTTCTTTGTGACTCAGGCGACTCACAAGTTGCTTGTGTTCTCAATGCTGAATAGGGTTACCAGGCTTTTCCAAGTTCTTGCATTGACTTGCATCTATGTATGTATCTATTTCATCAGAAGACTAGAAATTTACTAAAGCAGGGCTTAATTAGACGTGCATGGAATTCAAATCAATTTGAGCAGAAATCAATATTTATGCACACCACGGCCATGGGTGATATTATTCATATCAAGTTGTAACAATGACTTGGCAAAATTTACAAGCAATCCAATACCTTACATTTTCAAAAATGAACGAAAGTAATCATTAGGCATATGGTTATTACATGTTTTGTTATCATTTGACATGAGTCTTATCAAACATCTGGCATTAAGTGTTGTACTATGAATTTTCCACATTAGTTGTCATGCTCGCACTGATAGTCAATCAAAATTTTGATTGATCCTACAATATCCATGTTTCTGCTTTCACGTTAGGTATTAAACCATCAAATTTAATTTATATCAAACAGAAGTGCATGGCAACCCATGACATGTAGCACACAAAATTGAAACAAAAACAAAGGGTCGACTTTGCCATGCCCTGGACGGTCGGCTATACATCTGCACCTATATATGCATAGAAATAAATATGCATAATCATTATGTATTATAATTATATATTTTGCATTATAATGAATCATACATTTCCGCATAAGTAATTACATATATATTATTCGATAGGAATTTTATGATTACGTCATTCATATGAGTAAGTTTATATACCTATTTTACAGGGTAAATGTGTACCAAAGAACAGCTGACTGGACAGCTTCGGCGGCCATACAGCCATACGGCCATATTGGAGTTAGGCTATATTCAGCAACGATAGTGTCGAACAGAGGAGGTTTTATATTGAGGACGTGTGGAAGTAAGTGTGGTAAATCAAGTACATACGTCTATCAAATGGTGTATATTATATTTTCAATGCGATAGCAACAATAACAAACCGTACGACGACATATTGAATTGATAAGAGCGAACTCACTCACACACACATAGAAATAGTCACATACAGCGTACACGTATTGTGTGTACTCACACAGCGCTCTTTGTGAGCGAGAGCGGCCAACGACGAAGCGTTTAAAAGTGTTTTGCTCGCCACTGGCACCGACAGTTTGCATTCACATAGCGAAGGCGCGTTAAGCAGAAGAATTACGAAAAATTCCAAGTACGTGTAGAGTTTGTCAGGGTATATAAAACGGTATCATAAGGTACCGGAAAGATCAAATAATCCACTAAGTCTAATTGAATTGAAAAAGCAAGCATTGCCTTCTATGCCAGTGTGCGTAAAGGCAGCTTTGATAGACAATTGAGACGAGATAACCGATCGCCTAGAAACTTCTCTATTTAACATTGGCAAAGCAACCGAATCGGTTCATTTTCATTTGTGCATTTAGGTAGAGCACGTCAACCAGAACTGTTTGCATTGATCTAATAACTGAAAGTGATATAATTTGTTCTGTGATTTTGTGTAAAGACATCAACAACAACAACAACAGCAACAAGAGCAACCCGAAGAACAACATGATGAAATTTTGTGCGAGTTTTTGTCTACTGACCGTTCTGGCTGCCATCAACATGGCCCAGGCAGACAATCTGCAATGTAAGTAATTTAAATTCATAATATTTAGTAGTTGCTTCATTCTTTTAAACAAAACAAAAATATTTTGAAAAAAACCAATAAAATTCGACGCAATTCCATTCGATGGCGACGAAATATTCGTCCAAACAAAGAGAGCGAGAGAGTGAGAGCGTGTGAGTAAGGGTTTATAAGAGCACCGGGGCGTGCGCATGTAAAACTAAGAGAGCATTAGCTCAGCTGTTGTACTGGTTCGCTCTCTTCATCGTTTAATCTGGAAGTAATGCAAATCCCAAAATATGAAATCAATTTAACAAACTTTCGCTAGCTTTGGTAGTTTTATATAACAGATTAGCTTAATTTTCATATATTGTATGTGTGAAATTAAGTTTCAGCTTTTTCAGCGCCCTCGGCAACAATTCCCGTATTATGTTTTTGTTGCTAGCTTTTGCACACGGCGTCGAGCTCAAGCTTGAAAGTGCGAGAGAGATGGACTTAGTTGTGTTAGACTAGAAGCGGGCACTTTTGCACACGGCACGAAACCAAAACAAATGCCGTTACTATGGCGACTCTTGTGCACGTTATCGCAAAGTAGAGAGAACAAAAATACTGAGAGAGAGAGAGAGACAGCTTAGCATATAACTGCACTTTAGTTTTGCACACGCTTTACTCATTTCAAGAAACTTGAGTTTGCATTACACACAAGCATACAAATGCAATGACTACTGCAGCTTACGTAATGTCAACGCTAACCACTCCTCCCACCCCTTAGCACCCACAGCTCAGCAGTCCAGTGTTATGCAGGACTTGAAAAATAAAAAACAGCAAGAAATCGAAGGTCAAGATTCTAAGTGTAGGTGTTGCATATGAAATAGAGCATAAGTTTTTTACTAAATATATTATATATTTGTATACTAATGTGTCAATTTTAACCTCCCCCTTTATAGGCAACATCAAGTCGAATGCTGCATTCAAGGGATGGCCGGACATGAAGGAGCCCTGCATTAGGAGCATGCGCGAGCAGATCCAGAAGGAGATCAATGCCTCCATGCAGTACCTGGCCATGGCTGCCTATTTCTCGAACGACACCGTCAATCGTCCAGGCTTCGCCGAACACTTCTTCAAGGCTGCCAAGGAGGAGCGCGAGCATGGAGCCAAACTGGTCGAATACCTGTCGATGCGTGGCGAGTTGACCCACACCGTTAAGGACCTCATCAAAGTATCGGTAAGTAATTTCATCGAAATTCTTAGTAGATTGGCTCGGACCTTTACGATTGCCCTTTTATAGCCTGTCAAGGTGAAGAACTGGACTGGACTGTCTGCTTTGGAGGATGCCTTCAGGCTAGAAACCGAGGTCACCAAGTCCATTCGCGACCTGATTAAGACCTGTGAGGGCAGCTCCAAGAAGGCTGATGATAACGATTACCATCTGGTTGACTACCTGACCGGTGTCTATCTGGAGGAGCAGCTGACCGGCCAACGCGAGCTGGCTGGCAAGATCACCACATTGGAGAAGATGATGTCCTCCCAGGGAGAGTTGGGCGAATTCCTGTTCGACAAGAACATGTAAACAACAACCCCGAATTCAACTCATTGTCTAGCAAGCTATTCATAGTTTTTACTGTGCTCCCCAAAAGATATCTATTTAAAATTAACTGTTACTAGCCGCTGCAAGAGATACTCCATCGCATCAAGTATTTTGTTACCCACACGATCATAATTTCTTTGCCAAAATTAGTTTATAATTAAATCATACTCAAAAGTAAAATACTTTCTCTTTTTTTTACCGTTTGTTTCCAAAAGATAATCAAGTATTGGCTAAATAAATATATATCACGTTCTGTATGAATTCAATTTCATTCCAAGGCACAGTCAAATCCACGAGTTCTTTTCTTATCAATCCCGCTCTCCACCTAGGGCTTAGCACTAATCAAGCGTCATACCTTTATCAATTCTCGCATGTATGACAGTCAAAAGTTGTGATTTATTTACAATATTTGTTATGTATAACTGTTTCGTTATCTCGCCTCGAGTACGCGTGCTCAAAAGTTCATGTTCAAATCGACGTTCTACAGCTCGGGGAAATGCCCCAGTCAACAAATCATTGCAAATTGAATAATCCATATTTAGATATAAACAAGTATATGATATACAATATATATATATATAAACGTATATTTTTCTGTCAATTAGTCAATACTGCTAACTTAATAAAGACTACGATCAAAACCAAATTCAAATGATTTTCTCTTTATAAAAACAATTCTTAAATTTGTTTTTAGATTTAGTTTTTTTTTTTTTCTGATGACTAAATTAGAGCAGTAAATGGTAAGTATTCCCAAGCAAACCTCTAGTATTTTCTTGAAATTGCTAGTATATTAAAATACATAAATTTTAAGTGAAATTTTAATTTATTGCCTATTAACTTAAAAGCGAAACTAATTTCTTAAACTAAAACATCATTAGACAAAGGTTTGACTATTGGTCTTGGTCTTGATTTTCATCTAGGTCTTGGTCTTAGCCTGCTTCTTGGTCTTAGTCCTCAATCTTGGGTCTTGGGTTTTGGGTTTTGGGTTTCACGTCTTGGCTCTACAGCCTTTGGTCTTGGTCTTGGTCTTAGGTCCAACGTCTTGAATCTTGGGTCTTAGAACTTAAACCTTGTGTCTTGGTCTTTGTCTAGTATGGTCTTAGTCTTAGGTCTTGCGTCTCGGATCTTGGGTTTTGCGACTTGGTCTTAAGCCTTGGGTCTTGGGACTTGATACTTGGGTCTTGTGTGGGGGATCTTGGGCCTTGGTGGATCTTAGGGTATTTTGAGTCAGATTATGCCATTTTTACTCTGACTCTGACCAATTACAATATCAAAACATTTTGTTTTTCATAATTTAAATCTTGATATATCAAATCAGAAAAGTATCAATCAATTGCCTTTTTTAACCCTCAACATATATTTAACATTTTCTATATATATATTTTTTTTTTTTTAAATAACAAAATATATTTTCCAAACTTCTACTAGTTAAACTAGTAAAGCTTCTCACAGAGAAATCAGATTCCTTTCTCCAAACTAAATCATTATATTTTTGTGTAAAGCTGCATGGAACAAGTGTTTTGGCTGGCTATCGAAGTGTTTTATGGTCACGTATTACCCATCCAGATGGAAATCTAATCTGTAGAATCACATTGTGTATTCCATTTGATAGACGTCCCATTGGCTCGATTGACCCTTTCATGTAGTTGAAAGCGCTGAGGCTAATCTGATTTGGGAGTACAAAAAGCAACAAAAAGGATGCGAGTGAGTCGGACATGGTTTGGTTGGCCATAAGGAATAATTCATAAGTCACTTGTAAAAATGTCCCAGCAGAACAAGCCCAGGGGCTAACGGCAAACGGCCAACCCCATCCAACTCAATCGAACTAATGTGTGTTAACCCTTTCGTCCTGCCAGATGATTGACAGGACATGGCTTGCATTGAATTATGATAAATTGTGGCAACTGTCAAATGGCTCTGGATGCTGTTTCCTTCTTATTGATGCTGTTGTTGTCCTGCATCCTGCCTGCCCCCAGCCTCATCCTGCGAAGCGTGACCAAGGCGCACTCCGATTCCTTGTCAAATCCACGAAATGGGTTGCGCATTTTAAACAATTTCATAAGCTAATATTTGCACAGATGTACCGCAAGCCTTTTAAACTCGTCTGCCCGGACAATGGGTCGCAAATTTCTTGCCAATATTCAAGCGCAATTTGAGCTGAGTTCGCGCCGGGTCGGGGGCAGGGTCAAAGTTCAGTCCGGCATACAAATGGACACACTATCAATCCTGGCCAAGCGCCACAAATACGCTGATAGCAACTTTTTCCCATTCGACACGATTTTTTTGTCCGTCTCATCATTTTTATTGCAAGTGTTTTTTTCTTTTCTTAGCATGTGTTTTTATACTCGTTGACGGTGTGAAGTGAGTGTATTAGTTTTATGCAATTTCCAACTTGTCTTCAGACTGAGCAAATATTCTTGTATCAACTCTTTCTGTAGCTATCTTAATCGAAATGAAATGAAATCAGCGTTTGAGTTAGAGTCGTTGAATTTTACAAGTTGTTTTCAGTCCTACTTCGGAACACATTGACCATTTATATAGTTGGCCAGTCGGAGTAAGGATCGTAAGGATCAGTTATTTTTTCTATATCTTTGAAAAGCTCTGTAGTTAGCTCAGATAGATAGGTAGCTATACGATAAATAGGTAGGTAGATAGATAGATAGATCTATAGACGAGATAGATATATGGGTGAGTAAATAGATTGATAGATAATATACAGATAGACACATATACAAATTGATAGATAGCTTGATAGTTAGGAAGACAGGTGATACGGATAAAGATAGATATTATATATATATAATAGACAGATAGATAGATACTTGGATACTTAAACAGACAAGTTGACAGACAGGTAGATGGAAGTACATATAAGTAGATGTACATATAGATAGAGCAGATAGATTTGTTCTTATATCGATTTGACAGATGAATAAATATATCAATATGTGACAGATAGATATATGAATATACATATATGTGTATAGATAGATGTATAAATAGATAGATAGACTACAACGATTTTCCAAAATCTCCTGAGCATGTTGTTAATTTTGAACGAGTATAACGCAGTCAGTGACATCCGACTTTCTTACATGTTTTTCTCATATTTTCTACTCATTTTCATCAATTTTTTTTTGAGGTTTGTGATTTAATTGCTGATAGCACAGGGCAAAAAAAAAAAAAAAAAGCACAAAAACTTGTGCCGCTTATCTTATTGTCATTTGTTGTGCCTGTTGACAAATTTGCAACGGCCGCCAGTCGCCGTGGCCAACCCTCGCCCCACTCGCCGCTCAATAGGCACATCATGAAAATTGTGGGAAATGGGAAAATGCATTTGGTACAGCACGAAAATCCTTTTTATTGCGCCTGCCTAACGTTGACTGACAATGTCTGTTCCATTTGATTTAGGGCTTCGGGTCGAGCACTACTTCAGCTGCTGCTGCTGCTGCTGCTGCTTGGCACCGCAGGACATCAACAGGACACTCGCGCATTTCATATCCTGGCTGTGGCTTTGTCTTCAACTCATTTTGGCTGCCAGCTAGCAGCCCCCTTCTGCCCCCTTCCTGTCTCGCTGTTTGCCTTTCACACTATAAATCTTCGCAGGACTCGTGAACTATGACAGCCATGGCAATTGCCGTTAAGCAAGTCTCTTAAAACCGGTTCTCAACTTTTGAGAGAGTTGCAGTTTTCAGATAGTGACTGTCTAGCTGACTTTCCAATCACAAACTTTGTTATACTCTGTTCGCATTGAATGGGAATTTGGGGTATAATGCTTGTGTTGAAGTCTATGTAATTGACAGAAAGAGGTTGGGCTTAAAATATATATTATAAATGTCTTTATTACTATTAACAGTTAAGGCGATATATTTTTGTGTTATTGCTTACATCTGTCTGTATGTTCATCAGTTTATTCGAAATTCAATCCGTGCATTTTCTTTTCTAAATTCGTCGATCTTTCTGCTTGTCCGTATGTCCATACTTATCTCCATCCTTACTTTCGTTTACCTATCTGCAATTCCATCTCTTTCTCCGAAATTCTATCCATCATTTTGTATGTCTAATCTGTTCGTTCTTCCGTCTGTCCAGTCATCTGTCTATTCGGATGTATGAACTAATTGATCTCGGAAATCATTACCTCCAAGGACCTGAAACTTTATTCTTAACTTGGCCCATAGCACGCAAATACCAAAAATTATCTAGAGTTTCTTCCATTTTGTATATTTTCTATATAAGTATTCCAGGAAATACTTTCTGAAAAGAATATATTGATATTTTTACAATACACATATTTTCACGACATATTATTTCTAGAACCGGATTTATTTTTTATTTTTCGTAATGCCTAGACTCTCATTTTGTCAAGTTTTCTCACACCAGGTCTAATCTTAATTTGTTTGTCTTGCAATCATTGTCACTTTTCTTAATTGGTAGCTTCTTATCAAATGCGCATTTATCTCACTTTCAATAGTTGTTAAGCATTTGGCTTAAGCACACGACAGTTTGTACTAATCAAATGAGGTTGTCAAGCAGTTTGATTAAAATTCTGCAGACATGGTCGAAAGGAGCCCCAGCTCCAGCCGCTACGCCAACTGCGAGGAATGTCTGCTCGCATTCTCGCATTGGCAGTCGGAATGCTAAGGCGTTATTGAAATGTCTTAGCAGCTGTCCAAACAAACTCACCCTCTCTGCCCGCCTGGCAACCCCTTCAGGCGTCTGCTGATTTAGCATATTGACTGCTCCAAGGAGCAACTTATACAAGATTTATGGGGGGCGACAGCAGAGATAAAAAGGATTCGTGGTGTGACCCACGGCCAGGACGAATGCGAGCGAGTGCAATAAATTTGATTTGCATATTAGGACACACACACAGGACATGGCTGGGATTGTGGGGTAAAAGCATTTCAGGCACGAAATCTTACTTAAATTGGGAATAAATCATTAAAAATATGTGTGAGGACGACTCCTTTGTCCAGTTAATGGGCAGGAGCTTTAGCAACAATCTCAAGCATTTCTGCCAACGGGGGAGATCTTCTAATTCCCTTTGATTTATAAAGCTAACGGGCACATTGTCATGTGACCACATTTGTTGTTGTTGTCCTTGTTGTTGTTGTTGTTGTTGCTGTTAGTTAAGATCACAAACAAATATGACTTATGCCAAAAAGTTTTCTAATTATGCATGCTCAGACTTATGAGTCCTTTGGGGCATGCCTTGGACACTTTTTAGCTGACCAACTGAAGGCGAAAGTTTTCATGGCTGACATTTTTGATAGAGATAGTGAGAGAGAGGAAGAGGGGGAGGCAGAGTCAGAGCTAAAGTCCTTTTAGCCTGTCTGTTGTGTTTATGGCACACGCCGCAGTTCAATGGCCACAAATATGTGGCCAGGGAGCAATTGGGCAAGTTCAAAGGCCAAACTGATTTGCCTGCCAAACTGCAAACTCCAAGCTGTAAACTTCTGCTTCAGTCTGTGAGTGCATTAAAAGCCAAAAGTGCAGCGTCAGTCAAAAGTGGGTTTTAAATAGGGATATATATATATATATGTATGTGGGAATATGCCCGGACCTTTGCTTGCCGTATCCTGCCAGCCACCTCCTCTTCTCCCTGTTTGATTGCTTGTCGCGTAGTTATGCGGCAGACATGGCTTGCTTTTGATTTAAGCGCATTGTTTGGGTTAAATATTTGCCATGCCGGCCACGCAGACAATTGCAGACATGCCACGTTCCACGTACCACGTACCACGCAGCCACAGCTGCAGTCAACAGCTAAGTACGCACTCTCCCAGTCTCTGCCTCTGCCTCTGCCTCAGTCTCTGCCTCTGCCTCAGTCTCTGTCTTTCCCTGTTTGATTTCCGCTACTCGACTGACTCTGTGTACACAAACACCCGCCCACCCACACATTCAGTGCTTGGCAAAGCCAAACAGCTTAAACTTCACACGCAGACACGTCCATGTCTGCTGCTAAGTGCGTTGCGGCTCCAGTTGCCACTTTATGGAGCCGCTGCCTCAGCCTCCAATTGCAACTGCATCAGCTGTGGCTGCTCCTGCTCCTGCTGCTGTTGCCATTTCAATTGAATTTGTGCAGTTTGATATTTTGTTGCTGCATCAGTTGCCATGGCGGCCAAAAATTAATTAGCTAGCCAAACAGGTGCAGCGGCTAATTAGCTATCGAATGCCCTGCGCCAGCCAAAGTGGCTGCCACAGCAGCTTATGGGCTCAAAGCCAGTCAATCAAACAGTCACCTGCCACGTTTAGCTACTGTCTTTCAGTGGTGGCAGCGTTTTTGGCTGGAAGTTACAGCTACAGATCTAACTGAAGCTAATTGTTTAGCTGTTAAAAGCAAGCTATAGCTAGATATAGCAGTTATTGAAATTCGACGTGATTATGAATGGGTTTATTTCATAGCTTGATTGTGTGCTCCCAAAGGGCTAGCTAAAACTAGATCTGACTCTAATAAGAACAAGCTGAAACTAGATATTTACCCACTATAGGCCAGCTAAGGGATGGTTCTTATTACCTATATAGTATATAGATGATATATATATTATATATAACAAGCTAACTTTTGATGGGCTAGATCCAATTTCAATATAAAATTTTATCTGCTAGAAGCAAGTTATGACTACATATAGCGGATATGAAAACTAGCTAATTTCAAAGGTAGATCTATACCCATAAAAGACAAGCTAAATCTAAATCTATTTCTGCTGACGACAAGCTACAACTAGATATTTATCCGCTATAGACCAGATATCGGTAGGTTTATACTAGTCTCTATATAAATAGTTAACAAGCCGATTCTGGATCATCAGCAGTTGAAGATTTGTCCAAGCTAACATTTGATGGACTAGAGTTAAACTCAAGTTAAATATATACCCACAAAAGGCAAGATAAATCTAGATCTGAATACGCTAGACATAAACTACAGCCAGAGACAAGCTAAAGAAATGTGAAGTAATCAAGTTAATCCTAGGAATTATATAGCTTGAAACTTATTCAAGCTAAATTTTTATCGGCTAGAGCCTAGGTAAATCTAACTGCAGCAGGTAGGCATAAGCTTTTATTTGTATAAAAAACAAAAATAAATAAATTTCTAAAGTTTGATCTTTTTGGTAAGAATATTATCCGCTTTATTTTTTACTCTCTAGACCTTTGATCCCTAGATCCAATTTCTTCTGTATATGTCTTATCGTACGTATCTTGATGAATTCTGTATGATACCATGGTCAATAAAAATTTCATCATCATCACGTCCTAACAAGTTTTTTAAAATAAAGAAATTAGTCAAATAGCGCATCAGTTAAATAGAGCATTCCGTTTGATTTTGATATATCTATTTCTATCGTATGCTGGTCTATATCCTTAAAGCTTGCGATATGCTCGTTAATTTTCATTTCTGATATAGTACGATAATGAGCTCTACAAGAATCCCGCTAAATCGTTGACTGCCGATAGCCAAATCTAACGATTAGCAGCTCTATTCAATTTATATTTCCAGCCAGATTTGTTGGCCCGTCAAATGGTCATCGCCGTTGGCCAGTCAGTTGAGCGAGTGAATGAAATTGGGGCCCAAAGGGCTACTTAACGGCATCCATCAAACAAAATGCGCAGCAGCGACACCCAAAGCTCCACTTAACCAGCTTCCAGACCCCATTCAGCGTCCTTTGCACTCCCCAAAGGCCCCGCTTCAACCCTTTTTATTTTGGCCTGTCGCTTTTATTTGTTGCCATTGCTAGATGCCCCCAGGGGTAAAGCGGGCTGGCTGGTGAGCAGTTAGGGAGCTGGAACTGGAACTGGAAAGGGAACTGGTTCCCTTCAAGCTTGTTTATCCAGTGTCAAGCTCTATTTTCCCCGATTAAGTAATCAGATTTTCGATTTTAGTTTTTGATGATTATAAACGACAATGGTCGCACTTTATTGAAAGATTTTTATCGTTTCGTATTTTTCGTATTATTATTTTTGGGGTTTTACAAATATTTCATTTTGCTCATCCTCTTATACATATATAATATATAATTAGAAGTGTTTATCGTTTTTTTATATTTTTTATATAATATAATATATAATATAGCAAATGTTATTTGTATAATATTATTAATAAAGACAAATATGCATATTATATAGATTTCCATATATATATATTTATATATATAAAATGTTTAGGTGCTAAATGGGATTACAATATGCAGTATATTTTATATTTATACCAATTTTTTTTTATTTTTTTTTTTTTTTTTTTTAGTTTAGAGACAAAAATAATTAAATTGTTTCGCCAATATAAGTTTTAAGTGTTTTCGTGTTTAAGTTGTAAAATATTTTTGGTGTAAGCAAAATTAATTTTAAATTATGGAAATTTGTTTGTGTTCTGTTTTTTTTTTTTCAATTTTTAATGCTGTTTAATTTTTTTCCAAAGCAATTTTTAATATTTTTTTTTTAGTTTAGTCTAATTTTAATGCGCATTCTAAATTCATCTTTATTATGTATTTTATTTTTATTTTGGTTTGTCTTTGTTTTTTTTTTTTTTTTAGATTTAAGTTTTAGTTAAAACAAATTGTAAACAAAATGCAAGCTTGGATCATTTTTTTTTTTAATTTTTTAAAGCATTATAAAAACAGTTTGTTAAATATTTTTTGTATTATAATTTTTTAGGTATTTTTTTTTACTGTTCTGTTTACTATGGGCGTGGGGGCGTGGGGCGTGTTTGTCTATGAAATACTTGCTGCCAACTCACTTCAAATACTTCTTCTTCTGCTACTGCTTCTGCATCTTCTTCTTTTAACTTTGCATACGTTTTTTTATTTAAAAAATCTTTTCACAATAAAAACAATTTGTACTTTCGAAAAATGGGGGAGGGGCGCATTTTTTGTTTTGTATTTTTTTTTTTTTTTTTTTTTTTTATATATTATATTATATGGTTGCTTAGCCTTCATCGGTGTTTTTTTTTATTATGTTTTGATTTCGCTAGGGTTTATTTTTATTTATTTTTTTAAATTAATTTCTTTTTTTTTACTTGTTTTTACTTTGTTACATTTGTGTAGGATGCAGGAGTGCTGAGGTTCATGTTTTTTGTATCTTTCAATGTTTTTTTTCTTTGTAATTTCTCGCCTTCACTTTTTTCATTTTCTTTTTCGTTTTGTTTTTGTATTTTTTTGTCTTTGTTTTTGTAAAATATTCGTTTTGTATATTTGCTTTAGTTTTAACAAGGAAATCAAAACAGATACAATAGATATTTCATTTCATTTCATTTATGTTTTTGCCTTTGCTTTTAACTCAAAAACTAAATGGAGAGCTGCAGGGTTTCGGGAGCACAAGGCCTGCAGAACATATTACAAGTCGAGGTCCTTTTCGTCTATTAGTCTATTTTGCAAGTAATATTATTATATATATATGAGTGTGTATGTATATATGTATAAGTATGTACTTTGTTTTACATAAAGTGTTTTTTTTTTTTTTGTATTTTTTATTTTTTTGTTCAGGTCCAAAATCAAATTTGACTAATTCAAGGAATTAAAGTTTCATTGCATCTAAATAAGGTAAAGTGTATTTTTTGTTTTTGTTTTTTTTTTGTTTAAATACGTTTTATCATATGATTTGCATAAATTTTATTCATTTTCAATAATAGAAACGAAACAAAAAACTTAAACAAAATTCCACTATGGCGCTTCCTATTTCTCCCATTGCCTTGAGAGCAGGCCGGAGCAAAGAGAATAGGTTTCATATATATAGAGAACTAAATTAAAACTAAACTAAAACTTAAAAAACTTGCAAATAACGCCTACCGCATGGCCTGCAAGGATTACTGGACTAC
Source organism: Drosophila hamatofila (assembly GCA_035045345.1). Taxonomy (NCBI): domain Eukaryota; kingdom Metazoa; phylum Arthropoda; class Insecta; order Diptera; family Drosophilidae; genus Drosophila; species Drosophila hamatofila. The sequence goes on along the minus strand of JAWNPA010000020.1, from coordinate 3,760,024 downwards.
GCTCCGGCCGGAGGACACGCCCATACCTGAGCAGCAGAAATTCAACTATGTGAAAGGGCTATGTCTACAGATCGTGCGCAGTCGAGTCAATCCTTGAGAGTCCTCTTTAAAGATTAGGAGTTACTAAAGTGTGTGTGTGTGTGTGTGTGTGTGAGTGTTTTTTTATATATAACGAAACATACTACAAAGTTCAATAATGTTGACATTCAAATAGATTATATATAAGTAGTACAATGAAAAACTTCATATACAATATATGCCCTATATATAATATAATATAATAGATATTCCATATACCATAATCCGTAATGCGTAATAATAATGCAGTAATAGTTCATTATAATAGACATTTTATATATTTTAAAAGAGAAAACACCCTAAATACTCGCTGAGATATTCTAGATATTTAAGTTTTCGTTAGTTTCTTTTCAAATACATTTCCGTTATCGGGTTTTTTCGGACAGCTACCGCTAAAATTTTCACTACAATATTTTGCTTTTGTTTGGTTTTTGGAATATGAATTTAGTTCTTGTATTTTATATGGCAGCTTTGATTTTGGCAGCATTAAATACATATATATATATATATATATTTATGAATATTGTTTGGTGATGTATGACTGTTCACATATACATACATGTGTTTTTATTCTTAAGTCTGGAGACGTTAAAAAACCCTTTAGTTCATATTGTTAATTTAATGGCTCTTGAATTTTACTATTAAAAGATTTCGCATAATTTGCATTCAAGTATTGTTTTTTTTCTCTTGTTTTAGGTGTCTTCTTCTTGATTTATAGTACGTACAATATTTTTTTTTTAGTTTTTTTTTGTTAAATTTTTTTATTTGTAACATTTATATGTATATAGGTATTTTTGTTGTAAGAATTAAACTAGAAAAAATTCTAATTTGAGGTATGTATTCCATTATTTTTGTAATTGTGTTTGTGTGTGTAAGTTAATTATTCAGAAATTGTTAATGGGACAATTCGATATTTCGATTTGCTTGACCCAGTATGGGGCTTACTAAGAAGCGTGCTTAGTCTAAACTCTAGAGCATACTTAACCTAGATATACATGTAGATTCCTATGCAAAGCGATATATATGTATATAAATAATGTTGACACCGAAAGCTTAAGATTGTGAAAAGGTTATCGATCGACCATTATCGATCATTGATAATCGTATATAAACGATAGTTTATGGTTTATCGTTTTATATTTTTAAGCAGCCACAAAACTATTTGCAAATTGAATTTTGGTTTGCTCTGTGAGCAACTTATTAAGAGTTTCCTTTCGGTTCGAATTTTTCACAGTTATGAGTAGTAAGGATGTTTTTTTTTATTATTATTTAATGCAATGATTGTTTTCGATAATCCAAAATATATTCCAAAATAGACATTGATATCTATGCGAAATTTGATTAAAATATGACATCAGATTATCTGGGAACGCTCACTTAAGTAAATACCACATATCCATTGCTCATGCTTCACAGTTCGAATCCCAAATTTAATTTTTTTTTTTTTAGAAAAATATTTTTTTTATAATCCAAATCCAACTTAGATGCTAAGCCAATGCTCACAGTTCGAATCCCAATTCAGTTTTGTTTTTTCTTTAGAAAAATATTCGTCGTCCGTCAATTGAACTTAAATGCTAAGCGAATATGCTCACAGTTATGAGTTTTACAGGGTATGTCCAATGCTCTTTGCTCATTTTACAAAATTTTTGCTTTTGCTTTTCACATTCATTACCAATTAAATATCACATATCGGGGAGCTCTTTTCAAGGAAAACTTAGTTTTTTCTTAAACAAGAAAATCCAAAACCAACACAGAAAAAAGAAAAACTCTTTCCAATTATGTTCATGAAAAATGATTGTTTAGCCGAGTTTTTATAAATATATTTTTTATGTTTCTTTTTTTTTTTAGATATCTCTTACTTATTTGTAATGCCAATTAGGGTGAAATATTTTTGTGGCTGGCCTAAAATATATATATATTTATATTTCTAAAACTAACGAACTGAATGTACGACATGGATATTTGTATTTATATATCGATTATTATTATGTAGCGTTGCTTGCTTCAATATCTTACGATATTCGAAAATGTATGAAACACAAAATGCGTTATGCTAGATGTGTGTGAATTTATTCAGATTAAGTATTTGGTGTTGCGTTCTTAAATATCGTAATTTTTACGATATACGAAATCGTATGAAAATCAAAATGCAAATAAAAAATTATACTTATGTTATGCTATTCAAATTAATTATTTGGTGTTGCGTTCTTGAATATCGTTATTTTTACGATATACGAAATTGTATGAAAATCAAAATCGAAACCAAATGATATATGCGTTATGTTAGATGTATGTGTGTAAATCTAGTTAAATTAATTATTTGGTGTTGCGTTCTTACATATCGTAATAAAACGACTTTTATAATGCTTAGAAAAAAAGTTTGAAAAAAAAAATAATAAAAGTTAACTGTGTGTGTGTGTGACTGAATGATGATGCATGACTTATGACTGATGACTGATGACTAATGACTGATGACTGATGACTGATTACTGCTGGTTGACCGACATGACATGAAGTGATAATTATTTATAAACAATTAGTTTATGTTTATAAAGCATCTACTTTCATCGGTGGTTAAATGTTCTTTTTTGTTTTTTAATTAAATTTTCTTTTTTTCTTTTTTGCATTGAGGTATTTGGGCTCTGCAACACATTTTTTTCTTTAATTATATATTTTTTTACGTAGTTATCAACAATGAGGTAGAAATTTTTATTTGCAGTACGTTGCATTTGAATTTGTTTCTCATTTAGTCTCTATTTTTATATTTTACTTAAATACTTGGAAGTCCATTTGAATGTTTCGTTTTGCTTTTGTTTTTCAAATACCTGAATTGCTTGGATGTTATTTTTTTTTTTATATTTTTGTTTTCGATTTATTAGATACGCTTCTTAGTTATCTAAAAATCATCACGAGTTTCCATTGTTTTTTTTTTTTCAGTCATTCAGTCTTTTTTTATGCATACACTGTTTACCGTTAGCTCGAACAGTAACTGTTACTGTTACTGTTACAGTTATTGCTGCTGCTGCTGTTACCATTACTGTTAACGCAAGCCTTGCATACTTTGCGGCACACACATCACATTTCCTCATTAACACACACAGATAGAGAATGATCTTAATTCTTACTTCGTTTCCATTAATCTTATTTAGCTTCGGCTGTTTTGCAACTTAAGACTAACCCGATTAAATACTCTTGCTTATAGTTTATAATTATAGTTTATCATATAGAACATAAAGCGTAAAGCATAGAGCACTACGACAAGAACCTAAGTACAACACATACGACACTTGGCTTGGAGACTTCTCTATATATACATATATATATATATATATATATATATTGAGAGAAATAAATGGCAACGATTGTTCGACAATTCATATTCAGAGATTGATTTTCCCACAAATTATATTGTAATACATATATCAGTATATATAATATGTGTAAGTTATATGATTATTAGAGTATTTTATGGGGATTTTTTTTTTTTTATTCGCGAGACCAGGCCACGGCGCTTCCTGGGGGAATTTGTGGCCTTGTTGGGCCCTCGCTCGTATTGCTTGCTCAACACTTTTGCTTGCTTTCTATTTTACTGAATCAAAGCCTAATGCTAAATACATACATACATATGCGTTGTGTGTGTTAAATATAATAACTTATTATGTTTTATGTTTATGTTTATTTTAGTTTCAATGTTAGCATGTTTAACCGATTGGTTGGTCCACTTTACCAGCGGTTCTTGTACCCATGCTGACCAGCTATCGGTTTTTAGTTTTTCGTTTTTTAGTTGTAGTGCTTAAAGACGATTTGTATCTAATATAATAGTATGCTAAAAATACACATATATGTATATACCAATTAAATCCGAATCTAAATATATATAGAGCAGAAAAATTTTAAAGGAAAATTCGTTTCTAGCAAAACCTTTTCGACGCCTCTACAAAACTGGGCTTTAAAATAATTGTTCATATGCTTCTTCTTGAATGAATCTCTTAAACATTTACACACAATATATATATATATATATATATATATATATATATATATATATATATATATATATATATATATATATATATATATATATATATATATGTACTTAAGCGCTAACAAAGTATTCGAGTAATAAGTATTGTTGCCTACATAGCTAATATTAATTATTGTGAGAAACCAAATGGAACTGAAAATTGAAATTAGAATTTTAACTTGAATCTAAAAACGAGCGAGTCGCTGCTGACTTTCCCTTACTATAATCAATGTTTACTCACTCCTGCTCTCTCTCTCTCTCTCTCTCTATCTCTCTCTCCTTCTCAGGTAACTCAAAGGGTACGTACACTTTGTCATTTAGGAATTACAAGGAATTGATTTAGTTTGTTTTGTACTTTGGCAAGAAATTTGTAACATAACGAGAACAAACGTGAACAAAAATTCGACTACAACATTGACAAAGACAAAGATGACAAAATTCAACTAAGAAATTGATTTAGTGCAGTTTTTCGTTTTTTTTTTTTAGGGGGGGGGGCGGTCTGGGGAAAGCGTTAAGGGGATTAGCACACTAGTCGGGGACATGTACAGGTAACTCAGTAAGCAAGTTTGGCTAAATGAAAAACCTAAAAGTATAAATTCTCTTTACCAAAAGCAAAAAACAAAAACTGCTGCATACACCGAGGCGCCAATGCAACTGCTAAGCTATTTCATCTGTATATATGTGTGTGTGTGTGTATTTGTGTATTTATGCGGCGATTAACATGTTCCTACGTTATACAAGTTGCTATTTGTATCTGTATCTAAGAGAGGAATTGGGGGACTTAAAAACAAATTAAAAAATAACACATAAAAGTGTCAGTCGGGTGAAACCGACTGCGTAATACTCGTTCACGAAACACAAAGAGCTGAATTGATTTGAAAATGGATATTTAATTGTCTATATGAGTAGAAGGCTAACAGCAGGTTGTGATCCAACTGCAAGGAATAAGTTTATTCTTGATACGCATATGCAGACGAACAGACAGTGCACGAAAGTAATATACTCTTTTTCACATCCTGAACGAGTATATAAACTTAGGTAAGCTAAGTTAAAGCTAGAAGCCAAAAGGACCTGGCCTTCAGCACTTTCCACTAAATGCTAAACAATACATTTCACGGTAAAGGTTACGAATCGGATTTTTCTAGTCTAGAGTGGACCCGATTCAAATACTCACTGAATGGCTTCACTCACGTCTAAAAAGTATGCAAAACTCGGCAGTTTGTCGTCCGGCAATTTTTGATAATTAAATTTGTAATAATACTTTTTTTTATTCTCATACAAACCAAAGTAAACAAATAAATAAATAAATTGCAACCGAAGAAATAAAAAACGAATTTGTGATTTTTTTTAAATAATACAAATATTTCATTTAATCATTTTAAAATTCAACAAAAATTGTATATTTATTAAATGTAATAATAATAATAATAGCAAAAAGTTATTTGTAGTTGTAATTGTTTATGTGATTTTTCTCTGTTTTATATATATATAAATTTTATTGATGTATAATTAAATTTATTTAGTTTTCAATTATGCATAGTCATAATATAATAATAATAATAATAATAAAAATCAACTAAAATATTCAACTAAATTACATTAAAAAGTAGACAAAGATGGGATTTTGTTTCGTGTTGTGTCGTTTTTCTTTTATATATTTTTGTGGGCGTGATGAAGAAACACAAAATAAAAACAAGTTAGAAAGTGTTCCAGTCGGGTATGTCCGACTAGAAAATACCCTGAACAGTGCGCAATGCTGATGTTGCCATCATTTATAAGTATTTTTTTGGAATAAGATTGGAGAAATATAAAGATTTGGATATTCGTAATAATAAATTTGTTATCTCTTGCTTTAAGAATCTACAAAATAAAGCTAAGTACAAATTTGTATTTGTACAAAAGTGTATAATTTTGTGGAAACGGACTAACAGATATACAAAACATACATTGATATTCAGATACATGTAAAGTTTATATTTGATGCCACATATCCACCATTTGCTCAAAAAATTTCAGGGTATCAAACACACTGGGACTTGCTTCTCTTTAACATAAGTGAAAAAAGGTACAAAGTATTATATTACACATTAAACAAATAATGCTTAAACCAAAATAAAAAGTGTGCTAAAAATTTTGTATACAAATAGAAATTAGAGAGTGGGGGGCAAACAGATATACCGAAAAAAAAAATTGATTTACAAATGATACAAAATATATATAAATTTGAGGGAAAGAGATAAGTAAATATCAATATAATTAAGATAAAATAAAAAAATAAAAAACAAATAGAAAACAAATATTTGCTACGCTTCGAAATACAGTTTCTTATTGGAGGCTGGGCACCCCCCTCGCCACAAATTGCCAAAAATTTCGACCAATTTGTACATTTCGTCATCAGATGATCTGAGAGAGCTCATGGATGCTACTTGAAAGTCCACTAAAAATCGTTCGTTTGGGGAGCTATCAAAAATTGTGTGTGTATGTTTTTTTTAAAGAAATTTTGGCTGAAGTTTTAAGCAATTTGATGATATATATATATATATGTATATATGATTCTTAAGGGGGTACGAAATTGATATATATTGAAGATGTTTTAGAAGCCATATAAATATAGTATACTCTATATATTTTATATGCAAAAATTTTGGGCAGCGTGCAAATAATTCGTTTTTCATTTGTATCAAACATAAAACATAAAACAAATTTCAAATTTAATTTATGCATATTTAAAGTTAAATAAGACTAAACAAAAAGTGTCTTCATTCTGAAATGTTTTCTTCTTCTTTTTTGTTTATTTATCAATTTGTTTATATTATTTATGATTTGTTATTGATTTTTGCTAAGGAGGTAATATAAATTATATTTAAATGTTTTAATTAATTAGTTATTATTCATTTTTAGTTGTTTAGTTTTAGTTTTTTATTTTAAATTATTTATTGCTATTTGCGTGTGTATTGAAAGTTGTGACTACTATTTAGTATATTTATTGTTTAGTTAAGGATTTCCTTTTTTTTAATAATTATTTATTTTTTAAATTAATTGTTTAGTTGTTTTTCTTGGTGGCTGAGGTGGGCATAAGTTTATTTATTTAATTATTTTTCTTTTATTTGTCAATTAGAGTTAGATTTTAACACTTTTACTTTGCACATTGAACTAAAACAAAAATAAAATTCAAAACTAAATAAAAAAAAACTAAGCAAAAAAAGTTATAAACACGGGCTGACTTATATCATAGTTTGTGGTGCGTGCTGCTGCTGCCTTTGACCTTGCATATAGGGTGTGTGTGATTCATCCTTACGGAAATTCTATAAAACTCTTAGTGAGTGTGTGTGTGTGTGTTTGCCAATTAAATATCTAAAAGAAATTGTGTATGCATATTAGATTAGGTGTAGTCGTATGTGTGAGTGTGTTTGTGTGTTTACCTATAAATATATATTATTTTATGAAAAGTTTCTTTTGAATTCATAGATATAGTTACATCTTAAATTTAGACGAAAATTATATACGCTTGTTTGCCAGACTCATATATATCTATATATATATATATAATTCTCTCAAGTAAATGCCAAAAGTGTTGTTGTTGTTGGGAGTTTCCTTTTTTTGTTAAGGTTAGGGTATATATACTATATGTATATATATATTTATTTATATACTTATAAATTTAAGCATAATTCTATATAGTTAAGTATGCAAACGAAACATTTCTTTTACTATCACTTCGTTTATTTTTCCCCATTTTATTTGTCCTGCTTGAATGAAAATATTTTGTTTTTTGGTATGTTTAAATGGCGGCAAATTCTGGAAAATAACTGCCAAGATTTTCAGTGTTGGTAAACGCGGCACATGCACAAAAATCCGTTAACTAATAACTATAGCCTATAGACCCAAAGTCCCATCGAGCTAGAGCTAGGGTATTTCGGAGTGAAACCAAGCCAAAAAAAAAGTCACCAAAAATTAAGGGAGTTAGATGGGGAAGAGGTCGGGGTTTTTTAGGGTTTATAATATCGAAATTTTATCACACTGCTAAAAGTATTTTTTTTATAATTTTTTAAAAATTTTCTACGTTGCGTAGAGTTTACACAGTTAGGAGGAGAATGAAATATACAAAACTGGAGAATGGAAAAACGAAAATAATTGAACTTAAACTGAAATTTAAAACAATTTTTTTTTTACTTTTTTAAATTTTTTGCGTAGTTGTTACAAAGGACAGAGATAGAAAGGCATATACAAGATATATATAAAAATCGGCAAATGAAAATAAACTGAAGAATATTTATAATTATGTCAAAAATTCACATAGGTCAAAAATAGAATAGAAATATACCAAAGTGTATCACAAGACTGAGGAGAATAGAAAAAGGAAGTAAAATATACAAATTCGAAAGACTTGCTTAAGCTCTAAATGAGTTCACAGTTATTTGAGGCTGGGTTTTTAGATTTTATTTTTTTTGTTTTCAAAACAAATTTTTTGCAACGAACAACTCACAAATCGCAAATTTTGAATTTGGTTCACAGTTTTGGCTGTCTGTTTTTTTTTTTAATATCTTATCCAGGCAATTGTGGTAAATATTTTTTAGACATTTTTACAAAATGTTTAACACAGGGGATGGGTCGGGATGATTTTTTTAAATTTTTATAAAATTTCTTGTCACAGGCAAAAGTTAAGTGCGAAGCGAGCCAACTTTGGGTATCACTAGCAAAAGGATCCGAAGGATGCGACGCAATTCACAGATAGTTTGACGAAAACTTAAGGGAAAGAAACAAGTTTGATCGTTAGGATCGTGACGTTATAAACGCAACACAATACACCGGATCAAGGTTAATTAAAGTTAAACGTTTAACACAGTTGCTGCTGTTTAGATTGGACCGAATAATTCGCTGTCACAGTTGGAATTATCGTTTTGGGTTTTCCTTCTAATTCGATTAAAAGTAAAGATTGAAATCTTTTGAAATTTTTACACAATTTTGAGTAGCGTTTTCGAAAGATTTTCACAGTTGAATATCAAGTCGGTTTCCTTCTAATTCAATTAAAAGTAAAGATTGAAATCTTTTGAAATTTTTACACATTTTTGAGTTGATTTTTCGAAAGATTTTCACAGTTGAATATCAAGTTGGGTTTTTCCTTCTAATTCAATTAAAAGTAAAGATTGAAATCTTTTGAAATTTTTACACAATTTTGAGAGGATTTTATAAAGATTCTCACAGTTGGAATTGAATATCAAATTAAGGTTTTCCTTCTAATTCAATTAAAAGTAAAGATTGAAAACTTTAGAAATTTTACCACAATTCAAAGTTTTTTTTTTTTAATTTTCACAGTTTGGATCGAGTATCAAATTTGGTTTTTGCTTTTAATTTAATTAAAAGTTCAGATTGAAAATCATTTTTTTTTTTTAATTTTAACACAATTTATGAGTTTTTGGGCTGAGTGGAGGAAGGGTGTTTAGTAGAGTAGGGGAATTTCTGGTGACTTTTTTTTATTGATGCACAAATTAAAACACAAAACAGGAAACATTGAACCGCTCTTTAAATTGTTTGGGATGTTTGCATACCATATAAGTATATATATATAGTAATATCGTAAATTGTTAAATTTAGAAAAAATACTTGCTTAAACCTATAAAAAAAAGCCCTATCAATAGCGATTTGTGATTTGTGAGTGCAAAGCACACAAAAAACACACAAGAGATCCATCACAAACGGCTGTTCTGCTACTAATTTGCCTTGCTGCTAAACAAATACTACAGATAGATACATAGATACACGAATATGATAAGGATACACATAGAGAGGGAAGTGGGTGAGAGGCTTGGGGGAGTGGAGAGAAAGTGGAGCCGACTTAAACATATTCATACATAGTACAAAAATGATAACCTAGCCAAAATATTAAATAAGAACATTTTCCAATTGGTTTTTTCTTATTTGTTTAAGGGGAATTTCTAGCTTACTTAAAACTTATTAATTAATAATCACGCTGCGCCGAAAATTTGTTTTTTTTTATTTGTTTGTTTGTTACTTTTATATAAATAAAAACAAAACTTATATCTTAGGATGGGCGGGCAACTGGTTCTGCTCCTCAAATACCACGGGGATTTGTTTTTGGGGTTTTTAACTATTTTCGGATTGCATGTGCCGGTTCGCTAGCTGAATTATTGAATTTGTTATGGAGTGCTTGAGGGGACGTGAGGGGTGGGTGTGAGAGCGGGGGTGGGGGTTGACCTGGGTTGTAGTTGTTGGTTTCAACTCCTTTTTCAATTCGCTGACTAAAATCTAGAAATAATTACCAATCGTTTAGGTAAAGATGTGCAACTTATCGCTTAATTTAGTTTATAAATGTATGTGTAATTTTCTCATAGTTATATATATATATAAATTGTAGCAAAAATTTCTTTTGTTTTCCTTTCATTTTATATATTATTTAATTTATGTGATTTTTTATATTTGTTTGTGTGTGTGTTTTTTATTTTTTATATTTTTATTGAGCAGCACAGCAAATTTTCATCTTTTTTCAACGAACCTTAAATGCTTTGCTTTCAATACATTTTCACATCATTCTTCATCCTCGCTAAGTAATACAAAAAAAATTTCATGCCAAAAAGTAGGCGAAACGTTTTCCTTTTCTTTTCCTTTTTTTTTTTTTTTTGGTAATTTTTTTTTTGTCGTATAAAAATTGTTGTATAATATAAAACTAAGAATTGCTTTCATTTAGATTTTATTTTCTTCATTTGTGTGTGTGTTAAAAATGTTTAAACTCAACAAAAGTAACAAGAAATTTGTTTTTAGTTACGTTTTGTTTTGTTTTTCATCTCTTTTTCTTTTCTTTTTGCTTTTTTAGTAAAATCGTTTTGCCATTTTTTGTTAGATTAGTTTAAAAAGAAACTACAGCAACATTTTTGCTGGCAGGGGGCAAAAGTAGATTGTTTTATTTATTTGGATATATTGCTATAAAGTTGTTGTTGGAAATTTGCTTTTACCTGCCTGTTGGTTGTTTCTGTTGCCGTTGCTGTGTTAGTATGTAATGTTACTGTTAATATTTACTGTTACTGTTACTGTTAATGTTAATGTTACTGTTACTATTCTCTGTTAAATTTGGCTAGAGTAACATTTGCTGCTTTAGTTGGTCATGTTTAGATAGTCGTTGAAGAGCTGCATGCAGGCAGCGCCACCTGCCGGCTCCTCAAAGAGTTGCTGCTGCTGCTGTTGCTGCTGTTGCTGCTGCTGGGGCATGGCATGTTGCATGTTGCTACTGTGCCGCCAAATGTTGGCCATCTCCAACAGCTCGCCAGCTGCGGATGACGAATTCGAGCTCACATCTGAAGCATCATTGAGCTTGCTGAGGTTGTTGTTGCTCTTGTTGTTGCTGTTGCTGTTGTTGCCATCCTGGCTAATGTGCAGATTGCACAGGAGATCGCTAAACATGTCCGGTACGAGCTGTGTGGCCTGAGCCTGGCCCTGAGCCTGAGCAGTTGGCAGCTCCCAAATATTCTGAGCAGCACTCAACTTGGCATAGTGTGCAGCAGTGCCGTTGCCCCAGCCATTGCCGCCGTTCGAGGAGGCTCCCGAGGAGCTGGTCAACGAGGCTGTAGGCGAGGCAGCATGCGGCAACAGCTCCTTAGCTGTGTAGAAATTATCCCTGAGCTGAGCGCAGCTGGGCGAGGTTTGGGTCCAGAGCAACTCCTTGCTGTGGCTGCTGGTCGGACTCAGCGATGGCTGAGAGCCGCTGCCCGACGAGCAGCCGCTGGTTGAGGCATTGCTGGCACAGCCCCACAATGCGGATATGGCCTCCGCCTGCGCCATGTGGGCGGCGGGTGCCGGCTGTGACCAGGCGTTCAATTTGACGCCATTGTTGCCGTTGCTGTTGTTGCTTTGTGAATTATGGCTAATTAATAAGTTACTAATACTGCTGCTAACGCCAATGTTGTTGTTGCTGCTGCTGTTGCCGTTGTGGGCGTTGCTGTTGTTTATGTTGCTCAATAAAAGCCCGTTGGCATCGTGGCCCAGGCTCAAGTGGCCCAATTGCTTGAGTGGTTGTTGCTGCTGCTGCTGCTGCTGCTGTTGTTGTTGTTGCTGATACTTGCTCATAACATCCGCCATGGCCATCAGGCTATTTGAGTAGCTTAACTTGTGCTGCTGCTGCTGTTGTTGTTGGTGTTGCTGTTGTTGCTGCTGTTGTTGTTGTTGTTTTTGTTGCTGCTGCTGTTGTTGCTGCTGATAGCTGACAGCTCGGGCAGCTGCTGCTGCTGCTGCTGCTGCTGCTGCTGCTGCTGCTGCTGCTGTTACCAAATAGGCAGCTTCTGGTGCACGTTGTGTGGCAGCCACTGCTGTGGGGGCAACTGTTGCTAATTGCTGTTGCTGCTGCTGCTGCTGCTGTTGCTGTGGTGGCTGCTGCTGCTGTTGCTGTTGCTGCCTTACCTGCTGATGTTGTTGGGCGTGCGGATGGGCGCCAATTAAGTCGGGATTAATCTGCTGTTGCAGCGGGGCGGAGTAGTCGATGGCCGCATTAAAGAGCGGCTGCTTGGAGGCCGTTGAAGCACCATTGCCACTGGCTGTGACTGCGTTCGCATTTACATTTGCGCCAGCAACCGTTGGTGTCTCCAACGGGGCCTCATGTTATGCGATCGCCTGCAGCCGCGTCGCATTGCTCTTGGCGTAGCAGTAGCTAAGCGGCTTAACAAAGTGAGTGTCCTGCGTGTTGCAATAGGGGCAAGTGACGCCGTGCGAGTAATCGCTGTAGAAGCTCAGCCGCTGCTGTGGATGCATTAGCATCTTGAAGCAATTATTGCACTGCAGGAAAAAACGAAGGAAACAAAAAACAGAAATGTAAATGAAAATGTAAAAAAAATATTATTGAGATTAGCTGGAATTGCAGAGGTGGTTAAGTAGCTAAGCAAATGAAAAGCTTACGAAAGAGTGTAGAGCAGTAAAGACTATTTGGATTATGTAAACGTAGTCTAGGCAGGATTGGCAATAAAGCGAAGTTTCAGAGTTGAGCAGGACATACAGACAGACATGTTTCAAAGTTGAGCTTTAAGTATTAACTGAGTTTAAGTGTATTTAGACAATATACAAACATTTTTTAAAGCTTTCAAGTGCTTTTAGCTTAATATTTATATGTAATTCTTAAAAGTTTACCAGAAGCTTTTAAGCCACATTTTATTGAACATGACGCATGTTATACAGATTAATTATCTTCAATTAAATCTTTCTATATACAATGATCAAAAAAGTGATTTAAAAGATCGTGGAATATCGATATAGAAGCTTTGAAAATTTTGTTTCTTATACAACTATTTAAAAATCAATGAAACATTTGAGAAGCAGTTCATATTTAAACTCTTAATGAACTTTAAAGGCTCCTGAGTTATTTATAAGCCTATCCCTGCTTTCTTTAATTGAATGAGGCTTAACTTAAAGCTTGCTGAGCTATCAAGATGACGAATCTGCATATAAACTTGCTTGCTTAACTGACAAGATTGAGTCTATACTATAATAAACTAATATAATCTATATAATACTATAATATAGTACTATATTATTAAGGCACTTAGTAAAAGTAAAAAAAGTTATCTCTACCACAACTTTAACTATATCTTTAAATATTTTTAAATAACTTTATTAACATTCATTCAAATTAACTTTGCTTTAATATCAAATTTGCACAATATTGAATTGCACTCACCTTGAAACGCTCAGCACAGCATGGCATAGCCGCAAAGATATCGTAGGCGTACATTGTGCCAAGCACCAGGCTGGAGCCATCCCAGGGTTCGTTGCAGAATCTATAAGAGATAATCGAATTGATTGAATTACATTGGCACATGCAGTCAGGCAGGAGCCTTCTTGAGGCTTCTCTGACGTTGAACACTTACCTGCAGCTGATGACACGACAGCTGGAGGTGCCATCCAGGCAGCTCATGCATACGCAGGTCAAATAGAGCATGCGTCCCTCGTATTTGACCTGGAATGGGGAGAACAAGAAGAACATACACATTGAATAAGCTTACTTGGTTGGTAAAATAAAAAAAAAAAATAAAAAAAATTCTACAAGCGGAGCTCAAGTTCAGTCGCATAATTCATTCGCGCAACAATGAAAAATTATTTCTTTGCAACTTTCTACATGGAAAAAAAAGGGCTTCAACTGGCGACGCGACATAATAATTTCAAATAAAATGCAAAATGCATAGCAAACGCCCACGAGACGCTGGCCCTCCGACAGTGGCAGCCAGCAGTCGAGCCACACAGCACAGAGCCAGGGCCCAGACAAGACCAGACCCAGAGCAGACCAGACCAGGCCAGCTGGCAATGAATTATAAATCCAGGTTTAAATTAAAGCGCAAACAAGGGAAGCGGGAAGCCATGTCAGCCCAGGCATGACAAAAAGCCAAAGGCTGGCTACGTAGGTTGCCTTTGCTCTTGCTGCGACTCTGACTCTGGCTCTGAAGCTGACTCTGTTGCACGTGGGTCGTGGTCGCATCGTGTGCGTCTGTGCTGTGCTGTGCAGCAACTGCAACAGCAACTGCAACACTGCGCCCGCTTGGCAGTTTATTAGGCGCTGCCGTAATTATGCTGACTGAAATGGGTCATAAATTGCAAATGCTATAAAGGCGACTTAGGTGCGCCAAGGTGCCCGCTCGCTGCTCCCTCCTCCCTCCTCCTGCTGCTGCGCATTTCACATTTCACCCATTGTAGAGACACATTATGTATATATAACTCTTTTCTGCCTGCTGTCAAATTTGCAACAACTAATTGCAGCTGAAAGTTCTGCCTGCGCCACGTGGGCGAGTGAAAGCGGAGCGAGCGTGGGTGTAGCCAACAGCGCCAGCATTTGATGGTTATTAATGATGAGCATTTAGGGTCGAAAAAGAGTAGAGAGACAGAGAGAGAGAGAGAGAGAGAGAGAGAGAGAGAGAGAGAGAGAGAGAGAGAGAGAGAGAGAGAGAGAGAGAGAGAGAGAGAGAGATAAGCTTACCTCAATGCAGCCGCTGGAATGCTGCTTGGGACTTAGAAAGAAGGAGCCATCGACCAGGGGATAGCGATCGAATACAAGCAACGGCTCCTCACACAAGATGCAGGCGACGCGACTCATCTGTGACTGGGCCAGCGATGAGAGTATGAAGAGGCGTGTCTCATCATTGCCATGATTGCCCTCGTCCTCAATCTGCAAATACAAAGAGAAAGAACGAAATTCGTTTAGCATATGTGTCTGTGTTCGTTGAATTTAAAGTTGAGCTTCGAATGAGGGCGGGGTGAAGAAGAAACATAATCAAATATTGAGCGGGAATTTATGTGTATCTAAGAGAAAAACTATAATAATGCCAAGGTGCCAAGGCATAAGCACAATATGTTTACGTACTATACAAATACATATATATATCCAGATATATATATATATACAGTTGTGTGCAGGACGTTGGCGTCTAAGCGCAACAACAAATGAACCATAAAATCCAAACGTGCCCAGCCATTCAGCCAGCCAAGCAGCTAGCGACGTGTGTGTCTAGCTGGCTAAGCCAAATGGCTAACAGGATGGCTAAATTGAAAGCATACATGCACACACACACACACACACACACACAATATATATATATATTATATATATACATTGGCCAGCGCAGACCTGAGTCAGGGCAATTCCCCAATCGATAATCAATATGGCGAGCCGCAGCTCTAATAAAGCCGTCAAGCAGCCAAAGTCAATAGGAATGCCAAAATAATAAGACTGCATGCACAAGGTTAACTGCATAATAGATACCCTGTAGATCAGCTGAGAGTGGGCTTTATAGCTACAGTGAAGCTTTGCTTCAATTTGAGATTCAAGTGTGCAACAGCACAGCTTAGGCAATGTTTGCTGTGCGGTTTGTCTATTTGGCTTAAAGCAGATTCCCTTTATATCAAAATTTTATTTGGGAATTTGTTAAATTCTTGAATTATTTAAGTATCAGTTTGCAATATTGCGTAATCTGAAGTTTTATGATACTTTTATACCGATTGTTTCTGGCAAATTGAATCGTTATGTTAAGTGTCTATCGATAAGATCTGCAATGTATATCTGTATAAAATATCTAATATGTCTGCCAGCAACTTAATTTCAGCATTGGAGATCGTCGAGAAAAGTAGTTTATCACATATTCAATAATTGCACACGGCCGTAATAAAAACAAAATGAATAATTTGCACTAAATATAAACTAAGTTGGTCCTGTGATTAATATATATCAAAAGTAAGCTCTATGGGTTCTAAAATAATAAACAAATTGGAGTACATTTGTGGAAGTCTGAATAAGATTAATTTGGTTTATACACAACAAAAGCAACATGATATTATTTGTATATTTACCTAATAAAGAATCGACTTATTTTAAAGAGGCTCAAATATCGATATTTATCGATTTTCATGCGAGTATAAAGGAAGCTGCAATCAACAATTAAAGTTTCTAGTCAAAAATAACTAAGTCAACTGTAGTTCTCTTGCTCATCGTACCTTTCATCAACCTTCTACACATCTCCAAGCAACAGAAACATGCCCCTTCTAATATTTACAGAGTATTCTTAAAAGGTGTTGAAGGATGCACAAAATATAGCCAAACATATAAAAGCTATAGCAGACACTAATCAAAGTTTGAGAAGCTTCAATACCACACAGGTAATTGCCGTTTGCCCAGGTGACCGAGCACACACCAATACACACACACACACACATACACGCACACCTGTCCACACTCTCACCCGCCCGCATAACGACACAGACATGCTGCATTATTTAGTAATAAGAGTTAAAACACACACACAAGGACGCCAGGACGCCAGGACACGTACGTCCTAATCAATTGCAGCAATGGGAATTGAAGCACTACGTGTTTATGTGTCTCTTCCAGCTGCGGGACAAGTTTAATGCACTTTTAATAAGACGCGCTCAAGCCCAATGCAGATGAACAGATAAAATGTTGTGCAAATATTTGCCAAGAACTTTTAATCACAAGCCAGAGAGCCCACTGAGTTGAATTAATCAAACAAAAACAGTCAAAACTAATGCGAAAAACAAAACAATCAGCAAATTAATATTTGCACAAGGTGCCGAGAGACTTTTGTTCTATGCACAAACTCTATTATCTCTAGGCAATGCTAAAAGGGGGCAACCTTTTAAGAGTCCTGCTCTATGTTTGTCTGTCTCATAAATTCGCAAGCAACAATGAAATCAACGCGAGCCAGCGCACTAAATTCGATTAATCAATGTTTGCTTTAATTTTTGGCCAGGCTTGTTTGAGTTTTGGGGCGTGGGCGTGACTGTTGCAGAGTAAGCGATACGAAGCACAAATTTGACTCATTAAACAAAAGCGCTTTCTGGCTGGCATGGCAGACACGCTTAAGCAGCAATTGAGTTGATTGAGTGCGGGGCTGGGCATAAAACAATTGCATATTCTAGGGTTACACAAACAACAACAATAACAATAACAATTGAAGTTAAGCTCTAGCCAAAAAGCACTGCCAAAGACATGCCATCAATTTCAGACAATGCCTTTGCTCAATAAATAGAGAAAGAGAGAGAGAGAGAGAGAGAGAGTGATAGACAGATATATAGAAATTCCTATACAAAGAGTGAGAGTGAGTGAAATATCTATAGACATTTCTATATATATTGCTTGGCTACGTGACAATTTGTTAATTTGGCTGCCCAAATGGTCAAGTGGCGCAACTGGTTGCAACTGCCACAAAACGCCCCAGCCACATCATTTATGAATGTCGCGTGCTCTTTTGGGGGTTTGCCTCAACTGCTAAAATGCCACAAAATTTTCATAAGCATGAAAATTATTTTTATTTTTCTCAACTTTTTTTTTTACTTTTCTTTTTCTTTTTTATTGTCAGTGAGTTTGGTGAGCAGTGCATTGCCCGCCGAAATTGTTAAAGTCAAAAGTCGAAGTGCAATAAACTTTTGCATTAACTTGGCCAAGTTGCTGGCGCTAATGAAGCCATTCAGTTGTCATTTCCTTGGCCAACAGCAGGCACACAGCCACCACAGCCACACCAGCCACACAGCCACCCAGCATAAATCAGCTTAGACAGCGTGTTTCCCTTTGACCATAAATATTCACATGCTATTAAAGGGTCGTCGAGTTGCTGCGGCTGCTGCCACACAACGAATTTGGTAACTCGTAATTCCACTGGCCACAAATCAAAGTCCGGGCCAAGTAGGTATACCCTTTAAGAGGGTCGTTTAACTAGGTTGTTTTGAGTTGGTTTTTGGCTTACGAAGGAGAGCAGTAAATCAGTAAGTGTAGAGGAGTATATGAAGTCATATCTACATAAGGGAAAACTAAACCTTAGTTGAAGGACAGGATAATGTACTTTCTGATATTTCATATCATATCAGTTCATATATAAACCTCCATATTATAGAAAAAGCTAGCTAGAATGTAGTTTATTCCTAAAATACTATTCCTTTCTTTTAAATAGAACTGATGAGAGTTATGATCTACACATATCTTTAAACACTTTATCTATTCCTATACAAATTCCAATTCATATATTCCCTAATCACACAATTGTCAGGGCATACAATAGTCGGTATACCCTGCTTTCTACTATACTGTTTGTTTGCACTTACGAGTCGACAACATGTGCCACACCCCCTAAACAGACAATGGCAATTCAATTGCCGTTGCCAAGTGCTACGATTTTCATAAACACATTAAATTAAATTGCATTTCAATGGGCTGAGCTGTCCAAATGGGGAAGCTTAGCAAAGGGATATATACATAGATAGATCTATACACATTCTCTATACATATACTATGTATAGTTGCCAAGTGTCTCAAAAGTTGGCGAAATCCATTAAAGTTGTTACTTTCGATGGCCATAAATATTTGGTAGCCAAATTTCATGCATTTCCCTTCCTTTGGCTACATTTGGCGCCACTATGCAGATTGAGCAAGAGAAAGAGGCGTGGCGAAGAGAGACAGAGATAGTGATAGTGAGTTGATTCATTGAAAACTTACGCATTAATTGTTTTTTTTTTTAACGATTTGTTTGATTTACCATGAAATGTAATTTAATTACTGAAATCAATATTCCGATTCAATTTAATTCCCCCTTTTTTCACAGCAGTCAATTAAAATTGTTATTCAGATTTCAGTTTAAAAATTTACTATTTTGATATTTCATTTAATGCATGCCAAGCATATATTAAATACCTTTTGGCATGAATTGGGAGTTAATATTAATATTTCAATTATTTGTAGTAAATTATGCGGAAATTACGCAGTCATTGAAACTTGGCTTTAATTTGTGAATGGAAAAATATGTTGCAGATAGAAGGAAACAGTTCTGCGTGCATTGAATATACTATATGTTCATTAACATATTTGTGAATTGTAGCATGGAAAGATTATAGATGAATGTTATAGAATATATAGTTTTCTGGAAGTTTATGATATGCTGAATGCGCATTCCAAAACAATGTAAGAGTGCCAAAGAGTTCTTTAACATCAAGAAGAGAGATATATATAAGTTATATTTATGCTATATCAGCATTATCCGTCTTTTAATAGCATAATTCATATTCCAATATATCTATTATATTATATTAACTTCTCCAATTCTATCACAAATTAATTTATTTTTACTATATTTTATATACATATGCATTCTATTCTATTCTATACTCCTTTATTTTCCTCTTTAATCATATATTAAATTCTTATGCAAAACTTTTGTCACAGCGTTCGCTGACTTCGCTGCCTGCGCCGCCTCTTAGCCTTTATTAAAAAGTTAACAAGTATGCTTCTACATTTATAACGTATTTACTTTTAAGCAAGTTAAAAACTCAAAAGGTTACAGGCCTTGCACATGAATACTTCTATGTGTGTGTGTGTGTGTGAAAGTATGTGTATGCTTACGTGTTTTGTTTGTGCAGACAGTAAACAAACATGAAACTCGCTTTTAGCCCCTTTAGGCAGCTAGCAGCAGCAAGCTGTTATTAAATATTTTAGTTGCTTTTTTGGGCGCTGTGAAAGAAGTGTAGTTGTTTAATTTATGCGACACTGTGCAACGCCTCATTAATCGACAATTGATGTTGCCAGTAGCAGCCTACGTGGTGCCAGCACCACCAAACCACCAAACCACCACCACCACCACTATCAGCAGCAACTGTGGGCGTCCTCTCTTTGCAGCCATTTGATGTCAAACGATTTTATTAAGCCTGCCTGGTTGTCTGGTTGTCTGGTTGTCTGGCTGCCTGCCTGCCGGAAAAACTATCAACGTCAATTGACGATTGTCATTTGTGGAAATTGAAAAATTGTATTGCCAGCTGAGTGAAGCATGGAGCGATGGATGGAGCGGGGGGCAACAGCAAATGAAACGGCTTGCCATAAAGTGGGCGACAACAAAGACCAAAGACAAAAGAAAGTTGCAACAAAAACTGAATTACAAAATGCCACTCAAGGTGCTGTGGGCGTGGCAGTAGGCAGCAGTCAGCAGGCAGCAGGCAACAGGCTCTGCTTAATTTGGCCAAGTGGCAGCCCAGATACAAAATGACTTTTAATATTGCGGCTGCTCAGCTTAGCCAAAGCCAGCTGCGCCTTTCCACTGCAGATTAACTGGCAGCATTCAAAGCCAATGACAAGCCAGAAAAACAAGCAAACCTCGTATGACACTGACAATGAAATGGAATTGCAAACATGCCAAGCCCCAACTGCTTGGTTAGAAATCTCCCACACACACATACACACACACACACACACACACACACTCCCAGACAACACTCTTGTTGAGCTACTGCATCTGTGACTGCAGCACAATAATCTTTAAAAGCAATCCAAGCGAGCAAACAGGCCACAGTTAAAAGGATATGAAGTAGCACATAAATAGCAATGAGCATTAACCAGATACCCTGTAATTGCTGATAAGCTGCTTTTAGAAATTAGACAATATATATATATATATATATATAACATTCACACACAATCTGCCAGGCAGCGACACAATAATCATCAGCGTGCAAAAAGCTTGGCGTTAAAAAAGGGTTAAAAATAATATGAGCTGAAATGTGGGCTAGCTAGATACCCTGTAGTAGCTGTTAGTCTCTTAACATAATTCAGATAAATTATCCTTTTCAGTTAAATGATATGAAAGTGAACTAATAATAAACCGTCTTTTTAGGGAATAGCATCAGTGAGTTTCTGAAGCATTACAGATCACAAATATATTAGATAGATTAGATATATAAATTTTGAGAATATGAAAAACATACTATAAACAAACATATTTATGATATTAAAAGCTAATAGCTAATGAGAAGTACAACAGATATGAATACTGTCTGTGGGCGCCTTATGTCTTGTAAGGACTTTAAAGTAGTTTACAAATAACTTGTGAGTTTAAATTTCAGAGTCTAATTTCATGTATCATTTGAAGTTCAGCTCATGCCCACCTCTAATTTGAACCTATGTCTGCTTCTAATAACTTCGTCTGGAGAGTTAAAGGAATAAGTTTTAGGCTATACAAAGTTCTATACATTATAATTCTTATGCACTCTCACATAGAAGAATAAGTCAGATATTAACAAGAATTCCAATGTGCTGTTAAACTAAAATAACAATATTAGCAACTATAGTTTGCTAGGGACTCTGGAAATACTCAAGTCAGACTTAAAAATTATTGCGTTAATTGATTTAGCTGACATACGTATACTACTATATCCAATCATACATTTTGTATAGTCTACCAGCTCATTCCACCTGCCACAAACTCTACTATCAAACTTACTCACCATCCCTGCCAAATACTGAGTATAAAAATGGCAGCATAAAAATATTGTCAAAGAACATTGTACAAATAGAGGCAAGGACTAGCAGAAGATACGAGAGGAGTTTAGGTTATAGATGGGGATTTGACAGGAACACGGGGCCATAAGGAACTAGTAGCAGGCGGCACTCTTATAAATGAAATGGAGTAATAATATTTTGCGACAACAAACGCAGCGAGGGGCACAAACAAAATACAATAGCAAAAGGAGAAAAGCAGCGGGTGAGCATAGGGATATGCTATAGGAGCCAGGACTCAGGGCGCAGCTGTGCCATGGCATATAACAATGCAACCAGCAGCAGCAGTAGCAGCAGCAGCAGCAGCGGCAACTGTGGCAACAACAGCAAATGCAGACAAACAAACATTTCAATAAATTCAGAGAAGACAAAAAGGAAAACCCAGCAGACAGACAATGGAACAAAAAAAAAACACGCAAAAGGAGTGCCAAAGCAGCCAAGCAACGAGCCAAAGCGACCAAAACAGATACCAAAGCCAGACCAGACCCAACCAGACCGAACCAGACCAATGCCAGACGGAAACAGTCTTTACTTTTTGGTTAAGGCAAATGCGGGACAGCAGCACGCAGCCTGCAGGGGGCGGGGGGACACATTTGGGGGTTAAGCGCTACTCGAAGTGGCTTAAAAGCGTGTCGTTTGTTGCATGCCCCCAACTCCAACTCCAACTCGTGCTTCACCTGCAGCCATCGTATCATTTGCACTTAATTCAAATGCGCGACACAATTGCTAAATGAAAACTCTCTTTGGCAAAAACAAGTGTAAAATTCTATAGAAAATAATGTAGAATGAAATTTTGCAGTTATAACTTCATTAGGCACTTTTGGCTTGGTTCAGTGAACTTTAAGCTTGCTCTTGACTTGAATAAATTCTGTTTGAAATTTTCATATTGGACATATGCCAGTCGAATGCAATGCTGAGAACCTTCTTTGGCTTGTCAAATGCCAAACGCACTTCAGTTTGAGTTGTTATTTAATTTGTATTTTTGGAAATATGTTTGCTTACTAAGAGCATTCGAGATTTGTCATAGAGTATGTAATGCATGACTGTTGCTTATATTAGATTAGCCATGTGGAAAACATTGTTTTCAAGTTGAGCTGAATGAATAGTTAATAAATTTGCAAGTTTTATTGTTGTTTGTATTTCGATTGAAATTTGTGAAATTGTAAATGAAGAAATACTATTGCACTAAGGTATATATGTATATATATTAAAAGTGTAGAAACTTTGTTAATTTGGCATTCCACTCAAATTGTATTTTAGTATGCATTTTTAAGTAATATACTAAATTAATATTTTATGCTTTATAATTATGCACCTTTTTATAATTGCAACTATTTTTAAAAATTATTTTTTTTTTTTAGTTTTTTTATTTATTTATTTATTAATGTTTTTACTTTTTTAATTATTAGTAATTTGTTTTGATTATTTTTTTATTTTTATTTATTGTATTTTTTTTATTTAATTTATTTTTAGTTTTTTTTTTATTTAATTTATTTATATACTTACTTTTTACTTTTTTTTTTGTTCATTCATTGTAAAATTCAATAGTTTTAAGGCTATTAATCCAACTTAATATACCTGTTTAACTTATCATAAGTATAAATTTTAAAATATTTAGTCTCTCATTTATTTATATGTCCCAGCAAGTGTATTGAGGCCTCGTCACTTTCTTAATAAATATTTCAGCTCGTTTTCATTTCGTTTGCCTTATGTTTTGTTTTTTTTTTCCCCATTTCAGTTTTTCAATGACATTTTTTGCATTTAGCCATTAGCTTTATCTCTTGTTGTTGTTGTTTTGGTTGGGCATTCACTGTCTCTTCGGCAAATCATTTATTTATGCGCTGACTTCGCTTTTTGCCTGGTCTGACCCTTAAATATCAATTTGCAAATAAATTGTATTTGCCCTTTCAAGTTGTTGTTGTTGTTGGTGGTGCTTGTCCAGTCTGGTTTATTTATTGTGCGTTCAATGTTCTATAGCATAATGGCCTTTTATTGGCAAAGCCAATGCCAATGCCGATGGTAAACGCTAAAAGCTAAAAACTAAATGCAATCTCTTGAAATACAATTTTTTTTTTACATTTTTTTTCATTTTGCTCTCTAGCCTTGACTGGCGCCCCAATAAGTATGCTTAGGAAAAATCTCGTCGGCATCTGTCGAACAGTTTATTGAACTGGACCCGCGAGCGAACGTCTGTCTGCCAAATTTACGTATTTTAAAATTGGCCCCGAAAGGCAATTATATTCATGTTTAGCATAAAGTATATAAATAAAGATTAAAGCGGCCACGCCCACGGCGTTTAAGCATGCCATTTAAATGCATTTGACGGCGTTAATAGTTTTCTTATGGACCAAAAAAAAATGGCAGCCAAATCATAAAAGTTAATTGTTTAATTATTTTTCTATTATTATGTTGCTCTTTTTTGCTCTCTTTTAAGTGTGCTTTGAGTCCTGCTGAAGAGTCGTAGTAGTCGTAGTCGTCGTAGCAGTTGCAGCAGCATGCGTTTTATGTTCTTACAGTAGATTGCTTTGATTGGAACTTAAGCCCTGGCATATTACCAGGCCAACTAAACGAACTGTAAGCCATTTGGCTGGCAGAGACAGAAAAGAAATTACACGCTCTTCTCTCTCACTCTTAGACTTTTTCTCCGACTGTAATTTCTTCCACTTAACTTAATACCCTGGCGATTTAGCGAGTCGTCTGCTTGAGTGTGCGTGTGTGTGTGTGTGTATTGGCAGCTACAATGTGTGTTACTATGCAGTTGCTTCGAGTTATTTTTGCGCACGCTTATCAGGTCAGAACGAGCACACGGTGCGTATGAGTGATAAAACGAAACTATTTTTATATGGCAGGCCTTATCGCCGCTGCGGATCAATGAACTTTAAACACACACGCAGAGCAGAGCAAACAGCACTAATAATGCGTTCTGCTTGCATTGCTTTGCACAGCTGATAAGAGCAGCCAATAGGCACAGCAATTCGCATTGCATTTTTATCACACACACACACAGAGAGAGAGCTGATAAGCGTACAGCTTTTGTTGCACTTTTTCTGTTTCTTTTTTTTTTTTTTTTGCAGTCAACTAATTGGTGACTATTCCCTGAGGGCAGAAACTGGGGAGCAGTTGAAGTAAATTACTATTTTTCTTTTTTTTGCTGCCCCCTTTTTTTTATCAACTTTAAACGCATATCTTTATAATTGCAAAAAAAAAATAATAGAAAAAAATATATGTATTTAATGAAAAGAAAGCAAAGCTAAGCGGAAAGCAAAGCAAAAACTGGAATGCCAAATGGCTGTCTGCATTTTAATTACACGGGCACAAAAGAGCAGACCAAATTCTAAACTCAAATGCTCGAATACAATGGCGTCAAGAGTTGCATTCGCCCGCAGAGAAGAAGAGAAAGGGAGAGAGCGAATAATATAACGTAAAAGTGAAAAACTTCATGGTAAAAGTTTGATTAAGAAAACCAACCAAGTTCAAGTTTTCATGTTGAACTTGCATTTAAAATATATATATGTATTTGTACTATATATATATGTATTTCGGCTGCAACTTTGCAGTCGACACATTTCAGACACATTTCAGTTAAGCCAAAAGTTCAAAATGTGCGGCGTGAAAAATGAAATATAATTAAAAGCAACAACAGCCACACAAAAGCAAACTCGAGCATAATGCAGACAGACAACACGCATACACCCACACCCACACCCACACTCACACACAGCCACTCACACACACATAATGAAAATGTCAAAATAAACACGACATTAAAAAATGAAATCTCCTGCCCCGTCGAAAACAAGAACAGAAACCGAAACTTGAAGCCAGAGCACTCACTTTGAAGACATTTTTAAGAAGGCCAATAAGAGTCAAAGCAGCGCAGCAGCAGCAGCAGCTAACTAGCAAGGCAATAACCGCACATACACACGCATACACACACACACACACAAACACTGACTGACACTCACACACATATGAGACCACTAATCGACAGATACGCTGGCAAACAAAAGGTAAATGCGCTCTCGTCGTTCTAGGTGTGCGACATGGCGTATACGCAATGTCGCTAAGTGGCTTTGCCGCGCGTTCTGATTAGCATTTCTAATTAAGGCGCTAGCATGTGAGCTAGCCAGGATAATGACAGCTGCCAGACAAACTAACACCAGCACACACACACCCCAACACACACACAAACTTTTGGTATTTAATTAAGCACAGTAAGTTTTTTCTCTTTGAACGGCTTATTAAGCGCTGAATTTTTTTAGCGGCTGTCCAGACCAAACGCCACGCCCATAAAAATGTTCATCATTTCAAGCGAAAACATTTACATAAATAATTAGCGACACTCTCAAATGCTGCTGCTGCTGCTGCTGCTGCTGGTTTTTCACCAAGTGCCGCACTAAACTGCAATTAATCAAGTGGGCGGCGTGTGGGCGTGGCATGGCATTAAAAAACAAACAAAATACTTAAAAACACACCCAGCTGCTCATGCCCCCAACGTCTGGCTGACAGTTTAACTGACTAAACAAGGTGCGATAAGTGTCCAGCGCTAAATCAGCGCAGGACAATGACCAAGGAAGAAGAGCGAAGAGCGAGAAGGGCAAAGAGAGAGAGAGAGAGAGAGGGAGAAAGCTAGCTGCCAGCAGCCACAGCAGCTGTTGAAAATGAAAATGATTTAAAGCACATGGTCGTTGGCAAATGTGCGAGGACAGCGCCCCAGGATAACCCCCAACGGCCAACGGCTGCTGCTGCTGCTGCTGCTCCTTAGATTCCTTTTGTTAGCAAGTTTGCAGCAAAAGTTTTTGCTGCTCTTTAAATTTCAGTTCAAACACTTTGCAATTGTCTCTTAAGTGGAGTTAACCAGCCTGCAAGCCAAACCACAAATTGAAATTCATGCGCCCAGAGACGACATTGTGAATTGTAATCAAACTAATGAACAGGTATATATATGTAAATATATGTATGTATATTCAATAGATACATAATGTGGTGTAGAAATTAAACTGCTGCTAACAGAATATTTCAAATAATGATTTACTACAAATATAGTAGCTGTAGTACAGTAAAAATACGACAGGAAAAATATTTATAAATATAAAATATATATTTATTGAGATTTCATAATATAATATTAATCATATAATATATATATATATATATATATATATATATATATATATATATATATATATATATATATATTAATAATAATAATAAGAATTCTTTAGATCTATAATCTCAATTAATCTATACTCAAAAACCTAAATCAAAACCCCATTGTTAATGGACTAAAGTGTCTTTAGATGTATAATCTCAACCAGTCTATACTAAAACATTATCAAATTTCAATTCTCATTGTTAATGGACTATAGAATTTTTTGAGATTTTAAGCAAACCCATAGCTCAACTCTTGCTTCTAGATAGACTATAAAACTAAGAGAGGTCTAATTTAAACTTCAAGACACAATTGTTATTAGACACAACGCTTCCCACGAACTCCATTCTCTTCTATCTTATATATACGTATTACTTATATCTGAAATGTCATTTACTTTGCTTTAACTAATTTAATTTAATCTTAATATCTAATTTAATCTTAAAAAGACTATAAATTTATTAGCGACTTCCCTGCTCCCTTATATATTCCTTTTACTTATATCTTAAATGTCTTTGCACTTCAAAGTTTTCAAGCTTTTAGCATACTCTAACAGAAATCTACTTTAATGCATTCATATTCCCACATAGGCAACTTTCACTGTACACATGTTGTTCACACGCCAGAACAGAAACCTATGCTCCTAACTTGCCGCATATGAATATAATGCAGCTTCTTGCTAAATGGCTAAATTTTGTTTTTGTTGTTGCTCGGGCTACATTTGTGGCTCGCACACCACCACACCCATACACACACACACTCACACACACACACACATGCTCTCGAAATACCAAAGGCAACCGTAGAAAGTAATTAAATTGCAGTTGCGAGCAACTCAGCGGCTGAAGGACGAATTTTGAACCTGAGTCGGACGGCCATTGAGTGACTCTCAAATGGAAGGACTAAGGCAAGAACGAGACAGACAGGCACACAGAAAGACAGACAGCAGTTGCCTGCATGTGAGTTATCATTGCAAGTAATTTCATTACACACACACGCACACACACACACACTAAAAGGGCCAAAATGCAGTCGTGAGAAACAAATAAAATTCAAGACTGAAAACGAAAAGAAAGAAAACTTCAAAGCAGACAAAATAAAAGTGAAAAACAAGCAAAGGGCGTACCACGATTGCGTTCTCAACAACTTTAATGGGCGTGGCAAACAGCACTCTTCGATAATTAATTTTGCGCTCAAGGACTCGCGAACGCATTACATTACAAAACTAAGCGCCTTATTGGTAATGAAGAAGCTTGGCCGAAAGTAAATAAATCAGTCAACAAAAAAAGAAAACAAAAGCGAAGCCGAAGCCGAAGACAAATCAAAAACCAATAAAAGGCAATACAATAAAAGTAGCATGCATGCAGCCAGGACATGGTCTGGAGTAGGAGTTGGCAGCAGGCAGCTGGAGCCGGAGTCGGAGCTGTCAGGTTCAATGCACCTAGAAAGGCGCTTTATTTGACTTGATTTTATTTTTGCCATATTATGCTTCACAATTGGTTTTTTTGTTATTTATTTAAAAGATGCTTAGACAACGTGGCAGGAGGCTGGCGAGCAGCTCAACTGATAGCAGAAGAAGAGACAGTCTGACAGTCAGCCAGGCAGGCAGGCAGGCAGGCGAAAGCAGAGCGCATAAATTTTGCAAACGCTGCACAAATACAGAAAGCAAGAGCGTGGATTCAAAAAGGATAAGTGCGCCAGCAGCAAATAAGTGTGGAATGAAAAAAGGATATGCCAAAGAAATTGCAAACTTAAATCAATAAATAAAGCATAAAGCGTAGCAGAGCAGATCAGCGTTGAATGAAAGTGGGTTTGGCTGTAGCTCTGGATGGATTCTGGTTGAGGCTGAGGCTGAGGCTGCTACGGCTGCTGTTGCAGCTGGGAGTCAAAGGAGTCGCGTCAACGTCATTAAATCAATGCTGCTGCTGCCGCCGCCGCCGCTGCTGCCGCCTGTCGTTTGCCGGCAATAGATAACGAGCCGGCAACGACAAGGACCGAGCCTGGAAGGCGGCTGCGGGGGTCGCGGGGCAGCGGCGACTGCAGCGTAAAACTTTTGCCAAGTTTACCAAGTGACATTAACACAAACGACACAGGACTCTGGCAAGCAGCAGCAGCAGCAGCAAGCACATTAAAATATTCAAGTCGAGGTCTCTCCAGGACGAGACAAGTGTCTGGTGGTGCTGCTGCTGCTGCTGTTGCTGCTGTTGTTGCGGCGTCTGTTGAGATGCTGTCAGCGACAATGCGTTAGACAATGCCAAAAACACAATTGGGGCGTGTCCAGGACATCAACTGAAGTGCGCATTAAGTGCGGGCTATAGCAAGCGTCTACTGCCAGTCTGAAGATAAAAGCGAACAGCGCCGGGCAGGGCAACACAATTGTTTTTGTGCATGCCGTGGCAGAGGAATTTGATTGAATTGCAAGTTGATGGATTGGTTTAATCAAAGTATATATATATACACATATATATATATATATATACTCCTTTACTCGCCCACAGCTGCATCGATTTAGCATGTCCTTGGCCTTCAGACAGCCTGGCTGCCGGAAATCCTTGTATGTTGTCCTTGGCCATGTTGGAAAGCCTAACACAATGTTGCTGATAAGCCGACACAAAAACAAACTTGGGCCAACAACAAAAGTCGCAAATGTCCTGTAAGGGCCGTTGGCTATAAGATGCTGAAATCCTTTAATGTGCTGTTAACGATAAGCCGCCGGGATATGCAAAAGACTTTGGCCAAAACTAGCGAGAGACAACGAGCAGCGAATATTAAAACAAATAAGCCAGCATAATGGACTGGCCCCCAGGACATACAGAAGAGAGAGCGAAAGAGAGCGAGAGCGAGGGCCAAGTCTAAGCGTTCCAGACACAAATTGTGTGGGCTGTAAGAGGGGGGCGTGGCGGGGCTGGGCTGCCTCACTGTGACCCATGTCACAGCAAACAACAAGTTTGAACAGCTAAGCAAAACGTTTTGTGCCAAAAGTCAATTCAAGCACTTTAATGCCCCGAACTGAACTGGTCAATGACATTTGCAAGCCAAGTTAGTTAGTTGATTTAAAAGACTTTCAACAGATATAGAAATATACATATATCTATATATGTATGTATATATGTGCATATCGTATAAATATTTGGAAAATCAAATAAATGCCCAGCATGCAATGCAAATGTTTGCGGAGAGCAGAGGATGCGACTAATTGGTGTTAACTTGAAGCTGTCGCCATTCCAAAATTAATGGACACAAATTTCTTCTTTTTTTTTTTTTTGCTGTTACCTGGCCGAAATGCCCAAAAATGGTCAACATGAATGCCTGCCTGGCTTTCAGGTAGTTGTTGCTGCTGTTGTTGTTGTTGCCAACCAAAAAGACGGGTTCAACAAACTTTACCTTTGCCTCGTAAAAATCAATAGGCGGCGGCGGCGGCAGCAACGGCGATGTCCGAACCACCGGCTTCCCGAGTTTTAAAATACATTTTTGCCCAAATGGCCAAAAAAAAAAACGAAATGCGCATCAAAGGCACTTCAAATATCAGCATAATCGTTGCCAGAAAATGAGCTCCGAACCAAACCAAGTGAAGCTGAAGACGTAGTAGGTGATGCAGGCATCGCAGGCAGTTGCCGCCACACCAAAAAGTCGAAACATTAACAGATAAAACTATTCAAATTTGATGTGCTATGAGTTATCCTCTATAGAGAGTACAGAAGTTGTAAAGGAAACTTGTACAAATATAATGTATTATATAGAATAACTTGTCTCATTGAGCATTTTGAGACTGCTTAGATTCATAAACCTTGAAGTGAGCCCTGGGGCGACCTTGAGATTATTTATTAGGATCTTCAATACATTTTGTATTTGCAAGACATAAACAAAAACCATATAGATTTTGTTGAATATTTTCGAGTGTTCAGTCGTTCAGTGAACATATGGAAATATACAGGGTGGTCCATATTCGACGAACCCATCTGAGGTTGCCCCTCCAATGTTTTTTTTTTTTTTTTTTTTTCAATGAAAAAAAACACTACTTTTCTTTACCAATATCTTTATCAATAGAAATCACATTCATGAAAATATGTAAAATCACTTATAAGGATAAATATATAAATTGTCTTTATAATTCATGTTGCTTAGATCTACAAAATTATGTACAAATATATAAAGTTACAGTTTTCTATGCAATACTTATTTAGTGCACAATCTCACTACAATTTTCATGATCACATCACCTATGCTATTAGACATACAATTTCAACTCCTTACATTCCTTTCATTTATCATGTGCAAACACCATTCTCTATTCAAACTCATTTAGTTGGCCACATAGAAAACATTTCGTAGTTTCAGTATAGAAGTTTACTTCAGTTACATCATAAGCACAACTAATAAACAACTAGCTTAAATCTTATTTAGAGGGTATTTGTAACAGGCTCTTATGAATGAATATAAGGGCAGCAAACATAAGCATGCACACTTACACACTCACACATTCACTCAAACACTCGCCCGCTCATATTCATACTCATTCCCACAAATCACATAAAACCGAATGAAGTGGAAGTTTGCGGCAGACAGCGCGGGTTTCTTCCTTTTGTTGCTACTCTTGTTGTTGCAGCTGGCTGTGTTGCCAAGTTTTTAAAAGCTATTTTTAGGCAGCGTCTTTTTTGTTATGTGAAGCAAGAACATGGCCAGCAAGCTTAGCTGACTGCATAATACTTGTTCAGTCTTTTTTAAAAGACTTTTACTATTTTAATTTTTGGTTTTATTTCAAAAAAGAAACTTTAAAGTCTAAAGTTGACAATGATATTAAAAAGTGTGTGTAAACGATATTATAAAAAAGAAACAGAATCTAACTGCATATAAATGCTAATGCCAATATGCCCTTTTCACATGTCATGACAGAGTATCAAAATAATGAAAATGAAATTTGCAAAATGAATTTCGTGCCACAGCTAGCTAGAGCAAAGGGTGCCACAGCCGAGAGGCAATAGAGGCTTGTGGCAAACGTTTCTGTGGAAACGTGACAAAACTTGTGGCAAGGAAATGGACGGCAGTTGGCGACGATTGGCAGCAATCGATAAAACACGATCATGACCAGCAGCAGCAGCAACAGCACCAGCAACTGTTGCACTTAATTGAGTTGTGGCCTTACAATTGCCCCAGCAGCAGCAGCGGCAGCAGCGGCAATTGTTGAGTTGTTGCCACAAAATGGGGCGTTGAACAATTTGCTGGTCGGCCTGCAGCATATTCGGCACGCGCGATAAGCAGCTGCAATATAAGCACCTCTTATCGCAGACAGATGCAACTATTAATTGGCACAGCATGTGGGCCAATGCTCTAATGCCTCTTGGCATCCACAGAAATATTACCAAAATCGAATAGTTGTGGGTGTCTTGTTGTGCTGCTGCATCGTGCACCGTTAACTTGCCACAAATATGGCCGGTGTTGACCCCCCAGGGAAGGCGTTGCAATTGCACAACCAAATGCCAGCGACGACATAGTTAGTGCAGAGCTGAGGCAGTGGAGGCGGACAGGAGTTAGTCAATTTGATCGACTGCCTTTAATAGAAATTGTCTAGCCAATTGGCAGCTGGCGGTCGAACTATGTAGCCATTGCATTTATGTACATAAGTAAATTTGTCCGCATTGCCAAGTCAAACAAGCCATCAACAGCTTGGCCAATAGACGTGCCAAGTGTTGCCAACTCTCTTTAACTGTTGCCAACTGAGCCAATAATGACAAAGCTCAAAAGCTGCAACAACAACAACAACACTTGAGCAATTGATGTTTGTCCACAATCAATATGCATTTATTTATGATTCATGAAGTGTCATTAATAACTGAGAAATTTCCTTTTAAAAAATAGACATTCATATTTGTCTTTAGTTATGTGTGCAAAATATGAAAATAAAAAAAAAATTACTTTTAGGAAAAAATTGAAAATATTTGAAAATAAAAATTGTTTAGTCTGGGGATTGTAAGCTCCCTAAGGTCTTCTTGTACAGCTAGTGGACGATAACCCAAAGATGGAATATTTGTTGAGCTACTCTTTATAAAGAGCTTTACATGGAGACTCTATACTCTATACGAAAATTAGACTTAGTTATATTTATTTTTTTAGAGTACTCGATATGCCAAAGTTTTATATGACGACTAACTCATTCAAATAACACTCATAATTGCAAAAATATTAAAAAATAAATATATATAAAACAAATTATTTAAATACCAATTAAAATTATTTCAAAAATATTAATCAATACTTATTTAAATACGAATTTCCATTTACATATTTTGCTAAAAAAAAAAAATTAGTCAAAAATTCATATTTTCTACAGATGCGAAATCAAACTGGAAACAAGCTCCAACATTTTTGTTATTAAAGCAGCTAAAAGTCAATGCAGTCGAGAAGCGAATTATGACAGTTGTTTGATCTTGTGGCAAAACTTGATCTTCAAAAAACTGGCTGCGATCAATATGTTATGACTAATTTATGACGGTTTTTGTTGTTTTTTTTTTTTGTGCTGTTTGCTTTGCATTGCTAAATGTATTGTCTACTTTTTGGCTGGCCTTCAAAAAGCGAGTGCTGAGAGAGTGAAAGAGCGAGAGAGAGACAGAAAGAGTGAGAATGAGAATGGGAAATGGAAAGAGTGAAGGAGATGCGAGGCGAGGCAAAAGCTGTTGGCTAATTGCGTCGCAATCAATTCGCTAACAGCAACGACAACGACAACAACAAGAACGAAGCACCTAAGCAAAGCACATGTCATTTTTTTTATTATTATTATTTCATGCTTGGTTATTGTTGTTGTTGTTGTTGAAGCTTGCTAATTATTGTCATAGGTTAGTGTAGGCAGAGTCCAACAGCAACAGCAACAGCAAACGAAAGTCATAAAAAAGAGCAGAATTGAAAGCTGTTGCTGTTGCTGTTGCTGTTGCTGCTGTTGTTGTTGCTGCTGCTGTGGTTGTTGCTGCTGAGCAGCTGAAAGCAAAAGTGTTTTCAAGTTTCAGTTGTTGCTTTGCCATTTTTATGGCACTCTGCTTGGCATTTTAAGCATTTTTACAGCAACAATGTCGCTGCCCACACACACAGAGACACAAACTTGTATATAGAATATACAGCAATCGCAATAATTACCAACTAACAACAACAACAACTATTGAAACTGGCCCAAGCATTAGGCAATAAGCAAAATATTTCTAGCCTGACATCTTTTGTGTTTCAATTTTATTTTATTTTTTTGTGTATTTCTGTTTTTGTTGGAATTACATTTTTAGCATGTTTTTAAGTGCTTTGGCAGTTTTTTTTTCGTTTTTTTTTTTTTTTTTTTTTTTTTTTTTTTTTTTGGAGGGCAACTGCCGCTGTTGCTGCTGCATATGCTGCCACGCATTTGAGTTGGCATCTTGTCAAAGTAAAACATGTGGCAAGCAGCAACAGCTTTTTTTTGTCGTCGTCGTCGCTGTTGTCCATCAGCTTATAAACAAACATTGCATTGGGTCTGTCATTAGAATGGATAATTGTGGAAGACGGCACAAACGAAACGACTTGATTGACAGCCATATAAGCGGCCAAAGCAGCTGGTCAAATGCGTTGGCCCTGGCGGTGGCCAAGGGGCTGGGGCAGAGCGTGTGGCAGATGTCAACTGACTTGTTGGCGTTTTATGTGGCATATACAAATACAAACATACTCACACTCACACGCATACTTGTTTAAATATACATAGAAGCAACACACATATAGCAACATTCTTGCAACTTATAGATTATCTACGTTCGCACCGCGTTTGGCGCTTAAATCGCGTTGAAGCTCAACCGAATGACAGATTACGCTTAAGTAAAAGTATCTCTTACAGCTGTAAGCTGTCTGCTTAGCCTATACTCTATGCATAAGTTAGTTGTGTTTGATTGGCAACACGTGCTGGAAAAGTACTTTGTATTCATTTGACAAAGACATATATAAATAGAACTAAATTATATTTTGATTTATTTATTGTCTGAAATAATTTAATTTGTACAACAACATTTTATATAAAGTATTTAAAATGTGTTTATGACTTTGCTAGCTGCTCGAGATCTAAAACTACTTATGTAAAGCTTTTCACATATCACATAGTCTGTTATAATCTTGTTTAGATAAAGTGTCAGGCAGATTTTGCTACGCAAACTGATAACAAAGCGGACATATGTATATCTATATGACTTTTGTAACTTGCTCGAGTCTTTTGAAAGAAAAAGCTCAACTGATACTAATTTTATTTGACGTCATAAATAAAAATAGTTCTTGATTTTTAATATATGTGCATGCAAAAATACATAAAACTATATTTGTATAAAAAAACAGAAATATATAAAAAAAATTATAGTGTATATATAAAGAAATAAATAAAAAAAATTTAGTATATATTTAAAGAAATATATATAAAAATCTAAATTATATAAATAAAATAAAATAAAAAATAAATAAAAAATGTGTAAAAAAATAAAATAAACATAATTTTTTAAATATAAAATAAAATATATATATAAATAAATGTAATTTTAAAAATTTATTAAAATATTCAGAAAAATCTGGAAAATCTATAGACATTTTAATTAAAATATAAATATATAAATTAAATATATTTATGAATACGTGCATGACAAATATATTTGCATTAACAGACTAAAAATATATATATACAACAAAATATGTGTATATACATAATAATATTTGTTTTCAACAAACTTTAAGTATGTAAATTACAAACGTAAAACAAATTTCGTTGTTAAAACAAAATTAAATAAATAGAAAAAATTAAGTAAAATATAAATAATTTCACACAAAACAAAAATTTTGAATACACGTATCTTCTATTTAACACACTTAAACTGCTCACGTATAAAAAGAGTATACAGAAGTCTCTGCCCATCTATTGAGTTGCTCGTTCTTTCTCTCTATGCGCATATCAACTTTTTTTCCTTTCCTAATTTGCATTCATCATCAGTGCACAAACTAATTGCAAACTGTGTGCGAGTGTGTGTAGCTGTGCGTGTGTGTGTGTGTGTGTGCGTTGCGCTGTGCTATTTCTATTTTTCACATTTTCCACACTCACTCATACACACACACACACACACATATACGCATAGCCGAGGCGGGTTAGCGACCGCAAAACTATCTGACATTAGATTGCGATGGCGGCCAAACGACAACAGCCGACGCCAGCAGCAACAGTTGCTGCCGCTGCCGCTGCTGCTGCTGCTGTAGTTTTTGTTGTTGTTGCAATCAGCGTTGGCGACGTTTTCTGTGCCGTTTGGCACGTACGTTCTGCAGCGCGAGAGAGAGAGAGAGGTAGAAAGAAAGAAAGACTGAGAGAGAGTGAGTGGGTGAGGGCAGTACACAATTATGACACACGCTGCCAATTGGATGCACATTTGCAAGCAATTGCTATTGCAGCAACATGTTGCATGGCAACAGCAACAGCAACAGCAACAGCTGCAACAAAAACATATTTTTTGGTCAAGCGAAATTGTTGATGTAGAATTTTTAAGTGCAAACTCCTGTTGGAAACACAGCACACACTCACACATTGTGCAACATAGATTTTTATCTGCTTGCAGCAGCAGCAGCAGCAGCAGCAGCAACTATTGCTGGAAAGAGTTGTAGTTGTAGATCTGCCTGGCAGATTGTTAGCGCACGCTTGATTGAACGTTTCGCTTTTATTGCCACAACAAATCAATTTTTGCCAGCTAAGCAGCAGCAGCAACAACATGTTGCAGCAGCGGCAGCAGCAGCAGGCACTCCCCAGAGCGCTGTTGATCAAAAACTTCAGACTACTTTGTACCCACTTGCAACAGCGCAGCGCAAACGCAAACGCAAATGAAATGTGTGTTTGTGCATTGTCTATGCAATTGCAACATGCCACGTTTTTCAACGTTTTTTTTTTCTTTTCCAACGGTTGCAACTTTGCAGCGCGTTGGTGGCGCCGCCGCCGCCGTTGTTGCTGCGGCTGCTGCTGCTGCAAACTCGAAAATTGCAAGCCTCGGCAAACGCGTCGGCGTTTCATTTTTATTGCCCATGTAAAATATACATCAATTGACGGCCCCTGGGGGGCGTGGTTGTGTCTATGATTTCTTAATTGATTTAGCAGTTGCCTCAAGAAGCAAGACAGTCAAACGATAAAAAGCACTGATTTAGATTGATTCGACTAAGTGATACCCTGCCGATAGCTCATTTGTAGAGTATAAAAGAATAATTGTGTGTAGATAAATGGCTTATATTAATTCAACTATTTATATAGAAAAACAACTGTTTGTAGACGGACTCATATTGTTGAGCTCATTACTTATCTATGAGAAATCCTCAGATCCTGAGAAAGTTTCATTCTGAATACTACTATTTATCAAACTGATCAACTCTATATATCGAAACTCATACTTTTGAGCTCATTATTTATCTAAGAGAAATTATGAGATTCTGAGAAAGTTCCATTTCGGAATGGAATACTACTATTTATCATACTGATCAAGTTTTTATATGAAAACTCACGAAATCAATTGAATCTTATTCTTACTAAAGATCTATTAGTCCAATGTTGAGAAGATGTTTGACTTCTAATAAAACCTCAGATCTTTGCAAAAAAATTTTGATCAGTTTGATAATGTAATATAATGATCGAATCTACTTGATTCCAATCACTTCCTAAATATGTATATAAAAATCTAATAAAACCTGATCAACAATTGTAATTTCTATTAGACCCACATCCCCTACACATAACT
This sequence comes from Drosophila hamatofila, assembly GCA_035045345.1. Lineage (NCBI taxonomy): Eukaryota > Metazoa > Arthropoda > Insecta > Diptera > Drosophilidae > Drosophila > Drosophila hamatofila. The sequence continues at coordinate 3,722,213 of JAWNPA010000020.1, read as the reverse complement.
TTGAATACTCTAGCAACAGTTATGCACTCAATTAACAGACTTTGCAATCATTCCCTTTAATTTCCAGGGTATTTGCTATGTTATGCAAAAGCGCAAATTGTTGAGCGCTTGCTCGAATAGCGGAAATGCCCTCGGCGCGTTAATGTAAAACAACGCCCACCCAAAAAAGAGGGAGAGGAGAGGAGAGGGAGATAAACAAAAATCTCAACGAAATAGTTCCACAACAACAAGAGCAACAGCAACAAATTGATCTTCTACCTATGCAGCTGCCTATCAGAGAGTTATCTGTTGGCTGGCTATTCGGGTCTTGAGCCGGGTCCAAACAGCTGTAAGCCTCGAATTTATGGGTTTCACATCTAATTTATGTGTGACGCATACTTTTTTTATTTATTTATTTTATTTTTTTTTGCTTTACAATTTTGTGATTTTACGATTCGGATTTTGATTTCGTGTTTGATCTTATTATGTTATCAGCTGTGCTTTTGATGTTGTGCCGTAGCTTTATTTATTGGCCAGGTGACCCGTTAACGTTATTAATTAACAGCTGTGCGCTTATTATGTAAATTAGCTACAGATGCGATGCCAGACAAGCAACAACAGCAACAGCAGTTAATGTGGGGGTAACAACAGAAAGAGACAAAAGCTATATACGATATACATATGTGTATATATTTAAAGACATATCAAGGTAAAGCACATCAACTATATATATATACATATATAACAGACTTTGATATCATTTGCTGTTTGCTTTTAGTGAGAACTACTCACGATTGCTCATGACTCATCCATATACCGATCTAAGTATATATATAGGAAATATCTGTACATACCTGCAATAGAGAGAGAGAGAGAGAGAGAGATAAAGTTAAGATTAGTGATATCATGAAAACTATATATTACTATATCTACTATAAACTCTAATAGATAATAGTTCTGGTTTAGTTTGTGGCGAATACAACTATAAATCTTGACTACATTAAGGAAATGTTTGTTTAATCTAGATAGATAGAAAATAGAAAATCCATATTCAAAGCACAGATTGAGTTCAGCTTAAGCTAATCATTTAAGTATTCGATAATTTACGAGACGTATTTTATGTTCTGTTTAAAGGAAGAGAATTGCTAAAATTTAAAAAAGAAACATCGATGATCAGTTTTGTATTTGACACATAGATGTTGTTTTATAAATGGTTAAAGATTGATCAATTTTATTACTGATCAAGTAACGCATAACAAAACAATATTTAACAATATTTAAGGTATGCAAAATTTTCATAGATGTTTTGAAAATGGTTGAAGATTGATCAATTTGATTACTGTTTAAGCATAATAAAGCAATATCAAAATATGCAAAATTTTTAAACTCTTCAACAACAACAACATAATAAATAGTTTATATGATTAGAGCTAAGACTATCTCATATGCAATTCATTGCAGTAAACGTTAGCTTTTTCTCTCCGAAATAAATCGCAGTTCACTCCTTTTAAAGATGGCCCACAATTTGTGTGAGCTGCATACGTGGTTAGGCCAACAATTTTAAGTAGTTGCCGGAGTCTATAATTTAGCATTAAGTTATGCAGAGATAAACGCAATGCAAAGAAGACGACTGACGACTGGCCAACTAACTGTGCATGCATCATCTCTTTGTGCTGCCTTGTCTCTCCAGCCAACAATTGGCCAAATACAAAACAAACAATTTATTTCACAATCAATTTGACATATGCTCAAAGCTTGCACACATATATGGCCTGAGGCAGATAAGCGCACAGAGGCTGACCAACTGAACAGCTGGCTGGCTGGCTGGCTGGCTCTTGGCTGCTGGCTGGCCCCAGTCGAGTTAACATGGATTGGCAACAAGTAGTCGGCCGTAAACATTTTTTTGTGGCCAATTGTGTGGCACATAAATTGCGTCGAAATACAGGCAGCTGATCTTAGCTTAGAGCTTTTGGGTCAAAATGTCTAAATTAACAATGGGCGAGATTTGCTGACATTGACCCACACACACCACATATGGCCTATGTTGTGGGTGGGTGCTATGCGAGGGTCAACGCAGCCGTTACAAAAATGTATGCGTGACGCGCAAAAAATGAAACAAAATTATTCAAAAACATGCGATGCGGGCACAGCTGAAACAGGTGTGTGCAAAGGTGTTAATTACAAGAGCGAGACGAACACACACACACACATACATGCACACATGCACACATGCACACATTCACACAGACAAGTCTGTCTGTGTGTTAATTAAATTGAATCTCATTAAGTTCAAATTACAGTCAAAAGTTGTCGCCCGTTTGTCATTTGTCACAGGCGCCGCACAGCGCCTGTAATTATGCAGCGCTAATCGTCAATGACGCCGTCTAAATAAAAGCCTGCCCCGCACCACCTTCAAGGTGTCTACAAATGTGTATATACATATGTATATATATCGTTAGTTATTGGCCAATTGCTGGCATTCAAGAACACGCCAAAACTAAGTTTATTGGCTCTCGACTGTAGGTGTCACAAGTCGTGATAGCGCCTGAAATTTATTTCAGCTATGCAAAAGTCTTGGGAAATCGTAGTTTTAAGCAAATCAAGAAACTACACCGAAAGCATTTTGGTGCTTAGTCTATACAAATTTTTATTCTACTCTGTAGACTTTTGGCAGCTTGGAGAACAATTCAATGAAAATCTAAAAATTTCAAAATTAAATATCTTTAAATATATCGCCAACTCCATAAATTTGTTTTTATTATATCTAGAATAATTATTAATATTTATAGTTTTTATAATATTTTGCATTTTTATTAATTTCTTTATATATATTACTTTTAATTTATGAACAAATGTTTGGGTTACTTATTTATTTTCATTATTATTAAAAAAATTTTATTTCCATTTTTTAATATTTATTATTTTATTTTATTTATTTTTTATTTTTATAAATATTTATTTTATTCTATTATTATTTTATATATTTTTTCTTTGTTTTATTGATATGGTATTTCTTATTATTATTATTGATTGTTTTTTTTTAAATTGTTATAATTACATTATAATATTGCAAAATTATCATTTATTATTTTTTCATTAAATTTATTTAACTAATTATTTATTATTTATTATTAAATTAAAAACAAAAACTACACTACACAAAACTTAAACCAAATGGAATTGTACTTTTTTCACTAAACAATTAAATTATGCCTAATATTTGTTTGAAGAGGATTGCACTTTATCTATAAGAGAATTGTGAAATAAATGTATAAATATATGAATTATTTAATATTAAAATAAAGTTTTTTTTTCAAGTTTAATCTAAATAGAAATTTTTCCACTCAAAACTTTTTTTGCATATATTAAGTGCAAATATTTAAATAGCGCAAAAACTGCATAACTGATTTGCAATTTATGCTGAAATGCAAAAAAAAAAATTAAATAAAATACTTACACGTTTCGGCGCTCGTTTGTTTGTCTCGTCTCGTCTCTCGTCTCGTTAACTGTTTGTGTTTGTTGTTTATGCACATTTTTTTGTCATGGACATCCATTACGGGTTGTTGCCGTGCGGTCATTACCATGAAAAACGCAACCGACCCCCCACACCCTCCCACCCCTCTCTCAACTTTGCACACAAAAAATATTTTAATTGATTTTGGTGTGAAAAATATGTTTGCTAAAAAATCAAATAAAATATGAAAAGTTGTCATGAGAAGTGCATATATATTTTTTTTGTTTGTAAGGCTAAATCGAAGGACGCATCAATATGTGCATAGAGCATGTGGGTGTTTGTTGCCAACAGAGTCTGCAGTTAAAAGGTTTTCCAGTTCAGACAACGTATATTACTTGATTTTTTGCGAAAATTCTTTTTGCACTTATGGTTTTTTAATGTTCCAATGAAATTATTATTTTTTTTATCTCGCCCTTAGAGCAAATTCCTATTGGTGCTCGAGTTCAACTAATCGGCGCTCATAATTAACACATTTAGCTAATAACTTCGAGTGAAATAAACAACATTAATCACGCTTTAATGGCGTATTAATAAGACAAACAGACCAGAGGGCTGAGGGCAATATACACATTAGCTTCATTTCCTCGAGCCAACTTAGACCATTGGCTGCTGGCTGCTGCCAACATTTCTAGCAACTTTCAACAAACACACACACACACACACACACATAGCCACAAGCTCATGTGTATTTGCGAAGCGGCTTTTCCAATAACAATAAAATAAATCTTGGCCAAGAAAAACAGATAAAAACAGCATTAGCTGGCCATAAAGCAAACTGGCCAAAGGCAGAAGGCAAAGCCCACTATGCTCACAGGTTAACAACAACAACAACAACAACAGCAATGAACAGCGACCAACACGGCGACAATGACAAAGACGGCGACAGCAATGTCTGGGGACAGACGGCAGCGACTTGCAGACAGACATTTAGACAGATAGTCAGACAAGTGCCAAGTTAATTGCATTAAAAGTGAAATAAAAAGCGAGCGCGACGGCAGCTCAGATAGCAAAAATTATGAAGTGCAGTTGTTGCTGTTGCTGCTGCTGCTGTTGCTGGCGTTGTTACTGTTGATTGAGGCGCATAATCAGCGGGGCGACGCCATCGAGCGCATTAAGTTGTTAACAGAAAATGTTTGCTTCATTTGCGCTATGATTGCTGTGCAAGCTAGACAAGGATAGCTGGCCAGAGTGCAAGTGCAAGTGAGAGAAAGAGAGAGAGAGAGCGAGGCAGGCAACATCCGGTGGGTCAGGCGTTGGCTTAGCAACATCTGCCGCCAACTTGTTGCCGGGCAATGCAAAAATAATTGCGGTCTCAATCAACTCGCTACCTAACTCTACCTCATTCACTCACGCATTCGCTCCTCATCTCTCTCTCCCTCTTTCGTTCCCTCCCTTGCTCTCTCTCTCTCTCTCTCGTTCACTTCATCGCCATCCGTCATGCGTTCGTTTGCGCAACATTTCTTGGCACTCTTGCCACATTTTCTTATCTATAAATAGTTTTACTGCCCACGCCGCGGTCAATAAACTCGCGACACATGCAAATTGCATTGCTGCCAGCAGCAGCAGCAGCAGCAAAGCAAATGCAGCAGCAACGAAATGCAAACAATTAGCAGTTGAAAAAAATAAAATACACACGAAAAGTTAAACAGTAAAACGAAAGCTGCAAAAGTTTAACAAAAATGATCGACATGCATAAATACCTTCTAATTATTATAATGTATATACTCAGTTGCTTGATGAAATCTTTTAATAATAATAATAATAATAATATTGCCATTACATTTAATTCATTTTCATACATTTACATCTCTCTTTTATTACTAGTTTTCCTGCCTTCCTTCGCAGTCGCGCATACCCCTTTTGCTGTCGCTTCAAGTGATTGCTCATACGAACAAAAAAAAAAAAAGTACCGACCTATCGCACACTTTTTGTCATTGGGCCGTTGTCGCCGCGCTGTTCTCTTTTTGTTGTTTTTGCTATTATCAGACAGCGACGCCGCCGTCGACGCGGACAGCGCAGTCATGTAATGCGCGTAACAATTTCATTTTGTTTTAGAAAAAAAAAAAACAACAACAAAAACTATTCACGCTTTGCCATGCATTGTTGTTAGTTTCATTTCATTTTTTTGTTTTTTGCGCGTTTCTTTTCGGCTTTTGTTTCGCTTTTGTTGCTGCCTGTTTCCTCTGCTGGCGCGCCGCTCATTGCATTTCATTTGCCGTTTTTAGTTGGCAGCGACGTCGTCCATTGCACTCCGTTGCTTAATGTTCGGCTGCAGCCGCTGCTGACGTGGGCGGCCCCCATATATGCGAGCTGCGCAGCGACTGCGCGGCCGCTGCGATCTTGGCCGTTGCAACGGCACGTTAGCAAATCGCATAATGAAATTCATCATTTATCGTTGTTGTTGTTGTTGCGGGTAAATTTGACTAATTGCCGCAAGCGATGTCATTTTTTTGTTCTTATTAGATTTTTTTTGTCATTTTCTATTTCTTTTTTCTTTCGTGTCAGCCGGCTTTGATGTTTGTGGCCGATAGTTGCACTTGTTGCCTGTTTTTATGTTTCATGTGCAACATGCTGCAACTTTGTAATTAGGCGAATGCTTGACTTTTAATGCTAAATGCCGCTTGTTGACATTAATTTGCATTGTTTTTATGTGGCGTGGGGGAAATAACATTAAACAGCATTAAAAAAACCGAGGATCGTCGTGTTGTTTAACAAATTTTATTTTTGTCTGACGGATGTTTGGCTTCGTTCATTTTATTTTTTCTGTTTTTTTTTTTGCTAAGAAAAACTGGCACACAGAATTGTAAATACAAGTGCAATATAAACAGATTCCAAATCTAGCATGCATGCAATGCAGAGAGGTTGATATACTCTATTGAAAATAGGTATGAATGTGTTTGGTGTGAGTAAACGATGGAGAGATACCCTAAATATAATTAATGATTAGCATTACAAATTAGAGTGTGGGTTAAATATACAGAGAGTAGGCGAATATCTTTAAAAGATCGAGATATGTTCAAAACGTCAAAATTTGATATCGATATTAATCGATTTTTTAGAATTGAATCAGATTATTACCAGACATTCTCATTTCCAATAGGTTTTAACATAACAAATTTTGTATGACATTGTATGACCTTTTCTAACTAAGAAATGATAAGATAGTCTTTATAGAAAATAAGATTTTTCGATCAATATATATAATATATAGCTTAGTGATACAGTCACTATATTATAGAAGCTCGTTCAAAAACATATTTGATATTTAAGGACAATATACAACACCTTTATTATTATATATGGCATCCCCTAACTAAGACATGATAAGAAGCATTTTCTAACTAAGACATGATAAGAAATTGATAAAGTTTCTACACGAAAGGCCTTTAATTATCGATTGATATCTATAATAAATAGCTAGATACTATATAATATAATATATAATAAATAAATATTATTATTATTATATTATTATAGTAAATCCAAAGCATATTTGAAACTTATATCCAAAATCTTCTTTAAAGTATTACAGCATCCATTAAGATTCTATATAAAATTCCTCTCGATTTCCCATAGACACACACACTTATAAAAATGTAAATTTCATATCTTACAATCTATATATAGATACTCTATAAATAAATGCGCGTTAAGCTAATTAGCTCCATTTAGGCTTATGCTAATCAACTGTTTAACTAATTAATCACGTGGAATAACTAAACATGTTTGCACATTAAGTTGACATAATTAATGCAAAGGTTTATGCTAAGTGTGTGTTAGCATACAATACACCAGAGCTCTAACAACAATGTCAAATAGATAATCAAAGTCGTTTGATATTGAATGTCGATCATTAATCATATAGATATATGTACATATATATATATATAGATATACATATAGTATTACATATATGTCAGTCAACATACATATGTATATGCAAATAAAGCTGTTGCAAATTGCTTGCAATTACATAAAATCAGTTAAACGCTTAGCAGTTAGATTTACATAGATACGAGGTTGCCCCATTTCAATGCACAACATTGTGGATGCTGTTACTGTGGATGCTGTTACTGTGTCTGCTGCTGCTGCTGCTGCCAATGATGGTGACGTCATCTGTCAAAGATCAACGTGCATTGAAGTGAATGCACTCGGAATGCGCTTCATGGTAATACGGCCAAGTGTCAATAGCTGCGGCAGCTACGCTCATCAGCTGGCATGCCAAGCAAGACTACTGTGCAACAAACTGTGTGTGTGCATATGCGAGGGCTGTTCAATGAGTTTAATGTAACAGCTACTTAAGCTGAATTATTTTTGAATACATCTACAGATTGTCTCCTAAATAAAAACAGTCAATTTGCATTCAAATTTTGTTGCACATATATATAAGAAAAGTTGATAGAAGATTGAAAGATTTTATATATTTTTATACATAATAATAATAAATATATAATCATATAGGCATATATTCAAATGCAGATGCATATGCATAAGTTAGTTAGAAAATTCATATTAAATTAAATTATACAAAATATAAGAGTTTCCACGTTTCAAATCGAATTTAGTATGTCAAATTCACTTACAAAGGTGAAAAACAAGCGGTTTCCGATACGTAATTTAAGGAAATTACATGAATACTAGAGCCAAGCCAAGAATAAATGTCTAAAACAGTTTAATATTCATCCGTGTATATCTGACTTCCTCTCTCTCTCTCTTTCAGTGCCTCTCTCTATATAAAAATATATTTTTATAATTTTTTTTCAAATTCATTTTATCATCTTCTTTAACTTCACGTCCCACCCTTTGCTGCACACACATCGTATTTCTCTTTGCATTTTTCATTTGCATAGCATCCAAAATTGCGCAAAATGTTGACAAGATGCGTGAGAGCTGCTGCTGCTGCTATTTTCAGTGGTCAGTGGCCAGATAGTGCCCAGATTTATATATGTATAAATATATATATATATATATATATATATATATATATGTATGAATAGTTAGTGCTGCCTAGCATAGGTATAGCATTGATTTGGAGCGATGAACTCGCACGGCCTTCCATCTCCACCTCCACCTGCACCTCTACCTCCGCCTCTTGTTTACATGGATTTGCATTGAGGCCTGCAAAAATGGAAAATGCAAACATTTCGCAGCAAAGAACACAAAACCCAAACAACATGAACAATAACAACAATAACAATAATAATAGTGGAATGCAATTATTTAAGTGTACATTACGACTTGGCACACACATGTTATTAGCTATAACAATAATAAACAATTGCAGGCGATAATTATGCTGAGCACTTTTACGATTCAATTAACAAAAAAAAAAGAGAAAAATACCAGAGAAATACTAAAACGGTGCTCTGTGTGGCGCAATACGAGTTCTATGAGTCTAGGCTGTCTGTCATTCATATGTTTTGTAATAACTAAATTCTTAATTGCATATTTCCAAATAAAACCAGAGTGATCATGATCAGGAAGTAACCTGCCCAGTAGTTACCCTATAGAGAGTAGGTAGATGCTGACATAAGATATGATATCTAAAATAAGGTAGGTCGTCTATATTGAACTAAGCAAAGATTATAAAAAATTCTGTACAATTATCTAAACATTTTATTTAAAAGACGAATTAGAACTTTACTCAATTGCAAGTGTCTGAAAACATTGAGTTGAAAAATTTTAATATTTAATATCGATATTTATCGATTTATGTTTGTTTGGATATATAGTAGTCTAAAAATAATAATTTGGATTTTACAGTGCTAAAAAAATATTAGGAAAATTTATATAATTTATTAGAGTTATCATTATTATAAGTTATTAGTCTTTCCTTTCAATTCTTTCTTTAGCATACATACAGGGTATCTACAGTACAAAAACAACAACACACATTTTGCAAATCTATATATATATATATATATATATATATATATATATATATATATATATATATATATATATATATATATATATATATATATATATATATATATATATATATAAGAAAATAAAACGTTACAAACTATTGAGGTTTCAGTTTGCACAGCTGGCATCACATTTATGTTGTACGCTTCTGACCCAGACAAGGTTTATGGATTTGTTTTTCTCTGTTTCCAAATTCACATATGAAATAGTATATATATTTATAAATCGCATAAGTCACGTCCTGCACAGCATAAAAATTGGGAACGGGAATTGAAATGGAGGTTGGCTAGCAATTATTATGGTCAGTTTATTTCGACTATTTACATATGAAGCATTACATTACCCTAGACCATACACTCACTAGTCATAAATATTGTGAGTGTGTGATAGTGTGTGTATGTGTGTAGAGCATAGTTTTTCCTGTACTAGAGCTCATGCTTATCGTATACCCTAACCTCGTCGTACCCAACTGACGCAATTGTGCTGGCTTTAGCTGATTAGCTTGCGCTTAAAAAAGCAATTTGTTTTGCGTTTTTTATGACTGAAATATTGTATGGCTTTTTATGGTGTCTACATCCTTGAAAACAATGCTTCTGACAACGGCTCAATGAGTGTGTGTGTGTGTGTGTGTGTGTGTGTGAGTGTGAGTGTGTGTAAGGTTTATCAGCTAACGTCTGGCCTACAGGGAATATGTGCATATATATATATTTATATATATATATATATATCTACATACTGTTAATTGACTTGATATTTAAGGCAAACTCAGCTTTTGTTGCTTGAATTGAGTGAATTCTAAAAATTGATTGATAAAATTATTATAATAATACTATATATATATATAGAGACCGATAAATCAGTTGCATGACGTAACTTTTAGTTGTTATACCCTGAACCCATTGAAAATGGGAAATCAGGGTATAATGGTTTTGTTAAATGTATGTAACAGTCAGAAGGAGGCGTGGCCGACCCCATAAAGTATATATATTCTTGATCAGGGCAACGAGCTGAGTCGATTTAGCCATGTCCGTCTGTCCGTCCGTCCGTCCGTCCGTCTGTCCGTCTGTCCGTCCGTCCGTCCGTCCGTCTGTCCGTATGTTTGAACGCGTCGATCTTAGAAGATATAAGAGCTAGAGACTTGAAATTTTTTTTGTTAGGTCCGTGCATTGCACGCGCAGATCGAGTTTATCTCCAAAAAACGATAACTACTCCCGTTTTTTTTTTATCGATTAAAAACCCTATCGAAAATCCGTTTTAAAATTATATCTCCTACATCTTTAAAGCTAGAGTCTCCAAATTTTGCATATAGGTTTAGATGAATTTTACAGAATTTCAATTTTTGTTATATTTTGGATACCGGCTCCAAATGTGACCAAACTCCCCTTTGAAGGTCAGTTGCATGTATAGCTAATTGTGAATGAGTTGGCATTTTTATAAAATGTAAAATATTCAATAGAATATGTACATAATATGCTAAAAGTTTCATTAAATTCCGTTTAGTCAACACAAATTAATAAACAAAACGTTTGGCCAAATAACAAACGCACGTGGCAGCAGCAAAAAGAGTTTTCCTATACGTGTGCACACATACACTCAAACCTCTTCTAGCATATTCTAAGAATCAAATTGCGATTTATTGTGTTAAAATTCTCAGCTGTTAGTTTAGTTTAGTTTTACTAGATGGCGCTCTAGCGGTCAACTTATTGCAGTTTTGTCGTTTCGATTTTAAGTGGCGAGGTGGCGTTGTTATTAAAGGCGAGGCGCGCCTTTCGACTTCGGAGGCAAAGTCGGTAGAATTTAATTTTTCAATCTTTTTAGCATGAGAGCATGAGGTGACTTTTTGAGGTGATCGAGGTGAACGTTCATCGAGAATTTCTCGGTTTGAGTCTTGGTGTCTTAATAAAATGGAAAGTCAACATTTTGGATAGCGACCATAAATTTGAACAAATTCTTTAAATTGCAGTGAAAATATGTGAATGATTTTTTATTTTTAATAAATTGAAAATAAATAAATTATTCAATTCTTTTACCCACGCAAATATTTACATTTTCTTTTCTATTTACATCTTAAGCAACTTTATAGCATATGCTAAGTTTAACAGAATCAAATGATAATGTTCATAATATAGAATGTTTCTAATTGCAAATAACTAAAGCGCGTTGCGCCATCTATTAATTTGTTTTGGCAATACATATGTATGCACACATGTATATGCTAACATAGTCCTACATTTCTACATATACATAAATGTTTGTATGTATAATTGCAAGTATTTTCGAGCGTTACACACATACACCCTTACATATACATGTTCCAATTTATCCATATGTATGTACATGCTGCAAAGTATCATCACTATTAAAATGAACTTTTAAACACTGATCTGCAGCATTGAACAGGCGGGCTTTTTAAAAAAATTAAAAATATTTTTATTTTCAAGCTTTGGTGATATATAAGCTTATAATTATTATATACGATGATAATCTAAACATACAATTAGTTATAAGTCTAATTGTCTGATTTAATTTATTTTATTTCTGTGGGTGCAATAACATATAAAACATATGTTTAAATGTATTTTGTGTTTGTTTGGTTCAGGGTATTATCTAGTCGAGCACTCTCGACTAGAGTTTTCTTACTTGTTTTTCTTTCCGTTTTATTAATTTTTTTTTTTGTGTTTTGCTCAATAATTTTATGCAAATGTTCTAATTGTTGTTGTTGCTGCTGCTGCTAGCAGCGGATGCTGTCCAATCGTAAAAACAATAAAAATAACAACAAATGTGCTCTTAAAAATTTGCATCAACATTTTCTACTGAAAACAACAACAACAACAATAGCAATAAACATAATAGCAGCGCAACTGCGACATTCTTAGTTTGTGCATTTCCCTAATGCGACGTGCGACAGAAAAATTTAGTCAGTTTTGTTTTCATCACAATTTCTTAGTTAAATATACCCTGTATCAAAAAGAAAATGGTGTAAACTGGGTATATTCATATGAAATATTAGATGATTATAAAATGTTGTACAAATTATACAATAGAAAATATAGCAGCAAGAGATAACACTTGATTGATTCTCAGGATGAAAACAATTAGATTAAAAGAGGAAGTAGAATTTATTTTCATACTCATCAATATTCATGAATTCAAATGTATTATTTGTTAAAAGTACAGGGCATAGTCATAAGTAACTAAAACATTATATTTCTTTCAAGTCCTTTTACATTCATAGCTAAGGTTTTGAATTTCTCTCAGTTTATTTTAGCTGGTCTAAACACTTGAAGCAACTTTAGCAAAAGTTGAACTATATATTATATACATATGTAATCCGATCTTATTAAATTGTTTTCCAGGAATAGCATTCTATCTTCCATCGAGATACAGAATATCTTTTGGTATCTTTAAAAGTCATACAAGTGTTAATATTTTTTTAAATATATCTGACACTACAGGATATTTTTGGGAATATAAGAGATTATTATAATATTCCATACTTACTACAGGGTATCTGTTAGTGTATCTTAGTGATTCAAAGACATCCTAGTATATATAGTTCCTATTACACTACCTGATATTTTTTGGTATATTAAAGAACTTTCTATTCCATAATTAATACAGGGTATTTGTCAGTCTGGTTTAGTTATTGAAAATCATACCCGCATTTCTATTTATACAAATCTTAAATTTTGGATTATTATAGAAATTCATTCCATTCCATACTTACTACAGGGTATCTGTTAGTCTATTTGCTGCTGCTCTCTGTGTCTTTGCTGAACATTTTAACAAATTGCATTGCCTGATTCTTTTTGGGTTAATGTCTCATTGTTTTACGCGTGACAACAACAATAGCAAGAACAACAGCAGCCACAACAACAACAACAGCAACAATACCATTAACAGTGGCTACCAAAAGCAGACGATACAATTTCAGTGATAAATAAAAATGATTACAACAAGCCAGCCAAAGCGAAACACAAAGACCAAACATGTCGTCGTCGTACGGCGGCAAGGATTGTCAATGATATATACGAAATTTATATAGAGAAAAATATGTTTCTCTATACGAGTTTATATACACGGCCTTATATGAGAATGAAGTCCACAATTGCTTGATTTATGTGCGGTCCGATAAAGAAATAAATAAAAAATAAAACAAAATAAAAAAATGAAAAATAAATGTTGTAAATTGGATTTCAAGCGTATTGTAAGTATTTAGCACGAACTCGAACTCCCAGCTAGTAGTTCGAGTTTAGGCCAAACGATAAAGATATTCTCAGCCAGCTTTCTGAGATTAGCTGGAAAATTGTGTGTTTTTACATGTGCGCTCGATGACCCAAATTTGATTAACTAGCTGCGAACATGGGCTCTAACTAAACAAGGCCCTTTTAACTTGGCTAGCGACACAGACCTAACACAAAGTTGTTGTTGAAAAAAAGGGCTAAGAGAAAGCCCTCAGGGCGACGATGCTAAAGAATTCAGCGTTTCGAAATTAATTATGTCACATTATGTAATCTGATAAGAGCTACTGCGGTTGCTCATGCTGTTATTGCTATTGTCATTGTCGAGCCGGTTGTTGTTGTTGTAGTTGTTGTTGTTGTTGCTGCTTGGGCAAGCGAAGACCCATCGACAATGCGCAGCCGCAACGTCAACGCGCCACTGCAACACGGAGCGCGACCCTCTTCAAACAGAAAAGGATCAATGCACAACAATGGACCCTACCGAAAAAAATAATAAGGAGAAGTACTCAAAAAAAAAAAAAAGAAGCCAAAGATTCTGGTTCGGTTCGGCTTCAGGTTCTAATTCGCGCTCAGGTAGGCGCATTCATTGCCAGCCAAAAAGACAAAACTTTGCTGCGGCAATTTCTTTTTGTTGTCTTTTGGGCACTGAAATAATATTTATGCTCGTTCACAAAGTGATAAGGGTATATTGATTTTGCACTAAATATATATCTATAAATATACCCTTATCACTTTGCGACCGATCAGATCTAACAATCAATTGATATATGGATTGTATATTACGGGCATACTCAATGTATGTGGCCTCAAATTGTTGACAATTTTTAGCTACCATTCACAATGGGCGTGGTCAAGAGCTAGAATGGAAAAACTTAACTCTATTCTATGAAAACTTTGATTTATCAAAAAAATTATCAATTTTTCTTATTGGAACGCGTATTGCGCAGTCAGTCAGGCCCTGCTGACGTTTTCATATTTGTTTTTTTCTCTTTCTTGATCCCTTTTTATATAAATGTAATTCGGTAGTTGAAGAGCATATGCCTTCGATATATGTTTGATGCTTTTGTTGGGTTTCATTCAAAGGAAATTCCTACTTAAAAGAGAAAAAAAAAACAAAGACAAGGGATCAAAATGAAATGAAATCTGTGGAAACTTAAGATGAGCATGGGATACGCCAATAGCAGGTAAAAATTATGGCACATCATTATATGTAAGTGCTCATGTAATTAAGTGTTGATTAAACCATATTGAGTTGCATGTGGATTGAGCTTTAACTCAAGTCGGGCATTTCAGAAAATGGAAATTTTTTTAAATATATAAATATATTACAAAGATAGATGTATAAGCAAAAGTATTTAATCGTTGAATAACTAGTTGGCAACTTTTATTGAAAAGATTAGCAATAATTTATACAATTATAAAAAAAATGGTAATCAAAATATATTAACGAATTAGAATGTAAGAAAAATAATAAAGCAATTTGTAATGTTTTTCTCAATTTCATAAAAATATAAAATAACAAGCTGATACTTATTGAAAATATTAACAAAAATTTTTGAATATAATTAGAAAAATTAAAAAAACAAAATTGAAAAACTTCAAAAATATTAAAGTAGAAGAGTTAGAAGTTTTACAACATTTATTGAAAAAAAAATATATATACAAATTTTAAATAAAATAGTTAAAAATTAAAAAAAAATTATAATATTAAAAAAATATATATATTAAAAAAAAATAATATTTAAAAAAAAATATTGAAATTAGTTAATATGTATAAAAAATAGCTTCAAATTTTTTGTATATACATACATTGTTTTATTGCAGCTTATAGTATATAATTCTCTATATCTAAATTTTATATTTTAAATCTCTTTAGCAGCTTAAGTATAATAAATAAATAGACCCAAGCTTTATACACTCATTTACCCATTTATAGCTTAATAACAACCCCCGAGGCTTTTGTCTTTGCCTATAGTCGACTATTAAGCAATATATATTTTTTTCTTTCATTTTTCCATAGAATCCCATTACCAAGACACAATTCACTGATTTCTCGAGTGTCCCGCAGTTGGGTTCTGCGCGACCAACTTTTGGAGTGGACTTCGCAACTCGCAACTCTTCTGCTTCTCCATCTGCTGCTTCGCTTTACACTTAATCCGCTTTATATATTTTATACACGAACATAAAGCCAAATTATGAGCCTTAATGTGTGCCGTGCAGCAACCCTTTGCCCGTTCTCAAGTGATATCAAAATAGCTAACGTAAAGCACAAAAAAAAGGTGACCATACAAGACATAAAATGAAGCTTAAAATTAATTGAAATTGTAATTCGCTTTCAGTCATAAATCGCTTTTAGTACCCAGAAAAAATTATTAAGCAGTTGGAATACTTCGCCTTTGCATTTCACATAAAATGCATAATTGACGTAAATTTTGCTTTAAGCCAAAATAATTTGTGCATAATTTAAGCGCCGACGGCGCGTCGCAGCTGTGTTTGGGCCCACTTAATATGCAGGACACACATAAAAAGCAGACGAAATGCCCACACAATTTGCCCACTGGCCGTGTCCTGTTTGAGAGCAGCAGCAGCAACAGCAGCGGGAGAGAGTGCAAGTGAAATGTTTATAATGTGTTTTTAATTACTTCTTTTTTTTTTTGTGGTAACGACAGCAATTACCACGACTAGCCAGCCAAGCCAAGAGCTGGCCATATTTTAAAGAATTTAACAACACTATATTGGTACCTTTATCTTGCTTGTCATTTGCATCAAAAGCACAAAATGCACTTTATCGGCGACGGCGACGGTCATATCTAATCTGAGCGCACAAAGGAGTAAAGGTCCTTCAGGGAATTGAGCTTGGTCGAAATTGTCCAAATAGCTTTTTTGGCAAAGACGTCTTCTATGCTCGTTCACGAGTTGAACAAGAGTATATTGGCATCCACTAAATACCTTGGTATTTAGTATAATGTTGGTCTAAAGGAATCTTCAGATTTTGTGGTAACTTGACTACTACTTTAGATTTCCTATATCTTAACATTGGTTTTAGAGCTAGTTCTTCCTCAACAGTTTAGCTATTTTTGTGCTTTGAACAAGCATTATGCAGTGTTGCATACCCGTCTGTTCGAGCAGTTCTTAGTCGCCTTTCGTCTGCGATTTATCAGCGGACATTTAAATTCATAATTTTGTGGCATGCAGCATGAAATTTATTTAAATTGCTCAGTTGCAAGTGCGGCAGACAGCTTGCGGCAATGCACAGACAGACATAAATATACATATATACATATACATAAATATATATATATATATAGATATTTACGTGTGCAGCGAGCTGAAAAGGGAGAAATAGAGACAGCAGCAACAGCTAATCCCAGAACGACGTTGTCCTGCAACGCTCGCTTTGCTGTCTGTAACTAAAATTGCGGATTATGCAAATAATTGCAAGCTACAACAACAAAAGCAAAAACAAAATACAAACAAAACAAACAACATGAACAAAAGGAAAACGGAAATGTTTTTCCAATTTAGTTGCAAGGACATGCGCCGAAAAAATGCAATTATGCAACAGCGTGCTGCACTTTTGTGGCATGAGGCAATTAAAAAGCACTGCATAAATTAGCAAAGACGCAAAACACAAAACACGAAAAAAAGACCAGACACAAATGAGTTGTGGCAAATTCGTGTGAATTGCAACTTGCAGTTGCCGCCGCAAGCAACAGCAATAGGCGGAGGCTAAAGGGTGGCATTGCACAAGTAGACATAGACACTCACAGAGATACATACAAACACAGACACACACGCACACACAGACACACCTAAGTGCACACACGCGCCAGCCAGACAGTTTAATCCAACCCTTATGCACATGCATAATGATATTAATGCTGATAATAATTGCAGAAACTAATACAGATGCTTAAACAATTATGGCTATCATTTGTTGTACTAATACTAATGCTAATAATAATCAATAAAAAATGTATGAATAATTTAAAACGAGTTCTAAAACTCAATGTAATTTTCATACCAATGTCAATGCTGACGAAAATGTCGATGCTTATAAACAAATACTACTACATTTAAAACCAATTTTAAAGCTGTTGCAATTATTGAATGCTAACTCTAATGATAATGATAATGCTAATGATACTGCAAATGCTCTCCGAATCATTCAATTATATTTGTTTTATTTTTATTATATTTTATTTTGTGATTTCTTTCCCTTTAACATATTCTAACAATGCTATAAAACTTTTGATACAAATTTATTTTTTTACTTTTATTGCTTTTCAACTGACATATTTATAATTTATGGTAGCTAAGGATTTTCTGTGTTATTCACTTATATATATTATCAGTACTCATCTTATATGAATGCTAATGCATTGTTGTTGCTGCAATGCTTTATGCTGTATGCTTCATTGAAAACCCCACTCCTTTCATCAACTGTCACTCAACATTCCTCTGCTCATAGCAAAAGATTTACCTGCACGGTCCATTAGTTTTTAGGCAATCCAACGTCATGGCTAATAAAAATGTGTTAGCATTTGAGAAAACTGGTATTCGGAAGCAGCTTAACGGCGATTGTTTGGCTAACAAAGGGTTTAAGTAAACGTAAGGAACATTGCCTACAATTTCAATTGTGTTCATTTTTATTATTTTTGCTGCTTTCCTTTCAATGCTGACAGCTTCGCCTCCTTGACTGACTTTTGCGTTGACTCGACACAGAAAATGACGACGCCATGTGGCAAATTAATTGCTCAAAGCGTAGCGAAAAAAAAGGATCAAGCTGTGGCTCGAGCGCTCAAAACCTGCGCAGTTCGAACTTTTGCGTCTTACCTTTAAACCAAAATGCGCATTAGCAAAAGGAGACAAGGACCCAGGTCGCAGGACTTACAGCCTAAACATATGCGCATCAGCGCTGTCAGAGCTCAAATTGATGTGACATTTGGATAAAGGACTTGCGAAACATTTGACGCAGAGACAACCGCAGATAAGCCGAAAGGCAAAGAAACAAAAGCAAACATCGCACTCTCTCTCTCTCTCTCTCTCTCTCTCTCTCTCTCTCTCTCCATCTCTCTCTAGGCAAATAGAGACGCAAATAGATGGCAAAACACTGAGCGTCAATGGATCACAATCAGGATTTCAATGCAAACCAAACAATGAACGGCAGTTTGTTCACCTTTACAAAAGAGGTGCAGGAATAGAGCCAGAGGCGGGGGGTAGCAGAGGTAGCAGAGGTAGCAGTAGCTGCCACCTCAAGCGGCAACTCAATTGAGTGTTGGTGTGCGGCGCATAAAAGCGAGAGCAACAAACAGCGGCAATAAAAACTGTGCAATGCGCTAATAAAAAATACAAATTTAGCCATTGCTGCGCTGTTGTTGTTGTTTCTGCTTTTCCTAATAAAATGCGAGCGCGATCATAAAAGCTGGTGGCAAGAGCAGCGTCCAACGTGTCGTATGAGCAATCTGCGCTGCTGCAAATACGTTAAGGTCGCAACTAATAAACTTGCCCCAAAGTGCTTTCGGGCGCAATTTAATGCAGCGGAACTTTTTGGCTAAAACTATTTTAACTTTTTTGTTGTTCTGTTTTGTTTTACAACTGCTTTGGGCATCAGCATGCAGCATGCAGCATGCAACGCGCAACGTGCAGCGCGCAACGCACAACTTGCACTGCGGCTACGTGCAACGTGTGTTTATTAAGCGCATTTATGCGTTGCAAATAAAAACAGTAGAGGAAGGCAAAAATTCATTTTAAGCAGAGAATGAGAGAGAGAGGGAAAGCAAGTGACACAATTTGGTCTATAAAATATTTGAATGTTCAAGACGTGCAACACTGCAACTGCCAAGGTGCAACGTCATTTTGTCTGCCACAGCTCAGTTGATTTGTTAAATTCATCATAAAAAGCAGCACATAAAAACTCGTGGAATTAAGCTATTTGTTAGCTTTAGTTTATAGGATTAACTAAATATACAAAGCTGCTGCTGATTTCTAGAAAATAAGTATAAAATATAATCTATAGATTTTGCCTTTTCCAAAACCCTTTTATAAATTCTATTTAAAACATTTCTGCATTGAATATTGTCATTTTACCAACACTTGTCTAAGCCTTTTGAATTCTACATCTTCTCTTCTATATCATATTTTCTACTCGTTTGATATCACAATCAAAGTTCATTTATGAAAACTATTTAAAATATTAATAACGTTTTCTATTATTAAGACTGAAGTTTTGTGATTTACCAACACTGTTTAAAATACATAATTTTTGTATTTTTATATTGCATTATTAAATGCTAGTTAAATCAATATTAAAAGTTCTTGTCATTTACCAACACTTTTTTTATCCAATACCAATACTTACGTCTGTCTTTTAGTTTTGCTTTCTTTTGCCTCTACCGAAGCTCATTTATGAACGGTATGAATCTGTATGCATTTATCAATCTTTTCTTTTAATTTACCAACACTTAAACTCTTTCCTCATGCCCTTTCACAACTCTCAAAAACTAATTACACACCACATTCAAGTATACTTTCAAACATAATTCCCCTTTGCCCTCCCACACACTGCTTCATTCCTCTTAATTCCCAATTTTCTTCAATTCTAACCTCAAGTAATTAAGTTTCGAGTCCTTAGCTAAGCAAAAAAAACTATGCATGATGCCAGAACTTTTGAATAACTTTTGCCAGACTATGACCCTGAACACTTTTTGTTTCAGTCTATAAAGTTTTTGGTTTCTAGTTTCCGTTTTCAACTTACCAAACTCGAAATGCAACATTAGATTTATGGCAGAGAAAAGTGCGCAACATACCTGCAAAGAGATAGACAGAGATGGGAGATATTAATATCAATTAGAGTAGAATTTTGGTCATGTTGAAATTAAATTTTAATTAGTACAACAAAATATATAAATTAGAGCAGTTCGTTAGCTGAGCTGGTCTGAGTGAAAGTATTCCTGCAGTTGAGTGAAAAGAAGAAAGAATGAAGAGAAAAAAAACTACAAAGGCGTCGAGCAGCATTTTTCCATTACACATGAGACAGGATACAGACAGACACACAGACCAAAGGACCAAGCGAAGCATCATAAATATCACATTTGTGGCAGACATACACGAGGCACACATACACACATGCTCACACACACACACGCGCTTGTCTGCCGCATTGTGTTTAGTGCTGCATAGAACGCAGCGCATTTGCCATTTTATGAGGTGCAAATAAAAAGTTTGCCATAAAAATACCATAGACATGTGTAGAAATGGCCAAACGGCACATAAAAATGCATGTCTGCTCCAGCAAAGGAGTCGACAAAGAAGGGGGCGTATCCCCAGCTCCTCAGCTCCCACTCTCCCTCTAGACTCCACTCTGTCGGCAATCGGAAATGGGCGTGGGCCATGTTAGTATTGCTGCTGCCAAGCTGTCTGGCGCCCACAGAGCAAAAAGTGAAAACTGCACTTTAAAGCAGAGAGAGAGAGAGAGAGAGAGAGAGAGAGAGACAAATGCTTTAATTAATTTGATGCGGCCAAAAGCTGCCACTTCATCATCACGCAACACGTCATGCACAGGTGCAACAGTAGACAGATGGGGGCAGGGCGCTGGCAGGGCAGGGGCGTGGCTGCTGCAACTGCAACTGAAGTGCAACGCTTGAAACGGTAATCCTGACAAAGCCAGTCACATTTATTATTGAACCCAAAGCAATTTGCTACGTGCCACGGCAAGCGAGTGCAACAAATTATTAGCGCACACACACACGTGTAAAGCATGTAGGTATAGGCGGGAGTGACCGACTAGGCGATACCCATACTGCGTACATTTAAATGAAGATTTTTCTATTTTATGAATATATTCGTAGAAAGTTATTTTAAATGAAATATTTGTCATTTTTTGAGTGAAAGCTTATTAGGATAAAGGCGAGAATGACCGGCTAGAAAATACCCGTGACCAATACTTTTATATGAGATTTTTGCTATTTTATAAATTTATTCATATTATTCATATCATATTCATATTCATATCATATTTATTAATATATTTGGGAAGGCTATCAAAATGATAAACATTCCATTTATCAGTATACTGACTCTATATACCAAATGTTGATAACTTTAACTCTTAGGGTGTTCAAATTGTGATAGACTAATAGAAGATATCAATCTACCTAGTTAAGATCAGATATATGAGAACTCAAAGTTTCTAGATTTGATGGATTTCAAGATCAACAAAGAAACAGCCTGCTTCAGCTGTACAACCTTACCAAATATATAATACTTTATGAAATCATATTCCTAACACTAATTTGAAGAAAAAATTAAAGCAAAACTCATGATAAAATCATTACACCCACATCCAATGCTATTACAGGGTATATCAAACATATGACTATGGGTGTTGCCTGACAGCCATGCAATGCGTGAAAACAATATCGATGCATTGAAATTGATTTGCGAGTTGAGCTCCAGCATAATAAATAGTCAAAGCCACAGCAAGTGTTTGGCATTCGTCTATGCGCATTCAATTCATGCTCATAGTCAATGGTATTTGCTGTGCTGCAGCAAAATGTATTCATGTATTCATGCATTCAAGCATCCACTCATTCAAACGGTAAGCGCAAAGGCAAAAGCAAAAGCAGTCAGCGAGCAGGACAAAATGAGTTAACAAACTTTAATTAGCCAAAGTAAATAAGCTAATTACGAACAGCCACAGAGACAAAAGTTGTCCAAATCGAATTAGTTGTGTTTATCTAACTGATTAAATGCATTATTAAGTGTCTGAGAAGCGCAGAGAGCGGTGCAGACGACCAATGAACAAGCCATTGATTTAGTGCAGAGTAAGAGAACCGACTAGAGAAGCAAGGTTAGTAAACTATATATAATTTTAAGCAAAATATTGATATGTTAAAGCTTCGCATAGCAGTTGAGTAGTAGAAGGAGAGATAAATTTATAGATATAATGTGTGAGAATTGTGTGGAACGGTGCAAATACTTACAGCGCCTGGAGCGCCTTGAGCTCCTTTGAAGTATTGAAATTAAATTCATTTATATATCGCAAACACATATATTCCATATGAATCAATGAACGGAAATGAAGTGTAGACAGCAACAGCAACAACAACAACAACAACAAAATACAAAGTTGAGCTGCTACATTTTTTCTCATCTTCTGCTTCTACTTCTTGCCGCTCAGTTGCTTGAACTGCCACAAAAATGCTCGTTGTCGATTGCATTTTACAAAAGAAATCGAATCGTAGCGGCCAACTTTATATATATATATATATATATATATATATATATATATATATATATATATATATATTATGTTCTTTATCAGCGTCGCGACATCAGCAACACGAAGTAAGTAGAAATGTTGGCAACAATTCGTGGCAAGACGCCGGCCCTTTGGACAGGACAACTGCTGTGAGGTGCAAATTTCTTATGCACACATACACCTTGCCAACACACACGCACACACACACACACATGCAACTAACAAGCAGCACTTGGAAAAGCTAAAGTCTACTGCCATGTCCTGAGCAGACACTTCGGAACCGGCCATAAAGGTGACAATAACTTAACGAGCAATGAACCTACACAGGCAGCTTTTTGTTGCTGCTGCTGTTCTTGACGTTTTGCTGACCGGCGACGATTTGGCGCAAGGAAGTGCCACTAAATTGTTGCAGATAACAAAACGGGGCAGGAGGTGGGGCAAATACAACTAAGAATAAGGGAAGTGCTGAAATGTTAGCAGCATGTGGTAGCAGTCGCAGCTAAGACCAATTGCTAACTGACCTCCACAGTTAGTCTCAGTCACGGCAACTTCTCGCTCTCACTCACTCACTCGTCTCACTCACTCTCCCTCTATCTCCCTCTCTCTCCCTCTCTCTCCCTCTCTCTCTCTCTCTCCCTGTCTCTTTTCATTTAAGAGTCTTCGACTTTAAACATGCCTCGCCGCCCAAGCATAACTTAAATGCTGCCTGTTGTGCATTTCTGATCAGTCGCATTTAACATGTGCAGCAAACGCGTCAATTTTGGCAGTTATTTCGCATTGAATACACACAGCACATATACACTCACATACACACACATGCACACATACAGCTGGTACAACATTGCGTATGATAAATGGCAGTTGAACTACCTTTTGGATTTGCACGTGCAGAAAAAGGCAGCAGACAACGAACCCGCAGCCAGCAGGCAAACAACATAGTGAAAGCAAACTGAAGAAAAGGAAAAGAGGGCGTAAAGGAGAAAGAGTGAGGGGAGACAGAGAATGGGAGAGAGTGTGAGAGAGACAGGGCATTTGCTGTTGTAGGAGCTGTACAAGGGAGCCTCTTGCTCTTTAAGCCTGGGCATGCGAAATGAGCTGTTGAAATGGCAATTTAAGTGACTGTCGAGTAGCTGCTGAGTAGATGCCAGATGCCAGGATAAAAGCACAACACGCGAACAGCTATAACAACAATAACAACAACAACAACAACAACAAACCAGGCAAACAAATTTAACAAAAATACAACTGAGTTAAAAGAAAATAAAATGATAAGCGAAATTTTAGAGAAGTTCAAATACTCTTATGATACCGTTGACAGCTGTGGGATATTCCATTCAAAATTATGATAAATGTTCTCTGAAAGATATTTTGAGATGTGCCTCTCTACACGCTTCTCATACTTGTAATAATAAATAATAAATCTTCATAGGCAACTTTGCTTTTCATTGCATTTCTATTCAAATTCATAACTTGTCTTTTATTATTTAGACTAACTTTCAGTCTTTTAACTATAATACCTATCTCTAAGCCATCTAAGCCACCAAATGCTCAATACCCTTCTCTAGCTAGAGTATTATTGCATTCATGGTCAAGTTCTTAACTTGTCTTTCATTATTCGACAAACTTTCAGTCTTATAACTCTATCTAAGACCTGCCTCTAAGCCACCTCAAATTCTGAATACCCTTAGCTAGAGTATACCAGCTGTACTTGAAAGCGCTGCCAAAGGGCGTGCAAATACAAATACTTTGCGGCCAAATGCTTACGTGCAAAATCATTTGCACTCACTGTCAGCCAGGCCGTCAGTCAGTCAGTCAGTCAGTCAGTCAATCAGTCAGTCAGTCAGCCAGCCAGCCAGTCAGCCAGCTCCAGCGACCTCGGGCATTGTGCGAATGTATCTATAGCTATATTTGCAGCTTGTATATGTTAGCTGTTGGCTGTTGGCTGTTAGCTGTATCTGCAGCCTGTATCTTATAGTTTACAGTCTGACGCCTTTGCTGCAAGGCAGCGACGGCGTCGACAGCGGCGGCATTTGCTTTTCATTCATGATGGATGCATTTGTCGGAGGCGACATGAACACCACCCAAACACACACGCACAAAAGATGTTCGGCTCAGACAAGGTAAGAAATTAATGCATCAAAGCGTCGCCAGACGACAACGCCCGCCGCTCAAGTGGAAAACAAAGTCGAACGCAGCATCCATTCAGGATGCGAATGCCAGCGAAAAGTGCTGAAGCGTAAGTAAAACGTTTGTCGCTTCAAAATGATTAAAAGAAAAAAATCTATCGAAATCATGTGTAAACAAACGCAAATACATGAAGCCAAAAAAAAGGCCCCAAACCAAACCAAACTGACCAACTACACGAATGATTAATCGTCGAACCAAGCGAGCGTTCGTCCAGCTGGCAAATTTAAATACCAGATCAAATACTTTAACGCCACCCGCTGTGGCACCCCGACTGCAATACTCATCAAAAAGCCATCATTTAAATTAATGATAAACGAAAAAACGAGCAGAAAAAAGACGCAAAAAATTATTAACAAAATCATTAAAAAAATGTTGAACAAAGCATTCAAAACGAACTGGTTTACAAAACCTTTGGGTACAATGAACATTTGAATATTTCATGGAAAAGAATTATAAAGATTTATAATTCATTATGAATATTAGGGAAACAAAATTGACTCGCTGACTTTTAGATACACTTCTAGTGAATGGAGTTGGATTGTGATAGACTATATAAAAAGAATAGATCGTGTTGGAAGAGAAGAAGCAGATTTAATGAATTTGAGCAATATTTATTATAAAATATATTATGAATAAAAAATAATAATAAACAACTTTTTATGTAAAAGTCATGGATTTCCGTTTTTTTTTAGGGTTTAAGTTATATGGTAATAAAATAATATCTATATTGTAACATATAGAAATCAAATTAAACAGATATAATAAAATTTCTTTTAATAGTAATAAATATTATTATAATAATACAATTATATATAAAAGTATATATTATTATATAATATTTTAATAGTATTTATTTTGTATGATATGATTACAAAATTTTTTTGTATTTATGAACAAATTGTATATAAATATATTTAGCCAATAAGAGAAAAAGTCATGATTTTAGCTTAATTAGCAATACATTTCTTTAAAATTACATGTAACTATGGCAGCTCTATATAAAATACTATGCTGATCTTGTACAATCCAAAACACACAAAGCCTTAAATCTGTCTGAACAAATATAAACATAATGTGAATGGTATATAAATATGATATATATATGCATACTTGATTAAAGTTACAAGAATACTCTCAAAGAAGCATCAAAAGTAATGTTCAAATTTATAATATTAATGAGCACAATTTTAAGCTTAAAACATTTTTTTTTCTATATTTCTTACAATAAATTTCAAAATGCACTGCTGTCACAGCTGCTCATTAATTTCGTCAAAGTTTGGCCAGCCAAAACCTTTTTCATTTCAAATCAACCGCAAACAATGTAAAACTCGCATTTTCTTTTTATGAAAATGCCAAAACGAAAAATATAAAAAGTTAAATCAACATCATTATTTACATGTTGCGTGCCACATGACGTCATCGCTTCATTAATCATGCACCAAATGCTGGGTGGGGCAGGGTGGTGCAGGGTATCTGTGCACTGCACATGCACATCATCATTAAACGGCTGACAGCCTCGCAGAAACAAAATGAAAAAACGAAAAAAAAAACTCTCACTTTCCTTTGCCGCCAAGGCAATTAAATGACGTCGAGACTCTGTCACTCACTTAAGCGCTTTTAATTCCAGCGTTAAAAAATTATATGGAAGAGCAGAAAGAAACAGAAAAAAAATATACAGCTCAAAAACTCGATTCGCAATTTTTCATTAAGCAAAATTAAAAAGCTGATGAAGCCAAACGAAAAATGAAAATAAGAACAAGCTGCAATGAAAAGACTGCAGCGAAAAGCAATACAAAAAAATGTAAAAAAATAAATAAAATGAAAAAGCCAAAGAAAAACCCGGCACAAAGCCAAAGCAAAGAGAGTGGAAAGAAAAAACTTTACATTAATCATGTAAAGCGCGGGGCGTTGGGAAATTGTCGCGTGCGACGTTTTTTTGCTCTGCCAGCCATTTGTTTTTGCACACACACACACACACACAGACCCACTCAAAATTGCAACTTGCAACATGCAACATGCTTGATGTGCGGCATTTGCTAGACAAATGCATGATAATGACCGCCATGTAAATTAAACAGCCAAGGCAAGCGCGGAAAACCCACAGAAAATAGCAGGAAAAAAACAACACATGGGCAAGCCCCAGCTACACACACATAGACAAGCACTCCAGCCCTACACACACACACACATACACTCATTCACACACATGCACATCAAGCACATGTCAAACAACAACAATTTAAGCGCCATAAAGTATGCCATAAAAAAGGCAAAAAGTTTACAAAAATAGACAAAGTAGAAGAGGTGTGTGAATGTGAGTGTGTGCATGTGCATGTGTGTGAGTGTGTGTGCGTGTGGACAGTGGGGCGTTACTGTAGCACGTCATTAGCTGAGGACATTAGTCATGGGTAAATTTGTAGGTTTGGCGTCGGCGTCAACAACTTTCTCGATTTGCCCAGCCACAGAAAGACGAAGACGAACACGACGAGCACGTGGAAAAAAGCTGGAAATGTCTGTGAGTGGCAGAGCAGGCACGCGTGGCGCCTCCAGAAGCAAACGCAGGCATGCAGCAAATGTATCTATACGGCTGCAAAGGACATTAAACCCAAGCAAAGAGAGAGAGAGAGAAGCAGAGACAGAGAGAGAGAGAGTGAGAGAGAGAGTGAGAGAGAACGCGCAGGCGCCTACAATTGGGAGCCTAAAAAAAGCTTTCATCAAAGCCAGGCCGGCCGGCATTTACTTGTGGCCATGGCCGTGACAATGAGCCGAGCTGAGCCACAGAGCCAGGCCCATGGCCATGGCCGTGAAAGCCCAGACCAGCCCAACCCACCAACACCGCCCACTTTTTGGGTAGGCGCATGTCCTTGCACTTGGCCTTTTGCGTAGGCGCTCAACTTTCGACTGAGCGAAAGCATGCTGCCTTTTTATGTTTATGTTGCGTTGGGAATATTTTTGGTTGCGTAAAATGTTAATAAACTGCTGTATGTGTGTTGGGTCTTAGGGAATGCTTGTGTATGTGTGTGTGTGTGTGTGTGTGTGTGTGTATTGTCGAGTGCTTTGACCTTGCGACGCGCTGCTCCGCCGGGAGGCATTTGGCAAATGTGCGGCACGCAGACTTTTGGCTACCCCACCAAGTCTGTCTGACGCACTTATATATTATTTAAACGAAGGACAAATGTTTCTCTCTCTCGATATATATGTATGTATATATATATGCGTGGGAAAAAAGCTGTGAAGGAGGTAGGACAGCGGGAGGTGTGAGTGTAGCAGCGGCGGCAGCCAGGACATTGGAGTATTAGGGAACTGAGCTTTAAGTGCGCATTTTATGGCATTTCGTATGCCTAGACACAATTTAATATAAAGGTGTCTGAACTTGTAATAAATAGCTGGCAATCTAAGCTGCCTGGCTGCCTGGCTGGCTGGCAGGAGGCGTGAAATGAGGCGTGATGAGCAGGAGGCAGGCAGTCATATCCAAGGCAATAAAGGACGCGCTTTTTTCATTTTCACATTTTCTTTTGCTTCATTTTATTGCTTAAAGCATATTTAAATTCGGTATGTTTTGGGTTCGAGAGGCTTTGTCATAAAATTGATTGGCTGTTTATAAATTCTGGTTTTTAGTCTGTGCAAATATTTTGTGTTTTCCTTTTTCATTTCATTTTGGGCGGACAGCAGGTGCTGGCGCCAGGTCAGCGGCTGACCGACCACGGTCAATGCACAGTGGGGCAGCTGCTGTTTTAAATATGCATGCAAAGTTTTAGTTATTTTGTTCGTTTCTTTTCACATCTAATTGGCAACTTTGTAGACGGCAGCTGCAGCAGCTGAAGCAGTGAAAGAATGCAAGCAGAAAGAGAGAGAGAGAGAGAGAGATTTACAGAGAGACAGAACGACCTCATCCTTGAGCATATTGCCTCATAATGAACATAAAAATAAAATGTGCTTAAAGCGCATTATATAGCGCCAGCCTGTTGGCCATCTCGCTCTCTCTCTCTTTCATCCTCTCTCTCTGTCGGTCTGTCTAATGGCGCCAACTTGTTCCCTCTTTCATTTTATGGCCAGAAATTGGTAATTTTGTGCATCGATGGCAGACGATGGCAGGATACGGCAGCTAGCTAGCTAGGAACGCGGGGCCAAAAGGCGGCGCATACAAATTGTCCATAAAAGACATTGGATCAAAGCAGTTTTCTATTATCGTTGGATTATGCGACATAAGGAAGATCAACCAGCCATGGGTGTGAAAGTGTGTAAATGTGTGTGTTTGTGTGTGTATGTATGCTGTGTGTGTTTGTGTGTGCTGTGTGTGATGTCTTGTGTTGATTAGAAGCTGCTGAGCTGCTGTTACAGTCCATTAGATGCACATTGTGTGCGGGTTGTTTTTAAAGAACAACTCTCTAGCTCCCTCTCTCTCTTTCACTGTCTCTCTAATCCTAAGCAAAGGCAAATTTGATGAGTTGCACTTGGCAATAACAAAACGTCTTGTGGGGCAAAATGGCACATAAAATTAGTGAAACAGACTGCAAAAACGATTGCACCTAATATGATTTCATTTAAGATTAGCTAAAGTAGAAATTTAATGCTCGTATTGATGGAATCAACTTTACAAGACTTGCCTTGAGTTTATTAAATATTCTTTTAAATACAGTTAAGTTGCACTTTATTTATTTATTTATTTTTTTTTACATATATAATATGTATTTAAATATATATTTCAAATTTTTAAATTTTTTTATATAATTATGTTTATTAATAAATATATATTTTTTTAATAAATATATTTTTAATTATATATTTTAAATTTTTATATTTTTTTTATTTCTATAATTTTTAATTTTTTAAAATTATTTTTTTATTTTGTAATTTTTTGTTTAATATTTTTTTATTTTATTTATATATTTAATTATTTTTTAATTAATTATTTTATTTATTTTTTTATTTAAATTTTTAATTTTGTTATATTATATTACCTTTCTATAATTTCCAAGCTCTTAAAATTCTACGCTTTCTTTCAATTACTTTTTTATTGCATCCCTCAATTCCCTTTTATAATTGCTTCCAATTAAATTAAATTATTCAGTCTATTCTCTTAGCCCTACAAAAAAAAAAAAAAAAAAAAAAAAAAAGAGTCATCTACAAATTCAGCATGGCGCCTAATGCTTTTATTGCACATCTCAAGTGCCATGCCCTCGACGCCTCAGATTCGCTCTGCTGCTTATTTAAAGATACACTTGAGCTTATATTTATGACTCTCATATTTTGCGAATGGCATTTCATTTTATGATAAATGATTGGCTGTAATTAAAGTGGCTCTCGCTGCTTTGTGGTTGTTCCTGGCCCTGCAGGAATATGCAAGCCAGAGCTGTGGCATGTCCTGGCATGTCCTGGCGCATTGACCTCAAGCACAGGACGTAGAGAAACGGAAACTGAGCAAAAGTTAATAATGTGCAGCAGGCGTTGGCGCAGTTTTCCTTTCTTTCTTTATTATTATTTTTTTGTACCTTGCTTTTGCTTGTTTTTTTTTTTTGTTGTGTTTCAATGACTGGCAGCCTGTTCAGTGCTGTTCTCTTCGGTTCCTCCGGCTGAATGACTTCGCTGAGTGGATGACTGGCGGCTGTTTCCTGCCAGCCAACCATCCAGCCAGCTGCAAGTGAGCGCCAAAATAACAGAGTATAAAAAATACACATACTGAAATAAATATAACAAGCAAGAGTGTTCGAACAGGAAGTGTACGACTAGGAGATACCCTGTTGAATGTGTCGTTAGTCTATCCTTACGATGAATGAGCGAGCTGATAGCCAAGTCTAGATCAACTTGGTTCTTACTCTTGATCAACATATCTACTGATATTCATCTATTTCCTGAATTTTTTCACAAACAATATACCCTTTTTAGGCACATTTAATGTGTACAGGGTATAACACAAATAAATTGCAAATTGCACCGGACCTGAGACATACATACATATGCACATATGCTGTACAGCATGCAGCTGCTCTTAAGGACATCTACTCTAGCATAGCATTACACTAGACTACAAAAATGCACGCTCTAATTGTGATTTTGGTGGCTTTGTGTTTATGCTAAGGCAAGCCAGGCCAGCTCAGAGTGAGCGAATGAAAAATTACTTTTAATTTTATGTAAACTCCTACAAATTAAGCAATTTATTTTCATTAACGCAAATAAAGGCGACCCGCACAAAACTTACAAAATAAAATAAGCGAAATAAAGAGAGCAGACCAAAAAAAAAAAAAATATATATATATATGTATATATTGTATATGATTTCGACGCCCTCAAGCGTAGCGCCCACACACACACACTCACACAGAGAATTGTGCTAAAAATGAGAAGAACAAAAACATTGCGAATTCGCATGAATATTACAGCAGCGTCTTGGCCATATGTTGACAACAAAACGGCCGCAATTAAAAAAGAAAATGTTGTAAGTGGCCAAAAAAGAAAACATAACATGCAACAGCAATAACAATAAAAGCAATAATAATAACAACAAACAAAACAAAAACCGAAAATAAATCAAAGTCAAGTGAACAACGCAAACATCAAAATTAAATGTGCCACTTAAATGTGCCACATACATGAGTCGAGTCGAGGCGAGTCGAGGCAAGTCGAGTTGCGTCGCGTCGAGTTGAGCTGCCAATGGAACTTGCCTTGAATCGAAAATTATTTGCACATTAATCAGATTTATTGTCCACAGCGCCAGCCTAAATACTTATGCGAATAGAGTTCTCTAATAGACATCTGGGGGCGAGACAATGCCAACAACAACAACAGCACAAACAACAAGAAACTACAATTCTCGTAGTCTTGCTGCTCTCGTTGTTAGGTGTCTCGAGACGCGCTTTTGAGGGTGGCTAATGACTGTGTCGACTTCAGCGTCTAGAGTCTGGGATTATGTCATCGTCGGCATTTGGCTTTAATTAAAATGTTCGCCAAAAACTGAAATGCAATCGGTGGCGCACATAAATCTTCAAGCTGTCATTGCAAATTATTGCAACGATTAAAACAATTTTCAGCAAACTAACGCATCAAGTGCTCACAGCTCATTGAATGAGCTGAGAAATGAAGTTGATGGAGATGGGATCAGAGAGTATGAGATACTCTTTCTCACAAATGGGCGTTAAATGAAAGAAATATGTGGATAAGATAAAAGCAAAAGTGTAATTTAATGAATTTATAATAATTTATCAATAAATTAAATAAATTATATTATATATCAGAGCTATCGATAAGTTAAATATTATCGATAACATTAATATATTTATAAAGGCAGTTATTTATAAAAGCACATTTCTATATATGATAAATTGGACTGATATAATTTATACACAACACCATTGCAGTTATCGATAGTCCTGAAGTAATCGATATAAGAAGCGATAGAATTGAAAGTGATAAATAATAATAATAATAATAATAATGAATAATAATAATATTATTATGATTATTTAACGCTTAACATTGAAGTAAAATAATGTTTAAATATGAATATTGAAACAATCTATACAAATTATATATCGATACTAATGTAATCTACGTATATCAGTATCAAGGAACTAATGTATATGTATATGTATGTATATACATGGCTCTCGATTAGGAAATAAAGGTATTATAGTATAGACTATCGTTAATTGACCACAGCAAAATTAATTAATAATCTATTGAACACACACATTATATACCTTTTTTTTGCAATCAAATAGATTTGTTTTCCCAAGAAAAATGTACCCACAATGTGAAGCTTACACAAATACAAAATATGCCCATATGTATATATTGTATGTCAAATGGGGCTTGTCTTGAGTGAGCTGCTGCACATTGGGTCATTAGCGGCACAAAGGCAGCTTGATCGTCACAGAGAGCACTTGGGAGCGCTGTCAGATGCTTGACACTCGGCCGATGCGACTGAAGCGTCAACGTCATCAGCAACAACAACACCAACAACAGCATCATCATCATCATCATCATTCACATGATCATTAGTAACAACATTATTGCTCATCAGGCGGGCGCAATGGAAGCAAACTTACAGCGGACATTATGTCAGTCAGCTGTCATACAACGAGTCTCAGACTGAGGCTAAATTCGAGTCTGGCTTCAATTGCAGCAGCCAAGCGACAACAACAACAACAACAACAAAATGTGAAAACAATAAACACATGAAATTGTTTGTCGTGAAGTTTGTTGACTTGTGTCGCCGCTTGAGTTGCCAGCAAACAGCGAAAAAAGATGAAGAAGAAGCAGCGAAAAGCTTTTCGTAAATTTTAACCAAATTATAATATAAATATGAAATACGAATGCGTAAACAATAAACCAGCGTAAAGAAGGTAATAACTTAAAGGACAGCAGACACTTTAATTGTTATTGCCACAATTCACGTTTCAGCCCGATTCACACAAACACACTTGCCCCCTCTCCTCCCTCCTCCTCATCCTCCTATCAAAACGCAGTCAATTTCACTTGCAGCCAAATGAAGCGTTAACTTGAAAAATTGCAAACCGTTGCGGTTCACTGCAATTGCAACCAGCTGCTGCTGCTTCTGCTGCTGCCAACAAACAATGCAACATAAATACATTCGTCTGTCAGGCCAAGCCCTAAAAACAAAAACAAAATTCAATTAACTTTTGCGCCCAATGCAATAAACTAAATAACTTCAAAGTTGTGCACTTATTTTGAAAGTTTTCTTTTTTTAATCAACCAGAAATTTTACGAGTTAAATAATTTCAGGTATTTCGAGGTACCACTTTCGATACAATTTTAAAATTTCGATAATTACTTCAATTTTGTAGACCCTGAACACATTGTGAAGCGATAAAGAGGGCACTAATTGTAACAGGCAGCCGAAGGCATGAGCTACGATGTAGAGTATATATGTTCTAGATCTATATAAACAGTTAGTTTATTAGTTTTTGATTTCAAAAGCTATATGAAGTAGATAGTTAAAATTGATCGTGCAGAACAATCAATCCTTTATAATATTATTGAATACATTTTTTTTTTTAAGAAAACGATATATTGAATTTAACTAATCTTTAATTTTTTTTTATCGTCTTGAAATTGATTTCAATTCGATATCAGCATAACTAATTCAGATACAACTCGATGTTTAAATGAAAAACATTCTCATCGATTCTCATCTCACTTACTACATTATCTGGAAATTGGTATCAATATATTGATTCTTATAAGGTAAGCTTCGACTAACTACTTATCACTAACTCCTTCCACTTCTAAAAAATCGTTAGCAATCATGAGTTTGAACTTTATATATTGAAGCTTCTAAGAGACATACAGATATCGGTTATGTGACTGTGTAATCGATAACTTTGGTATTCAGATGCTGCTAAGGTACACCAACCTCACATTTGGAATACCCACCCCAATAAAAATTTTGAGCACAGTATCTCTTAGTCAGTTACTACCAGCTAAAAACTCTTAATTCTCGTAAAAATAAAATCTCCATTTCACTTTCGTCTCACATTATTCGCAGCAATTTTAGGTATATAATTTGTTATTGAATGCCAAAAGCTTCTCAGTTATTTCCATGTCTAATGTCCAATAGACAACTCACATTAAAAACAATGCTTGGCTTTTGTTTATCGATAAATGTCATACATACATATATTATAGAACCCATTAAATTGATATAAAATCATAAAAAAAAAGAAAACATTGCCAGACGAGGTTTTAATTTTTATTGCTTTTTGGGGCTTGGGTGTGGAAACGTCTCACAGCTTTTGAGTGCTCGAAGCTTGAGCCGAGACGGTGCTAGATATAGAAATACTTAAACAGATTGCAATTGAGCAGGAATAAACCAAAATGTACGTACAGACAAACATATATAAATATTTTATATAGCTTATTTTTTATTCATTTTTTTAATTTTTATTTTTATGTATTGTTGTTGGTGGATTGTAAACAAATGCTTAATTGTTGATGGTGGCAATGCAAATGACGTTTCACGCTTAACGTGTGGGCAGACTTTGAAGAGCTTTTGTTATTATTGTTGTGATTTTTGTTTTTAGGTTAAACAAGTACATTGTTGTGCGTGTGTGTGTGTGTGTGTGTGTGTGTGTGTGTGTGTGTGTGTGTGTGTGTGTGTGTGTGTGTGTATTGAGTGCTCGTTAACATCAAAAGTCAATGCATTTTTAATTTGTTTGATGCGTCGAGCGACGAATTTGTCGTTACAATTAGCGCAAACGAAAGCTACCTCAATATCACACACACACACACACATATATAGCTCAGGTGTGCGTGTGTGTGCTAATATTCATATGAAATGCATGGGGCAGGCCTGTGGCAAACCATATTTGACATTTTGTAAATGTGCAAAGCCCAAAAGTTCAACAACATTTCAATGTCATGTCAGCACACGTACTATCTGTATGTGTGTGTGTGTGTGTGTCGGCATTATCCTTGTGCCTGTCTGTTGTAGGCACAAACAGCCAAAAAAGGGACACCTAACGAAACTGGCAGCAGCCTACAACAAAAACATTTTGATGAGAAAATTGAAATTAAATTTTCCTCTCGAATGTCATTCAAAAAAGCACATTAAAGGACATAAGCCGTACATTGAACTGGCCAAAAACACACAAAATGTTTTGTTTGCGCTTAATAGAAGTACAAGCTGAGTGTGAAGTGTGAGTGAGTATGTGTGAGTGTTGTGAGTGTTGTGAGTGTAGGTTTTGTGGGCGCTTTGGGCTAATTTTAATTAAGCAGCAGAAACCAGGCACACAAACAATGACAAGTCTCAGCTGGCACGGCTTAAGACACTGCCGTTTGATTGTGTGCGCCCTGAGTGTCTGCGAGGTTAAGGATACAAAACGCAGCATAATTATTCATTTTGCCACGTCTTGTGGCAGGCACTTGAGTAAAAAAAAAAAAAAAAAGAAACACAGCCAGCTCTTGTGCATATGATTGCCAGCAATTTGCGCGAGAGATGCAAGAATTGAAATAAATGACAATGCCAGAGCTTGATAAGAACAGATATACATATATAAAGGGATATGTATATACATATGTATATATATATATATATGCAGACATGTATAAATGTGTATAAATTTGTGCATGTTTTCTGTTAATCTGTCTGTCAGACGTTGCAACGGCAAATGCTGGCAACATGTTGCCATGACAATGACTGCGACTACAACTTATCAATGATGCTGCTGCTGCCTCTGCTGCTGCTGCTGCTGATGCTGCTGTTGGCGCCGTCTGCTGCAAGGCATGTCTACCACAATGCACATCAAATGTTTAAATGACAACAACAACTTACAACCTGTAACAATGTTGCTGCGTTGCTGCGGCGGCGACGGCGACAGTTACAATAAATGTCATGTTAAAGCCAGTCAAGCGCAACAACAACAACAGCAACAACAATAGCAACATCAACAACAACAATAATAATAGCAACAACGCCCATCACTTACAGCTGACAGAGAGCTACTACCAAAACTCCGGCGTAGTCTACAGACTCCGTCAGCCACCAGACGCCAGACGCCACTCAACACTCCAAAAATACGTAGCAAACATGGCCCAAAGCACAATTTACCTGTATGTGTGTGAGTGTGAGTGTGTGGGCGTGGCTAGAGTAGAACTTTTGCATAAATTGAGGCACTTTAAATAAACCAAAATATATGCCACAACAATATAATAAACTAAATATGCTCAACTAACACATGCCCTACAAGCCGCTTGGCTCAACTGGCTCATAAAGCAAAATAAGGCTTCAATGACTTCAACTACACATCGAGCATTCTCACACATATGAATTATAATATATCATAAAACTGCCACAACTTCTGAACACCCTTTCAAGCTTTTCAGGAAACAGGGTATAAAACTTCCAAAAAGCAAAGCGTAGTCAAAAATGTCTGTCAAAAGCAACGATGAGTGATTCGGGCCATAAACTATATGGTGCATGGAAATGAACTACACAAGAGCTAACACACATACACACTCAGACACACACACATACTCACACACACACACACACACACACTGATAACTGTAGCTATGCTATGCAGCATGCATAAATATATTATATTTGGTTGGGCAATTTTTCGTTTACCTTTTGAAGAGTTCAAAATTGCATAAATTATTCTCGGACTGGCGCCTACGAGACGCATTTCATGTGGCACGTTGCACAAACGCCTATGCAGGCAGCCAGGCAGGCACACAAATATTTTTTGGGTTCAGGCCAGACCAACAAAATGGTTGGCAACGGGAAGGGCATTCAGAATAAAAAAAAAAACAAAAAGTGCAGCAATCAATCTTCAAAGTGTCAACACTTCCTTCGAAGAGTGTCAACTGACGTGCAACAACAAAATATTCGGCATGTTTTTCATACTCGCTCGTGAACTGAGCAAGAGTATATTGGTATGGTGCAATGCTCGTATGAAACGAAAGAGTTAATAATTAACTAATATCTATCCTCTATCTATCTATATATCCTCTATCTTTCTAACTATCATTTATCTATCTAACTATCTTCTACCTATATACCTATCCTAACTATCCTCATTTCATTAATGCTCTATCCATCTATCTATCTATCCTCTATCTGTCTATCCACTATGTATCTATCCTCTATCTATCATTCCTCTATCTATCTATCCTCTATCATCTATCTGATTACTTCAAAATACTCTCTAGAGAAGGAGAATAGTTATCATTCCTTCAATTCCTCAGCTTTTAATCTTGAATAACCCAAGTTAAGATCATTGTTCACCTTCTCATGAGCTAGACCTAGCAATACATTTAACTGCAATTAATATCACAAACGAGTATTATGCATTGTGTACTGCCAACTCTTTTTTTTTTTTTTGTTCCGGAAAATCACACATAGGCTGATCCGCCTGCTGTTTCAAACGGAAATGCTCTACGAAAAATATCTTGCAGCTGACATGAATGACCTCCAAAAGTGTTTTTTTTTTTTTAAACTTACACATTCATAAATTTTCAATTTTTTTCATATGATCTCAAAAAAATCGTAAGAACATAAAAACTTTTTGAATAGCCAGCAAATGTCTGTGCAAATATTTGCGTATCGTATTTATCTATATGCATTCCAAATTTCAGCTCCAATTCACGACATCTGCGCGCTATAATAGCCAGATGAACATGCTCATCAATCATTTGAACAACAACAAAAAAACAAGAACGAACTTATTTTCTTGTTTAAAGTTCGCTTTTTTCCAGACTTTTTTTCGCAAGTGGCAAGCAAAGACAAAGATTGATTGGCAGACTAAACATCGAAATCGAAATCGAAATAAATGAGCGCTATATAATATAAGAATACCCTTACTGCATTTGAGAGCAATTTGTTTTACTTAGTTCTAAATTAAGCTCTAATATATTGATACAAACTTGAATATTTTACGAAAAGGACATAACCAAAGGATAATTGTCATTTGCTTGAAAATAACAGAAGGCAAAAATATATTTAAATATAAATATTATACATACAACAACAAAAAATGTAAATAACATAAAATGTGAAAATTAAAATATATATTGATATGAAAAAATTAAGAAAACACAAAACGTATAAATTGAAAACAAAAAACTAATAATTTTTAAAAATAAATTATACAAAACTTAAAATTTAAAAAATATGTGTGTATAAAAATAAAAATTATATAAATTTAACATAATATGAAATTTATATATATTAAAATCAACACTTGTAAATCCAATTTAAAAACTATCTAAATATTTTATATATAATATTTTGTGTTTTATTTTTTAAATTTTTTTGCACATTTATGATTTTTTTTTTTTTTTTTTTTGAATTTTATTATTATATTTTGAATATCTAAAATATATTTATTTAATAATATATATTTCTCAAATCATTTAATTAGTATTTTTTTTTTTTTATTTATTCTAAATCTCTTGACATATTTAATTCCAAACATGTTTGTTTTATTAAATTTGTTTTAATTGAGAAACCTACTTAAACATATTTTCATAATCTAATATACTCGCTATCATTTTGATGCCGTCGAGTAGAAGAGCACGCAACAATCACGCAATTTTCCACGCTTAATCATTAATGTGGGACTTCACCCCATAAACGAAACAAGAATAGAAAAGTAAAGGGTATCGCAGTCAGAGAACAGCAACAACAATTAGCAGATGTGCCAACAACAATGTGAAGCGTAATAAATGACGAAACAAGTTGACTTAAGTTAAGTCGTAATGAAAACACGCTAGAAACTACCCGGAACATTTTCCTAACTTGGGTATTCTTCTATTTTTTTGTTCATTTTTCATTTTATTTGGTAATTATAATTATAGCTGATTAAAAGCTGAGACGAGAGTTCGTTGAGGGGTAATAAAAATGTTGACAGCTGACGGAACGAGTTGATCCCGTGGAAAAAGGACCCGCGGGCCAGTCAATGATATGCGCTGATTAAAAAATCAGCGATGCGGCTTACAAACAACCCTTTTGGGAATCAACTGCTGCCAATTGCTCAATGATTAACAAGTTGACTTGTGTTAATTATTAGAGAACCAGTTTTCTTCTACACTTTTGATAACTTAATCCTTTGGGCAAACAATGTTCAGGAGCTGCGCCATCGGCAATCTGTTCAATTGCCAAAAGGTTTTCGAGCACAAAACGAGAAAAAAAAACTTTAGTTTTATCATTTAAAAAAAGTTGCATCCCGCTTCAGTCGCAGTTTGCAATTCCAAACTAAAACTTGTCTCTCAACTTGTTCGCCTCGAATAGAAAAATAAACTTTTCAAGCTCTTGAAATTGCAGCACCAGGCCAAGCAAGCAACTAATATGATGAGCACAAAGTTTAGTTGCTTTAAGCAGCAAGAGAAAAAAAAGAACTCAACTTTTGGACATCCTTTGCTACGAGGCAAATCCTAGACAGTTAGTCATGCCAAGGTTTATACAAATTTAATACGCCAACGCTTCAGAATCAGTTTGGGGTTTTGGGTTTTGGTTTCGTTTCGGTTCGGTTTGGTTTGGTTTCGTTTAGTCTGGGCGATTGCATGGCATTTTGAATGACATTAAATATTTATAAATTCAATACAAAATGCAATTTCAAATGCATGCCAAGCGGCAGACTGCCAAAATAGAGAAAGAGATGGACAGAGAGAGAAAAAGAGAGAGAGAGAGAGTTAGAGATATAAAACACGCACAAATATAGAGATAAAGAGAGGGAGAAAAATTGAATTGTAAAGTTTTGAAGCAGACAAAAGCTAGCACCAAGCTGGGAGCAGATGGGCTACATAAGTTGGCTAGGGATTCAGCAGCTATAGATGTAGATAGAGATACAGATACAGCTACAGCTACAGCTAGAGCTACAGCTACAGTTATAGCTGCAGCGACAGGTAGCCACAAATATTTTGCTATTGTTATGCACAGTGTCCCTCCGCTCCCGCTCAAACTCCCTTTCACATTATTTACTCTGCAATTGCTATCGTGTCCTGCGAGGGTGTATGTATGTACATATGTATGTTTGTGTATCTGTCATGAAATATTCAAAGCAAACTCTCACAGCTTTGCATATTCTATTTATGCATGTTTCACGACTGCGTCTACAGCTTCAGCTAATTGCTACTCGAACAACTTGTGCGGTCTGCTCAATGGCGTACAGTTCAATATCCGCTCTCGCATAACTATTATCCGCAATAATAAATAATAATACTAATCAAAATAATGAAAAAAAAAACCGCAGCATATCAAAACAAAATGCAGTTCAAAATTGCTTGCCTCAGTCCTTAAGCATTGGTTTGCTCGCTGCTCCGCAACAAACACACATAAAATATGCCGACATTGGCACAACAGAAAGTGTAAACAGTAATCTAATACACAGACAACCACAACGTGAGAGGCTGCAACAAGAGCACAACGAAACACAAATACTCTCACTTGAGAGGCAAAGTCCAAAAGTATTTATAATAGCAAACAAATGTTTAGAATAAAAATCAATGTTTATAGCATGAAATTATTGTTATAATTAATCAAATTTTGTAAATATATTGATATAGACGCGGAGAATAGATAATAATCTTATTATTAGATATAGATAATTCAAATACTAGACTGGAACTTGAATTGTAATTTGTATGACCTTAAAGGCATTTGAAGCTTACTTTAACTTGTTATCAAGGGAGAGACTCTTGTATATACTTAAGGTATTCTATTTTATCATTAGAGGTAGGCTTTTTATACCTCAATCGATTATGAGTTTGGAAGCTGAATATAATTTTTGAAGTGTTTAAAGAACTAGTTCACTCAAAATTCATGCATGCAAAAAATGTACAAAATTTGTATTTAATCTACAATTATATATGATATATAACTATTAAATTACCAAGACTTCTAGCAATGCACTCCTTATGTATAGTAAATATTTCAGTTTACGATAATCGAAGGTATTCAGTATTCTACATTTTAGCTACATTCTTATTATATTATCTGAATCTTTTTCTATCTCAACAATTTGAGGACTTCTCGTAATGCACTCCTTATTATATAGTAATATTATATTTAAATATTTAGATTTACGATACTCGACATTCAGTATTCGGTATATACATTTTTACCCTCCCTCTGACTCTCTATCCATCTCCCTCTGCTTCCCCCAAACACGTTATCAAATATCCAGCAAAATTACATTATTCCTTAACTTTAGACTTTGCCTAAATCAATTACTTAAAGCTCTATTTTGCTTGGAAGGATATCGCCATGCACTTCAAACGACAAAACTCACATATTTCAATTCCTTTATGTGACACCTAAAACATATATGAAAACCGAAAACAATAACAAAAGTCAAAAGCAAAAAAAAAAAAAACTAACTTTGCCAGCAATTTTCTTGTGCTGCTTTTTCCATAGAATTTTGTCATTTTCTTATTGCTGGCTGGCAGATACAACAACATCTGCAAATTATCTAAACTATTGCGCTATGCAAACAATGCCACAACAACCCGCCCAGGCGACAGCAACAGCAGCAGCTGGCCCCTAGCCCATAAGATCCCTAACATAGCCATGGCCTGTCCCAAGACCATATCCAATTGCTAGTTTGCCAACTCAGGCGATTTTATATACACATATCCATATATATATATATATATATATATATATATATATATTTGTGTGTAACTTCCAAGAACTGTAAGCCCAGCGAATTGAACATTTCTGAATGAATGCAGTATAATAAAGAAATGTGAATAAGCGAGCGAGTAAGCGAGTCAATGAGTATATAGAAATAGCTAAGGTCAGCTAGAGTTGTAGTTCGCTTTGCTGATTAATGAGTAAAGGGCGCAGCGAATCGACTCTTTCCACTTATTCATAATTGAATTCAGAATCTTCACACATAAAATATAGATATCATTGGCAATAACTCACCTTAACTTGATACGAATTCAAACGCGTCTTTGGCAGCAAATTGAATGATGAGAAATCCACGCGACGTGAGAAGATGCCATTGCAACCAGAGGTGGAGCTGTAAATAGAAAGAAAACATAAACAAAATATGATAAGCAAATGCAATTCAGAAAATAAATATAATGATATGCATAGATACTTATAAAGGGAATGCACAACTTCAGCATATCATATAATAAATCGGAAATTTTGCATATATAAAAGTCAGTAAAATAAATAGGAAAATTTCTTCTCAAGACTTTGTATGCTGATGAT
Organism: Drosophila hamatofila; assembly: GCA_035045345.1. Taxonomy (NCBI): domain Eukaryota; kingdom Metazoa; phylum Arthropoda; class Insecta; order Diptera; family Drosophilidae; genus Drosophila; species Drosophila hamatofila. The sequence continues at coordinate 3,679,422 of JAWNPA010000020.1, read as the reverse complement.
GTTCATTTTAGCAATTGCCTTGTACCTTTTTTATTACACCCATTTCCGCCCACACTGCAGGGTATATTTGCAATATGCCTATGCTTTGTACATACATATATAAACATATATATTGTATTATACATTATGACAGCATTTTTCTTACAATATTCTCTCGCATCATAGCAATGCATATCGAATACGTTGGCAGTTGACAGCCAGCGGAAATTGCATGTGCCTTGCTGCACAAAGTGACGTCGCCGTCAGATAAAGATTTCCTTTAGCCACAAAGCGCACGTAGTAGTTGGCTATGAGGGGCGACATACTAACACCCCCAATCACATATCCCAAGTGAAGCTATTCAAAAGGTATACTATATGTTACATGTAAAATATTTGGCTTTCATTAAGCTAATACGTGACGATTTCAACTACGAGATCCGGTCATAGAAAGGCACACTAAACAGCTTTACTTTGAGCCGAGTTAATCTTGGCCAAAAGAGCGTAGTTAACAAGAACAAAAACATGTTGCATTATCTACGCACATGAGTCATAAATTCTTAAATGTAATAAATTTGCTTTGTACCTGCTTTTTGAATTAGACAAAACGGAAAGTAAAGTAAATACCATAAAAGTATTTTTTATATAAATAAAAGCAAAACAAATAGTTGACAAATTAAAAACAAATAAAAGCAAAAATATATTTCAATAGGGCACAACTGAATGCATGATACGCGTTCATGTGCAGACTGTGGTAGTTATATATTTTTCTATAAAATCTGAATAAACAATTGTATATAGCACTTAACAAAACCATCATACTCTATTTACTAACTGAACGAGTATAATAAATAAAAATACAAAGCAAATTTTATGCCCAAAGCTGGATTTTTTGCCGCTGTTGTTGTTGTTGTTGGATTTCTGCCTTACACGGGCTGTTGAAGAATTTTATTGTTTTTGTTGCTGTATTTTTTCACTTTTTTTCTGTACGTAAAGCCCAAGCAAATAGAGTTATCAACAATACTCAATAAAACAAAACCAAAATAACAACGAGGCAAGCAAAAAATAAACAGAGGGAGAGTACAGAAAAGCGAACAAAATAAAAAATAAAGAAAAAGAAATGTCGAGAGCAAAACAAACGAATTTCTTGTTGTGTGTCTCGCTTGACCTTGACATTGAATAGATTAAAATATTATTTCAGTTGTCGAAATTATTTATGCAACAATTTCAAAGTGTTATCTAAAGAGGGGGCGAGTGATACAGAGAGAGAGAGAGAGTCAGTGGGTGGGTGGGGGCACAGCCTTCAACACAGCAACCGCCCAATTGCGCACCCACCGAACTTGAACCCAATAGCAGGCAAACGCCCCTTATCGAATTAGCGCAATAACAATTAACGTTTACTACAGAGTAGCGACTATTTTTAAACACTCAACTCTAAGTGCTGTAAAACGATTAACGCTATATATGGATAGACCAGTATGTGAATATATATATATGTACATATATGTATTTAACATCTTTTTGAATATTAGAAATAGTAAACAACTCGAGCGCTTTACTTTCTTAGTCAGCCTGATTCGCAATTTGACTCAATTTCAAAACAGTAAACAACATATTGTAGTCTTATTGCGCGCAGCTGACTATAGAAATCTATATATATTTGTTGATATCTATAACGTACCTATCAATAGTCTAACATCATCATCAAGATACTGTATACAATGTACTTATCTAGAACTAAGTATTTACAGAGCCTCACAGCTTTCCTCGTGTACTTAACTTATATTTAACAACATTATATATATACCTATATATATCTTATTCATATTTATACAGCATTTCATGCCTCGATTATATAACATAAATAAAAGAATTTAAAAGCAGAAAAAACATAAACAAATGAAATAAGTATAACAGACCGACTGTCTACGTGCCTTCGTTTGAGCACCGATCTACCCCGTTGCTCCCTAGCCACACGACCCTTGTGCTGTGGAACGGCAAGCTAAAATATTAGTCATATGCACGCTTATCAACGCGAAATTAAACGAAATTGTAATTTATTTTTAAACAATTACACAATTAAGCAAGCACAAGGCGAGTTCACGACGAGGCTTGACAATTACGTCATTAAAGCGAGAGAGGGGAAGAGAAAGAGATACAGATGCGTAAAAGAACCTTTTTTATACTCGTTCATCAAAGTGAAAGAGACTATATAAGTTTTGTGCAATGTACGTCTAGCTAAAAATCTAACGTCAAAGCATTTTGTCGTTATACACATTTGACATAAAATTTAAAAAAAAAAAAGTGAAAACTATCAAATAAAATATGAAATAAACTAAAAATAAAGAATTAAATCTTTTTCTTTTTTTGAATAAAAATAAATATAATAAAAATCTATATTTAATTCATTTAGTGATTTAATAATAATGATAATAATAATAAAATTCTTAATATTTAATTTTAGTTTATTTATTTTTTTAATTTTTTATTTAATTTAACTTATTTTTTTCAATACTAAAAATATTATTAATTTAAAAATTTAAGTAAAAAAAAAAAATAAACAAAAAATACTTTTCATACATTTATTAATTATATAAAATTTAAAATCACTTTCAATATATTTGCTGATTTTCACAATGGAAAATTGATTTCTTGCCTCACTTGACCACAAATTATTTACTAACTAACCCATAAAAATAATTGATCTACAGTAATGCCCCTAATGGCTTTTGGCCCTCTTAACCTTTTTGGCTGGGCGAACGAAGGGCCACGCCTTTGAACATAGAGCGTGCGAAATTGTAGCAAACAATCAGAAAAGCATTTTGACCTTTTGTTGCTTAGCTGCCGCTATTATTTTGGCCAATCGAGTTGCCAATGCAGCTGCTCTCGTTGCCAAAATTCATAAATTCGTTTCATTTAAATTATATATATATATAATTTTTTTTTGCCTGGTTTCTTTAATGTGTTTTATTGTTTATTAATAAAAGCGCGGCCGATGTGCATATGGCTAATGAATTTTAATGGCTCTGCCTCTCCGGCTTAATTTTCATTTTCAGTTTTTCAGTTTTCTGTTTCTGTTTCTTTTTTTATTTTCGGTGGGGGCCAGAAGAACGCACGTGCGTCGCTGATTGCCAGTGCTGACTGTTAATTAAAAGCTGTTTGAATGGTTATTTTATTCATTGGAGTATCGCGAAAGGTAAATGGATATACACATATATATACTATATATAGCAAATATATATATATATATATAAGTTTATATCTACTCCATTTAAATGCCAAGCACCCGCAGTAAGCACTATAGTGCTGAACGAACTGTAATTTATAGAGACGCTCAACGACTTTGTCTTGTCAAATTGGAGTTACTGCCACTCCCCCTAACCGCCAACGTTCTTCGCCCACCCGTTATGCATAATCTTTAGCAGCTCATAGAACAAAGCCTAAATTAGAATATTAAACATATAACACAGCAGGCAAGCACTATATGTACAAGGTTTTCTTATACCCTGGAACTGCTGAATCTAGGTAAGCAGGGTATGATAAAGCCTCTAGATAAAAGGCAGTATATGAAAACATGTATTCTTCATCAAAATCAGAAAAAGTTAGTTTCTGTATTTCTAGACTTTTTCTATAAATTTTTCATTTCCCAGCAAATCGGAAAAACAATTACTTAGGGTATGTTTTCAACGTTCATTGACGTCTAGAGCATTTTTACTTGTTTTTTTTTTTTTTTTTTGGCTATTGTTTGGTTTTTTTTTTTATTTTTGTGGTTCCGAGCAGCTGACTTTGACCTTGCTGGAAATTCCGTGTAGTACGGCTAAACAACTTGTTGTGTGTTGTGCTTCAGCCTAGATCAGGGCCTTACAGCTAGGCCATGACTTTTGCATCAAGTGTAATTCATAAAGCAAATTAATATGAAACCTTTAAAGAAATGCTGCTGTTGCATAGATCTGCGTTGCGGTTCTGCTCTCATCTATGTGATCCAATTCATGTTATCATTTTTCACCCTTTGCCTGGGTCAATGTAAGTTGAAATCAATGCAGCGTATAAATATATATAAATATACATATATTTATTTATTTTAAATTCACATTTAAACAGGGTCTTCGGAAAATAAGTTTCTGATAGTGAGTCGCTTGGGTGGCATGATATATTTGGTTGGCAATGTTTTTCTGCTAATGGGCATTATTTTTGTAAGATCACATATGCAAACAATTCTATTTGATTATCCATTTATCGGTTAAACATTTAGAAATCACCCAACTATCTCTTGGTTTCAATAATAACAAGTGGCATACATCTGGGGACCAGCATTATATATTTTATTATAATGGCTGCAACATGCAAGTTCTGTGCCTATATAGTTACTTTCACAATGCTTACAATAGGTATGTAGAACTATCTATATCTATATCTATATATCTATATATCTATATATCTATATATCTATATATCTATATATCTATATATCTATATATCTATATATCTATATATCTATATATCTATATATCTATATATCTATATATCTATATATCTATATATCTATATATCTATATCTACATCTATATCTCTTATTTCAGTTGCTAACGTTTACTTTTGGGTTGTGGTATATTCATTTCGAGATAAATGCAAATGGGAACGTTCAATAAATTATGACGGAGGAGCTAAGCATTAATAATAATACATACTATATTTTTTTTTAATTTTTAAAATTTGAAGTGTATTTAAATGTCGCTTAGCATACGAATTCCCTGCAAGTCTTTTGTTTTCTTTACATATTATTTTAGCAGCTTTTATTTTCGGTGAGCTTGCTTTCTGTTGTTGTAGTTGTTGCCTTACTTCGTTCATATTTTTTTGTTCTTCCTACTTTTTCGGCTAAATTACTTTGTTGTTATTGCTGCCATTTGAGCTGTTCTTGTTTGTGTGTGCCTTTTTTTCTGGCCATAATTTCACACTAATTTGTAAATTTGCTTTTAATGCCAAAAACAAAAAGAGTCTACAAAAAAAAAAAAAAAAGAAACAAACAGAAAAAAAAGTTTGATGTCTGTAATTTTTCCAGTTTGGAAGGTACAAAATATCTAACTTGAATGAAATGCAAAAAGTGAAACGAAATGAATTGTAAGCAATAAGAACTAAAAATTGTTGTTGCTGTTGCTGCTTACGTTGTTGTTGCATTTGCTTGCAATCACTTCATTCCGTTGCAATTTTCAATCACGTGCTAAGTGCTGCCAGACAAAGCAGACACGAGAGACAATTTGTCTGTGAGTTAAGCATGCAACATCAAGGGGGACTACAACTATAATAGCAATAACAACAACAAAAGCTCCTCTTCTTCTTCTTGGCAATTGCTGCATAATTTCTGTGCTCAAACATCAAAACAAAAGCAAGAGCACAAAAAGCAAATGGAACTCGAACATCATCGAGTGGCAGGCAACAACAACTATGTATTTGCCCTATCACGTACAAATTAAAAATGTGAAATGCTTCAATTTGGTGCAAGCGCAATGCAAGCTTGCAACACAAACGCAAGCACAAACACACAAAGACACACACAGACACACACACACACACACAGACTTTGACTGTAGCTTGCAACAGCAGCAAATGATGCTTCGTACAACGTGGCGTATGAATATTGTGAGGCATCAAATAGATTGAATTGCCAAGTTTCTGTCAGTTGCTTCCGATATGTGTGTATCTAAATAAAAACACAATGTTTGACTATGAAATACCCTGTATATGTATATATGTAGTGAACTACAAGCCTTTCATAAATTTTGTATACATCTATTGCTGTTATGTCTATATAAAAGCACAATGCTTTACTATAAAATTCTCTGTATTTAGATATACATATAATGCGAACTAACTGTAGGATCTCTATGACTCTTGTATATATCAAGAACTTGTATAATATTTAGATGTATATATAAAGTGAACTACACACCTTATATTAGTTTTTCATATATCTAGAGCTAGTGTGTCTAAATAAAAGCCCAATGCTTGACTATAAAATACCCTGTATTTAGATATATATATATATATAGATATAAATATATATTAGAAAGGCCTTATATACCTCTTGTATATATCTATAGCTGGTATGTCTATATAAAATCACAATGCTTGACTATGAAATACCCTGTATTTACACATATCTATTTACAGTGAACTATAAACCACATATACCTCTTGCATATAACTGAAGCTTATCAAATTGTTTAATTTATGCAGAACACCTTAAACGTGCGACAAAATATGTTTAATTTATGCTTAAAATGGCATCAAAAGATTTTAAACTCGTTGTTGTTGCTTTTTATGTCAAAAGCTACTTTTGTAGTTCAAACCTCGCATTGATTGCTCAAAAACTAGTTTTTGCTCTAAACAAATATAGCATAATTAATATAATAAGCTTTGATTCAAATGCATAACATATATATTTTAATTAGATCTGTTGTCAGGGCGAAGCGCGTGTGATTTAACAAAATTATTGACAATTCGTATGCCTCTTCCGTTGTGTCAATGCAAATCAAATCAATATCAATTATAAACTAAATGCCAAACGAAGCCTTAATAGCTACAAGCGCCAATTGCCAAATATTTTTGGGAAAAAAAAAAAAAAACAAGAATTTGTCATATTATTTGAATTGTTGATAATTTAATTGCAGTTATTGTTGGGCCACACCTAGCCATAAATATCGAAATACATATAAATAAATATCAAATAGTAGCGCGGACGTACACAATTTTCGTGCAATTGCCGTAACTCACGTTTTTCACATCAATTTTGTGCTCAGAGACACAAAAAAAAAATGCCAAAGCCAAAGCCAAATCCAAACAAAATCCAAATTTAAATTCAAATTCAATTTTCAATGTGCGCTGACGAGTGGTACTGCGACTACACTGTGCAAATTTTGTATATATATATATATATATATATATATATATATATATATATATACATTTTGTTGCAATTGCAATTGCAACTTCCATCCATAGCTGGTTATTGATTGAATTTGCCACTTGGGCTACTTGGTTAGCCACGCCCCGCCAAACATCTATAGACAGTCAGCTAGCCTCGGGCTTGAACTTTACGAAAGGTATACAAACACACACTCTCTCACACATACACTCTCACACACACAGTAGGCCACTACAACATTAGCTACCTGCCAATTTGTTGCCTCCGGGAAAAGCCAAAAAGCAACAACCACACCAACAAAAAAACTGCTAAAACTGAATCATTGCGATTGCGAGGAAGCGATTTATTGCATTGCATATTCCAAATGGCAAAGTTGAAGCCACAAGCCAAAACACAGGCAACAAAAAAAAAACAACTAAACAAAGCAACGAAAATTATCTCTAATTGACTTTTTACTTTCATTTTGCTTACAATTCTTCTCCATTGAAAGTAAAATTTGTAATAGTAAAGGGTAAGGGGTGAACTAGTAAAAAATGAAATAGAAATTGTTATTAACTTAAATTTTAATGAAAATACTAAGAAATTATGAAGGAAAAGTCAGCAGATGTAAGAATTATTCAGGCTGGCTTAAATAGTCATAAAAGTCTTAGAAACAAAGGAAGCTCAAAAATTTGTTTCTAAAAGCATTTGAATGATCAAGGAAGGTTTAAAATTTTGCAATGTGAAAGCTTATTTTAATACACAAGGAAACCTTCTAAACAACTGCAGAAAAATCTCAACAAATTTTATTTTCTCAAATAAACCCATAAACGAAATCATTAAAGAATTTCAATCACAAACAAATATATTTAGGTATACAAAAATAGATTCATTTAATAAAAGCTTAAAATTCCAAAAAGTCTCTTATCAACAATTTGACTTTCATTTCGCAAAAATACAAATCTCTTTATATCTGATTATTGTGTGGGTGCAGTGTGTCTGGGGAGGAGCACTTGAAACATATTCACATTCACAGTTTCTGCAAATTTCTGGCAATTTATAAAGATTATGTCAAATTGTGAATTATCGACTATTTGAATAAATGGAAAGGGGCGAAAATATAAAAATAAAAGCTGCTAAACATACATATAACAAATTATGAGTAATTCGAGACGACAAACATAAAACACAGTCTAGACGGGAGAGTAAAGTAAGAAATAAAAACAAAAAGTGCAGTTTAATTGCTAGCTTTAACTAGCGTGCTTTTCGCTTTAGCGGGTGTTTACTAGCCACAAATCCCGCCAGAAAATCGCCAAAGTCGACACTGCAAATTGATTAATGGACACTAAATGCATTCAACAATTTCCACCCGGCAGCCACAGCAGCAACAAGTTTTTTCCTTTTCAATGTGTAATGTGAAACCAAATTTTCTACGCGATCGTTTGGCTGCCGATCTACGCTTATTAATTGTTGTTGTTGTTGTTGTTGTTGTTGTGGCATAGCCCCAATATGGCTGGCCGTTTATCCCATATCTGATCGGTGCAATCTTCAGCAGATATCGAATTGCAACAGAAATTTGCTGAAAATTTGCAGCAAAAATTAATTGCGCAAACAGTTGGCAGTCTGCTGTCTGCACTGTGATTTACATTGATGCAGGCATAGGAATTTATCGTAACTCGAAGAAATGTCTCAATAGCATTTCATGTTACAAAATTTATGCATGCATTTGCGGCAATCGTGTCTTGTTCAAGTACAAACAGTAAATTAATTAATATTGTATAGTAATAAGGAAAAAGAACTAAAACCAATATAACTAATAAAGCATTTTTCCTTCTTTTTTTTTAACCAATACACGAACTAATTTAATAATAAACAACAATTGCTTAACAGCCCACATGACAACAGACGCCCATAAAACAATAACAAAGCAGTAAATGTAGAAAATTTTCGATAGTTAACGACTGTGAAATACACTCAATTATTCATTTATATTATATTTATAGATATAAATACAATATAATTAAATTAGGTTTACATTTTTTTTAAATTTGTATATAATTTTCATTAATTTTTTGGCTATTTCATTTTAATAATAAATGATAATATAAAATGCCATTTCATTAAAATGATATTTTATGCAATATTTTTTTGATAAACCATAACTAATTTTTGCTTTCTTATACATGAGCTAACTTTATATAATCATATATATTATATATATTTATATAATATGTTTCAGCCGACTTTAAAAGCTGCTGATATGAGCTGCATTTCAAAGCTCTTAAAGCTGATTAAGAGCATACATATTATACATACATATAGATATAAAAAACCCAGCCTCACATCACAACCGCTATACCCTTAACCGAGTGTATATTAAGTATATGCACTTGAAGCAGAAAATCGCATACATAAATCATAGCTAAAAGGCCATGTCAGATGAGATCAGTTGCAGCTAAGTAGAAAATGTGGTCTCTTAAACAGCTCCAACATCCAGCATACAAACAATGACAACACGCACGGGCCAAAGGAGCAACAGTCCCGCCTCCTCCGCCTCAACAGCCCACCCGACCCCAAGCTGAACTTTAAGCCCAGTAGCCAAGCGGGCGGCCAGGCGTGTGCCAGCCAATTGGCAACAGGCAAACTGGCAAACTGGCAACAACCAGCTGGCAATTGGCATTCGAAATGCAACAGAAACGTGAATGTCATTAGAGTCAATTCCAAGTTGATGAGCGAATGGAGTAAAGTTACGAATGGATTTAAACTAGTTCTGAGCCAGGGTGCGGTCAGCTACACGAATTCAAACTTTAAGCAAAAAATATATAACACCAAATAAATAAAATAACATAAAATAAACTCAAATAAACTAAATGACAAGAGAGCGCCCAGTTAAAGTTGCAGTTTCGGGCGCTTTAACGATTTTTGGGCTGAAAGTGCAAGAAACTCATAAATTAGACTGATTGTGGAACACACACACACACACACACACGCACACACCCTACACACACAGCTGCTCTCAGACGGCAATGCACGTTGTGCGGTGAAATAAATAGAAAATTAGCCAGACATTGGCCAGTCGAGCCAAGCAAAAGCGCACAAAAGCACAACAAAAAAATACGAACAAATAATACGGCAATATGTTGCTGCTGCTGCTGCTGTTGTTGCTGCAACATAAAGAAACAAAAGCAACGCACATTAGTTGCCATAAAGGCAACGGCAACATCTCTCATTGCCGTTAATTAATTGCAAGCAGCGTCCTGGCGGGCTCCTCCATGCTCCACTCAGCCATGTTATAGTTAATACTCGCAAATAAATACATGAAACCGAAAAAAAGGAATTCATTTGGATTTACTTTACTTTACGTTACTTTGTACCCTCATAAGTTACGCTATAAATTTCAGCGCCTGCTGTCAGCCACACAGCTCTAAAATATATAGCACCTTAGCTTTGCCTCTGTGGCGCAAATTATACCCAAAAAAATAAATGCAAAAGGTCTATAACAATATATGTATGAATATATTTGAGTACATGTTATGCATAAATTAGTTATGCGTAAAAAAAGTAGTTAAAATAATAGAATAAATATTCTATTTGTAGCAAAAACTTCAAAGGATGTTGATTTTTTTTCCTACTTTTACTCTTTTGAATATTTTTTATATTTCATAAATATGGTACATATTTTTAAATGCCTTTTAAAAATATAATACGTATACATAAATATTTGTATATACATATATCATACAAAATAATTAGCGATTCATTTCAGCATTATTTCTAATCATTTAGATATATAATGTATTGTTAATTTGTATATAATGAAATATTAAATGTATGCAATTTATTTATTAGTTTATATTTTAGTTTAATTATATTATTATTTCTTTATTCTTTATTATTATTTTAGAGTAATTAAAAAAAATAATAACATTTTTTCTTTTCATTTTTATTTTTGTTTATTTTTTATTTTTTTATTTATTAAATAACTTTGTTATCTTTTTAGTTATTGTATCTACATGTAAATTTATTCATTAATTTATTTCTTATTTTGTATTTTGATTATCATTAATTTTTATATTATTTATCTTTTTATATATTTTGTTTTTATTTTTATACATAAATGACTTTATTATTAACCTTAAAATATTTTTGACTTCCATAAAACTTCCATTGAATCCTATTTTAATAGAACTTTGAACACATTTATTGCCCTATTAAAATGAATAAAAAATTACTATTGAGATTAGCTAATAATTATTTTATATATCATGGTATATATATATACCTATATGTATGTATATACTATTTATAACTGGCGATAAGTTGTTTTAGTTTAATAATCTGCGACACATATCAAAAATTTTATGAGTCAGACGAAAAAATATGTGTGCCTTTAAATTTTTAACGTTCGCGTGTTAATCGCAAACAAATTAAAAATGCCGCAAAAACACACACACTAACACATGAACACACACACACATGCTCAGACAGCCCCACACACACACACAAACTTGTTAATGAAAATGCCACAAAATTCCCATAATGCATTCTATGCCAGAGCCAGAGGCGGCTCTGCTTGTGGACAACTTCACGCTGCGCTGGCCCCCATGCCAGACAAAAGTGGGCGTGGACTTGAGAGAGGCGGCGGGGCAAAGAGGGGCAAGACACTGGCGCGCCAAGCTGTGAAAAGTCTCATTACTTTGGACAAATATGCAATTTGATGTTAGTAGTGTTATGGTCGTTATGGTGTTATATGCAGTCTTATAGACCAACTACCGACCGCCGACCGCCGACAGCCGACTTCCAAATGTGAAAACTTGCCCCACGTTTTGCTCTGCTTTCAATGTGGAGATGTGAGTTCGGGGCAGTCAGCGCGCATGTGGTTGTGGCGTTCGCGTGTTGCGGTTGCAAGTTCAGACAAACAACGAAAAAACTAAGAGACAAACAGACAACCAGACAGACAGAGAGCCAGCCAGATAGCTAGAGACAGACAGTGGGACAGACTGCGTCATAGATACGAAACATATGCGGGCCAGCAGGCCGCTAGCTGTGGCTAGCAGGCGGCAACGGACTGACTTGCAGCGCTGGGACTTGTGTGACTTGATCCCTTTTCATTTCTCATGCCACACGCACAGTATCTGTATTTTTTGCAATTAAAATTGGTTTTTGCATTTGGTGTAGATGTTGTTTTTCTTCTCCTGCTATGAATACCCTGTAAGGCAATAGAAGGGTAGGTGAAATTGACAAAGAAACTATGCCATTAGAGAATTTTGATTATAAGAATTTAGTTTTAAATAAGTTTGAATTTAGTATTAATTTCCTAAATTTAAAATATTCTTTTTAAAAATTATTTTTATTTTAACTTTGTTAAATATGTTTCTTTAATTTATTTTGTACCCATTTTTTATTTATTTATTTTTTTTAATGTATTTTTTACCAATTTTTTTTTTTAATTTATTCATTTTTACTAAAGTTTTTTTTTTTAATTTTTTTCTTACAAAATTTTGTTAAATTAGTTTTGTGAATTTTTAAAAATATACTTTATTTATATTCATATGTCTATAATTTTTTTTTTTTTTTTTTTTTTTTTTTTTTTTGTATATTTAAAATGTTTATATCAAGTATTTTTCTTTGTTTTGATATATGACTTCTCATAAACCGACATTAATTTTTTTTAATGTGTATGAATACTTTGTAAAAATAAATAATTTGGATATCTCAATTATATAAACTCAATTGTTATTTCACCAACCAATTGCAGGGTATTTGCCTGATAATCACACTCGATTGCTTCGCTCTCTTTTTTCTTGTATTTGCAACATATGTAGACATTTTTCAGAGGCGTCAAATTAATTGCCACAAGTTGAGCATGTGATAGTATGAGCTTATATATTTTACATACACACACATACATATATCATATATAATATTTTTTGTTTGTTAATTATTGATATAGGGCTGGAAGCACAAAAAAGTGAGAGCCATGTCTGTCTTTCATTTGTATGGCGCAAAGATTTGCGTAAATATTTGCGACTGGGATGCAAAGAGCTTAACGACTTTTGGCTGTTGTTTGTCTGCGCCGTGTTTGCTTGTTAGTTTGTTTGCTGGCACAACCAACACACACACACACACACACACACACACACACACACACATACACACAAACAGTTAAACAGACACACTGTCAGACAGTCAGATATATCGATGGCCAGACGTTCATTTACACGTGTTAACAGAACCAGACTAGACATCTAATCGTTTGATTTTGATTTAATTAATGCTCTTAGCTAAATATGTATGCATCCAACCCACACACACACACACATGCACATTCACACACATACACATTTAATTGGCTTTTTGGCTGGCTCAAAAACATTTCGCGGAATTGCCATCAAATATTTAAGCTACACAAGCAATATTCAAACTTCAAACTCAACTGAAACTCTCATGCGTAAAACTAGTTGCATTTTGGCATTGACTAACTGAAGATCGTTTTGTTAGTTCTTTGCGCAAATAGCGGCGTTTAGGCCATGGGAACAAACGAAGCAGAGCAGAGCAGAGCTTGGCAAACGAAACAATACGCTCGAGACGCGCATTTGTTTCGATCTATCTCAATAACAAATTGAGCTGTCAGCGGCACTCTTTAACTATTTGAGCCAACTTAACAACAGATTTTGAATACTTTGCTGCCGCTGGGCGTTGGCCAAACACACGCAAAAAGCCGAAAAAACAAATGTAGAAAAAATATTCATCAGATAATTAGGCAACAAGCGAGGAGCTATGGCAGTGGCTGCTGCTGCTGCCGCTGCCGCTGCTGCTGCTGTTGCTGCCTGTTAAGCGTTGGCCATTAATTCCAATTGCCAATATTTTTGTAGCAATTTATTTCGGATGCCAAACAAAGGCGTTCGCCGCACGTATCTGTGAGTTGTGCGTGTATTTGTATCTGTATCTGTGGCTGTATTGTTAAAAGTATCTGTGTGTCTATATACGTGGCTGTAAATGTATATTTATCATACATGTGATAATAGTGTCTGTATCTATAAAAGTATTTGTATCTGTAAACGCATTTGTATCTGTATCTATATAAGTATTTGTATCTGTAGATATACATGTATCTGTATCTATATAAGTATTTGTATTTGTAAACGTAATCGTACCTATGTATGTATCTGTATCTATGTAGGAATCTTCGTCTACAAATGTAATTGTTTCTATATGTGTATCTGTATCTATATAAGTATCTATATCTGAATCTGTATCTATATAAGTACGTGTAACTACGTGTATAAATGTATTTATTTCTATATCGAAATCTTCTCCTATCTGTATCATATCTATATATTCATTTATATCTATATATGTTTCTATAAACCTATTAACATTTAAAAACTTACACATATGGATACTCATATTCCTATATAACTATATATCTTGTATCTAAAAATTTATCTAGGCAAGATTTTTTCAATAGATATTTGAATAAGTGTCTATCTCTTACTTCTCACTCAACAAATAATTATTAGTCTACGTGTCTATATCTTATATATCTATATATACATATATTTTTCAATGATATCTTTCAACAGATATATTTTTCAAATAGTATCTTTCAATAGATAATTGAATAAGTATCTCCATTTCTAACTTCTCACTCAACAAATTACTATTAGTCTACATGTTAACATTTCTATCAAATGTATCTATATCTCTGACTGTATCTACAAGTCTATCTTGAGCTGTATCTGCAACTGTCTTTATGGCCAAATCTAATTTGTGCACTCCACCCATGTGTGTAGGCCAAAAAAAATGCTTGCATTTAGCCGGTTCCTAGCTGACACATGTCATGACAGGCCCAATGCTTCAAGTCACAGAGACAAGACAACGGGCAACGAGGTAAATGTGAGCCACAACTTCGGCAAAACTGTCTGTGATCTGTCTATATGAATGCACACACGCGTGATTTATACATTCAATTAAAGTTCGCCGCCGCCAACGGGCAACAACAACAACAACAAGAACAACAAATCGACAAACATTTTTCATGTGCCTCCAAATAACTGCCCAGAGACTAGGCGCACACATAGAAATAGACTGAATAGATCAAAACTAAAAAAAAAACACACATTTTTTGTACATTTTAATTGCCCGCATGGGCAGAGCTCATAAGACAGACATACATATGTGTTCATTAGAGTGTAGTCCATATAGATTTCGATAAGAACTAAACTCGAAATATAATAGTGGTTTGCTTTAGACTTTTATAGAGTATCCAAGTGTCTAGATTACTTGACTCATGTGTACTTTAGATAGATTTCGGGAAAGATCTAAACTCTAGATATATCTAGATTACTTGACTCATGTGTACTTTAGATAGATTTCGGGAAAGATCTAAACTCTAAATATATTTTATTTGCTCGTCTATCTAGAGCTTTGTAGAGTATTTGACTTGCTCGCTTATCTAGACTTTTATAGAGTATCCAAGCGTCTAGATAACTTGACTCATTTTAAGCCATTTTTTTTAAATTAAATAACATTATTGTTAGGTATTGCCACTGTAGCTGTTATTATTATTGCTGCTGCTGCTGCTGTCTAGTTATTTATGAGCCACGGCATAGGCTTAGATTTTTAATTAATTCAAGGCTTTTATGGCACGCTCGGTGTTGCCGCTGATGTTGCTGCTGCTGCTGCCGGTCGCGCAATTGTCGTAGCTCTTCAACAAAGTGTTTGGCTTGCCCAATAATTGTGTAATTTAGTTATATTTGGTTTGTGTTGAGCTGTCTGTGTCTGTGGTCGGTCGGTCAGTCAACGCACTCAGCCCAGCTGCAAATTAGACAATAAAACAAAAGTCAAACAGCAGCAGCCACAAAACAAGCAGCAACAAAAACACATTGTCAATGCTTAATGGGCGTTGGCGTGAAAATTCTTTAGAAAAATTACGGAAAAACGCGCATTGAGCGCGCTCACAGTTGAGCGACCTTTTTTTTATAAAATATAATAAATAAAAATAAATTAGCTGGCCAAAATGCAGCCCTCAGATTGCAATACGAATTAATTAAAATGAAATAGGAAAACGGGCATAGCTGACTGCCTAATACACCTTCACAGTTATATATATAGCAATATATGTCTTTATAAAACCAATATGCACCATTCAACACATCAGCCAAATTAGTCAAGTCATGTAGCGGGTGTGCGCCTGACCAGCAGCACGTCAGCATAATTAGACCAAGACCGAAAGGTAGCAAGAAATAAATAAAAAAAAAAAATATATATATAACACCATAATATTGGCCCACGCAAGATGACGTTAGCAATTGTTGTAGTTGGTTGTTTGATGTTGCCACCGTGTTGCACCCTCAAACAACACAAACATCAAATACAAAATGCCGCCTCAAATGTCAGGGCCAACTGGCCAAATTGTCAACTATATATATACATATATACACACACACACACACACATATATGTATGTAAATTGTGCCTGTTGGGGCCACCCGCAGACGTGTTGGCTGCTTGTGAATTGGAGTGAAAACGCGAGTTGCTTAAGTGAAAAACATGCAAATGAGACAACAACCGACAAAAATTAAATGAAATTCATATGAAAACGTGGCAAGTGCTGGGGAGGGGCCATAGGCTTAGACCGAGCCCAGCCCTTAAGCCCTAGCAACATGTTAGACGATATTTATATGCTTTTTTTCCACCAGATTTCTTATTAAGATAGCAAAAGAGAAAAAGCCGCAGGTAGCCAGAACAACGACAGCTAGGCCCAGTTGCAGGTAATTGTTGTTGCTATTGTTGTTGAAGTTATGACAGCAAAGGGCATTTTTCATGAGGTAACAGAAACAAGCGAAACGCTGCCAGATAAGCTAGCCCCAAACTGCGGCACAATTAATTCTAGACCCTCATAGACAACACAATTAAAGAGAAAGAAAATAAGAAAAACATCTTGTTTCCAGTCGTTTGTTACTTATGAATAACACTTGGAAATCCGCACACACCAAATTGAATGAAAACAGCTGCCTTGCTGCAATTCTATTCTATATAGATATCATATATACATATATACTCGGTATATGGGGCGCCCAGAATCTGTATCTGTATCGGAATTGTCGTCTTCATGACATAAGCTCGACTATTGGGTAGCCATGTCGTACAAGCGTATTTAATTAAGATTTTTTTTATATAACTTTAAGTATATTATGTACAAATTGAAATGCTGATAAGACACAACAAAAAGAAGTATATATATATATATAATATATTAGATAAAAATATTTGTAGAACACACAACAAAGGCGCGTTCGCAGAAATAAAATATAAAATTGTTAAAGCAAAAATCACAAAGTTAAAAAATAAATACGATAACAAAATAAAGGCGCATATGGCAAGTAGTTAACAAATCAAAAATAAACAACAAAACTGCATGATCGAGCCTCAATAACATGACTAATTCTTTACATGGGGGGGCCTGAAGATGTGGGGCTATTCAAATATTTATTTGAATAAATAACAAAATGTACCGCAAAGAATATCCCACAATAATTTGTGCAAATTTGTAGGTCTACCATTGAAATGAGCAGCAGCAGCTGCTGCTGTTGAGGAGCAATCAGTGTGACGAAAGTTGACTCATATAATTATTAATTTTATTACAATATTTATAAAAATTAAATATATTTATAGATATTTAAAAAATTTATTAATATTGTTTCAATATGATCATTATTGCTGATGATTTTTATCATTATTGATTATTTTTATTATTTTTGAAATATTATTTATTATTTATATTATTTATATAACATATCTTAAATATTTTCATATTCATATTTATTTGCTTGACTTTTATTATAAAACTTTATATGGCTACAATAATTGCTAAAATCGTTTGCCTTTTTTCATCATCATTTTCAATGAACATTATCATTTTCATCATCATTTATTATCAATGATCATTATTACTAAATCACACATGCCCAATACATAAATACTGAATTTAATTAATATCATTAATTACACTTAATTTATACAATATAATTTATATCTAATTACGACCTACATCAAGGTCTTAGGGCTTCTCTGAATCCAATATATAACACATTACCTAACTCAATTATCAAACTGTAAATAAATCACAACTAATAAGAACTCAACAAATCTATTTTTTTAAAAATTATGCAAGTTTTAATTAAATTTTTGAAACAAAAAACAATAAAGTCGCAAAATTGTATTATTAAATAAACTAAATCTAGGTGCAGCTACCTCAACGGCTAACCGGTTAGAGAGACAGTTGTTCTATACACAAGCGATCAATTAATTTCAATATTGACATTTCATTAATTATATTCAATTTACAATAAAAACATTGCCAAAGCATGTGAAATGGAAAAATGACAATATATGAAGTTAAAGAGAGACAGAGAAAGGGAAAGAAAGAAAAACTGCTGTTCGGATGAATCATTGAGAGAGTGAGAGAACGTGTTGCAAATCAATTGGTTAGACAAATGCAATCAAGCTGGCTCACTTGTTGCTGTTGCTGTTGTTATTGTTGTTAACTATTTACTGTTACAGCGTTGATAAGTTGACTTTAAAGTGCATTGAAATTCTAGTTAAGCCATAAACAACAATGAATATATGATGTCAACAATTCAAGCGGGCATTCAAAGAGCAAGTGTGAGTGTGTGTGAGGGTGTGTGGGGGTGTGTGGGGGTGTCGCGAGAGGGTGGGCTGCGTGGGCAACAAGTTCAATTCCATTTCATTTCATTTAGCGCCGACACGACACAAAAGCAACAGCAATAGCTACAACAACTACAACAACAATATGTTTTGCTAAGTAATTTGCAATAATTGTTAATGCTGACGCTGTTGTTATTGTTGTAGCTGTTGTTGCTGCTACTGGCCGCGCAATTTAAATGCAAATAATTTTGTAAGAAATTTACATAGTTTTAAATTTGAATATAATTACGCGAAAATTGGTAGCAAGAAAAGCAGCAGCAGCAACATCCAACTAAAAATTGGCCTGAAAATGAGGCAAAAACTGACACGCCCACCTGCCCACTTGTTCAGTTGTTCACTTATTCAATGGCCACAGTACGCTTTCTACAAAACATTACAAGCCAATTTTTTACAACAAAAAAAAAAAAAAAAAAAAAAAAAAAAAAGTTCAACAAACGCAAATTGTGCAAAGGCAACAACAGCAACAGCAACAATAGCAATAGCAACAACAATAACAACAACTTGCAAGTGTTTAAGTAACTTGTAACAGTAGCGCAACAAATAAATTTATTTGCCATTGCAGCAGCTCCGCGACCGTTGGCAACATGTTGCTGCCACTGATCACGAAGGCAACAGCAACAACAGCAACAACGGCAACAGCTGCTGACTCTGCTGTTGCTGCTGCTGTTGCTAATGAAGATGATGTTGCAAAAGCATTTTGCGCCGCCTTCACTCTTTTGTGACGGCCGCTTGTCGCCGCTGCTTTGTGGGCGTGGCATGCTGCACGCTGCATTCGAAACTGAAAGCGACGATGCGTCGCTTTCCTTTTCCAACGTTGGCGCAACGATTGCTGCTGCTTTAGAGATTAATTAAAAAAATAAATAAAATAAAACTATCCAGTTTGCAATTGCAAGTTGAGTTGAGTTAAGTTGAGTTTTGTTCTCACGCTTCGCACAATGCTATATACACTTGAATATACATATATAGGGAGAGAGAGATAGACATATATATACTATGTGTATAGGAATAATTATAAAAATCAAGCACGTCAGTCAAAAGCACGCGCTCACAATTTTAAATACGTTTCATTGTTATGATTATTGGGGGCTTTAAGTTTGTTGGTTTTTTTTTTGTATTTGTGTCCTATCTTTTTTCCCCCTCTTCTTTTCCTAGATACCCTTGCATTGGGGCATTAGAGTTTTGTAATGAAGTACGTTAATGCTTTGAAGGAGACATATTCATGGACATGGAGCATTATGTGTATTAGGTATTATTCATTAAAACCTTCAGTAGATATGTTTTCTCGTCAATGCTTGCAAGTGTATTCAAGTTTCGGTCATGCTCAGCATATTCATTGATTGCTCAAGTTGAGAAAGAGTGTTTAGGCTTACTGCAGTTAAACATTGAAAGCTGCTGAAGAGTTTCAAGCCTCATCCAAACAATGAGCGCGTATTACACAGTCACATATAGCCATCTACTACCTGACTGTTTGTTTGTTTTCATTTTTCTCTTTTTCTCTTTTGGTTTTGCCGTTTCACCCAATTGGCGTAAGAAACGTGCCAAGATCGGCACCGAAAATTAATATGCAATTAATCGGGCACAACAAGGAACATGCCGTCAATACCAAGCACAACAACAATAACAACAACTGTTGTACGTGCACATGTCGCAGCAGAAGGTAAAAATGTGTTGGTGATAAGCGATCAAAAGCGACAGCAACAACTGCCAAACGACAGCTCAAAAGTCACCTACTGAGACGCAACAACAACAACAACAATGAGCCAATTTTAAGTAAAACAAAAGAAAAATAAAATAAATAAATATACGCGAAGCAGAAGGAGACGCATTCGACGTAGCCGCACCCCAAAATGTGTCAAAGATCAACTGACAAAAATCGTCGGACGGCGGCAAAGCAATAAACAAAATAGAAATAAACCAAAAAAATAAATGAATAAAAAATAACAAAAACAAAAAAAGCTTTGCCGGGAAGTAGAAAATTAAACAAAATGCAATTGAAAATAAAACTTAAATTGTAAAAATAAATAAAATAAATAAATAAAAAAGAAAAATTTTAAAAATTTTTTAAAAATAATAAATAAAATTAAAAAAATAATAATACAAATTAAAAACTCAATAGCAATTAAATTAACTTAAAAGAAATAAAAAAAAATAGAAGTTAATATTTAAAAATAAAAAAATTGAAAACTAAATTATTCAAAACTAAAAATTAAAATAATTTAAAAAAAAAATAAATAAAAGAGAAGATAATTCAAAATAGATAAACTAAATAGAAATAAAAAAAATAGCTTGAACAAGTAAATAAAATATAAAAACTAAATATGTAAATATAAGATAATTTTTAAAAAGTTAAAAATAAAATTTTAAAAACAAAAAAATAAAAATATAAATAATAATAAAAAAAAAAAATTAAATAAATAAAGCAAAAAAAATATATAATAATAATTCAAAAAAAAAAAAAATTATGTTTAAAACTAAATTTACCAAATGTTTGAAGAATCAGAAATAAAATACTTAAATATATAATATATATATAGATGAAATCCGACGCTGAACAACTGCTCAACTTACTTATTCTCTAAAGCTACATACGACACCGTTTATGGCAATCTGCCACTTCCCAAAGTCTTAAAAGATGTTATTTTTAAAGCTAAACTAAATCACAATCCTGAAGAACAGACATCAAACCTAATATACTCTATTTATGCCATGAACGAGCATAGCAATCCAGAGCCGTGAGAATCATATTGAAAACTTGTTGCCCCTTTTTGTGTTTCTGCTGTTTTTTTTTTTTTTTTTTAAAGCATGTGAAATTTTTGCGCGCTTGGCCAGTGGGTGGGCAGCAAACGTGAAGCAACACGCAAACTAGGCGTGGCGCCGAAAATTTGAGTTTATTTTTCAGTAAATTATCGAAAAAGTCGAAGCGTTAATAATAATAATAAATACAAATCTATAAAGAAACGTCATTTAAATGGCAACGTCTGTCTGCCTCAGTGTCTGTGTCTCAGTCTGACTGCAGGTGCGGCGATCTAATCTCTTGCCCAGTTACCAATTGCACAATTTCTGTGGCGCAGATTAAGCCGAGAGGCAGCACACCAAATCGGGGCATTCGCCAATTGCAAACAAAATGTAACTAATTAGAGCCCCATGGAACCAAACTGCAAATGTCAGGCCAAAAATTAAGATAAGATTACACTTGAGAGCTGATATTAAGTGAGCTTAATTTAAGTTAAATTAAAGTTAATTAAGTTTAAGCTCTGCTGGCATTTCTCAAGTTGAGATGATACCATAGAAGGCATTTTAAAGTATTTCTTTACTGATTGGAATCTTAAGTGCAAAATAATTAGATTTTGATTGCTGTCAAAGTACATGAAAACAATCATAAAAGAGCTTTAAAGCTTTGTCAATTTTTGTTGGCTGTAGATCACATTAGTAAGAGATTCATCTTTATGTTGCTTTGAAAGCACATTCAAACTTTGATCGCAAGTTTCTTCTGCATAAATCTGTCATATATAAACGATCTATTTGAGCTCGATCCATTTAACTACGCAGCAAAGCTTTTAAGCTCAACTAAATATATTTAAATGCTAATAGTACTTTGACTAAAATAGCAAATGCTAATTGCCACTTTCAGCTAATGTCATTGAGCAATAATCATTTCTAAGTAGTTGCTGTCGACTTTTACCGAGTGCTTGAGTGCTTGCTTATATATATATATATATATATACATATATCTATATATACATATATCATACCATGAGATATGCATTTCAAATTACATTTCATTTGCAAATGTCAATTGGCGAGGGCCGATAAATTTCTTAACAAAGCAGCACCATTCATACTTAGCATATACACTGCATATGTGTATATAGATACCTATACATATATATATATATATATATATATACATATATATATGTATATATATACATATATGTAGATAGTGAGTATAGAGTATAGGCACGACTATATACGCATAATGTCATTGATAGATTGTCGATTAATCGCGGTGGCCTGTGCGATAACAACAACAAAACTGTTTTTAGCGCCTAATGAAAGGCCCTCTTTCTTTACATCCAAGTGTGATGCAAATGAAAGCCAAAGTTGACCATTGATAAGACATCGAGTATTTGCTCAAGTGCGAGCCAATCCACCCCAAGTACAACTCCAATCTCAACCATGAGCTCCAAACCCTTACAGACATCAAGACAAATGCAGCTGTCTGATAAAAGTATGAGAGTTTGTAGTTGGGCGCAACTGACTACATGATACTCGTTCAAGTCTCAAGATTGACTGATTATTCTAGCTGTAAAATTGTGATGTGAAAGACAAAGGTATACCTGATTGTATATATGTCGAAGTTAAAGTCTCATGAAACCAAAGTCTCAAAACCAATATACTCTTTACACACTTCATGCATGAGCATGTAAATTGAAGAAGCCTTATCAAGAGCCTTGAGCCTGAAATTGCCAAGCTTTATATTGTAATAAGAGACCCTCACACAGATATATTAAATCATGCATATATACATATATATATTTATAGTATATATATACTGTATATTATGCATATGGCTATGACAGCTGATCTTCTCAAGTGACCCACTTGGCGCGTGTTTGCGTATCAGCAGCAGCAGCAGCAATAACAACAACAACACTTTCATTTTCACAGCCCTGAAACAACAATGCAAGTGTCTTGTGTTGCGAGTTGCTTTGTTTAAATTTGTATTTCGTAAATATTTGTGCGAGGTTTTTTTTTTCTTCTTTACTTATTTTTTACAATTTTTTTTTCGTTGCTTTTTTAGAAAGTGCGTGCGCAATCGAAGTTTTTTTTTTGTCTTTTTTTTTTTTTTAGTTAAACAGCCGCCCAGTCAATAAATAACCGCTTCATGTCAATAAATTACGCAAAAAAAGCTTCAACTAAAACGCTGCCAACAACAGCAGCAGCAACAGCAGCAGCGACTGCAGCAGCAACAGCAGCGACTGCAACGGCAGCAGGCGAATGAACGCCGCGCCGACAATGCACTTTGCCAAGGACAGATTCATTGAATAGTGCGGCTAGATTGTGTATGAGTGCACGTATAAGTATGTGCATGAGCATGATTATGTATGCGCTATGAGTATGAGTGTAAGTGTGCATCTAAGCGAGGGTGGCTCAATAACAAGGCCAGAAATAGTAGTAGAGAAAAAAGTTTAGCCTAAAACAGCTAAGCAATGTAGTTAAAATAAAAATATGATAAGGAAAAAGTTTAAGTAGCCAAGGGATTATAAGAAACGAACTAAAAACAGTTAAGAATTGTACTTAAAAAAATGAAAAAAAAAAAAAAATGTATCACACCACATGATCTACAATACCTAAACCAGTTGAGAATTATAAAGAAAAACAATTGAAATATGAATAGAACCCAGGTACAAGCATAAATCATTGCAGTAACTGAATACCAATGCTTAAACCTGTTGAGAATTATAAAATAGGCAGCAGAAATAGAAAAAATTATGAATGACTAGCAGAAATTCAGGTTTATTATAGTAAAACCCAGTAAACTGATTGATTTATTCACACGACAACTCACTGAATGATTGAATAAGTTATTCGCTCAGCTTAAAGCAGTTAATAACTAACTGATTGATGCCTTATCTATGGAAAGTTTAAGCAAAAAATCAGCAGGAAATTAAATGAAAATAACGAAAGTATTTCGAGTTAGATGCCGTATGGTACAAAAGATTTTCGAAAATTCATCAATGGAAATAAGGACATTAATTTCCATAAAGAACATTTCTCAATTGTTATAAAGTATAAATCCGAATACATAAGAACGAAAATCATTCACAGCTAATCGAAGCTCGTTCTAAGTTCTAGAAAAACCTTATTAGACAAAATCATATTCAGAAATCGAAAAAAGTAACTTCTTCATAAACTAACACTAGCCCTAAATTCCTCTTCAAAAATAAAGAAAAAATAAAACTTAAATGTCTAGACCATCCAAACCAAAACTACCAAACATTTCAAGCCCTATTCGTATACAAAATTGATTTTCACTTATGAAAAGCCTTTCTAAAACAATTCCACCAAACATTTAAAGCCCACCTAGTTACCAATTACTCTCAGTCATATCTTATTATTTTACTTGCATATCAGAGCTGCATGCAATGTGAGGCACATCAACTCCGGCGTCTGTTTTAAAAATAATACAAATATCAGAAAACAAAAAAGTAAAAAAATAAATATTAATAAAAAAAAAAAAAAGAATACACGGCGTATGCGCTATATTGACAGTGAAATCGTAGACCCATTGGGGATTTATGTCTACAGCAAATATGTGCATATCGAAATACAAATACATAAAGATTGTATGTGCTATATATGTGGTTTAATGGCCGCTGAAACAAAGCGCAAGGTTACAGCAACAACAACAACAACAACAAGAACACAGTAACAACAGCAAGAATATAGCGAGGGGAGCTTAAGAACTCTAGGAAATGCCAACAGGCAGACAGACAGACAAGACATGGGATCGCCCAGCTGTCTATCCGTCTGTCTCTCCTTCTGTCTGTCTGACTGTCAGGGGCAAAAGCTCCACTTTGCGTTCGTGTCTGCATTTGGTTTTTAATTTTTAAATATTTGCCATAAATGCTGAAAGGCGGGGGGGCAAGGCAAAAAAAAATCATACTTCAATGCTTTGTTTTCATTCATACGGCCCACGAAATGCCAGGCACGTACTCTGCCAGAGTGTGTGTGTGTGTGTGTGTGTGTGTGTGCACTTCAAGGCTTCGCTTTTTCCAAGCATATAGCGCGTTTATATTCCGGGATTTGTCGATTTTTTCTGTCTGTTAGCTTTTGCTTATCGAGCGGCACAGCATGAATGTTTGTTTTAAAATACTTTTTTATATATATTTTTTTTAATATTTCTTTTGATTTTTAATTTCTGTTCAATATTGACAGTTGAGCTGGCAGCCCCAGCCGCAAATGTCTGCAAATGAAAAACTTTTGGAAGTTTTTCACAATTTTTGTAATCAATATGCAAATATTTTGTGCATCGCGGCGACAAATTGAAAGTTTTTTTTTTTTTTTGATGGTTAATTAAAAAACATAAATTGTCGCATAATGCAATGCATGCGAATATTTCAAAAACTTTGGCAACAACTTTTTGTCGTCTTCTTCTTTGTGAACTTGTGTGTGTGCGAGAGTGTGTGTGTGTGTGTGTGTGTTTTGTCGTTAGCGACAAGTCATCATTTGATTTTAGCTAACTGTTTGACAGACATGACGAGCAGCGTAGCGCAGCGCAGTCGACGTCGACGCTGTAAAGTGCATTTACCTTAAAGTGCAACAAACGTGTAAGCAAATGGGCGTTCAAGTAAGTGTGTGTGTGTGTATAAATGTATAAGTGTGTGTGTCTATGCGTATGGCTGTCATGCGTGGCACGTTTTTTTGTGCAATAGTATTGAATGTTTTTGACGCTGTTGTTGCTATTATTGTTGTTATTATTGCCAATGTTGTTGTTGTTGCTGTTGTTGTTGCCCCATTGCCGACTTGTTTCGTTTGACCAAGTTGAGTAGCTAAGCCTATTCAGCAGCAGCAGTTGTTCGAAAGCCTAGGCGTATGAGTAATATAATCAAATGCAACTAAAATGCAAAACAATATATTAATAAATGCAAGCGACTATGCTAAAATGGCATATATATATGTGTATAAAATACACAGTATTTTTAAAAATACTGAAACAAAACAAATGCTGAATTAAAGTCAAATAAAAGGCAACAAAACATGGCATATAATATACATTGTATTTTTAAAATACTGAAAAATTAATACATTAATAGACGAAGGACGCTGCTTATATAGTATATAGAGAACTTTTAGTCTATTTAAAATACCCCAACTAAAACCTCAGCTGAGACTGTTCATGGCAAAACATTGTGACATTAAGCAACCACAATTAAAAAACAATAAATATTAAAATATACAACACAAAAAAAAACACTAATTAAAATCATATAAGCGTATATTAAAATATCATAAGTCAAAGAAAAAAACAAAATTCATAAAATGATGATTTTTTAAAGTTTTTTTTTATGTTTCTCTAAAGTAAATTTCTGTTTAGTTTGTTGCTTTTTTTTTGGCAGCATTTACAAGTTTGGCAATTTCAAGACAAATGTAATTTGACAGTGAGTCAACGTAATGAACGGCACTTAAAAATAAAATAAGTAAAAAAATTAAAATACAAAATACAAACTCATAGCGAACAAAAAGAGACGCATAGAAAAATAATAAAATACAAAAACAAAAAAAGATTTCGGCCAAATGGCAATTGACAACTGGCAAAATGCTATTTATGGCCATAATCAATTGTGCTGCCAATTTTAAATGGATATAAAGATATATACATATATACATGTATATATGTGTGTACATTTATATGTATTCAATTATAAACAAATATATTTACAATGCATTAAAAAAATAAATTTGAAAAAAAAAATATATATATATATATAATAAACAATGCTTGCATAATTGATTTGATGTCAAACTCATTTCACAATTTTTAACATTTCAAATAATAAATGCTGCATTTAAATATTAAAACAACAGCAATGGCAATAACTAGCTGCAAGCGCTGTCCCATTAGACACACACACACTCACTCACACACAGACAAAACATTTGCAACAAGAATTCCTAATTGTGGTACAGCAACAGAGACCAAAATTAAACAAACGAAGCAAAAGATGAGCGACAGCACAACGAAGATGAAATACTCTAATAGAGAAGGAAATAATATCATCAAAATTATACTCTAATGGAAAAGGAAATTATATCATCAAAATTAAAATATAATTTTAATTGAAATAAATTGGATATTCCTAATATTGTTCATTTGTTACATATCTAAACATATCTAAAAACGCTTTACTGTCGAGATTAAAGTATCTATCTTAAAGTATCTATATTAAATGGAAGTTCTATTTTGATCATGGTAGTTAAAAAAGCAGTGAACTTTTGCACTTCAGGGCTTGAGAAAGAAAAATTTAAAAGCTTTAGAGATTCATGAAAATATTAGTGGCTACTAAACAGGGAAGAAAAAACTATTTAAAATTTATTGATCAAGTTTATATGTATATCTATTAAAAAGTCACAAATCCTCACATAAAATATGTATATATCCTTTAAGAGTATTTAAAAACAGAGCTTATGAAAGTTTTTCTTTAAAAAACCAGTTGGCTGGTTTATGTCTGACAAGCAAACAATGCGGACTGACAAAATAAACCATTAACCAAAAAAAAAATAAAAATAAAAATAACAGGAGGAGCAGCGCAGGACAATGCTACAACAACAACAACAGCAACAACTATAACATCAGCAGGAGCAGCTGCAGCTGCAGCCACAACAACAAAAGCTAGTAAAAAAGAGTTGAGAAAATTGAAAAATAAAAGTTACATTTACAGTCAAGCGAGCCAGACGACAGACGACGAGTCATAAAGTTGAATGAATGAATGAAATGTCTAGTCATTGTCATTGCGCCACGCCCCCATCTCAAACAGACTTGATCGCGTAATTAGCGCGTCTGACCCGACAAAAGTACCCAACCCAGTCTCCCCCTCTCTCTCTCACACTTCGTCTCCTCCCTCTCGCTCTCTCTCTCTCTGTCTCACTCTGTTCCGACTCTAGTCAGTCGCATAAATCAGAAACAGAGTCGCGCCCAGTTGGCCAGTTGACTCTGTGTGCGTGGTCCTTGGCCATGGCCATGTCTAGGGGCCAGGACAGGCGCCAGGATAATACGAAATGGAAATGGAAAATGATAATGAAAATGAGAATTGATAGCGTGGTGTTGCCTTTAAATATTTCATCGATTTAATGTGCATAGCTTAAGCGTTGCTACTTTTTAAGCTCGACAACATTTTAAGTCACAGTTCTCGTGTAAGCGCCCTTGGCAAAAAGTTGCCCAGGTGCTTGCCTTACCTGGCGGCGTTTGCTTCATTATTTACGAGCCGTGCGCAATCTTTTGGCGCATGCTAAGCGGCTTAAGTAAAGTGGCAGCAGCCGTGGCTCATGTTGCATGCACCCGCTGCGCCAACACAGCCGTAGCATTTCTTTAAGCCGTCCTCTTTTGTTGTCCTCTTGGGTTGCATCTTTAACCCAAACTCAAAGCCAAAGCCAGGTCGAAGTCGAAGTCGTTGCCGTTTGCCGTTGCCAAACCCAAAACTTTAAGCAGCTAACTCAAACTCCAAACTTGGCCAAGTTTTTGCTTTTGTTTTAAAACGTTCTTTTTTTTCAGTGATGTTCAATAAAATATAAACTTAAAATTGTTCAATTAAAAAACTTTTCACTTGCAGTTCGAGCTGCAGTTGAAGACGACAAACTATTCTGTCGCTGTGCTATGGAGTAGGGAATACCCTGGCTCTAAATGTCAAGTGGGGCATATTAGATTGAAGCTATGGATCATTTAAGGCTAGATCGAGGCATATTATCTCAAAGTTTAATCAGATTGAAGCTATGGATTAATTAAAATCAGAAGAATTCCTATTTGATTGACAGTTTATGAGGCATAGGACTCAATTATTTTTATCAAAATCTAAATTGAAAATCTTAAGGACTCTCTTTTTAGCTCTTACTCTTACTCTTCTGAGAATTACAGTTTGATTGGCACTGTCTTTTTTCTTCAAAGACTCTGCCAAAAACTTTCATAGTTGAATGTAGGTAGAATCACAGTTTGATAGTTATGAGCATAGCAATCCATATACTATTTATCCATCTATATATTATACAGTTTGACAGTAATTTGGACAGTTTAAAAGACATAGTCTGATCGCCACAGTTTTGGATCTATGTTTAGTTGCCTTTTACACCCCATTATTTGCCCCATGAAAAGACCATTGCAATCTATAAATTATACAGTTTGACAATAACTAATGTGCTATAGTTTAAGAGTAACAATAAAGCAATTGTCCAGCATTTCTCACTTAATTAAGTTAATTTTACTAATCAAACAATCTTAGCCTTTTTTTTGCCAAAAACAGAGTATGCTGTAGTCGAATCAAATTTTTCAGTGGAATTTTTACTTTTTCTTTTCATTGCTGTAGCTGCCTTCTTTTCAACTTTATTTTTGTAGTTTTTTTTCGGTTGTTACTTGTAAGAGTTCCAACTTGCAGCTTGCAAATGCAGGCGCATAACTGTAAATAAGTTGGCGGCTGAGGCTTTTGTGTGGCAGCAGCAACAACAAGCAAGGACAAGCCGCTCAACAAAGAGAAAGACGAGCAAACTGTGGGGGCAGCAAGGGGGGCGCGCAATGCGCTGTGGCAGAAAGGACAACGTTGTGTCTTTTGCGGTTAGCCCATTCCTATGGCTGTCTGGGCTTCCGCTCCGACTCTGGCTCCGACTCCGACTCCGACTCCGGCTCTGACTCTGTTCTGTGTCCTGTCCATGTCCTGGTCCCTGATGCTGCCGTACTTAGCATGTAAATAATGTTCACGAAAAATTATGAATGCAGCTAATTAGCTGGCAGACAAGAGCAGGAGAGCTAGAGAGCAGCAGCTACTACAACTAGTGGCAGCGTCTGCTGTGCGCTACGCGTGTTGTTGCATATTCATTATGTCATTGAACCATTAAATTGCGCTTAAATGTTGCTTTATGATGCCGCGGGGAGCATTTAACTTAAAGCGTCAACAAATCGCACAAAGTGAGTGGAGAGAGAGAGAGGGAGAGAGAGCGCGAACTAAGTGCAGAGATCATCTTTAAGCCCAGTCGAGACAAGACAACTCGCCCACCAATAGGCAACGGGGCAAAAGCTAAAATTATGCGCCATTTGCTGCGATTTATTTGTCCGTTACCCGTTGCCCGTTCCGGCACTTGAGACGAAAAAACAGAAAGATGTCCACTTGACTTACCTGCAAGAGAAAAAAAGAGCAGAAATGCAGGGTATGAATTAATAAAGAGATATTATATTAATAATTAAATATGTATATTTATTATTTATAAGAAAAAGTACAATCAAATATTTAGTACACTCAAAAGTAATATGCAAATAATTAATACAACAAAATAAAATAAAAAATTACAAAGTTTTAAATACAAAGCCTGAACATAATTCTTTTAAATAATTTATAGTTTATATAGAAAGATATGATATTTAAATATATAATTTATTCTAATAGCAATAAAAATAATAATAATAATAAAATAAATAAGGTTTAGTTATTGATATAATATTTAAAAAATACTAAAAATAATTAAAAAATAATATAATAATTTAAAAAACTTTTAAAAATATATCTTTTAAATTTTATATTTAAATTATTATTTAAAAAATTTAACAAATTAAAAAAAAATTGTCATTTTAAATAAATATGTAATTTATAGTAATTAAATCCATATAAATAAATAAACAAGAAAATGTATTTTATTACAGAATTTTTCTAAATACAAAAACATATTCAAGGAGGACTGAACAAAGGAGATTCAAGGCTTGAACTTTATTTATATCTTTACTTTTACTATATATAGAAATTTTTATATTTTTAAATATTTAAATATACATAAAATATATATAAATATGCACAACAGTTTTGCTTGTGGTTTAAGTGACCTCAAAAATCAACCAAGTTGCCGTTGTTGTTGCTTTATAATTGCAACAGATATGAAGAAGCAGAAGAAAGAGTACAAATAAACAACAACAATCACAAAAAAGGTTAAAGCAGAAGTGCTTTGCATAAATAAATAAAAAGTTCGCCTTTTGGCCATTTTTGCAAATGTCCTGCAATAATTTTTAACAGGCCGCTGACAGTTGCGGCCAACAACAACAACTACAACAGCAACAATGACAATGACAGTCGAGGTGGTAAGCTACAACAGCAAAGAAACCAAGTGAGAATGTAAGCTCAACTGACTGCATAATGCTTGCTCATGGTACAAATGAATAGCTCAAGTCGAGTAAAGTTGGTTAAAAGTCACTGTAAAACTTGGCAATGCGAGCTCTACAGCTATGATTAAAACCTGATTAAATCTTTCAAATTTTCAATATCAGTTCGTACCCATAGCAAAACATAAAGCACCAAAGCCAATATACTCCTTTCTCTAGTCGAGTAAGCGAGCATAAACGAACTGATGCTGCACATGGCCATGTTGCATGACTTTGTAAACTTGAAAGTCAGTTCGAAGTTCGAAACAAGTCGCTCCGTCGAAGTTGTTGCTCAGTGCCCGCTCCCCCTGCTCCGTTCACCGCCCACTTTTGCTATACTACCCCCTTGCGATCAACTCCCCATCCCCCACTGCCAACTGCAGCTTGTTTATGCACGCGATAAAATTGCTGTTAAGAAAACAAAACAACAACAACAACAAAACGACGAAAATTCACTCTGAAAAGAAGACAAAAAACAACAACAAAAGTCTTGCTGCTGTTGCTGCCATTGTAACTGAGCCTTAATCTTAAGGTAGCATCTGCTGACGGCTCCTCTTTTTTTATACCCTGTTTTTTTTTCTTCTTTTTTTTGGTACAGCTTCTCTCAATGGCATTTCATTGTGTGTGCATCAGAGCAGAGGCCCGACTGCGGCCCTGCCCATGGTCTTATCAGCTTATAAGTAGTAGCAAAAGGCCTAGGCCATAAATATTAACCAGCAAGTATATTATGAAATGTATACAGATATATATAGTTGTATGTGGATGCTGCATCTATATATAGACAAAGTACTTTACTTTGTGTGTGGCTTTATGGCAAATCTTACTTGCAAAAAGGAGTAACAAGCAAAGCGCATAAATATAATCTTGAATTATGTGAGAATGTCTTAAGAAAACAGATTAGCAGACCATGGAAATTGTAAAACCTATTATGTGTTTATATGAGGATTTATATAAGCTTAAGCGTGAAACTATTTATTTTAATTAAATATGTAGTATATAACAACAGAAGTCAATTTAAAATCCTGCAGCGCAGCCAACTTAACTAGTTATCCAAGTCTGCTGCAGCCAACTTAACAAGCTCATTTTCAGTGCTGACTAACGGCATAAACAAACTATCAACTATAGCTGAACAAATGCCATAATTATATTTAGCTACGCTTATCTCTAGTGTTTCCCCCACGCATGCAAATGGCATATATTTTATAGTTACTTTCTTTTCAATTTATGTTCCATTGATATGAATCTGTGGCAAATGCAATTTTTATGCGCTTTTTCATTAAATAAAACTTTATCGTAAGCCTCAAAAAAGAAAGAAAAAATACTAAAATAAAAACGAAAGTGAAGCTCGAGACGCCAACGATTCGCAATAAATGTTGCATTTTTATTATCAATTTTTTTTAGTTTTTTTGTTGTCATCAATTGAGAGGAGGGAGACACTACTGCAGCTTCAGCGGGGCATGGGGCATGTAGCAAGCGGTACTCGTCGCAAGGCACTCAAAATGACCGAAAGTGAAAGTTGCTTCGCTTTTTTTTTTTTTTGTTTTATATATATATTTTTTTTTTTAGAGTAACTAAATGCACATATGAGCAGGTCTACCTGACTGCCTACATACATATATATAAAGATAAATATATATATTAATATGTGTATGGCCTGTTAAAGATCTCTCATATCTTTAATGAATTTTGTCGCTGGGCTGCTCGAGATCGCTTTTTTTATGTTATACCCTGAAACAGTTGACAGTGAACAAAGGGTATATCTGTTTGTGTTTTTGAATATATACCATACGCAAAAAGGGGCGTGGCTGCTTAGTAATAGAGTTACATTGATCTAGCTATCTAGAAAGCCAGTCTTCATATATAGATATAT
This sequence comes from Drosophila hamatofila, assembly GCA_035045345.1. NCBI lineage: Eukaryota > Metazoa > Arthropoda > Insecta > Diptera > Drosophilidae > Drosophila > Drosophila hamatofila. Next base: position 3,646,045 of record JAWNPA010000020.1, on the reverse strand, counting down.
ATTCTTTTATACAAGTTTTGAGGTACAAGTTTGTTTTATTGATAACTTTTGCATTATTTTGTTATCGATATATATCGATACTTCCAGTTAGTTTTTAAACGCGAAAACGCAGCACCTTTAAAGGTAAACGCATCAATAAAAGTATATAAAGTAGTATATATAAATAAGATGTGTAAAGTAGTATATAATAAGTAGAATATATTAAGTAGTACATACTAGGAAGTATATATTAAGTATATATAAATTAGTATATATAATGTAGTATATATAAAGTAGTATACTGTTTTCTAATAAAATTTGAACTATTTTTAATTTTGATTTATTCTCATATTCCCTATAATATATAAGCAACAAACTTATTCAAAATACTCGACTCTTGGGACTTGTAATACTCAAAAGCCTGAGCTCAAAATTTCTTAGACTTACCACCACAAACTACAACCGACCTACATAGTACCCACCAAAAAAGTAGCCTATTTTATAAATAATTTACCAAGGGTTTCCCTTATTCAGGGTATTTTCAAGTCGTCCATTTCCTCATACATGACTTTTTTTGTACTTTTTTGCGATAGTTTATTTTTTAATTGAATCAACTGACAACTTAGTGAGGGGTTGCGCTACTCTTCTCTGCTCTTTTGTTTTTTTTTTCCAATTTTCAAACATAAAACATTTATTTTTAATTGTCGCTGGCGCCTGCAAGAAGTTCAATAAACTGTTGTTGTTACAGCTAAATTGCAACTGTTTGCTGTTGTTACTATTACTGCTGTTGTTGTACTTGTTGCTGTTGCTGTTGTGGTTGCTATTGCAATAGATACGTTGCAATTTCATTTGAACGCCGTCTTTAAAAGCGCCGCCAGGCCAAAACCAACAACAACAGCAACTAAATAAAAAGCCAACAGCGTTCATCGCAGCCAACGAAGCAGCAACGATCATTGCCAGAGCTCATTGGCCTGAAGTGTTGTTGTTGTTATTGTTGTTATTATTAATTATATCGGTGATTGGGTTGGCCATATTACAACAAAATTGTGGCGTGAGAAAGTTTTTTTTTTTTTTATAGGAGTCTTTGTGATAGTTGTTCAAGCCAAAAACAAAAGCGATGCTCTGTTAATTGACACATGAACTTCGCTGTGAATGGGGGAGTTTAGCTGACAGCAAGTTGAAGTATAATAGTTATTAGTAAATAAAGATATATTTAATTAATTGATTAAATATTTTAGCATTTTTTTTTCCTTTTTTAAATTTTTTTCTTTTTCATTTTATTAGTTTTGTATCTTCTGTTTTTTTTTTTTTTTTATTATTTAAAACAAAATAAAATTAAATTTTTATTTTCATATTTATATTTATAATTTACTTTTTATTTAATTTTTTACATTTTTTTAATTTTCTATTTTTAATTTTTAATAACAAAGCAAAATATCCTGAAGTATTCCTTGTTGCTTCAAGCAGCTTACATTAAGTCGAAGGTATATAATAGATGATATTGCCTAGCTCGAGATCTCGAAATAAACCTCTCTAAATTAAGATTTCAAACTTAACATTAATAAACTAAAGAAATGCAAATACAAAATAAACCTTCAAACGTATCTTATCAGTAGTATCAAATAGCTGATATCTAAACGCTTCTAGATAATATTTTAAGCTTCTTCTCTTTTCATTTTCATTATATTCCCAAGCATAACAGTATAAAAGTGACAAATATGTCTATAATATACAAGTTTCTGATTCAACTTTAATATAAAGAAAAATTCATTTATTTTTGTCACTTAACCTTAACAGCGACAGTTCAATTTCATTGCATTAATTTTTTAAGAGACAACTCAAGTACACTGACTTTTAAGCTATATAGCTTAACTATGCATTATAATCGCATTTCATACATATACATAAGTATCTGTGTATATATGCATATGTTTATATATGTATACTTGTATAGCCCCAACGATTATTGACACCTACTCAATCACAAGACAGCTTCTTTGACGGCATATTCAGACAGTCAGTCAGTTGGCCAATGAAGCATGCAGCCACACCCCCAATAAACGCCCACAACAAAGCTCAAATGAAGCTTAAATTTTAATCGTCACTCTCGACAGCGCAAACATTGACGATAATGTTGATGATTTTTTTGTCGCCCTGCGCTCTGTGCGGCATGCCACACGACGCTGCTGCAAGATGCCCCAAATATCCTGACATAGAGAGACAGACAGACAGACAGAGAGACATTGAGTCTGTTGCGACGTTCAAACTCATTTGGTTTTATGATTATTAGCTTGTTTAGTTCACTAGCTCAAGTACTACTATGGATGGATGGCTGGTGGGAGACAGAGACAGAGAGTGAGATTGAGAGTGAAAGATAGAGAGGGTGTGAGAAAAGTCTTCAATTTCTTTCTTTAGCTGGCGGCAAACATATTCTTTATGCTTATATAATATCTATTTAGTTGCAGTCAGCAAGTGCTTAGTTGTCTGTTGGCTGCTTGTTTGTCTCTTTGAGAAAGGGCGAGGGTGAGAGACATTTCTCTGTCACGACTGATTGCGTTGCTTTGGTGCGATAACCGTTGCCATTTGTATCGTCTCATCTTGTGCTCATAACAATTTGACGCTTCATGATTTTGATCGGTGGCGAGAGTTGGGCGTTGCATATGCTATGGCTATTGGGCTGAGAGCCAAGTTAACAACTTTTGCGTTTTGTTTAATTGAATAAGTGTTGGGTCCATGGCCAAAAACCAAATGTCAATGGCAGAGACAGAGACAGAGAGAGAAGCGGAAAGAAATATAGAGAAGGAAAAACAGATGAAAGGCAGCCCACAGCAATTAAATACACGTGTGTGTGCATATGTGTACATACATATATATATTTATGTGTATGTGAATATATATGTTGCTCACTGTTAAGGAGTGCAGACATGCTGCAGGCACTCATTGCAAGAGTGCAATTTGTATACCCTGTAATCATTAAAAATTACTAAAAACGGGTATACTTCAATTATGCAAGCAACAGACTCATTAAGGAAATATATATTATTAGAGCTGCGGCCTGAAACCATAAAAACTTGATCAGTGCTCTATGCGAACTCAGGAACTGTAAAAGCTATTAAGTTCATATTTGCCGTATAAGCTTACTTAAACCATAGCTAATAAGAACTATGACAGCTTTTAGATATCATCTCTTAAATCAACTGTCTCTTTGAACTTAAGAGCTAGCAGAGCTATTGTGTTTAAACTTAATATATAGATTTTTTACTAGTACCATAGCTAAATAAGTACTAAAATAACGTTTAAATATCAAGTCTCAAATATTACACCTATCTATACGACCTAGCACCTTAGATCAAAAAAAATTGGTTTGAGATATTATCCCACATTGTCACATCTTTCATCCGACTATTCGAACTCAGGAACTAGAAGAGCTGTTTAGCCTAAATTTGGTATATAGACTTTTTAGACTCATACCACATTAATTATTATAACAACTACTAGAAACCATCCCATGTGGTTACATCTTTCTCTTGTCTATTCGAACTCAGGAACTAGAAGAGCTATTGTGCGTAAACTTGATTTATAGTCTCTTAAATACTATATGAAAATAACAATGACAATGACAAATTTTAAATTATAATTTTATTTTTGTTACATATTTCTTTTGTCTTTTCAATTTCCGAAACTATAAAAGATCAAAAGCAAAGACTTGATTTATAGACTCTAAAATGAGAAATATCAATTCTAGAAAATAATTCATAATAATTCACAAGATTATCTAAAATATATAATTTATAGGGTATTTTTATATCGAACACTCTTCATTTATTTATTTTATTTTTATTTTTATTTCATTTTTTGGGTTAACAGAAAGCGAGCGCATGTGGCGTTGATTTGCGGATTTGCAACGGACCCCAAATTAAAGTCGGGCCCCAACAGCATGACGAGGACATAAAACGCGTTACGATTGCCTTTTTTTGGGGTTTAGGGTTTACGTATTTTTTTTTTGGTTGCATGCAACATTAGCAACAGGCACAACAATGACTGCAACTTGACTCCGCGCATTTCTTTCTGTTCAGCTTTTTTCTTCAACTTCATCCACAAAAATTTTTTTCCATGGCAATAAAAGCAAATTATTTTTACGATGAAGCAGCAAAATAAATAAATACATTCATGTTTCCGTTGTTGTTGTTGCTGCTGCTTAATGTCTGCCTTGCCAAGAGTGGGCGTGTCTGGGGCGATCATCAAGCGAACGAACAGCTACCCAAAAAATTTGTTAATCTATATGCCAAAAGATATGCAATGCCCAAAAAAGCTTATCCCCATCGAAATGAAATGTCGAGCAATGCAATTACAATTACCACTCAACGCAAACTCACACACACACACACATAAATTACGGTCTTAATAACCGGCAATTCCAATTACCACAATTACCAGAATTATATTGGCCAAAAAATAATGAAATTGCGGCTGGCATTATAATTTGCAAATTTGTTTTCTGTTTAGTCAAAATTGAATTTCAATTCATTAATGCAAACGCAATTTAATTGAGTTATCAAAAAGTTATTAGGTATTATAAATTATGAGAATAATTATAATACTTTTTGTTGTGAAGATTTTAAAACGCTTTTGAAAATTTTTTTTATTTGTATTGTTTTAGCATATTTGAATTTTTAAATATTGGAAAAATTTTGAAAGGCATTTTATGGTGAATATGGAATATGGTATGAAAAATGTGAAATATATAAATATTTTATGGTATTTATATTATTTTTATTTTGAAATAGATTTTCTAATTTTTATATTTATTTTTTTAGTATATGCGAAGTTTTGAATAAACCAAAAAGTTTTTTTTATATAAAAAACAGTGCATTTAATTTTTTTATCAAAAGTTCATATAAATAATAAAAAACAGGTCTATAAATAGATTACTATTATATAAAAAATTATTATTACATAAACCAAACAAAAAAAATCGGTTCTTTTTCATACGCTGAGAAATGACTAACTAATATAGTTTTATTATTTCATTATATATACATTTATCTATAACCATTCAATCTGCTGATCAATTTTAACCATTTAAAATGTTTCACTCGACTCTGAACCAACTTAAGCTTAGCCTATCTTGATCTCAATTAACAAAACATTTGCAATCGAGCAACGCAACAAGCAAATGATTTATGGCTGCCAGACGACAGGCAGGAGGCGCCGCACAATATCGAAATATATATGTATACACATATCTCTAATTTGTGCACACCTCCAGCCAGTAACGTCTCCCCTCTCCACCTCTCACCACACTGCAATGGCTCAATGGCTAAATGAAAATTGCAACTGTGCACCCAAAACTAATAAACAAATAAAAGCGAACATAGAAAGCATCAGGCAGAGTCACAAAAAAGGATGCAAAGCGACACAAATTGCAAATCAAATGGACACCAATACACACACACACACACACAAACACACACACACAAGCAGTTGCTGCATTTGCATGCATATTTTCAGAGATTGGGAGTATAAAATGGCAACTGAATCGTTTTAATGGATATCAAATAGGGCACAGGCAAACAAACCAACTAAAGTGAGTGCTGCCTATGAATGAACAGAGTGCGTGCGAGTGTGGGTGGCTGAATGAGTATGACTATGAGTGTGAGTGTGTGTGAGTGTGTCTGCTGCTATTGTGGAGCCTGCATCTCTGTAGCCCAAAAGAGGGAGTCGGCATTTTTCGTTTTTTTGTATTTTACAAAAATGTTTTCATATGCGAATGCGACTGCGAATACATTTCTATATATACATACATATATACTACATACACATATGTGCATATGTAGCTGCATTTGTATATGTGGAATTTTTCATTCTTGGTCTGAGAGCTGCTTTCATTTACGAGCCTCGTTTTTACTGTTGCCAGTTATGTTGTATGTTGTTTTTTTTTTTCCTCATGTTGCGTTTTTGTGTCTGGCAGCTGCTCGATGGTAACAACAACAACAACAATGGAGCCCCGCAATATTGATTGCAATTTCTGCTTGCAGCGCAACGGCAACAACTGCGCCTGCTGCTGCTGCTGCTGCTACTCCTGGGCCTGGGCCTGGGCCTCGCCTCGTTTGGCTCGCACAAAAGCCTAAATGCACACACATAAGGGCAGACAGATAAACACAACAGACACATACACACACAATACACACACATATACTATATTTATATATATATATGTATATATAAGCGCATACACTGCGGCTCTTTGCCGGCTTTGGCAACTTGAAAGGCTTCAGTTGGCTCAGCATTTTGCTCCACATGCTTCCTGCCCAGCATGTTGGCTATAAGCCAGCGACTCCTTTGGCAGTGTGTGTGTTTGTGCATGCAGCTGCTAGTGGGTGTAGCTGTATGTGTGGGTGTGAGCGTGTGTAATGGAGTTTGCCCTGGCATTGTCTGTTGGCAATGAAAATGCAACTAGAGTTGGGGGCAGATCAGAGAGAAAAAGAGGTAGATAGGACGTCAGACATGCGCTGTTGAAGGCAAGTGTGTGTGTGGGTGAGTGTGCGAGTGTGTGTGCGAGTGTGTGTGGCGTAGGCGCAGGCAGACGACAGATTAATACATATATATTTGTATAAGTACCTATATGCATACAGCAAAAGACCCAGTAGCGAAAACTAGTATTGTTAAATATAAAACTAAATAAATATAAATAATAAATAAATAATTATAAAAAATAAACAAATAAGTTTAAATAATAATAAATAATAATAATAATAATATAATAAATAAATTTAAAAAAATTAAATAGAAATATTAAATACAAAAATATAAATAATAAACAAACAAATTAAAATTAAAATTAAAATATATGAATTATCTTAATATAAAAATACATATATTTTAAAAATACAAAATTAAATTATAGTCTTAAAAATATTTACATTGATTTAAAACCATTTTTTTATATTATACATATATATTTTTATATATTTTCAATAATATAAATATATATAATGTATTTAAAAAAAAAAAAAACATATAATATATTTTTAAAATATAATATATATAATTATATATATAATAAAAATTATACATAATTAAAAAACTTTTAAAAGTGTTAACATAGGTTTAAATTTTTTTAAAACTCTAATTTAATTATAAGCAAAGAAATATATATAATTAAACTATAATTTTAAAAATGTTAACAAAAACAATTTTTCAAAATTAAAATTTAATTATATTACAGTTCAAAACACATGTTTATGGATTTACATATTTATATACTTATATAATTAAATTATAGTTTTTAAAAATATTTTTAAAAATTAGTTTTAAAAATTATAGTTTTACTAAATTGTTGTTTAAAAAAAAAATCATTACATAAATAAAAAATAAAAAACAAATATATATTTTTAAATTTTATAATATAATTTATACAACATTTCATTTCCCATTTTCTTTAGGCCTACTTATGCATGCCTTATTGGCATTACTTGCCCTTCGGCCACTATTTCCTACTGGGTACTTTGGCATATGATGTGCTTATATTAACGCACGTGTGGGCTTTACCAGCTGCAGCTGTGTGTGCCTGTGTGTGTGCGTGCGTCTGTGTGTGTGTAAGGTATGCATGCGTTTTTTGGGCAAAGATTTCATTAATAGCTTTTGCGGTCAGGTGTGGGTAGCAAGGCACAACAAAAACAACAAAAAAGAGAGTTTGATTGGGTGTGTTACGGGCCACCAGAAGGTTTCGACACTGCATAGTTTTTCTTGCTTTCATATACAACTTTTGCTGCCAGCTCTGCCCCATGGTAGAAGAATGTTTTTGCTTTAATTTGCAAATGGGTTCTGCGGCCAGGTAGGTAACTCCCGCTAGAATATCGTGCGTATTCTGCTTTATAGATATATACATATATAAATAGTAGTGCGATTGTATTCAAAGTTCTGTTCAGGAAAATAGCAGCGACGACAACAACAAAATCTACGAAATGTTTTCGCAATTCTATGCTTTGCATTCTATTCTAAGCAAAATTCGGGCATATTTTTATTGCTCAATTGAAAAAGTACTGTTTCAGCACTACTATTTTTGTGTATCAAACTGTATAAGGTTTTATAAACTTTAGCTAATAGAAAATAAATTTACTTTTCATAACTGATTCTTAATATTTAAATATTTTCTATATATTTTCTTTTCTCTCTAACTTCTATACCTCAACTTAATTTCTTGTATTTTTTTAGAAATAATTTTTCATATTCCTTAACTTATCTTACATTATTCAAAGTTCTAGAGTTTTAGAACATACATATAAGACTTCTTCAAGAATTTCTTGAATGGAACCCCTACTTTTTATACTTTGTATACACTCACCGACTACCCAACAATAATTTCTAATTATTTAACGCCAAGTGTCAACGTCTTTTTTAATGTTTCCTCAATTTGGCCGTAAATGGTCTTCAAGCCATCTGCCCTTTGACTTCTGACCGCCCCTTGAGCTCAGTTCAGTTTATTTCATGCTTCGCTGCGGCCCCTATATGCAAGCGTTTGTATATATCTTTTTTCCCAAAAACCATATAAAACCTAACCTTACACAAAAAATATATACAGTTTCTATTTATATTTATACGTCTATTTGTTGCCTGATATATTGATATATGTATAGTGAGAACCTCTATTCCAATTCTCCACACAAAACGCACAAACAAAAACAACAATTAATGTAATGTAATGGAAATTTGCTTCCGCAATAATAAAATTTTTACATTGCAGATTTTATGCTTCAAGTCTAGACGACAATTTTGGAACGTGCTCAATTAGTGTTATATGAATAACAGGCTAATACCTCCCGCTACCCCGCCGCCGATACCAGCCCCCCTTCTGCCCAGCCTATGCAAAAACAATTTGCAAAATGACATCTGGCAATGCGAGTGACGCGACGGCGAAAATAATACTATTTCATAATTTTTACTACACATATATATATTTATAAATACATATACAATATGAGCTGATATATGTATTTACTACAATATATTTTCAAGTTGTACGATATGGTTTAAATGGATTGGGCGGGCAGTTCAATACGAGTGCCTTACTCGCAGTTCTCTATAATCAACGCCAGCTAAAAACCAAAGTCGTGCGAAATTTGTTAATACTCGTAATACCACATAAAACTAGGTAGACGACTAGGGGGTATGATACAAATACAGAGGTACTAAAGCAATTGTGTCAGGAATCGGTCATTGATAACACACAAAAGCTTTAAAAACTTATTGAAACCTATCGATAATATTATCGATCAACTGCCAAATTCTTCTGCTTCAATCAACAATATGCAGGCAATATCTGTTTTGCATAGTACAAAAAGTGATATAGCATATATAACCTGTGCAAAAATATCGATTATATTATCGATTTCTTTTTCTATTTCAATAACATTATCGGTTATGCCTGATTTCTATAATGAAAGTCGATGAAGCACTCATAGCCTGTGTAAAAATATAGATGTATTTATATTATCAATCACAATATATTTTATGTCTGGCTTAAAAAATGAAAAGCTCGTTATATTATACATGATATCTGCAAAAATATCGATACATTTAGTGATATATGCTTAATTACATATTATTGATAGTGTTATAGACCCATTTTTATTCATTTGGAACTCAAAAATACAAAGACCAATGTGAATTCAGTATAGCCCATTAGTAGGTTATTTTGTTAGTCGTGCATACCCGCCAACATGCACACTGGTTAAGTATCATTTTTCACGTCGCACTTCCCAGCGCCAGCGTGGGAGAGGGCGAGAGAGAGGGCGAGGGTGAGGCAAAGATTTGCGCCTGATGGCGTCGATAAAAACAAATTCGTAGACACTTGGTAATTGTTTTTTTTTTTCATATTCCGTTTGTGTTTTTCTTACTATGTGTTGCGTTTGTTTTTGTTTCAAATGCACATTAGTACAACTACAACAACAACTATTTGCGGCGCTGAGCCCTGCGCAATTTGTTTGCAATTGAGCGCGCGCTATTCCCTAGTTGTTTACTTTTTTCTCTCCCCTCATTTTTTCAAGAAAATTCGCGAATCTCATGTATTTAGATGCAAGCAGGAAGACGACGAGAAAAGGAAGAGGAACAGTGAGAAGCAGTGTTGCCATTTTGGCCTATTTAAGGCTAGATCTAGTTCATATGAAAAGGGTAATGCTTAAAATCTTATGCTTATAGCCTTAAATCTAGCCTTTTTTTAAAACATCACTTATAAGTTGTTAATATACAAATGCACATTTATACATACACATGTACATATATGAATGTTGCTTACATCCCGATTCAGCTTTTTTTCATGCCTTTCCACGTAGATCTAGCTTTTTGTGCTCTCGAAAATATGGCAGCACTGGTGGGAAGGGGCATGGCCGTGCAGAGCCTACGCAAAGAATAGTAAAAGAGGCAATAGATTTGAAGCACACGACCGAACGCACAGCCATTCGCAACACGTGGGTGTGAAGAGAGACGGACAGGCGACATTTGAATAGAGTGCAAGTGGGAGGGAGAACGGGAGGAGTGCAGGTGAAGAGAGAAGAAGAGTGGCGCTGGGCACAGACCATGACTAATCACAACGATGGGGGCATAAATCATTTGCAGACAAAGCAGCGGGAGAAATCTTTTAGCTCTTTATGGTTGTTATTGTTGTTGCTGTTGTTGTTATTGTTACGGCTGCTCCAAACAGGAAGAGCTTTCTGCACATACACACAGCAAAAAAAAGTTTGTTTTTGCTGTAGGCAGACGAAAAAGCGGCAAAGAATAAAAAATCATAAAAACAAACGCCCAAACAAAATGAATACATAAAATAAGACTTAACCTTGACATTGAATACGGCGAATACATAAAAAGAAAATGCCGGCAAACACGTTACACATACAAGCACACACACACATATAACAGTGTGCGTTTGTGTGTGTGTGTGTATCTGCAGAGCTTAGGCATGCTCGGCAACAACAGCAACAGCAGCAGCATTGGAAGGGCGAATTAAATAAATATTAAAGAGCTGCAAACGCGCAAATCGCAAAGTCAGAAAAATGTCTAAAAACGTTTGTTTATCAAAATACAAAAATAAAAATAAAGTTGCCGCGTGTGGCGCTAAAAATAGCAAACAACAAAAATTCAGCAAAAAAACACACAAATACGCAGAAGAAATAAAAAGCGATAAAAAAATGTTTGCTTTTATGAATTAAAAAGTGCAAACGCAGAAAATAACACAAATCAGCCGGTTTTTTTCTCCATCTCTCTCTCTCTCTTTTGATAAGCAGCAAATGCAATGCATAAGCAGAAGCAGGCACAAGCTTTGCGGCGAATCTTCGAGAGCAAGGCATAGAGAGAGTAAAAGAGCGCGAGAGAGCTAGTGTGTGTGTGACATAGGCGCAGCAACTATGCGCTTGAAGCAACAAAACAGATCAAAATTAAATCAGCGAACAGACACAAAGAATATTCGAAAGCTGCGACAACAACAGCAGCAGCAAATGAGAGCCGAAAGAACAAAAATAAAAACAAATATTACGGCCTTGAAAACTGGACAAAAGCAAGCACAACAACAACACACAGCACACAAAAAAACAGCAAAGAAGAGAGCCTAAAAGAATGAAGGGAATTAGAAGTTGGTTTGTTTTTGTCTTCTTTTTTGGGGGTTGAACGAGCAACACTTGAAGAAAGGCCAGGGAAAGGGTAAACGCGGCACAGGCTCAGGCTGCGCAGATCTTTTGAAAAACAGAAGAAGTAGAAAGAGAGAAAAACAACAACTTAACAGAGCGACGCAACACATGCACGTACGCAAGCATGCCTATGTGTATGTATGTATGTATGTATGTATATGTGTGTTAAATGAGAGCAGAGCTTGGAAATCAACAAGAAATAAGAGCAAAAAGAGGGCCACAACCAAATATAAAAGCACGATCTATTTTTTTTTTTCATTCTTTTCGCTTTTATTTGTGCGCTGCTTCTTCTTCGTTCTTCTTTGTAGTCGTCATGTTGTTGTTTAACATTTGCTGCTTGTTTTGCTCGCACACCCACACACACACTAACACACATTTGTAGTTTTTATCGGACTGGAATAAATTTTAATGCGCCCAACGACGAATTCGCTTGAGAAACGGAAATATTAAAATTGGGCATAATGAAAATAAAAGTATGTATATACACACACATACACAGGTCGTGGTATGTGTGTAAGAATTTACATAGTTCTTAATATATTTCGACTGTTGAAAGATTTTCAATAAATTTTGATGATTAATTTCGCATGTGTCAGGGCAAATCTTCAATCAACGAGAAACGGCGAGGGCAAGGAGCAGGCGAATACCAAACCTTGACCCAAAGTAATGGATAAAAACACACAAACAGATAAAGCAAGCGCACAAGCGAAAGAAGAGAAACAAAATAAATAAACTGAATTCGATAAAAGTGAAACTCGTAATACAAGTACAAATATACACACATACGTACGTACGTACGTATATAAATAAATAATAAATGTGCGACCAAAAAGGAAATAACAAGCAGAATGGCAAAGCGCAAAAAAAAACGCAACGCTTGAAATTCGCAAACAGAATGCGGCGAAGCAGGCAGCATTGGAAGATCAGCGAGAGAATGAGAGTGAGCGAGCGAGAGAGCGAACGTACTGTGCAGGCGAAAGGAAGTAAAGTTGCGAGGAAAACAGAGAAAGAGAGAATGAGACATACAGCTTGGAGTCATTAAGTCTGCTTGATTTGCATAATGCAAGCGAACTTCCTTGAAAGTATTTACAAAAAACCAAAAACAAAAAATAATATATTGTGATTTATTTTAAAAGACATTTTTACAAATCATTTGAATTAATTTCAGCGATTAATCTTCTTCTTTTTTATATTTGGCAGCTGTTTTCGAGTGAGAATCGCTGTTGGAAATATCAAGGTTATAGAAGTGCAGCAATATGCCAGAAAAAAAAACAACGACAAACAAACAAACATAAACAATTGCCTTCAAACACTGTCATACAAAAAATAAGTATTAATGGAAATAGAAGAGAAATTCTAAGAAACGTAATTTTAGAACAAGTTTTTTTTTTATTGGAAATTTTCCAATATGAAATTTATGATTGGAAATGAGCCGTCAACGTTTCTAATGCAAACATTCAAGTATTCTTAAATTTAAAATTATTCTTTTTGAGACTTTGAGACTATTCTAGATTACTACAAGAGACTATTCTAGATTATTACAACTATTCCAATTTAAATTTTAAATTATTATTTAAAATAGATATTTATTTTATCTGTATTTTATATATATTCATTCGCAATTCTATTTTAAATATATACATATTTATACTAATTTCCTTAAAAAAAAAAAGACAACGATTTTTTGCCAAACATCAAATTATTTTTTTAATTGGGACAAAAACCTATTTAAAATATGTACTTTATTTTATTCATAATCGTAATTCATTTGCAGTTCTTTTTTAACTTTCTGATTATGAATGCAAACATAAAAAAAGAAAAACAAATAAATAAAAAAAAAAACATCAAACAAATATTTTAGTTTTTGTAAATAAATGAAAATAGTATAATAATATTAAAAACTGATTGTAAATATTTATTCTATTTTTATCTATATATTTCAATAAATTTTCTATACAAATTTTGTATTTGAATCACTTTAACTTTTTGTAAATAAATTAAAATAATGTTGTTCCTAACAGTAAAAATTAATTTTAAATATTTATTTTATTTTTATCTTTATTTATATTTTAAAATTATTAGTTTTTGGTAAGTAATCAGAAAAAAGTTCTTTTATTTTTTAAATAAGATAAAAATTAAATAAAATAAAAAACTTTACCTAAATATTTGTTCTATTCCAAATATATATTTCAATAAATTTTCTATCGACAATTTCAGTTTTGATAAATAAAATATAAAAATTTTAAATCAGTATTTATTTTGTTGAAAAATTATTTGATTTTATTTATCAAAATTGAATTTATCAATAGAAAATTTATTGAAGTATATATTTAGAATAGAATAAATATATTACTAATTCTATTTTTAATATACCTCAGAAATTGTTTATTTTTTTGCCTAATTTTGTCAGCTAGTGTAGACAAAATTTCTAATTTTATTTCTCACTTTTATTTCGAATTTCGAATTATTGACATTGCGCCCACATGTTGGGAAATTTTGCAAATTCAATCAAGTCAAGGGGAGTGAGAGAGAAAGAGGGAGAGGGCCTACACTCGAAGGGTAATGTGAGCATTTACTGTTAACTTACCGCACACGCTCCGAGTAGATTTCGACTTCTTTGTTCTTCTGCTGCTGCACGAGCTGCTGCTGATCGTAGCTGGCGAGCGGCTTGAAGCCGCTGATGTTGGCCAAGGCGGGCAGCTGTGGTGCTGCTGCTGGTGGTGGCTGCAACAGGCACTTGGCCAGGCCGAGACCGTTATGTTGTTGTTGTTGTTGTTGCTGCAGTAGCTGCAATTGTTGATGTTGTTGCTGCTGCTGGAAGTGCAACTGTTGCTGCTGCACGGGCGAGAGCGAGCTGTCTGCACTGGACTGCGAGGCCGAGGGCGAACTGGAACCACTGGAAGAGAGGCTTCCAGCGCGTGCACGCAAATCCAGGCCCAACACATTGTGATTGCTGTTGTTGCTGTTGTTGTTGCTCATGAGTATGTTGCTGAGGGTGGCCACAACACTGGGCTGCAAGCCAGTTGCATGATTGTTGCTATTGTTGTTGCTGTTGCCGCTGTTGCTGTTGTGTGGCAAGCCAGAGCCAATCACGCCCACATTCGGATTGGGCGTTATATTCGCCGCATTCGTGTTGATCGGCGCCAAAGCAACAACAGCTTGTTTTTGGTTGTTGTTGTTGTTGTTGTTGTTATTATTATTGTTGTTGTTGGCATTTCCATTGGCATTGCGATTTCGCTTCTTCTTCGCCTTTGCCTTTTTGTCATCATCGTCGCTGCCGCTGCCGCCGTTGCCGCCGCTGCCGATCAACGACCGCTGGAAACAAATTCCAGTCGGCGGCCATTCCAGATCCTTGCGCAAATGCCCACGTCCACACTTGCAGCTGCAATTCTTATAGACCAGATCGTAGCCCTTCTTGGTCCACAGCTGCTGCACCCGCTGCCGCTCCGACCAGCTGCGCCCTCGGGCGCTCGCCTTCAGCTGCTGCAGCACGCCCGCCTCCCACTGCTCGAAGCAATCCCGATGCATGTACTGGCCCTCGTTGCAGTTCTCATTGTTGCACACCACGCGCACATAGTCGCCGAGGCGACTCTGATCGTCCAGGGCGATGAGGGCGTCCAGTTTGGTGCATTCACCGTTAGGATAGCAGCAGCGCGTCAGCTGAACGCCGACGCTGAGCGTTTGCTGCATGGGCGCCATGTTTGTTGTGGAGAGTGGAGCGGAGTAGTGGAGAGTGGAGTTGTAGAGTTGAGGCTGCTGATGCTCCTGCTGCTGCTGTTGTTGTTGTTGTTGGAGTTGCAGTTGTTGTTGTTGCTGCTGCTGTTGAGAGTTACCGCTGCTGCTGCGACGCGGCGCCATAAATTCGCACGTGTCTAACAAATTTTTTTGCTGCTCTCAATTTTTTTTTAAATATTTTTTTAAGCCCTGCTAAGCAACTGCCTCAGCATGTTTTTTTTTTTTTTTTTTTGTTATTAAAAATTTTCGTATAAAAAGTGTACACAAAATTGCAGTCTATGTTTTTTTTTTATTGTTAATTTATTGCTAAATTTATACCTGAGCTGAGTTTACAACGCGTGTTTCTAGTATCAAAAATTTATTTTGTTTTTTACATTTTTATTTATTTTTTTTTTTTTTTTATTTAAATTTTTGCACACACGCACAAAAATTGTTTATTTGGCGGCGCCGGTTTATGTTTCTGTTTTTTTTTTTTCTTTTTACACCACACACTGTCTTTTCTGCATACTATTTATTGAGTAGGAAAATATATATATATATAAAACGTATTCGATGCCGTTTATTTATTTATTTTATTTTTATTATGTACTTCGCTGATTTTGCATTGTTTCGCTTTGCCCACTTCCAATTTTCGGTTCAAGTACGGCGAACGGAGAGCGCTGCGAAAAACACAACCAACCAGATCAAAAGCGAAAATCCAACTAAATGAAACGAACGGTACACACGAGCAGCCGAACAGTCCAGCGAACGAACAACAAACTGAAACTGAAATTCGAAGCACACACACGCATACACATAAACAATCATATAGCCGACCGGCAGAGGCAACACACGTATTCTCGCTGCTGCTGGCGCTGCTCTTGTTGTTGTTGGTGGGTGGATGGGTCGCGGACAGTTCGATGTTCGATGCATGGCTCGGCAGCGTTAGGTCCAACCACGACGCAGGCAGCGCAGTTGCAAGTTTTACTTTTGTTGTTGCTGCTGCTGCTGCTTCTGTTGCTGTTGTTGTTGCTTAGGGGTGAGTGGGTGTTGGGGTGGTTTGGTTGGCTGGTTTTCACTTTCCACCACCACCGAAAACGACGTCGCCACCTCGCTGCGGAAAATGCTTGTTTTTCATTTGAGGAAAATTTCGTACGAGTTTTGGCGCTAAAAATCGAGATGTCGGGCGGGGTGGTTTTTTGGGCATGTATTTTCCATGGGGGTTGGTTGGTGGAGCTTGAGGCACTTGAGTTAACGAGCAAGGGAGATAGCAAGAGATATTAACGAAAAGTTCTATTCAAATTCACTTTCAATGCGGCTCGAACATAACGCAAACGCAGCGCGTTTCCCCTACAACATGTTGTACTGCGATGCGCGGCGTCAGTTCGAATGTTCGACAGCGCAACAGGCGCAACATGTATGAAGGTAGTGTGTGCATGGTCGTGTATATGCTAGTGTGTGTGTGTGTGACGCAAAAAAGCCGGCAAAACAAACAACAGACTGCGTTGAATAGGGTTGTCGAGTTGCCCTGCGTTAGGAAAATAATCATGAGTCAAGAAAGTTCTGGCAGCCGAACGAACGTATTGGAAAGTAGAATATGCCATAAATTCTATTTATGTAAACAATTATTATTAGATTATCTACTCATTTGTCAACTGTATACAATTCACAATATTTATATTGTTACCTGTGCCAAAATATTTTGCCCGTCTCCTTATTGACTATCAAATGTACACACATACACAAATAGATGTGTATATGTATGTGAGTGTGTGCGTACATCTTCCCATTGAATCTACTTTGTTTCGGTTTTGACTGGAACGGGCCCCTTGCAGCCCGTCTACTGCTGACTGTGCTTCAATTTGGTATATAATCCCAAAAAACGCACACTCACACACACATATGCATTTACAATATTAGCGTATATAAGCACAAACACATAGGCAACTTAACACAATGGCACACGAACAAAAATAAAAGAGGCATTAAAAAAAGCAAGCCGAAGAAGGCATAAAACAGCAAAAGCAAAATGGAAACATGCGAGCTAAGTGCAAGGAGTATGCACTTCTCCAAATATTCTTAAAATATTGCTTAAAGAGATAAATTAGCTAAAATAAAATAAAAACTTTTGTAATTATTATGAATGAACTTACTTTCGATATATAGATTTGAGTTCATGCAGTACACAAATGTAGGGTATTTATGAATTCATTATACTGCTCTGATGCTTTTTCGCTGTTGGTGTCAGTATCGCCGCTGTTCTCTGTTGCGCTCTTCGCATCATCGACTGCTCTTCTACTTGTGTGTATGAATGCGTGTGTGTGTGTTTGCATGTACAGTATATGTATGCATACATATGTACTTATGTATGAATGTATATGTTTGGCTTGCTTATGTATGTACATACGTTTGAATTGTGCTGTTTCCCTTTTAGAGTCCTGCATGAAAATCGAAAAGCAGAGCGTGTTACGAAAAGGAGGAAAAAAAATAACAAAGGCAAAAACCAAAATAAGGGCACGTGTAGGATGAGCTTTATACTGTATGTATGTATGTATGTGTGTAAGTTTAGTGTATACATTAATGTATGTATGTACAAATAAATGTATATAGTGTATGTATATATAAGTAAATTACATACATATGTCCATATGTACTTCTGTATGTGCACGCTTATTTACATACTTTATTATGTCACTATCGATACTTTCAAGCGATATACAAATGTATGTATGTATGTATTACAGATTTTAAATGTACAAACATACATACATATGTACATATGTACATACATATTTCACATTTTTCCTTAAATCTATTATACCTTAGCTATCTAAAACAAAAACAAAATTTTAAATATGTAGTATATAGTCTTGTCCGATTTGGCGATGGAGCCACTGTACATGCATGTACGAAAATTCTTGTCGATATGCATGTACATATATACATATGTACATACAGTATGTCTATTAATTGTTTGCAAAATAGAAAAAGTCATACAATTTCAACTTTAACATCATATTTGACAAGGAAAGGCACTTTTTTTCATATATATTTATTCACAGCATTTTTTCCTTTTTTTATTCTTAGATAAAATATGTAACTTAAGTAATAAAAATAATAACAAAAACATAAAAAATTATTCAAAACAAAAAACAACAGCAAATATCAGCTGTCTATTAATTGTTTGCAAAATGCAAACATCGGTTGAAAGAAGACGGAAAAAAGCTAACGGGACATCTAAAGCGACGACGACGCGTCGCGTCTTTTTTCTCGAAACTCGAAGAATAAATAAAGGAAAAAATGCTGTGAATAAATATATATGAAAACAAGTAAGAGGGCTCTAGTCGAGACTGCT
The DNA here is from genome assembly GCA_035045345.1 of Drosophila hamatofila. Classification (NCBI taxonomy): domain Eukaryota; kingdom Metazoa; phylum Arthropoda; class Insecta; order Diptera; family Drosophilidae; genus Drosophila; species Drosophila hamatofila. The sequence continues at coordinate 3,627,316 of JAWNPA010000020.1, read as the reverse complement.
CGACTAGGAGATACCCTGAACCCTGCAAAGTACTGATTCCAACAATTCTACACTTCTTTCATGCACATATACAAAAACACATATACACACCCGTACGCATGCATCCATACGAACGCATAAACAATTGCTCTGCTAACTGCGCAGTTACTGCGCTTGGGCTGCCGTGTGGGCTATATTGTGAAAATTTGTTTGTTGAATAAATCTTTTTGTAGTGGGACTATCTTCATCAAATTTTCAGAACGTAATAATAACATTCAAATGTGTGTATATGCTAAAGCACAAGTCTCTAGTACTTGATATACGTTTTTTTCAAATTTAGGGCGAAGGGGGCGTGGCATCCAAAATCTGTAAACAACAAAATCTTTGTATTCATCACATAAATCTACACAGTAAATCTGAAGTCTCTAGCTCTAACAGTATTCAAACTAGGCTTTAAAAACAAAGTCAGATTTTCGATTGTTATCGATAAAAAAGAAATGGGATGAGTTATCGAAAAAATATGATAAACTCGTACTGCGTATGGTATACACGAGTATACATGTAAAATTTCAAGTGTCTAGCACTTGTAGTTTAGGAGATCTCTGCGTTAGTACGGACGGACGGACGGACGGACGGACGGACGGACGGACGGACGGACGGACGGTCGGACGGACGGACGGTCGGACGGACGGACGGACGGACAGACGGACATGGCTAGATCAACTCAGCTCGTCATACTGATCAAGAATATATATACTTTATGGGGTCTGCCACGTCTCCTTCTGCCTGTTACATACATTTTCACAAAAACATTATACCCTGATTTCCCATTTTCAATGGGTTCAGGGTATAAAAAGTGCCTTTCCTTGTCAAATATGATGTTAAAGTTGAAATTGTATGACTTTTTCTATTTTGCAAACAATTAATAGACATACTGTATGTATGTACAAACATATTTATTTAAGAACATATGTACATATGAATATTTTTATGTAAGTATGTATGTAAATATGTATATACATTCACGTACGTATGTACGTACTTGTATGTACTATCGATACTCTATCGTTGTCATATACAGATGCATACGGCTTGGTATGCATACATACATACATACGTTTTTATATATGTATCTACATACAGATATATGTACATATATACTTACATACATACATATGTATGTACATATGTATGTATGAATATTCAAACTCTCATCATCTGCTTGAAAGTGAAAACTGTTTTCATACAGCAATTATTAAAATGATTTATAAACTGTATATACACACTCACATATGTATGTATATACATACATATATGTATGTATGTGTACGAATATTAAATATATCGATAACGTTACCAATTTCGATAGTTCTGCAGCTGTGTTGCTCGCACGTGTTGTGAAAAATGTAAGCAAAAAGTAGATCAAATGAAAACACACATATTCATACATACAGACAAACATACATACATACATACAATGTGGATATACTTGTTTGCATGTGTGTTTAAGATTCTTATAGGATTCGATAACGAAGGAAGGACTTGGCATAAAGTCAAGGCCTTGGTCGCGTCCAACTGGCAAAGTCAAAAACTGCGTAGTTTTTGGGCCACCTTTTGTGCCTGCCTGCCTGGCTGTCTACCTGCAAGTGTGTGTGAGCTTGTGAGTGTGTGTGTGTGTGTGTGTGAGGGGTAGCTGCTCTGCTCTGCTCTGATATAATAATTAAGTCAGGTAGGCAGATCGCAGCCATTGCGTAATAAGTTCGACAGTGTGAATGGGTGAGCGAACATGTGTGAATTTGTGTGCGTGTGTGTGAATGTGTGTGTATGCTTGTTGTTATTCTAGCTGGAAGGATCGAGGCGTAAAGAATAAGCGCGCGCGACAGAGGGAGAGAGAGAGAGACATTGGGTGAGAACAAAGAATAAGGCGTCAGCGGAGGAAGTTGGAATTGAACTAGTTTGCGTTGCTTTGCTTTGTGTGTTCTTTTCTTTTCTTGTTTTCTCCTTTATTATTGTTTTCTTTACTTATTATTTTATTGTGTGCGCCTCTGCGCTGACCTAATTTTAATGACCAGCAAAATGAAACTGGGGGATCGCAGCGCAGCAAGAATTTTGCAGCCCTGCGGCTGGGACCATAATTCAGCTTCAGCTTCAGCTTTGGCGACGTCGACGTCGACGACGACACGCATCAACTTTAATTTTCATAATTAATGGCAAGTAAAGGCTGCTGAAGTCGTAGCCCCTGGACATGGGCATGGTCTGGGTTGCCATAAATAAATGTCGGTCTAAACATCGTCTTTTGACACCCAGCATGAAGACTTCCAAGACCAAGACCTTCCTTCCAAGACTTCCTGTTTTGCGTGTGAGAAAGCGTGTCGATATTTGGTGCCGAAGGAAACATTGCGGCTAAGACGCAAATAAACCTGCAAGTACAGTGAAAGCTCAGCGAATGGACAGCTAATGTCTTAATATACAATTTATGGTGTTTTGTCTACTTGAGACTTATAGAGTAAAACTCTACGGAACTCGAATATTTCAGTCAACTTACTTTTCTTGCAATAAAAGTGAAAGATTTTTGATAATTAAGATAATATTGAATAATGGATTTTGTATACATACGTTTCGTATTTGTAAATTAAGAAAAAAAAACTAAATTAAAATACATTTAGTCTTTTAGTTATATATATATATTTTTTTTTTGCTAACAAAATTCCATGTTATTTGTTTTACTAAATAACTCTTTTTGAGTTTAAATTTTTCTAATACCAATATATACTGTGTATATACAATATATTTGTACCAATACACATCAATATATATATAAATATACCTCTCATTTGAGCTCTAATATTTCTAATTTTGCACCAATATCCTTGATGTTATTTCTATATCTTCCATTTATTCCTTTTAAGTTTATCTTCTTTTTTTTTTTGCAAACAAAAAATTCTTGATATGCTAAAAAAAAGTATTATAATAGATATAAATATATTATATTATTATAATATATTTCTTTTATTATTAATTATAGAAGACTTTAAGATGTTATATAGATGTAAAATTAAAAAAAAAATTTAAATTCTCTAAAACTTAATACAAAAATGGAAAACAAAATTAAATTGAAGAGTTTTTTAATATTTATAAAAACATATATAAGAATTAAAAATGATAAAGTTTTGTTATAAAAATAGAATAAAGTATTTTTCATTCCAAATCATATCATATATTCTTCACATCTGTTGTAACTCTAGAACGAGATGTATTTTATTAGTTCTTCTTCTTCTTTTATGGATTTCACTGTACTCTCACTTTAAAATTGATGCATGCAAAAATCAAGTTCGCATTAAGTTGGCAGTGGTAGCGGCCGCAACACCCTTCGACCCCTACCGCTCCCAGCTGCGGCTATCGAGGGTGTGTCAGTGGTACACAGCAGATGCACAGATCCCCATATACCCTATACATATACATATATATATCTATGTATATGTGTATATGTGTGCGTTTGGCTGGGTATTATTTGTAATTACCCATACTCCCGCATTTATCCAATCGGAAGCGGCTTTGAAACCCAAAATAGGGTTTGAAATTTTTCATGCTGGCATGACAACCACTGTCCACAGTCGAGTACATAACGCCACAAATGTATATATAACAAATGTATATATATATATATATATATATATGTAAATATCTGGTATATATGGTATATACATATATAGACACGCTCTTTATGAGTCCAGCTGTGCCCGAAGGGTGCCGTTATTTCGTTTTGCCAAAAATAACTCAAACTCCATTTTGTTTTACACTTTGTGTTTTCTTTTTTGGTTTGGCACAGCTCTTGGGACGTGGGCGTTAATGTGGGCGTGGGTCGCCCTCCTCTTATTAAATCTGCTTGAGCATTGAAGTATCTGTCTCTCTACCTCTTCCCCCTCTCGCTCTTACATATGTAAACGAAATGAAGTCAGCGTTTCCAATTGAAAATGGCCTAAAAACCAACATTTCAACTATTCCATTTGCAGTTCTTTCTGATTTTGGAGTATATTATATAGAATAGTATATAGAATATATATATGTATTTAATTTTATACTATTTCACTTGCAGTGGTTTCTGATTTTGGAGTTAGTATATAGAAAGGTATATAGAATAAATATATGGATTATATTTTATACATACCGAGTATATTCTCTTATATTTGAGCATTGCTTGCTTACTTCAACACACGATATCTTGATAAAAAGAAATACTTCTAAAGCTGAAAATATATTTTGTAATACAGAAATGAAGAGATTTCAAAAATCGTAAGGTTAACAGCAATAAAAATTCCGCGAGTATTATAAAAGCCCAAAATATGTCCAATCAATGTTACATGTATGAATATGCTAAGGAATGTGATAATTTCTGAGTCCGAAAAGGATGCAGGCTTCGAATATTTTCCAGAAAACATTTTTTTTGCATAATGTAATAAGCAAATATACATTATATAATACATTATACAAAAAAAAAAATATATTTTCTGGAAAATATTCGAATATTAAATAAAGATAAATATTACTTTTTATAAAAAAAACTAAATAACTTTCTGTACCACAATATGTTTTTTGGTTTAAAAATCTCTTTTTGGTTTTAGTATCTTAGTTTTCTTATTAATATTTTCCACTATGTAATACTTATCTGCAATTTCTTACCAAAATATCAATTTATGTAATATTTCTTATTTTTTAAAGATTTACCTTAGCAAATCTTGATTTTTTGTATGGATCTGAAAGTTGTCATTAAATATTATTTGTTTAACTTTTTATTAATTTTTTTTTCTTTTTCCAGATAGATAATCTATTAAAGTCTATAAGCCACATCTAAAAATATTAAAAATATTCTTATTATTATTTATCTGTTTTTCTACCCACAATAAAAGGTACGAAGGCATACCCATATACATGTATGTATATGTATATATAAGTATCTATATACATATGTATATGTATAGCATATCTCATTTTCTATGTATGTGTGTTTGTGTGTGTGAAAGCAGAAAGTGAAAGTGAGCGAGATAGCTAGATAGAGCTAAAATTTCATTTGTCCTTTGTGCCAGCATATAACGAAAGCGAGAGAGTGCGCGCGCGGGAGAGAGATAGAAAGAGAGAGCGAGGAGAAGGCGTAAGTGGGAGAGGGAGGACGAGAGAGAGCGAGCATTAGCAGGGACAAGGACAAGGACAAGGAGACGAAGATTTTGAGGCGCACGCACTTTTCGGCTCACTTGTTTCGGGGTTATTTTTTCTACACTAATACAAAAGAGAGCGTAAATATATTTATACAAATATAAGTAAAAATGTATGCATGTATATGTTTACATCTATATAAATACTAACTGAAATAAGCGTAGTAGGGCAACGAAGTGTATTACATATACATACATACAAATATGTATATCCTCTTCTAAGTATGGTTAAATTTTTCCTTCAGTGCCTACACCTAGCTAACTCCGCCCACACAATTGTGGAAACATCTCTAATATGGCTGAACATCCAGGTAGACGGATAAAAATTCCGTTAATAATGAATATTTCTAGATGGTTGTAAATAAAGGTAGATGGATCTAAAGTATGGGTAAATAAGATAAAAATGAATAAAACTCGTGAAACATTTAATGTAACTCTCATATATCGATAAATTAAAAAAAAAATTGAGTGGGGAGACTCAGTATGTGTCTATTAAAAAAAATGTACTAGGAATAAAATTAAACTCGTTGAAAATATGATAATACTTAAACTATAATGAAAATTAGTACACATTTTCACTCGAGTTTCCAAACATTACAGACTGCCCTCTATGCTTTCGAGTATATATATTTACATCTGAAAGATAAATACCTATCCTAAAGATATCTTAGATCAATAGATCTCTATTGATCAATTGATTAAAAATCTATTCATTTACAGATAACTCTAAAAATATTATTTAAGGCAATTTTTTTTTTATTATTTTATTTTTATTTTATTCTAGAACTGTAATCAAAAAGTGTCGCAGGTGCATTAAATATCCAATTACCATGAATGAGTGCTAATTATGTGAGCATATAGCAAATGTATATAATTCATACAAAACTAATTCAACTAACATATTTTCAAATCATTTCGATTACTTCTCAAAGTTTTCGAATATGCTCATTTGTTGTACGAATGTCATCAACGAAAATGCAAATTTTGCCACCTATAAAATATTGGAAAACTTTATTTCTCACTTTAAAAACATTAATTTCATAATATCTCACCTGAATATTAATGTTCAGGCATATGGGAAAGACCCCGCCGCCAAGAAATATAATCGGCTGCTGTACCTTATGTATGAAATAGACCAGAGCCGACTTATAAGGACGACTGGATCCCATCCAGTGCGAATGAAATATGGCTAAGGCTAAATTTTCACAATCCTCAACAATCAGATCGCAAGTGAACGAGAATGGAAAAGTTTGAAACAAGCTAGCCGTCATATATATAGCTGTAGTAATGCCCGATATCAAGTCAGCAAATGAAACCAAATGAATCAGAGTCGAAGCCAGCACCAAGGATACCGTCGCATATTGAACAAACATCGTGCGAGAAATCAGAGGACGCATGTTCTCGCAGTAGCTGAAGAGAATAAGATATATATTAGTAGATAGATATAGATATAGATATATAGATATATAGATATATAGATATATAGATATATAGATATATAGATATATAGATATATAGATATATAGATATATAGATATATAGATATATAGATATATAGATATATAGATATATAGATATATAGATATAGATATAGATACTCACTCCAAAATAAGCTTATGATCCTTGATGCATAGCACTAGTTCCTCGTAGTTCTCATCTTCAGTCATATCAGTCTGCTTGCGCAATCGCTCAACCCTCGCGTGGAGCCACTTGATATAGGCTCTTACAGTTAACCCGAATATCAAAGGAGTAGCATCCAGTGCCAAGGTGGCATAGATAGCGAATACCTGTAGGAAATATTCCAAGATCGAGGCGATCCACAAGCTGCGAGTACCGTCACGCCAGTCCACAAAGGGATTATATAAGTTCAATGGCGGTATACCCGTCGAGATGGCATAGGCCAAGTTGAGAGAAGTTGGTATAAAGTATATCACGTGATATAAACAAATTATATAATTGCAGCGAGTCACCAATTTGTGGACTTCGACTCTTTCTTCATATGTTACGCAACGTCTGCTCATCACGTCCAACAGATCCTTGGCCTTGTCCACGCGCCATCTATTCAGGAGCATTATTGTCGACTTGATCGTGTAGGCGGGTGCATTGAAAAACACTTCCAGAGAAGTGAATAGAGTATCTGCATGTGAGATATCTATGGTCCACATCAGAGATTGTACAAATAGAACAGGAACATATAGAGTAAAGGCAACGACCAAACCCGTCCAAACTCTATAAAGCTGTTTTTTCATATAGTTGTAAGACGCGGTCGAGCCCCAGCCCAAATTTCTTAACATGTAGTCCAAATATTTGTAGGCGTGGCGGGAGTGAAAGAGATTCCCTCCATCTGCTTCTCGAAGATATTTAAATTTCATTTTTCCACAAAACTTTTCACAACAATCAAAGCTCAAGTAAACTGACGAAATCTAAGTGGAAATAGCTTTATATATAGCTCTATAGACCAATTAAATATTCTAGATTTTTGCTTTGTCCAAGTCATTGAGAGAATATTTAATCTACGGCTGAAAAGAAAAGTTACTGTTTTTTCTGAATGGGCGTATCACCAACTAAAGAAATCCAATCAAATTCTTAAAAAGAATCTGGCAAATTTCTCACAGTCAAAATCGAAGTTGAAATAATATAAGATTTGCGCTAAGGAAACGTCGGAATGGAACGGAATATTGGAATAGAATTGCAGCGTTGCATTTAGGTGCTTTATGGGCTTTATTGTACAAGCATTGTTTCTTTTCGATAAATATATGGCGCGAAAAAATTCCAAATTTCTGCCAGTCAATTGTTTACCTAAAGTTAATCAATCAGTAGGTTAACTAATCAGTCGATAAGGTAATCTATCAATTAGCTAATTAGTTAATTTGTGAGCCAGCTAGTAAAGTTTGCTTATTTACTAGCTCATTCATCAGTCAATCAATCAGTCAGCTAGCTACAATAGTAAACTTTCCTATATATGTAGCTATACGTATGTATGTATATATATTATCAATAATTACACAATCATGTATTTCATTTTAGATATTTATTGAACAAACAAAGTGCATTACATATGTTTATAATTAAAAAAAAATCTATTTTGTAGTGCATTTTCCATATGATTTATAATTCAAGTAAATATATTTAATTCCGAATTTTCAAACTCGGTTCATCCAATAACTTAGCGGTCAAAGTTTTCAAATACGCTCATCTGTTGCACAAATGTTGTCAAAGAAAATGCAAATTTGGCCACCTTAAGAGAGATAAAATAATAATCAATCTAAGCAAATATATATTGAATATATATTAACTTACTTGAATATTTACGTTCAGGCATATGGGGAATACGCCGCCACCTAGAAATCGGATTGGTTGCTGGGACCGGTGAATGAAATATTTAAGGGTCGAAGTGTAGGCGCCAGTCGCACCGATCCAATTCGAATGAAATATGGCCATCGATAGTAGTTCACAGTCCTCAACAATCTGTTCGCAGATATACGAAAATGGGAAAGTTTGAAATAAACTGGAGACCATATAAATAGTGGTTGTAATGCCCGAGACCATATCAGCAAAAGTCACCAAATGAACGAGTGATGAAGCCATCACCAAGGAGGCTGTGGCATACTGCACAAACATGGCGCGAGAGATCAAAGGACGCATGTTCTCACTGTACCTAAAGGAATGAAGGATTGAGACTTGAAAATTTAGGATTTGAGATAGAAGATTGAAAACTGAAGATGGAAGATTGATGACTGAGGATAGAATATGGAAGTTTGATGTCTGAAGATTGAAGACTGTAGATTATAGATTAACCATTGAAGGTTTCAGATTGAAGCTCAATGATTGAATATTGAAGATTTACAATTAAAGATCATAGACTTAAGATGGAACATTGAAGGATGCGGATGGAAGTTTGAATACCGAAGATTGAAGACTGTAGATTGAAGATTGTAGATTGTATATTGTAGATTGAAGATTGTTGATGAAACATTGATAGTTGAAGATTAAGGATTAAAGATTGAAAATGGAAAACAGAGGATTGAAAATGGAAGATGAATGATGAAAAATAATGATTGCAGATTGATGAAGAGTTGAAATTGAAAATTGAATATTGAAGATATAATATTGAAGAAGATAAAAGATTGATGACTGAAGAATGAGAATCGAAGATAAAAAAGTGAGGTAGCAGATTGGTGATTTAATATTGAAGATTGAGGATTGAAAAATTAATTATACTGAGAAAAAAGATTGAAGGTTGAAGTTATACTCATAAATACGAGGATTGCTTGCAAAATCTCAAAATTCTCTATTTGTCAAGTAGCTATATTTTGGCAACAAACGTGAATGAGTATAATCAGTTGTCATTCTGAAGCTTCCCTCGTATATACAATATACATATTATCATATTCGCTTTTAACTCACTCCACAATAAGCTGATGATCCTTGATGCATAGAACAAGTTCCTGGTAGTTCTCATCCTCAGTCATTTTAGGATTATTTCGCAATCTTTCGATCCGCTCGTTCAACCATTGTGTGTAGGACCGCACAGTTAGGCCGAATATCAAAGGTGTAGTATCCATTACCATGAAGGCATGAATCGCAAACATCTGTAAGAAATATTCGCAAAGTGCTGCGATCCACAAGCTGAGCGTATCCTTATGCCAGTCCACAAATGGATTATACAAATTGAGAGGCGGGAATCCCTGAGAGACGCTATAGAATAGATTCAGGGATGTGGGTATAGTGTATATCACCCGATATACAAGGGTTACATAATTGCAGCTAACGGCCAATTGATGAACTTTCACCCGTTCTTCGTAGGTCACACAACGTTCGCTCATCACGTCCAATAGATCCTTGGCCTTGTCCACGCGCCATCTATTATGAAGCATTATGGCCGACTTGATCGTATAGGAGGGGGCATTGAAGAACACCTCGAGCGTGGTGAATAGCGTATCGGCATGGGAGATATCTATGGTCCACATTAGTGACTGTACGAATAGAACGGGAACATATAGAGTGAAGGCGACGATTAAGCCCGTATACAATCTATAGAGTCGCCGACTGATATAGCCAAGTCCCTCGGTTGAGCTCCAGCCCATGTAGACCATAATATCCTCGGCATATTTGAAGGACTCACGTGCTTTAAGCAGATTTTCTCCGTCTGGTTCCCTGATATATTTGAAAATCATTGTTAGAGTTAAATCTCTCTATTCACAATATTCGCAGTTCACAATTATCCGCAACTGAAGTGAGTTCCTTGATATATCTTTATTTATACCTTTTTCGCGCCTGGCACTAATTCCCACCAGAGAGCATTTTCTTTTCAAAGTATAGAAAACTTAAGAAAACTTGTCCTTATTAGTTATTCAGCAAATAGTAAATTCCTTATATTATATTTATGATTTTACAATTCAAAGTTGGGCTAATTATTTTTTCTTTATTTTATTCCTTGACAAGTTTATAGTAATTAAAATTTTTTTATTAGTTCTCTGTTCAAGGGTTGAGGAACTAAGTTCAAGGAATTTAATTAGCTGAGATATTTGCACGAAATATTGAATATTTCATACAAATAAATAATAAATTATGCGTTTATACACTGCGAAAAATTTGTATTTTATGTGACGTACGGAGTACACTGAACAAATCGACAAATTATAACCTCAAACAAAGTTTACCAAACTATCGCCAGTCGAACTGGTTCAAACTGTACCTGAAAACGAGTCAAAAATACATAAATAAATCTAAATAAGTATATGTGTGCATACATATGTATGTTTGTTAGTGTGCATGTCCTAAAACCGTAATACATAGAACACATCACAATAACACTTAAAAGTCAAGAAATTTATAGGCCTTTACTTTTACACAGCAGCAAACGAAATCTGCTTTTCTTTTATAACTGTTATACACGCGTAGCCAAAGTGTCATACAATTCATCACAGATGATGTTTAGCGCTTGCAGTGAGACCAACTCAAAGCGAATGCGTGTGGGTGGCTTTTGCACAAACACACACTCACACATGCACATGTACATATTACATATGTACGTAAATACATACATATACATATACATATACATATACATATAAATATGTAGGTACATATTTAAAAACTGAATTTACACTAACACGCTGACCTTCAACATTATTTTGGCGGCAGTGGTAAAGACAGACGAACGAACACAGCAACAACTAAAAAAATTGGCAAACGGCGTAAAGGAAGTATGGCAAAAGCCAAAAATGCATACACACAGACATGCACATAAGCACAGAAAAACATGTGCATTATGCATGCACACACACAGCTGCATAATCATATGGCTGCATTTGTGTGCGTGCGATTTTATAACATAAAATTGAAATTTGCTGCATGAAAACGAAATTTGCTGCAAAACGAACGAAGCGTTTGGTTTGATGGCGGCCACATTGACTGCGACTGCGGCAGAGGCAGCGACAGCGACAGTAACTGCGACTGCCGCCGCAGTTGCAGTTGGGTTTGAGGCATGCGCGCGCATTGCAAATGTTAGGAGCCGGCCGTGCCGAGCATGCAACACAACTCCAACATAATGCCGACGTCGACGTTGGCAGCAGCCGCGCAGTCGCTGCTGTCAGTCGGTTTTCAAGTGCAAGTCCAAGGGCAACTTCGTGCAATTGCAGCGGGAATGGAATGCGACGGCTGACGCTGCGTTGGCGTCGCTGCCTTCCAGAACCTGCTGTCTGCTGCCTGCGCTCCAGACCTTGAAAGCAACTTCGTGTTGCGTTCGTTTCACACTCCGTTTATATGTGTGTGTATATACATATGCAAGCATATGTATGTTTGTATGCGTATATATACTCTCACTACCAACAGCATGCTCACTCTCGCACACACACACGCAAACTCACTTGCCTACTTGCACTCTCTATTGCTTCTTGCATTCGTGTTGGTTTTGCACATTTTCTGTTTTATCGCCATTTCTATGGCTCTTTTTCGCAATACCAAGGACTGCACGAACTGCTGCCGGCTGCTGGCTGCGACAATGAAGACGAAGGATGAGGTGCGCGCTGTATAATGCTGGTTGATTTTTTTCTCTCTTTTTTTCGAGTGGGCAGCAGCATAGAACAAGCCTCTGCCGCCGCCACCGTCGCCGCCGTCGCTGCTGCCACAGCCCGCTGCTGTTATTGGTCTCTTCTTCTTTTGCTGCTGCTGCTTCTACCACTTCTTTTTTTTTTGTTGCTCTTCGCTCTGCTGTCCAGTTTTTGACATTTCGCCCACTTTTTCCTGTTCTTCCGGTTTTTGTTTTGTCTGCTTTCCTGTTTTCGACCCATAATCCTGTCTCTGTCCGCCCGCCTGCCTCTCTCTGCCAGCCGGTCAGCCTTTCAGCCTGCTTATGTAATGCCAAAAACGTGTTCTCTGCTTCGGGCTTTATCACAATGTTTTCTTCTATGTACGAATCGAAATTTAATCAATTTTATCACTTGTTCTCATCTTCGTTTTGTTCGGCGCGTTTTTCATGGGCAAAAAAAAAAAAAAGAGTTGAGGAGTGTGAAAGAGCTCAAGATATTTTTGTTATATAGCTGTTATACAGATATATGTACATATATTCCATGGAGTTTCGTAGAGTACAGCTTCACATGTCTGCATTATATACAAGTATAAAAGACTTTTTAGCTGTCAAAAATTAGTTATGTTTTAAGATTTATTTTTGTATAGTAGACCATTCAAATTTAGTCTCTTGCTTCTGCTTCGAATGCTAGAAGAAAAATATAAATAATAATAATAAATAAAAAAAAGTATATTTTGGCTAAGTAAAAATTTGATCATTATTAGCTGCTAAAAATATTATTCTTATTTTTAACAATTTATATTTAGTGCAATTATTTATAATTTAAATATTATTTTTAATACCTATTATTATTATTGAGCAATATTTTTTGTTAGCATATAGGATAAGTTTTAAGAACTTACAAGAGTTGATATATTATTAAATTTAAATATCTATATTTTCAAGAAATTATGTTTCTTAAAAATAAAAAAAAAATTATAAAATTAAAATAATGAAAAGTAAAATTTTTATATATTTAATAAACTGTACAACTATTGGTTATTAAATACAATCAATTATTATTATTATTATTTTTTAAATTTTATTTTTGTTCTTTTTTATTTCATTTTTTTTTTCAATTATAATTTTTCAATTATGCTTTTAATGAAAATTTGCAAATATTTATTTTATATTTTTTACTGTTAAATTATATGCATTAGACAGAAGCTAATGAGATGGTTATAACTTTCTATGTATACGCACCCCATATAGTGTGAAGTATGAAAGAGTTTCGATCTCAATGTAAAGATCCACAAAGATTAAAGTCTAGAAAAAAATCGATTTACCTACATATTGTATATGTTATTGCTTACCCGGAAAATTGTCAGACTATCGTCTATTATAAATAGTGTAGTGTATATAGTATATAGATAGTATAGTATGAATTGAATTGAAAATGAATTCCTGGTTTCTATATCAGCTCTAACTGTAATATTCTTATATTTGTGTATTGTATCCCATTCTAAGCTTTTCACTTACAGACATATATGTACACATACACACATACATACCTATATACATACATAGAGATACACACATACGCATACATAAAGATATCAAAGAATTTGAAATTTCTAGAGTTATTTGAGCATGGTTCTCCGTTTGGCCATTATCTATGCCAACGACATTCGCCTGCCCCATAAAAAGATTGCCTCAATAAAGGAGTTGCCAGCAGAGAGAAATAAAAAACGCACTCATCGTGGTGGCGAAAATGTTAGCCAAAAGCCGTGGGCCATAAATAAACCTCAATCGCAGCGAACTCGCTCCACCGAGCCTCTCCAATGCCAACTCCAACTCAAACTCCAAGATCAAATGTGCGCATAAAGCATTCAAACATGCCTGACAACAAAAGGGCTGCGGCCCTCCCCCCTCCCCCCTTCCACCTTCCTCCTTCCAGCTCCCCGGGCACCTTCTACTCCTACCAGTTTGTGGCAAGCGGGCGGCTCTCGCTGCGCAGTCGCTGTTGCAGCAACCACCAATGTCAGCAGCTCCGCCTCGACCATGCCTACCGCCCGTCCGCCCGCCCGCCGCCTCCTTCGTCCATACGCAATACGCGTGTCGCTCTCTCGACCAAAAGCCCAGCCCCGCGGGCCAAACTTGCCACATGCAACAACAGCAACAGCGGCAGCAACTTTCCACGTTCTTGATCGTGAATTTTCTATGCTACTGGGCCTTGAAACCTTGAAAAAAAAAACGAGAAGAAGAAGACGAAGAAGTAAGAAATTTTTGTACACATCAGCAGGAGGAGGGCGGCATGTTGTCCAAGGGGGGCGCGCCGTGTGGGTGTGGCTGGAGTTTGGCGCAGCAGCTTTGCCGCATTACGTCAGTGCTGCAAGTAAAAGGGAAACTTGGACTCCATCCAATGCGGAGTTTTAATGTCACTTTGCCAGAGCCAAAGCTACAGCTACATAGATACAAATACACAGATACACACACACACACACACACACACACACACAGATACAGATACAGATACAGAGATACTTGAGTTACTTGCCAGACACACATACACACATATATATCTATGCTTTGCTGTCGTTTTTCTTAGGCAGTTCTTTTTGCTGTGCCTCTTCTTATGCTCTCCTCCTTCCCCGCTCATTCTCCTAACCCCCTCTCTCCACTTCTTGCCTCTCTCCCTGACTTACGCCTGCTTTGCTGCACATTTGTTTGGCTTCGTCGCGGAGTTTGGCCAAGACTTTGACTCTGGCTTGGCCGAGGTCGCGTCTGTGTGTGTGTGTGTGTGTGTGTGTGTGTGTGCGTTTGGGCCAAGGTGTTTCATGTTGTTAATGGCCCTATGCGGTTTAGCTGACCCGCCTTCGCCCACACCCCATTTCCTGCGCATTTTCCATGCCTATCTGAGTCCCTTATTGTGTGTGTGAGTTTTTCTTTCGTTTTTCAGCAGCTTTTGCCAATTTGCGTTTTATTTTCCACACACACAGAAAAGGGAAATCGAAATTATGGCCAAGCTGTTTGGTCCTGTTTGCTGCTACTGCGCAGCTCCATAATAGATTCGGATTTCAGTTATTTGTTTTGTATTTTGTTTTTTTTGTTTTTTTGTGGTCGCCTTAGTGAGTCATCACTGTGGTTAGAGTTGCTCTCGCCCGAAATGGCTTTGTTTTGGGGCTCGTGCTGCGGCATAACTTAATTTAGCTGTGAATCAGAAAAATTGTTAGGGTAATATCAATATATAATCTACAATATATTATATATAGATAGATATGGGCGAAGAACAAATGGTAGTTCATAAGTAGAGACAGCTACAGAAAGTTATGTACGAAACGGAGATTATATAGGGATTATATTTTACAGATTTAATCTACATAAACTAAAGAAAATTATGTACTAAAGGGTATATATGTATATAGGGGTTATATTTTTTAGATTTAGCCTACGAATTTGGTATGAAAAACTTGAAGAGATGAGTTAAGCATAGTAAATATTTTATAGATATTCTTTAAGTGAGGAGGTTGCTTGAAATTTCAGTTAAGAATGTGAAAAATAATATATAAAAAAATTAAATAAAAACTAAACAAAATTTGTGAAAAAATTTCAAATTGTTCAATATTCAAAATAAATTTTGAAAAAAAAAGACTTAAAAATAAATGAAAAATTTCGATATTCGATATTTATATATAAATTTATATAATCCATATTTCGATATTTTGATTAAATAAAATATATCAATATTTTGTATATATTTACAAATGCATATTATTGAAAAAGAGAAAGGGTATATCAGTCAAATAAAATGGTATATATTTATTACAATTGTATACATCTCTTGAAAAAAGTGAAAAATAATTCTTGTAATTTAAAACATTTCACTTAAGTCATAAAATTTATACATAAAAATCATGTATGTTTTATATCATAGCGAACTAATAGACTAATATACTCCTCCTCATTATACTCATTCACGAAAGCGAAAAGAGTATATTGGTTCTATACAAAATCTGTCTGGCTGTCCGTTTGTCTGTGCGTCTATCGCGCTATTAAAGCAAGAGTCTTGAAATTTGAAACATTTACTCGTGTATACCTCGAATTATAATGTATATGATTATCATTAATGAAATGGTAAATCTGTTTGAACATTTTTATAGCTTTATACGCAGTTTACTTCAAATTTTCAAGTTAACTGATTCCTAAGTTGAATTTCCTTACAATTTGCAACTTTAGCTAGGTAACAGGTAAAACCTATCTAGAATTTCAGTAAACACTCTTAAATCCCTTTACAACGTTTATCTAATCTGCTTTGTGCCATGCCAGCTGCTTGACTGCCTTTTTCTTTGTTTTTTGTTTTTTTGTTCTTTTATTTATCATTTGAAAAGGAAAGTGCCCCAATACACACACACACCCACACACACACACATGTCTAGCTGTGTGTGTGCTTGTGCGTTGGCCACCCCCACATTGGCCAGCATTTGAAATACATAATGAAATTTTAGCTCAGCTCCACCCATTGAGAGGCAACACACGCCTACATTCATTGCAACTCTTTGGCCAATTTTGAATTGAATTTGAGAGTTCTTCAGCTCTTTGTGATTATACAAATATTCATAAAATATATAGCATCTATATATTTATTTATTTGCTGCTGGCGTCACAGCCGTTTAACAGATTAATTGCACGACTCTAGAGCGCAATTTTGAGCTCCCTTACCGTTACCCTCTCTCTCTTCCCCTCTCTCTATCTCTCCCTCTCTCTCCCTCTCCCTCTCTTTCTCCCTCTCTTTCTCTCTCTCTCTCTCTCTCTCTCTCTGTGCTGATTTATACGTGCGCTGCTCCCAATTTGTGTTCGCAATGCCCGAACTCCCTATTGGCATGCAAAAACTTTTGCACATTGTCATGCAGCTTGTTCTTTTCAATACCCTGTAGCCCTGTAGCCCTGTGTAATAGAAGTTATATTGGTTTTGTTTGGGCTTGTTTTATGGAAAGCTGATTCTTAAAATGCAGTTTATGCTGAACTGATTACAATATATGTATATGTATATTTATATGCCTATAATCATGACTACATTTAAGTTAAGAGCTAAAGAGGCAGATTATCATATATTATTAAGGAATGAGATCAGCGTAGTATAGGATATACATATATCGAAACAAAATTAAGTTTAAGATATAATCTTATATAGATCTATATAAACATTATTTTATTAGTATTTGTTAAATACATATATAGTAAATGGCTTGTAGATAGCACAGGGTATTGGTTAGTAGTCCAACAAGTGCACTTTTGAGATATGATATAAGACAGGGTATCTGTTAGTCGTTTATATTATATATATATTGCTTCTCAGATAGTGTATATGCTAGTCGTGTAGGATACTTACACACTTCTACGATTGAAGCATAAATACAGTGTATCTGTTAGTCATCTAAGATAGCTCTTTAATGATATGTTACTATAGGGTAGCTGCTAGTTGTCCAAGATATCACAGTTACTTGTAGGAGAGCAGCGCATATATAGGGTATCTGTTAGTCGTTTCTGCTCTCGCTTTGTACTTTTCTGATATGGTGCTTCTATAGGGTATCTGTTAGTCGTAGCTGGTAGTCTTTCACTTTCTCACACATACACAGATTCCATAATTTTGCGTACAGGGTAACTGCTAGTCGGGCTTTCGCCTTACATGAATTTCGAATATTGTTTTTTGTGCTTTGTTTTCTTTTATTTTTGGCTGCTTTCCACACGGAATTCAACAACATGCAACATTGCAATTGTTTGTCAACCATGGACCGTTACATCCGCTGAAATTGGATTAATGCTGACTGCCTGGTTGGCTGCCCATTTGTCCAGCAAATGCCTGCACCGACCCGACCCGAACCGACCCGACCCAATCCGAGACGAGTCAGCCTCGTCGCCGCTGGCTGCGGTTGCTGATCAAATTTGTGCATGTCCATTTAACCCCTTGTTGCATGTGGAGCCGCTGCCCAAATGCAATTAGACCATGACCGAAGCACCAACTGTTCGCTTACAGCTAGGTGCCACTGTAAAAGTGAAACCTGCTCTAAAACTTTCCCACAGGATTTAATGGAACCCCTTTTTATTTTGGCAATTGTTCTCTCCTCTTCTTTTAGTATGTTTTTTGTGACTCTTCCAATTAGATTAATTTCGCTTAATTGTAAGACTGTTGTTGCTGCTGCTTCTTCTTCTCCTTTGTTGAACAATAGCATATGGTGGCTCTTACGCAATGCGAGAGGTTCCATCTGCTGAAGCAGCTCCTAGCCCCACCCACCCCGCGGCCCTGCTGCGACAAACATGCATAAATCAACACATCCGCTCAAAAGTTCCAGGAACCGCCCAGCGCTGTCTATTTCTTTATAGTAAACCAAAATTGTTATTCATTAAAAAATATATATGTGTATATATATGTATGTTATATATAAGACAAGTAAGAATATAATAGTAGTTGGTGCTTGCCGACTGTCTAATACTCGTTCATGGGACAACATCAGGTAAAATTGTTTGAAATACAGGATATATTGGGTTTTCTGAAAATGTATGTGAAATATTAAAATATCTGTCATGTATGTCATGTCTGTCCGCATAAAATCCACAAAAGCTAGAGATTTGCTTTGTGAGCTAAGAATATATTTTATTCTGGTAACTCAAACCATTTATCTATTATTGAAAATATTATTAAATATGTACATATGTATGTTTAAAAGAACAATACAAGGCTTTAAGTAACGGTCTTCGGGATGTCTTCTAGTCGGGCACTTGACTGTTTGACTGAGCATTCATATTTGTTCTACTTACCAGTACTTTGGTTATAGATCTATCTGTGGAGCAGATGGAAACCAATAACATAATACATAATTTTTATAGGATATAGACTTTAGAAGAATCGAGTACGTAATCCCAATTTCACAACTCAAGTTTGTCTTTGATACAAGCCAATAAACTCGTCCCATATTGTGAACGAGCAATAAAATAGCTGTAGTCTGGAGTTCGCTGAGTGTGGCCCAGCCAATGGCAGCGCTCGACGATTTGTATCTGCCTATTGACAGGGTATAACTATAAGTGTGTGTGTGTGTGTGTGTGTGTGTGTGTGTGGATCATCGTTCAATATGCGTAACTACGCATTTGGCATTCATATTGAAGTGTACGAAACAAAGCGAAACGAAACGAACTGAAATTTTGGGGCATAAATCATTCAACTGCTAAATGACATACACAAGTCCGTTGCTGATAATAAAACAAAGTTTAAGATACCCTGTAAAATAGTTTACCAGAGTGATAGAGTTGTCGAAAGACTTTTTTATATGCATAGAAATTGTAATGCAAGTTTCACTATGAAATTTAATTCTCTAAAGTGTTATTTTAGATTATCGCTTTATATGTTTCTCATATAAAATCTAAGTAACGTTTAGTAAAAGTAGAAAACCAAATTAAATAAATTTGATAACCAATTCATTTATATAATATAATATCATATAATATAATTCAAGCAATCTAATTTTATATTCACCAAGTCCTATATGATAATTAAGTATAATAAGTATATATTCAAGCAATCTAATTTTATATTCACCAAGTCTTATATGCTCCCTCTTCATTTCGCTTAGGGTATTAGAGCGCCTGGCAACAACAATGAGAAACCACAATCGAAATCAAAAATCTGCTAAAGAAAGCGTCGCCAGCGTTGTGTAAACAATTTGCTCTTGGGGCATCGAGCATGAGAAAATTCTGTTTTATTGTCGCCCTCGCTAGACCTATAGATCTTCAGCTTCCCCCAGCCAGCGGCAGCCACAGCAGCTGCCTATTACAAACTAGGCAAACTGCGCCATCCAAACATTGTGGTAAATTAACAAAATTAAAATGGTCCGCTTTTTAAGAGCTTCGCCTCCGACTGTGACTCAGTTCGTGGCCTATGGCCAACAGTCCGCCTCAGCTCTCTCAGCTGCCCATCGCGCAATATCGGAAATCTTATGTGCTGAGCCTATTTCGTGGGCATTTTATGAGAATTTATTAATTTCTTTTTTTCTTTTTTCTTTTTTTTTTATAGTTGTCGATTTTTGTGTGGCTTAACGAAATCAAAGTGCCGCCTTTCAAACTCAATTTCTGTTACTGTTGAGTTTTTGCGTGCTCCACAAAAAATTTGTGACCTTTTTTTGTAATATGACCCGAGCTCCATTGTTTCCAGACGAGTTTAGTCCGATAAAGTTTACAAATTAGTTTGTGTTTGTTTAGTCTATAAATTGATCTTGTAAGAGCTTCTAATGCTGTATTTAATATGTTCGCTTTACTATGCGATTTTCGTGAGCTCAGAAAAGATCTGAATCTGTCCTCTAATTATCTAATGAAATTTAGCAAAATCTTATTTAAGTTTATAAAACTCAGATAGTAAGATAAATATTTACACATTGATTGTTATGTTGTCTATTTATTCTATTATATATTTAAAATATCTAAATGCTTATGCTTAGCTCCAGAAATATGGAAGTTTCTGTTTCTTTTTTCTTCCCATTTTCTCTCTAATTCTCTTAGTTTTGTTCACGTAGCATCTCCCCTCTCTATCTCTCTTAATTTAAGTAATCATTTTTATTTTCTAAGTCCTAGCGCTAAAAGGAAGTGTAGAAAGTTCTGTGTACATATATCTTTCATGCATTGTGAATCGAAATTTTCAGAATTTCTCAGCAAATACTCTGGTCTAGAATGTCATATATTATTTTCATATATTATAGTCTATTATTTATCATAATAATATGTATATATGTATATATATATATAGTATATATATTTTAGTGAACAAACTGTTTTCAAGATCGTTAATTACGTAATACGAAAAGCTCCTAAAATGCTGCTATATGTTTGTGGGTTGAATGGCCCATAATCTGTTAGCTGGCTAAATGGAAGTGAAGGCAAACAATGCGAGCGAACAACTTCATTAGCACAACTTGGCTTATCAGTCAGGCAACAGGCCCAGCCCAGACCAGCTCGGCTCGGCTCGGCTCGGCTCGACTGTAATGCGTGCAACACAAATTTATCTGGACGTGCAACATTTGACAACAATTGTGCGTTGATGGGGCTTGGTCCAGAGCGGTCGTGGCCTAGCCCCCATCCGGCTTTTAGCTAATAACAAGACAACAAACAACAAACATTTCATTAGCCATTAACGTCATCTCTCTCTCTCGCTCTCTGTCTCTCTGTCTCTCTTTCAATCACTCTCTCTCTCTCTCTCAGCTAGCTATTTTCATGGTCAAACGTGCAACAAAACGGGGCATAAGAAATGTCAGTGTCAACTTTGCCAATTGAGCTGTTGCCACAACAACAACAAACCGTATTCGGCTCTGCTCGACTAGTGAATACCCTAACAGCTGCCAAGAACTGTTGTTCAGCTTTATAGCTTTCGTATATGAATACATACACACACACATGCATACACATACACAATATCTCTATAATACTCTCAGAGAACTTACGGAATAACTTCGGTTTTAGCTATATGATCTTAGTCTTCATGCCGAAATTCTCGTCTCTATATAATTTACGATTTATTCTCTCGAATCTTAATCTCTAGATTTCGTAGCTGCTTTAATTGAGCTTTCGACGAATCGGTGGCTTACATAAATTTAGCGGTTAACATTATGCCCCATTTTTGTGCTTAGAGGGTATAACAAACAGCAGCCACACCCAAACTACCCAACGCCCACCTCGCCCTGAGGCAAGGCGTCGCCTTGGACTTGGCTGTGTGGCAATCGTCTAGGTTTCAATGCCCCCGCCCTGGTAAATCTATATATGCATATGCAAATGCCACACAGCTGCAGCCTGCAGCAGACTGAAACAACACCAATACACGTGTCTTTGTGTGTGTGTGTGTGTGTGTGTGTTTCTGTTTGTGTGCGGATTCTAAAGTTAACCGCATGACGAATCACTTCGCATAAATTGAAACGCTACGTTGCATGCGCTGCATGTCTGCTCAAGAGGCCAAGCGACTGCTAGAGTAGCTGGTGGAGTGCGTCGGGTTCAACGGGCGTGGCGGGGGCCCTGGCTGTGGTGCCGCCAGTCGAGCTCCTTTAGCCAAAAGTGCGTTGCCAACGCCTCATAATTCTTCCAAATGCATATGTGTGGGGTTTTTGCTGCCCTGCTGGCCACATGGGGGCGCGCTGTAAGCTGAAAGCCTTTGACGGCAAACGTTGTCGTTGTTATTGTTGTTCTTGTTGCAGTTGCAGTCGCAGCTCGTTAAATCGTGCAGCGTTGCCCCCACAGTCCATACACTATTCGCATCTCTCTGCCGTTCTTGCTAATTACGCATACACGCGCACATTCATTCCCATTGGCTGTACGCGTTTATGCGTGCACTTAACGCGATAAGTCACAACATCAGACATCAGAAAATGTATTATGTATTTTAGTCCATACTATAAGCAAATTTTGCTATGTTAAACTAATGTCTTAAAATTAATCATTTTTCTTTTAAAGATATAAGATCATTCTTTTAGTATAAAAATTCTTTATAAATATATATAAGTAAGAAAGCTCAATCTTTTAGTATAAAAATTCTTTATAAATATATATAAGTAAGAAAGCTCTAGTTGAGACTGCTCGACTACGAGGAACTGATATTTCAGTCTCCGCATATTTTTTGCATACAGAGAAGAAACAACCCATACACACACACATACGCATGCACGCTCATAGATAGACTATCTTCATCATACTTTTAGAATGTGATAATGACATTCAAATGTGTGTGTTTGTCAAAGCCCAAGTCTCGAGTATTTAAAATACACTCTGCAAATTGAATTCAAATTTTTTTTTTTTTTTAATTTAAAAAAGTAAATTTGGGAACGGTATCCAAAATGTAACGTAAATGGAAATTGTTTAAAATACAGATTAATCTACATTTAAAATATTGAGACTCTAGCTCAAAAGATACAATTTTATAACTGATTTACAATAGGGGTTTAGCCACTATTAAAAATTAAAAAAAAAATATATATATATATATATATATATAAATATTAAAATGCTGGCCTTTCTGAAAAATGCCTATGTATGGTATGGTATCAGTTCTTTGCCCGCATGAACCTAGATAAAGTACCTATATGTCTGCATCTGTGTATATGTGAGCTCGCTGTTCAACCTCTTGCTGTGTGTATGTGTATGCGCCTGCCTAAGTACACATATGTAGCATATATTGTATATATTCTATATGTTATAGCTTATGTCGTTTTAATTCATTCTTACCTTGACGACATTTGTCTTCAAGTGAAGTGCACTTGAAATGCATTTTGCAGAGTTGTCAGCCTAAAGTTGTTGATAATTTGCTGAAAGACAGGACAAAACAAGTACATTTCATCTTGGTCTACAAGATCGTTGCCTTCACACGGACGGACTGACGGATACGGCTAAAATGTATGTGCTCGTCGTTCTGATCAAAAAAAAAAAATAAATAAAAAAAAATATATATATATATATATACTTTATTTGGTCTGCCACGCCTTCTTTTGTTTGGGTTCAGGGAATAAAAGCAATGAAAATAAAGAACTTGGTTGGGAGGACAGGCAATGTCTACATTAATGGTATATGAATCAATAGTTCAATGATATTAACTATGCTCGTTGGCCGAATAGGATCTATCAGATTGAAGAGCTTCGGTTGCTGGCGCGTTATATACTGATGTCAAATTATTGGTAAGACAAGTCCATCAACTGCGCCTGACGAATGCCGACGACAATTGCATTATCTAATTTCTGAAACATGTCAATACAAATTAAGGTCATGCGTATCACCGCATCCAATCCAAATCTGACAATGAGAGATTATAGAAACTGGCTCTGCCAGCTTCAGTTGGCCATCAAATTTGGGTATGGGCTTATTCGTCGACGCCCAGGTTTCATTAATACCGACCGTTCGAGCTCAACGTGCCGTAATCAGCAGTTTGAACCCATTAAACATGGGAAATCAGGGTATAATGGTTTTGTTAAATGTATGTAACAGGCAGCAGGAGGCGTGGTAGACCCCATCAAGTGTATATATAAGATGGGTTCAGGGTATTAAAATAAAATAGTTGAATTCTGTTGGCAATGTTATAATTGCTTAATTCACTTTTCCATTTTTATTTCTGACAAGACTTATTTAGTGCATAATGTTGGTTCATTATTTTTTTTTCACATTTTTCAAATCACATTTCCTTATAGTATCGAACGACGCATATAGTAAAAATGATATGTATAACTAAATTAAGAAAACAAATTATATTATTATTCCAACAAATAATTTTTGTTCTTATAAAACTTACCTAGCGGATAAAGGAAAAAACATATAATTATTGGAAGGAACCAGCTAAGTACTAGTCCTAGTATATGAAGCCATTTGATATTCTTTAAGATGAAAATAAGTATCACAGATTTGATATATATAGATTTGATATATTATATTTGATATATTATATTACTAAGAACATACCTTTAAGATTGCAACCAACATTAATATACCACCTATTACAGAAAAGGCAGCAAACAGCGCGGCGGCCATTAAAAAACCATTGTCCATGAAAAGAAGTCCCCCAGAACCACCTGTTTAAAAAATTATTATTATTATTTTTTTTTTTTTGTTAATTTATCCTCAAATAACATACGATAATAGTGAATGAATGTGATCATCATGATAACTCCATGTACCATGCTCCAGATCGCCAGAAACATGGCTTTACAACGTAGTGTACACGATGCATCATTACACATTATAAATTTTTGTTACTATAAGAATATATGCACTGCGAGAATTTTGTATTGTTACGTTAACTAAATATTTGTTGCTGCTCGAATGTTAAATAGTAAATGAGAAAGATGTAAAAATAGTGTAGGAAATTTTTTCTGACTTATTCAATGCCTACTTAACAATAAGTAAGAATGCTCTAGTCGAGACTGCTCGATTAGGAGATCCTCTGAGAACTGCAAAGAGCTGATATTCCAATCATTCTACGCTCCTTTAATGCATGCATAACAACAACACACGCACTCATATAGAGATAGAGATAGAGATAGAGGAAAAGATAGAGATAGAGATAGAGATAGAGATAGAGATAGAGATAGAGATAGAGATAGAGATAGAGATAGAGATAGAGATAGAGATAGAGATAGAGATAGAGATAGAGATAGAGATAGAGATAGAGATAGAGATAGAGATAGAGATAGAGATAGAGATAGAGATAGAGATAGAGATAGAGATAGAGATAGAGATAGAGATAGAGATAGTGATAGTGATAGACACAGAGAGAGAGAGAGAGAGAGAGAGAGAACGCGTGGGAGATAAGAGAATTTCGCTGGCTAATGGCAATTAGTTGGAGGGAGATTGGTTATGTGCTCCAAGGCCACCCCAAGTGCAACATCGAGTGCGGCAGGTCTCACGGCGCTGACGGAATGCTTCTTATTTTTATACCCTGAACCCATTGAAAATGGGAAATCAGGGTATAATGTTTTTGTGAAAATGTATGTAACAGGCAGAAGGAGACGTGGCAGACCCCATAAAGTATATATATTCTTGATCAGGATGACGAGCTGAGTTGATCTAGCCATGTCCGTCTGTCCGTCCGTCCGTCCGTCCGACCGTCCGACCGTCCGTCCGTCCGTCCGTCCGTCCGTCCGTCCGTACTAACGCAGAGATCTCCTAAACTACAAGTGCTAGACACTTGAAATTTTACATGTATACTCGTGTATACCATACGCAGTACGAGTTTATCATATTTTTTCGATAACTCATCCCATTTCTTTTTTATCGATAACAATCGAAAATCTGACTTGGTTTTTAAAGCCTAGTTTGAATACTGTTAGAGCTAGAGACTTCAGATTTACTGTGTAGATTTATGTGATGAATACAAAGATTTTGTTGTTTACAGATTTTGGATGCCACGCCCCCTTCGCCCTAAATTTGAAAAAAACGTATATCAAGTACTAGAGACTTGTGCTTTAGCATATACACACATTTGAATGTTATTATCACGTTCTGAAAATTTGATGAAGATAGTCCCACTACAAAAAGATTTATTCAACAAACAAATTTTCACAATATAGCCCACACGGCAGCCCAAGCGCAGTAACTGCGCAGTTAGCAGAGCAATTGTTTATGCGTTCGTATGGATGCATGCGTACGGGTGTGTATATGTGTTTTTGTATATGTGCATGAAAGAAGTGTAGAATTGTTGGAATCAGTACTTTGCAGGGTTCAGGGTATCTCCTAGTCGAGCAGTCTCGACTAGAGCCCTCTTACTTGTTATACTTCAATGCCCGGGCGTATGTGTCGACACTAAGCAACAGCGGCAACAACAACAGCCAAAGCCATGGCCACATTCAAGTTGCAACTTCGTGCTCGACGTGTAAATATTGTTTCAGGCTCTGCCTCAATTGGAGTCGGACAGTTGAGGGCAGGAGAAGGCAAAACGTTGCCACAGAAAACGAAAACGTTGTTGAGGCGCATTTAGCGCTAACAATGTTTGTTCTGGCTAGCAGCATCCCAGCAGAACAACTACAGAAACACCAAGCACACTACATAGTGACCGAGTATAAGCGACCATGCAATACTCTTTTCATAAAGTGACTTTATGTCGGTTGATTGTTTATTGGATAGTAACGCATATTGATAGGGGAAAAGTATAGAATTAATGTAACTGGAAATGGTGTCATTTGACAAAATTATCAAACTTTTATCCATAACATGGACTCTATGTGACTTTTAGACTACAAGTGCAGTGACAAATTTATTTAAATTATTAATTGAATCGATATATACATATATGTAATTTTGTTTAGGAAAAAGTTGAGGTGTATGAACATTATATGTTTAAATCTATGAGCGATTCGAATGGCGATAACTTTAACAGTTTTTATTTAATGAGACAATATGGTATTTGCTTGTAATATACCCACCTCTGTCGTTTGCCGAATAGGGTATACGAGCAGCTCCAGCCAGCTCTCTTTTGTTTGTTGTTTACTTTTGTACACCGCGTTCAAGTTGATCCCGCGACTAGTAAGTCGCCTGTCCGCCTGCCTGCCGGCCTGCCCTTAACCATTCTGTTTTCAGTTTCAAGGCTTTGCCAACCAACCAGCGTCCCGAGCCCGTGGCACCAGCCCTTCGCCCACCAGTCGGCACGCCAAGTGCACATTTCAATGTCATTGAGGATCGCAACAAAGTTTTTTCTCTTCTCTTGTGCAGCGATTGATGTGGGCTCCAAGTGTTGAATGCCTCATGGCATATAATGTGTTAATTGTGGCGGCCAAGACAGATGTTTCCGACTAAACTAAGCTAACTGCCCATTTGCCGAGGGATATAAAAAAAAAGGAAAATTATTCTGCTTATTAAATGTGTTAATCATAAATCATTTTTATGGCAATTGAAAAGCGCGTTAAATGCGCCGCCTGTGCGAATTGTGCTGTTGCTGCTGTTTCTTCTGCTTCTTCTTTTACTTGCTATGTTTTTTTTTTATTGTAATAAATTCTAAAACTAATTTCCGTAACTTCAAAAGGGTTGTCAGGCCAGCCTTTACACCCCTTTTGGGTCCAAGCAAATTAGTTCACTTTTGTTATACGATTTCTCTTTTTTTTTTTTGCATTTATTTATGTTTTCGTATTTTTTTTATTCAATTTTTTTTTACATTTTTCGTGGCACTTTTAAATTGAATTTTAATTTTGTGCTGAGCAGCGCGCAGCTAATTTAAATTGAGACACATGCAGGCGCCAATAATTAAAAGCGCCCCTTCATCCTTCATCCTTTATCCTTTGTCGGTGTTTTTCCATCTTCTTCTTCTTCTTCTTCCTATTTCAACTGCAACTGTTGGCAACCGCTTCGCGCCCCTTTGAGCCGCGTGATGCAGTACATTTTCCACATGAAATAACCACAAAAAGTCAAGTTTTCTTTTCGATTTTTATTTTTTACTTTTTTTTTTTTTTTACTTCAGTTTTTTGTTGTATTGAAAATGGGTTAAATTTAATTGCTTTTGTCATTTTGATTTGCATTTTTGTGCTTTTGTTAGCAATTTGTCCAGCGTTTGGGGCACAAAATGTTCCCCAGGGCATCGTACATCATGCCGCCTGCCCATTCTGCTTTTTCTTTTCTATGTATATACATATCCTACATTATGGCGAACAGTGGGTATTATGGCCTTACAGAAGATAGATATGAAAGTATTTGATACTTTCCATTTTGGATATCTGACAGATTGGCGAAATAACTCGATTCACAAAGAACATGTATCCAAATTTTCTAATATGGCTTTAGATGCATTTTCGATTAATATCGATTATTATTAATTATTTTTAAGAACTCATTTTTATAGTGCTTAAAAATGCGTGTTTTAAAAATATATAAAATTTCAGATTTTAAATGTTGTAAGTAAGTTTGTTAATGAAGAGGAGCAGAAATTTTCCTTAATATTATAAATCGATTAATATCTCTAGAGACTTTCATTTGAATTATTAAACAGTATTGCAATGCCAAGATTTTGAGAAAGAATTCAAGTTTTTGTATCAATTATATTAGTATTTTAGTGTTGATGTAGAAAAGCATTTTATAATATTTAGAGCTGGTTTCCGTGGTATCTTCAAGCTGTGCATACCGCTCCAAGCAACTTGTATTTTTCTTTTTAAAATTTTTTTTATACAAATAGTAATTTATCAAAATAAAAAAGGAATACATATTTTGGGTATTTCTTTCCAGCAGCACTCTCCTTTTGTCGCTTAATTAGAAAGTCAGCTAAAAAAAGAGTTGAACTGTCGCAAAGGGTTAAAAGGTCGACGCTGTCAGCATGGCATGGTCATAATTTCGGATTTATATTAATAATACGTGATTTATGGAAAAACTGAAATTATGATGCCTTTCAAGTCAAGTCGCAATTAGCATAAGGAATATGCCCTTATGAGATACTGACGGCAGCCTAAACAAATAATTCTTTTCATTCGGCCAAAACTGAATTTTGTTTATTTGCTTAAAATTACGCCACTAAATATGTGTTTTCTCTGTGTTGTTGTTGTGCGTGTGAGCGTGTGCGTTCTTTAATTATTCTGTAATTTATAGCGCTTGCCAAATGAACCACAACTGCTGGCAGCAGAAACAACATGACAAGAAATTGGAAATTGGACGCCAAACTTCTACAACGGCAACCCCATTGCCCTGGCATCTTGTTGAAAGAAACAAGTATGCACGTTGTAGATAGGTTGCGACTGACTGACTAATACTCGTTCATGTTTGCACGGAGCTGCATATATATTATAAATTCGATGCGGTCGTATTTATCACACACTCAGTGAACAAAACTTTTGTGATTCATCTGAAAATCTCTTTGTAAAAAAATCTTTGTATGATATTCTGTCTGATACCCTCAATGTGTATGAATATGGAAAGAAATTTCAGGTCGAACTGTAAAGAAACTGTGGAAGATTGTTCATGGAATATGTATATACTTTTTAGGTTAAAGTCTCATACAGACAGCTATAGCACAAAGCCAATATACTCTATGCACTTCATAAGTATGCATAAAAAACACATGTTCTGTTTGCTTAGAGCAAAGCAGCCCAAATATCAAATAACATGGTTGAGGGTGTCAGAGGCTTTTTGTTTTATTTTTTTAAATTTCGATTTGATAAG
Source organism: Drosophila hamatofila (assembly GCA_035045345.1). Lineage (NCBI taxonomy): Eukaryota > Metazoa > Arthropoda > Insecta > Diptera > Drosophilidae > Drosophila > Drosophila hamatofila. The sequence goes on along the minus strand of JAWNPA010000020.1, from coordinate 3,597,472 downwards.
CACAAGTGCGTCTTTCATATAAATCATTTGTCTGCAACTAGCCCAAGTAAAAGCAATTGGAATTTCGATATATCACAACAAAGAATACGAATTTCTCTCAGATAACAAATGATACAATAATTTATTGTTGAATTTTAATTTTCAATAAATTTAAAGTACTTTTCGTATCATTTTTGAGAATGTGCAGCAATTAAAAATCAAATGGTTTGCCTAAGTGAAACAATCCAGAACATATCTTTCAAACTATACATAAATATAATAATTTAATATATTCGATGTCATATATCGATAGTTCGATACCAAAGTAACACAAGCCTATCTATCGATTTTGTTACACAAATAATCGTTGTCAAAAGTTCAATAGGATTGTCAACGCTGTTATTGGGATCAATCGATTAATCGAAATGTTTGTGTTTGACTTATTCGATTGTTAGATCGGGTCAAATACAGGTGATGTTCTTACTTGTCTCTATTTTTGTTAGCCCTTATCAATCGATATGTTCTACAAGTCTGTATTATATGAGCAAAGCATATAATCCGATCTCGAAATATGATTGGATTATATGCGTTGTTCATCTTATACAGTTTATTGATAATACTGGCATATACATACATACATTATTCAGGCAACCTTTTTGATATATATGGATATATAGACATTCTTTAAATTGAATTACCACATGCCTATGCCTAGTTTAAGTATTAAGATTGAATTATGTATCGGAAGAATTTGGAGTAATACGATAGCCTTTACATATTTCCATGATTGGACGGACGGTTATTTAGCATTGATGAATTGACTGCCTCCTGAGGACCTTAACTCATATCTGTGTCTGTCTATCTGAGACACTGCCACAACAACGAGCGTGCCGACTATTTTTAAAGACTCCAAAGTAACTGCTGCTGCTGCTGCTGCTGGGCAGAGTCCAGTGCTGACGAGAGAAACGTGATCTCTGAACGATTGTGTGCGCACGATTTGCGATTAATCAAGCGATCCTTGCTGGGAAATCAGTTTTTAATCTGCGTGTTTTGGGCTTACTCTGCCGTAGCCCCGTCCCCGCCGACGCTGCCCGCCCACTCCTGCATACAACAGAGAGATAGAGAGAAAGAGAGAGAGAGAGAGAGAGAGAGAGCAATAACAGCCGATTGGATGGTTGGGGGCTCGGTGCAAATAATTAAATGGGCATTGTTGCAAAAAGTGCAACAAGTATCTAGCAGATACATGGCGAGACTAAAGCTAAAAACATATGGTTGGCACAACAAACCTCCTGCCTTACTTTAATTTCAGCTCCTTGCGGCTGACACACATAGATGTGTATGTGTGCATGCATGCATGAGTCTACCTACTGACACCGACACCGACACCGACACCGACATCGAGAGCGGGCACCGACTGGGCACTGGGCTACTATGACGCGCTGCAGCAGATACATATGTATATGTACAGATGCAGATACAATTGTATCTGAACGTCTGAATGCTTGCAATTCTGGTGCAGAGCGCCCTTTTATGGTCGCCCTGGCTGGGACTGTTGCTGTTTGCGTTTGCGCAGCAACGTGCGATCGTTGTGCAATCAGTGGAGCATTAAGTGCCGACGATGAACCGGGCCTGGGCCCTGGACTGTGTCTGGGTCTGGGTCTGGTGCAGGGAACAAGCCCATCCATGTTCACGTACATAAGTTGTTCCATTTTAATGCTGTGGCACGTAACGACGGGACGCTGTATATAGCTTATATATATATACTATATGTATGTTATATATATGGGCATGCTTATACACACACTCACACACATACAGTTGCATGTGGAATCTGCAACTTGGCGCTGCTCGAGGCACTAAATAAAAGCGAAACTTGTTTGCGATTTTGCGTCTCGTTTTGTATTTACTTGTTGTTGGGGCCTTGAATGGGATCCTGTATGTCAAACTTGAACTTGTATGTGTGTGTGTGTGTTTGTGTGTATGCGCGGTATTTCTGCATTTCATGCTTCAAATTATCAACATTTGCAGTGGAAAGAGTGAAATACAAAAATAATGCCTGCGCCACGCCAGTTGAGATACTTACGTTTCTGCGGTTGGCTCTGCCTCTCAGCCAATATGCATGAGTATGCGAGTATGCATGTGTGTGTGTGTCTGTGATGATATCATTGGCATTGCCTTATATAGCATGTACGGGCTGACTGCGCAGCTAGTCAGTCAGCCAGTCAGCCAGTCAGACAATTAGACAGACACAGTCTGTGTTTTTGTTGCTGTCACATTTACTCTTTCTTTATATTTATATATACATACATATATATTCACTTCTACACATATGTATTTAGAGTTTTTTTATTTTAATAAATTTCATTGTGTCCACATTATCTCTTTATCAGTTGAGACAGCAAGACCTTCATATGGGTCTATACATATGAAATGCGTCTGCTACTTGCCCCCATTTCCCATGCTCAAGTCGCGCATTGATTTGCTCCATTTAGCTGGGCAGCTTTGCCACTTTGCCACATGTTGCACCTAATTGCACTTTTGAACTTGAAATGTGTTTCGGTAACCCGTTTTTTGTTGGCAACACCAAATCAAAACAGTTGCAGCATATTGTCGATTGCAAACAGGTTGCAGCCACATTAGGGTATCTGTCGGTGTCGGTGTCAGTCTCTGTGTCTGTGCCTGTCCATAACATTTGCACACACTTCACTGTTTTTTCATTCCTTTTCATTTTGGACATTAATTTGTATGACAACGACAATTTGACAGGCAAAAAAAAAAAAAAAAAAAAAAAAAAAATGACAAGAAAAGAAGCATAACAAAACAACAGAATTATAATAATTATCGAAAGTCTTGCTTATGACAGGCTACATTAGTGGCATGTGCTGCATTCGTGTGAAGCTTCATATTTTACAAACACAATATATATATAGGTATATATATATATATAAATATATACTATATATTAATATATAGAAGATATGATTTCCAATTCAATTTCAGCTTCAAGGATATAATTCATTTTATATATAAAAAAAAAAGCTAATTTATTTATATGGCAGTTTTTTGGCGGATCATATCAGGACTAAAGAACAGAGAACTCAATAAGCTAAAAATATTAAGTAGACGCATAAAGAAACATATTTTCTATAATTGGAATAAAAATTTAATCAAATAGAGTTCAGAAAAATAAACTTAGTTAGTTAAAAAACTCAATAAACTTATATTATCAAGTAGACAGATAAAGAAGCATAATTTATAATAAAAATAAAAATAAAACTTTGGAGCTCTTTACAATACACAAACCTTTTTCTTTATAAAATGTGGCCTTAAAACAATTTTTATTCATAAATATACAAAAAAAAAAAAAAAGTTACTTAGCTAATTAATTTAAGACTAGTTAAAGATTCCAACTGACATGCATTTTCATCAACAAGAAAACAATTAACTCAAAATGAGTTGCTAAAAACTATTTTACGCACGAATCAACAAAAAAAAAAAACAAAAAAAAAAAACAGGTTATTCTTTATTTTATTAAGATAAGAGTGCGTTAAGCACTTGTTCTAAATTACTAAATATACCTAGCTGACATATCGATATTTAATTTGGAAAGCTCTTTAATTATGTAGTGATTATAGCTAAGGTATTCTTGAGGTATATATATATGTATGTGTTTATATATATATATATTTGGAGGTACAATTTAAATGATTTTTATTTTCATTTATTCTATGTCATGCTCTATCATCATTAAAATGTCCAAATCGCTTCCTTTGTGCTCACTTTTTTTTTTCGGCAACAATTTGCTTATCTTGATTTTACATCAACAGCAAACACCAGCAACAACAACAACAAAAACTTTGGTATGAAAATCACTTGAGCGTATTTCCTTTGGACCCTGCCCACTGTTCGGCTGTTTAATGTTTTCTGTGTGGCTTTCCAGTTGTTTCTTTACCCCTACCAACAACATTTTCACACTCACTTCATTTAATTTAATTTGTGAATATTTTTTCGGTTACAAAAAAAAAACCCTATATTGAGGAACATTGAAGTGGACTTTTGTATACTCTATTTGGTATATAGTTTTTTTTTGATCATAGATATTTATTATATATAAAAAGCATTTGACTTTGACATGAATAAAAATACAGTTCTTAGTTACTAATTCCTAGTTTATAGTTCCGAGTTCCAAGTTTCCAGTTTCCATTTCATAGTTCATAGTTCGTATATATTTATTATTATATTATTAGGTTCAAGCATAGTTAATTTTTCATACTTCGTAGAGGTTTATAGTTCCCCTTTCAACATTCCTAGTTAGTCGTCTAACTTTTACTATCATGTAGTGCAATAATTTTTCAGTATTTGAGATATTTTTATCCCCTTCTTCTCCTATGCTTCACACAATATCTGAAAAAAATTATAATACCCTCCGGTAAGAGTATCTAAAGAGAAAAACTCCGAAAAAAACTGATATGCGCCTAATGATGGCTACCTTCCCCCCTTTGACACCTATTGTCGCACTCGGCTCCCTGGTCCTTGTTGTGTGCGAGTGTGTGCCCAGGCATTAATTAATTTTAATGAAGCTGTTGTTGTTGTTGTTATTGTGCGTGTTAAGTGCCGCTTCACACACACCAAGTTTTATTGCAGGCCCACTTTGATCTGACAGTTGACAGCTGAAATTTTGTGACAAATAATGCTGCAGTTGCTAGACGATTCGCGTCCCGATTTGAAGTTCAGGTGTTTGTTCCAAGAAGTTGGCCTCTCTCGATAAGATAAGACAACCTTTGACTACTGCCCAAGGGGAGTGGTGACGGGATGGCAGTGGCAGTGGCACTGACAGTGGCACTGGCTTGCAACGTAATCAATAAAAGAAACCAGTTTTTCGTTCAACATGCGGACAGCTTGTATGTATTTTATGTATTCGTATTGCTAAAAATTTCAATATAGGGATTTTTTTGCAGCCCGCTTTTATTTATTTTTATTTATTTTTTATTTCGTACATAAGGCAAGTGGTTTGGCAACCCTTTGTGGCACACAAACACACTCGCAATTGTCCCTCAAACAAACTTATGTATATACATATAAACGTACATATGTATATATTTAATGCATGCAACTTTTGGCTGCACTGCGACCATGTTGCATGCCATCATTAGGGTGTCTCAATAAATATAAAACATATAATTCAGTGCGGAAGAGCCTAAGCAAATAGCCCAAATTATATTTTAAATATTTTTAAATTCATTTTTTGTTGTTGGTAATTTTAGTTATGTTTTTCTCAAGGGATTACGAGAAACCTTTTCAAGAAAATTGTATACGATTTAGAATACAAATAGAAAAGTTTCTAATATTATGGCATCTGAAAAATTTTGATTTGACATTTTTTATGAATGTATCATATCAGCTATATATATTTTAGAAATCATATCATTGCTTGAGCATATCATTAAGTACAGTTTTACCAGGCAGTGTAGAATGGACTTTGGAGAGTTTTATGTATTCAACTACCTCATAGGATATTAAGATAAAAATATATATACATAAAATAGAAAGCTATAAATACCTTTAAACCTAGAAAAAAAATTATATCAGTACAAGGTCAAACACATTTATTTATTTATTATAACTTTTTTTTAAACATAATTAAAAGTTTTTAGTAATTGTTGTACAGAGTCACCCTACTAAGACTTTAATTCTATTTTTAGAGCAGCACAAATACAGCTGTACATTGTATAATAAGATATATATATTTATATATATGTGTGTATATACCATATAGTTGTATATAACTTCAATGTTTATGCAATTCTGGACGATCTCACTTTGGCTCCAGTTTTTCGCATTTATTTTTGAATTGCTTCTGCTGCTCTGTTCATTGTTATTGTTTATTCCGCTTTGACTGCATTCTATAGTCAGTTCTGTGCTTTTTTTTACTGTCCACTGTCCGGGTGTCTGCTGCTCCTTAGACCTTGACCACTAACATAGAAACGTTCGCGAACCGGTTCCCAGCACCGTTTGCCACTGCTTTATATCCGATTGTGAGCTGAATGGGTATATTGGTTTCGTGACATGTTCATGTGTGTGGATAATAAAATCTTGTGTATCTTTTGCTAAGATTTTCTTGATAGTCACTTAGAGCTTAAGAGATCAATCAATTTGATAAAACAAATTCAATATAAGTTTCAAAATATCAAGAAATTAAAGGCAACCGGGAAGTACTCTAAGATTATCTCTTTTTTGGGAAAACCCCAAAATAATAAGTGAACTTATAGATTGACCGAGAATAATATAAGCCTCCTGTAGAAGGGGCAAGAGTGATGTGAGTTGACGTAGAACTTTCAGACGGATTGATCAATCCATTCCTTTTGAACATGTATTAAACCGGAAATCGTAGCCAGGTCATCCAAGTTTTGGCTGATGGGTTCCTATGGACATACTCTACAGTCTCCCTCCTAGTTCTCAAATCGAATAAATCTGTCTGCTTTTCAACAGTGATTGGGTATTAGGCAGTCATTTCGACCCGACAATGCAAAGTGTGCTCTCGCAAATAGTTGACCGACTCAATCAGTAAAATGTACTTAATTTGATCATTTAATAGCACCCACAAAACGGGTTTATGGAATTTAGAGCTAAAGTTACAATAAATGTGCCTTCAACACGATGTGACAATTCATTTTTGTTTGTTTTATCAGCATTAAATATATCTAGAAAATAATAAGTTGTCATAATTTCTTGGTCGCACGCACCGTGTGTTTGTGTCGTGCCTACTAGCTGCTATGGCCTCTGCATTTTAATTGATATCAAATTATATATATATTTTTTAAATAGTTCATAAATATGCGAGGCTGACTTGTGTGGGCGTGCATACAAAAGGGTTTTCATATATTTTTTTCATTTTTCTATTTCTCAACGTCTTTGAGCTGCCAAAATTAATTAACAAAATGCTTGTAAAAATTGTTCATAATTATAGTTTTGTGACGGCGTGCACGACTTTTTGGGGAACATCGTGCGTATATATTGTTCGGCTGGACGTAAATATCCAATTTTCCTGTTGCCAAAAACAAACGAAATTTGCCGCTCAATAAACTGACTTAATAACACCTACAACAACAGCAACAGCTACAGCTAAAGCAACCGACAAAAGCCAGTCACATACACGACACACACACATAAAAGTATGTTTATGCATATGCCATGCAACGTTTAAATAACATACGAGTTGATTCCCCCTGGCGCTGTCTTCCGATGGTCTCTATAACGACTCACCCCTTTAGATGACCCAATTTCCGCAGCACGAGCATCTGCGACGGCGGCTAAGCCCTATAAACGGCACTTTAGAAAAATAAAAGAAATAAATAAAATTATTTAAGGCATACAGAGAAGATGCAGCAAACGATTATATCGTTACTCTTACTGTGGATATAACTGATTTTATACTCATCTTTTGATAGCTTGAGCATTGTATTTTTTAAATGCATGAACATGCGCGGGATTTAATCACTTCCCTATATTATATAAATGTAGAAAATGAAATTATGTTTCTTTGATGATTTTCAATTTCAAATTTCAGATATAGATAGACTGTTACATATTTTCTATCATTATTTATACATTTATACTTTTATTGCTTCTAAAACAGTTTTAAAAAGCTTTCTTCAAATTGTAATCTACAAATTTTTGTATTATGGGTATATTGTGTTCCAAGTTTTGGAAGATAAATTACTGACATACCCTACACTCTTTCTCCTAGTCCTCTCTTAACAGATTTTAAATTGCATTTTTATAATTTTTGTTCTATAATTATATACGATGAGGCTCTTCAGCCTGTAGAGAAACATGCAATTAAATTTCAAGTACTTGTATGACAGAACATCCTCTAAATGATTCTAATTATGAAAAGTTTTGTTGGTACTGTAACACTTAAACTAATTTAGATATTAAATGTGATTAAATTTATTATAGTTTTTATGAATTAAGTGAGAAAAATATTGTTTTTTGTATGTTGCGTAATATATATAATGTTTAGTAATGTGTAATAATATAACATTTATATTATTATAGTCGTTCATAAAATAAAAACTATCTCCTATCTCTATTTATATCTCTATACATATACTGATGGCATCTGCCATGTTGGCTAGTTCCCTCCATGGCCAAGCCATGGCCAAGCCTTTGTTTGCCTATCCAACAGGTAATGTTCATTGGGGAAATCTGAATATATTTTAATAAATTTAGTTGTTTTCAAGTTGTCAATGAGTACTGCAATATTCTTAACTATAAATTGTATTATGCATAGCATAAATTTAAAACAATTTGATCTGAACGCGTATTTAGTTGCCTACAGCGAGGTTCCTCTTCTTAAGTCAGAGCATAGTATGCATTATTCGGGACGGTCGAGTCAGTTATGGCGTTGCTGATTTTCAGGTAATTTTATCATCTAATGCTGCTTGGAATTATGTCTTTCAATTTCTTGGCTAACACATTTCCACACAAAAATGTAAAATTGGTTTGAAGGAAATGCATCTGGCAATAGATTATATCTCAATGGTTTCGCCTACAGGTCTTAAATGCCGAAAAAATCTAGAAAAACATAATTATTTTAGTGCAGATTGTGTGTAAAGTTCAAAAAGTTCAGGACGCCCTTTATTAAAACTACAAATTGATTGATTATGTATATGCGAGTATAAAGATAGAAAATACAAAAGTGTTCCATACGATATGGTTCAATCTATAGATGGGTGAGGGCGTTCTGTAATAGTTCAAAGTCAATTAGCTGAAGTTCAAAATGAAGTAAAAATGTGGAACTCACAGCAAGATCGCCCAAAGCAGCATTCAGTTGCTTCACATAGGGTGCAGCAGCATGAGCAACAGATGCGATGGCCTGTGCGCTCAGACCCTATAAATAAATTAATAATAAAATAAATCAGAAATGGAACAAGAATTGGAATTGTTTATTCATTTTGGGAGCATGGTAAGTACTTACGCCAAGTTCTCCAATTATCGAAGCACCAGAAGACTGTATTGGAGAAAAAAAAAAAAAATCAAATGTGTAATAAGATCTCAAGTTGAGCTCATGTTGTTGCTTACTGAAACGCTGCGAGTCTTGGGCATGGCCTGAATCTGCACACTGAGGCTGGTGATCGTGTTCTATAGATTGAGTATTGTTATTATATTTAGTAAATTTGAGAGCTCTGTTCAACTTACAGCCAAATGTCCAAGTGCATTGCCCATATCACCCATTAGACTGCCAATAAGATTGTATTGCTCCGGTTGAACATAATCACGCTGAGCTCGCAGATTGGTCAGTTCATTCTAGAGTCGAAAATTTATTAGATATAATAATATATAATTCATTTTCGAAAAGTGTATTAGATATTATATCTATGATGTTATGGAAAACCTTTTGTAGTATAATATGTTTAACTCTTATAATGTATTGTATAAAAATGCAGATTTAAAAAAATATTAATTAAGGTTCTATAGATGTTTCGCATTGGTGCTATAAGATACAGAGGTTCTATGGTGCTTATATTTTTAAAAATGTTGCATTCTATAGATTCTCTGCAAGCTTATATTGGTCATACTTACAGCTAGATCACCCAATCCATTGGCCATATCACTTAGTAAATTTTGGATATCTGTCTCAACAGACTTCACTTCAGACTGGGCATCAGCCTTCAACTTGTTCTCCAGTTGATGGATTACTTTCTCGCCAGCTACAGCCACCTTCGAGACATCGCCCATTAGATCACCAATGGTAATGGTGCCGGCGTCGACTTGTTGGGCCACCAAAATGATGGCCAAGAGGGCTACAATTTTGACTTGCATATTGCTTGTTGGGTTTTAACTTGTTAACTGTTTTGATTTTGTGGACGAGCATGATTTATATAGGCATCTTATCTATGTAAGTAGAGACGTAGTAAAAATTATTATAAGCCACCCTTCTTACGTTCAAGTACCTAATAATTCATATGCGAAATTGGCGGTGCGCACTGATTGATGTCAAAATTTGTTATCAACTAATGTTAAGTTAAAGGCTTTTCAAAATATCAACTATTTCGATGGGACAAATAGACAGGTTGTGCAATGTGAAAAGGAGCTTAAAATAGATCTGGGCAGATTGAATTGTGGGTATATTGATTGTTGGAGCTATAAGTCAAATGAGCTATAAATCATCAAACTGCTTATAGGAAGTGTCCATGATACTCAGATCTGTCCATACCAAAGCTTTGTATATGTGGAATAAAATTGTTGTTAATTTAGATCAGTTTAAATCTACAATTATATGTATTATAATAAAAGAAAAATGATTTTACTTTCTTATACTATAGAAATATATGCTTTATGAAGCCTACAGAAAATAAGTGAAATATATTTAAATATAATGTAATGCAATATACTCTAACTAAATTTGTGAACGGAGTATATAAATTAATCACAATTTTTAGTAAGTTTATATACTTCAGACTTTAACCAGGTCAACAAAAAGAACATTACCCACTGTTAGATATTATTTAACAAACGACTAGAATTAGACAATTTAAAAATATTTTTATAGTACACAAAAATCAAAGCTTTATTTACGATAATATCATATCGTTTACTGATTACAAATTGTTGCGTAGTTCGCTTACAAAAAGTTAGCCACATTGTTGGCAACATTGGAAGCTTCATTTGCAATGTTTTGGGCCACATTGGAAGCAGAATTGGCAATGTTATTGGCAATATTGGAAGCCTCTGAATGCACATTGTTGGCAATATTGGAAGCAGAGTTGGCAATATTGTTAGCCACATTGGATGCAGAGTTGGCAATATTGCTATCAACATTGGATGCAGCGTTGGCAGCATTGCGGTCAACATTGGATGCAGAGCTGGCAACATTGTTAGCCACATTTGAAGCAGAGTTGTCAATATTCTTAGCAACATTGGAAGCTTCATTTGCAATGTTTTGGGCCACATTGGAAGCAGAATTGACAATGTTATTGGCAATATTGGAAGCCTCTGAATTCACATTGTTTGCAATATTGGAAGCAGAGTTGGCAATATTGTTAGCCACATTGGATGCAGAGTTGACAACATTGCTATCAACATTGGAAGCAGAGTTGGCAACATTGCGGTCAACATTGGATGCAGAGCTTTTATCAGAATCGAAGCTCTTGACGATATCATGCGCTAGATTTGATGCATCAGATGCGATTCTGTTGCCAAAATCGAGTGCACCAGCGACAATATTGTAAGCCATATTAGATGTATTAGTTGCAATTATATGGCCTAAATTGCCAGTGTCTTGGCCCACATTATTGCCAAAGTTCGAGGCTGCCTGGCCAATTGAGTTGCCGAAATTGGAGACTTCCTGACCCAGCTGAGTGCTCCTCACAGCGTTGCCCAGATTGGTTGCAGCTTGGCCCATACTATTACCGAACTGGAGAGCTGCTTGGCCAATAGCAGTGCCAAACGTTGAGGCATCCTTGCCAATTGCGTCACCTAAATTGTCCTAAAAATGAAAGCAGTTGAGATATACACCTTCATCGGGCTGTACTTAATGCTTTTAACACATACAAACTTTTCGCCAAGATTGTCAAAAATGCTCCTGGCGCTCACATCCTGTAGACCCAACACAGCCAGCGACAAGGCAAGGATAACGAAGAATTTCATGTCGAAACTTTGAGTTCAGATATTTTTCTTGATATATGTTAGTATACTAATATATACTTATTGTTATTGGTACGCTATACAAAATGAATTGTAATAGCAACTAACGACATTTGCGTATTTCAGGTCGTATTTATAGGCAAACAAAATTCGATAAATTTCGATACGCTTATCGCTCGACTCTGTCTACGGATAATTATCTATGGTATTTTCAGTGTGCCAAATTTTTTTAAGTTGGCCTGGCCTTTATTTAGAGCAAGACGTATTGTCTTCCCATTGAATAAAAATTCACATTAGCACAATTTGTTTATCTAAACAAAATTATCAGCGACAATTTTTAATTCATAATTTTCTACATTGATTATTTGATAAAAAATTTGATTGAAGTGTTTTGGAGGCATAATATTAATTTGGCTTCTAAGAGTCTAATAAGTTTCTGCGTCTGTGCTTATCTCAAAATATAATAGTTATAATTGCCTATTCCGGTCATTTGTCTGACATCATAGATTCGTTAGAAACTTTTAATTATTGGTGCTTAAAAAGTATTTGGCTATGAGTTATTGCTTTATATATTTATCTACAAATATACTTTTATATATTTAGATGGAACTCTAAAATCCATTCTATAATTAGGCTTATAATGGGAGATTGTATAATAATTCGAAAATCATTGAATTGCAGTTTTCAACTCCTAGCACTTTTGCAGTATGCAAATTTGTAATCGATTTATATTTATATTTATCGATTTTAGCAAACTATAGGCAACTAGAAAATAAAACAAATTTGTAATCTATATAGCAAGATTTGCAATATGACTTGATATTCTAAAAGATCATTAGTCGATTTTGTGACATTTTTTTTTTCAAAGAGAAGAAGGCATATTAAAATATATCGATATTTTTGAGTTTTCGGATCATATTGAAATTTTAATAATCCAATATCACTTAAACTTTGTTTCCAGAGCAAAAGAAACTGAATTCCCATGAATTGAGTAGTCAATTCAAACAATGAATTTTTCGTTTGCCTATAAGCCTGACAAGAATTTAAGAATTATGTATTTAATTGAATTGCAATTTATATATATTACATTTTAGATATTTATTAGACAAATTATACAATTTTTGTTATGTTTTCTTCTGCAGTTCCAACAGTTCTTGGTCTGAGATAGGTAAGGTATCATCTACTGAAGTAATGTGATAGGTTTCATTGCATTGGACTATGATTTTTTTTTGACTAATTATTTAATGACACATGACAGTTATTTATATGAACTCTAATGAACAATAAAGAGCAGTGACAAGTGACAGTTTCTATTTGAATTAAATTTTAAATTGTAGTATGATAAATTGACGATCCATTTTATGAATTCAGTTTACGATAACTTTGATCACATTGATCACTTGTATGATATCAAGTAGTGCACGACAGGCAATATCTAATACACTATTTGCGATTGTCTTTTAACGACTATGTGGGGTATGACAATGCTATAGTACATGTAGGTAATACGAATAATCGTGTGCTAAATTGCACGCTCATTTGACATTGCTAAATATTTTCATATTTTGCGCCTCTCAGTTTGTATTCTATATATGATTATAGAAAAAAAAATTTTTTTATGAAATTGAAAAATACTTTGACTAATTTTTGTCTATATCTAACTCTAGTTGAAAACATTTTTATCACTTGTATATACGCGCCTTTATGCCATTTGGGTGCAAATTCCACTTTACGTACATAAAAACAAATTTCTTGTAGGCAAATATTCAAAGATAATTTTGTTGATATTATATATATATATATAAATGGTTTATTTGAATTAAAATGCTTAATCCTACACTTAAGTTCAGTTTACAATTGCATTTGTGATTTGTCGATAAGCATTCCAATACATTCTTGTGGGCAACTTTCAAGAAACTTAAAAACTCAAGAACACAGGGAATCATAAATGAATAATGGTTTTGTGAAAATGTATGTAACTATTCTTGTTTAGGATAACCAGCTGGGCTCGTATAGCCATGTTCGTCGGCTGATCGAAAATATATCAACATTATGGAATCCGTCACGGTCATAACAGGTGTTCTCAAAAAGAATAGCGGAGGCTTACTTACATTTAGAATACCGGAGGCTTACGTACATTTAGTTTTTGGATTGACTTAATTCAAGGCAATCCAAAAACTAAATGTACGTAAACCTCCGTTTTTTTTTCACTTGTTATGACAGTCAGTACTGATTTGACAAATTATTACAATTAAATTTCTTAATGCCACTTCTTTCCATTTTTTTTATATATCTTTATATATATATATATATATATATATATATATATAGTTAATGCCTAACATCTTCGCCCTTAAGTGGAAAATACTTGTATGGATTTTGTACAGATTTACGTTTTTTTTCAGGATCTGCCTTTGGATTCCTATAGTTCTGAAACGTAAAGTTCAAATAGTATTCAGGTTTTTGTTTTTTGGATTTCTTATGTACTGATCTGCCATGACGAGAACTTCGTCCTGAACTTTCTGGTTTAAAAATCAAATTAACAAGGACATTATCTTGTGGTCTGAGAGAAAACGATTTCGGTTTTAAGGTTGCCATGACTTTATTATAATTATCCTAATTAAAAAACAAAGTAAGTCTCATTATTTCATAAATATTGAAGTATTATAGAAAACTTACAGCGCTCTTCTGCGATGACTTCAACTCGTCGACAGTATTCGTGCGTGCATCTACGCTTAAAATCAGCACCATTAATAGAATAATATATATCGGCTTAAACATTGTGTGATTACTGAAACAAAGTTGTCCGCATCAAGTAATTTATTTCTATTTGTTATTTAGCTTAGAAGTTCTGCTTTTATGCGTTAAATTTTAATTCGATTTACTCTTAAGAAAGTTAAATATTTTGTTATACAATTGAGACGACATAACTGTTGCTAATTGATTTTTAAGCTTGTTTTTCTTTGTGCTCTAATATATATATATATATATATATATATATATATATATATATATATCATATATATATATATATATATATATATATATATATATATATATATATATATATATATATTTTATATATATGTATATATATATATATATATATATATATATGTATATAATATGTATATTTATTTTGATTCTTTTTTGTGGCTCAGGTAGGTAAAAATACTTTAAGCACCTTCAGTCAAATTGTGACTCTGACTGGTGTGTCGGACTGGACTGGACTGGACTAGTGTGTGACGGACCACCAAGAAACCTCATTTTGTAGGGTTGCCTCCCACTTTGACGTTCAAGTTGGAGCCTTTGTATAAGATGTAAGCATCTATATTGGTATACAATAGTCTCTACCGTGACTTCTACGACACTTCTGCCACTTGGCTCGGCACCTTTCGCAGTTAAAGAATGGGTGTTCTGCGTCGTTCATTGCATTCCCGCAGTCAATTTTTTCCCCATCTTATTTTGCTACTTTCCAAAGTAACCATGACCGAGGAGCATTTGTGTGAATAAAAAAAAACACATATCACCGAGCGTTCTCATCACGGTGTATTTTATTGTATTGTTTTGCATTTAGTATTTATATATATTTATATATATGTTTAATAATTCATTTATTTGTTAAATCTTAAATTATATTTACGTTGTGACATTGGTATGTTAGTTTTTCGTCAGAAAACAAAGAATATGGGACTAGTCTGTCCATTTGTCACACTCTTATCTTTTAAATATCCGTTCGTTATGTCCTTAATATGTGAGCCAAATTTGACCTAAAATGATAAAAAATAAAAAATGTAATAATTTGGTAAGCCCTCAAAATATTGCATAATAAACGTTTCTTGGACATAAATAGTTAACTTGGAAGTTTTGAAGCTATTTTCATTTGAGTTTGTCAATAGAGATAGTTGAGAATGCAACAACTGTGGAATATATTTCGTTTTAATTTTCAATTTGACAACAACTAGAAGCAGTTGATTTATATACGATGTAGGTAATAGCATTTATATTGTTGAGGACTATTTTTATAAAGAGTTCGATGGCATACTTACAAACTTTTTGGCGATTGTATTGCTCAGCTGTGGGCTAACATCGATATGATTTTCCATATTGTAGGCCATTTTCCCCATATTACTTTCCATGCTTTTTGTAATGGAATGCTGTGCAGTTGGCTGCATTATATATATTATGAATACAATTATAGCTGATATGGGAGCTAACATTTTGTCAGCTGTTAGATCAGACGCTAAACTGAACTGCAGAAGGCTTCATGTGACATTTTCGCCGCAACAATTGTCACGGCCCATTGGCAACGCTTGCCTCAAACTTCCACCCGAATTTGAGGCGTAGCAATGTGAACTGGAGTGGGGCAAAGTCAAGTCGAGCTGGCGTAATCCCTGTGGTGGCTGTGTTATGAACCGTTTAAGACGCATTTATTGTGATTTTTATGCGGCTCGCCATCGTTTTAATAGATTTTTGCATAAAACGCTTCCCAGGGTTACCGTTCTCACTTGCCTAATGTAAACAAGTTATAAAACGCTCGTAAATCCAGAAGACTAAAAAAAATATAGAAGCAAAATAGTAAACTATATCGTCATAAAAATGCTATAAAATATATAGAAAGGGAAACCTTTTCTTTTTTTTTGTTTTTTTATTTTGCTTGCGAATTTGCGAAATGCACAAATCGTAAAATAACAACAAAACAACGGGGTGTGCGGCCAGTAATAGTCGACCTCAAAGGGCGCGGGGTTGCAAAGAAAGGTAGGTAAACGTTTGCATCTGTATATCAACATGGCCTGACCTTATGCCCCAGCTCATTATCGCAAAATCAAAATGCGTTTGTCAATGAATTAGAATCGCTTTGATGTGAATGCTGAGTCGTAAAATGAGTTTTTATCATTGTTATTACTCGGTTATGTCTTTTCTTTATAGTTCTTGGTTTTATTTGTTACTATCACTAACTGAGAATTTTTTGGTATGTATACAAATATATTTATTTTATAGATAGCATTAGATTAAATTAATCAGAAATTTGTTGATTGCAGCTTTAATAATGTTTTATTTATCTATTTTAATTCTTATATTATATTTCTATATAATGAATTTTTAATATATATTATATGCATATTTACAGAATGATAATACTAAAATAATTTTAGTTTACAAATTTATTGATAAATAAAGTTAAGTTATTTATATGTTGTAGCTTTAATTTTGTATACATTATTTATTTATTATTAAACCATATTATTTTGACAATAAATAAATAAATTTTAAATTCAATTTCAATTAAAATTCGCCGCACAAATTAATTTAAATTGCCTTCAATATCATTTATGCTGCTGCTGCTAAACAGTGGCAAGTGCCAGTTTTTACTACTACTTTTGTTTTGTTGTCTGCTACTTTTTACAAATGTACTTCGGCAACACTCGTGCAAATCATCCCCGAAACTATACCAACATTTTCATACCAGACAACAGACGACTGAATTGTGGCGCGCACTCAAGTTGAATATTTGACACAAAATGGAACGAGGCAGCGTGGCCGAGCGGTCTAAGGCGCTGGTTTTAGGCACCAGTCCGAAAGGGCGTGGGTTCGAATCCCACCGCTGTCACATTTTTTAATATATATATAAGTTTTTTAAAAAAAATATTAGGATGTATAGGATATGTATATAAATAATTTATATAAAACATATTTTTGAAATAATGTGTGTGGACAAATCTATATGTATATAGTATGTCCACACTCTTTCAAAGCTTTTTTCTTTTTTATCAATATAAAACGAAATTTGAATAGATTATCGTAAAAGCTCTGAAAGGAATTTTAAATATCAGGTTTTTATTGTTAACGTTAATCAAAATTCAATAACATAAATTACCGGCACAATATAGTAAACAAATTGGACATCATTTAACATTGGATTTATCATTAGATTAACATAGAAGATAAAGCTCTTGAACAAAAGTACATGAAAACGTATAGAGATATGTAGAATAGATAATGTCTGATTCTGATTAGAACAATTCTATTAAAAAATAGGTTGTGTGAAAGTTCTGGGCTTGAAATCACGGAGCCGACATATGGCAGCGTGGCCGAGCGGTCTAAGGCGCTGGTTTTAGGCACCAGTCCGAAAGGGCGTGGGTTCGAATCCCACCGCTGTCAAGTTAGACTTAACTTTTTTATTTTTTCTTCTGGTGGTTGCAAGCTGTTTTGCATTAGCACTAGGAATATTTCGCGCTTAATTAGAGCATGCCCACGCCCATTTTCCGGCACAGACGTTTATCTGGCGTTGACATTTCCCGCGTGCGCTTAGTTAACTCCACTTGAACCCTTTCTGCGGTAACACGTTGATCTTGTTAGTAGCCCGCCGTGGTCGGTCCAATTTGGGAATAAAATGAAAGGAAAAGCGACAGGAAATTAAAGGGTTTTGCGGTTCCATGTAACTGTCCTCGCCGCGGGGCGAGTAAATGAATCAAATGTTAGGCAACAGAACTTATCTAATGTTTTTTTATGGTTTTCTTTCGAAGCTAATTGGAAAGACGAAAGGCATGGACTTTCTGTGAAACCCATATCTTACAAATTTAGCTTAAAGCCCTATTTGAATATTCTTAAGAGCTTAAATGCAAGAAAATGTAATGCAATGTTGTCTCTATACAATTATAATCACAATTGCAATTAATATAAGTTGACCAGGCGTTACGATTCGTATTAAATTCCGGATTTAGAACTTATGATTTTTTCTATAGATTATAGTGTGAGGCAAATTGTTTTCAGCTGCTAGTCTATTTATAAACATCGACACCCTGCTTATAAGATATGATTAAGAAAACTTGGAGCGTTAATCCAGATCAAAATGCCATACTGAGATATGCGTCAAGTATATTTATAGCATTGAATAATAGTTACTAGAAAATTTTAGATAGTACAAATGTAATAATTTATTATGAGTATTATTTGTATATATTTCGTTGTATATATTTCGTATACTGTAACTATGGATCCAATATATTACAACTCTTACTTAGTAAAATCCAATCAAAAATTTTAAAAATCATATATTTTCATATGTCTTTTATATTATAAAATTTTAGCTTAAGAATTTATGAGTCTTACATTTATGAGTCTTACAAATATAAAATTTATTTTCAATGGATTTTTAATCAAATTTGTGATTGTAATTTTCTTTATAAATATACAAACTTGTAATCGCTTCTATTTCATTAGAAAATATTCCTTTCCACATCGTTTTGACTTTTATAGAAACACAATATTTTTACGTATGATGCACCTCAGGGATTTAATCACGAATCAATCTTTTCATGAATTAATTAGAATTTGATAAGCTTACATATAAATATATGTATATATAAATAAAACAACTACATATATTGCATTGCAATGAATCAAAAGTTGTACTTCCTATTGCAATACAATAAATATATTTGTTTTATTTGAATACTATAGTACTTATTATATAAAATTTGTGCTTTTTCTTTGGACATTCAAATTGGATCTGCAGCTGAGTCAACAACGAATGGAAATTTTATTGCTATGACAGGTCAGGCTATCAGATTAAATACGCATTAACAACTTTTTACAACAACGAATGGTGCTAGATATGGATAGTTACGTTTGGCCTAGTAATAACAAATTGGCAATTGCATATCGGGCAAATCCCGGCGATGGAATCAAAATTTAATTTTGTTTTTTGTTTTTAGGAATATTCAGAACAAATAATTTTTGGCCTTTGAACTTTCGATTATGATTTGAATCATTGATTGGTTATAGAACAAATTTAATTGCCAGTCAGATGAGTAAACGAAACAGGGCAGTTTTTGAATCAATTAGCCGGAAATTTTGTCACAGTCACAGTTACAGTCAGATTTGTGACGTAGCACACGGATTTCATTGACTTGACATGAGGTTCATTGTACTCGCTGTCAAAACTTTATGAAATTTTTCCCGAGAAGCATAGATGTCTTTTTAATGCCATTCAGTGTTACCCAGTGACATGCATTTATCCAAAGATATATATGTGTATATATTTATGTATATTCAATTTTGTTGTTAGATAATTTGTTAGCTTTTAGGTGAATAGCAAATGCTTTAACCACAAGTTAAGCCCCATTTTGTGGCGCTCGCTTTTGGCTGCTGATTAAGCCGTGAGCGATGCTCTGCTTGTTTTCAAGTTCTTAACACCGGTTCTCACCAGACTCACGTATGCGGCTCGTTCTTGTTGTTTTAACTCTCAGCTAAGCCCGATCGCGGCTATAAAAACTCTCGCACAACTGCCAACAGCTCACAGTTTCATTTCAAGCGTCTAGTTCGACGGTTATCATACATATATAAATATATATACTTCCATTTTTAAATGTTTATAATTTCATAAAGTATTCTCCTGTTAATTTATTAGAAATGAAATTGTTTGTGCTGTTGCTGTGCATTTTGTCTGCGGATTATATAAAAGCGCGTTGTAAGTGACAAGTGAAAAGCCACAAATTCTCGGGGATTTCGTTAATACACACCTAATACTAAGAAAGTGCTTTGTTTAGCCAAAAATAAATACATCTACACGATCTTTGGGGAAAAGTGCATAATTAAATATTAATGATAGCCGGTTTTCAACCAGTCGCTAAAGACTGTTAAACACCAGCGCGTGCCAAGTTCAATGCAACTTTAAAACAACAATTTATTTGCTTGATTTTTACTTGATGAAATGTTTCGTTTTGCTGTAAATATAATTTAAATAAATTGTTTACAAAACAAGCAAAAAAAAACAAAAACAAAAGAAAAATAATACAAATAAAATCAATAAATAAAAACAGACTTTTAAATGAGTGCGAATTGCTCAATTAATTCCGTGTATCTAGGTTATATATGGGTTCGATTTTATATTGTGCAGCGTGCAACTGTTAAGCTTTTAGTTAAATGTTTTTTTTTGTATACACAGAAAGACCATACATAACAATAAAAACAAAAACGAATGTTTTACTTAAAATTAATCCAAAATATTTTGAGAAATGATAGCACAAAATAATACACAAAGTAATACAAAATCAGTAAAATATTATTTAAAATTGAACTACTTTGTAAATCGCAATTTTGAAATATCAAACTTTTTAATAAATTTCTTTTGATTTTTTTTAAAGATTTTAAGCAATATATAATATATATATATATATATATATATATATATATATATATATATATATATATATATTTTATATGTATATATATATATATATATATATATATATATATATATATATATATATGTATGTATATAGAAAAACCAGCCAAATTTTATATATATATAACTCAATAACTCGAGTTTTATATAAAATATTAAAAAAATGCATAATCATTATAAGAAAATCAAAATTTTGATTGACAACATTTATATATTTTGCATAAATTTACTCCATAAAGGTTCAAGTTTGATAAAAAAATATTTTAAAAATGCATATGTATATATATATATATATATATATATATATATATATATATATATATATATATATATATATATATATATATATATATATATGATTATTTTCATGATGATGATGCATTTTTTAAATATATTATATAAAACTCGAGCTCTCATCGATTTATATTTTATATATAACAGCATAAAACATATATTTGTAATTTTAAAAAAGTTTAAATTTATAAAACAATAAATTTTCTTATTAACTTAAGTCGGAGTTATCTTTCCGAAACTTCTGACTCTCTTAATATATTTAAAAAAATTATAAATGTTGCAACCTAAAATTGAATAATATCTGCTATATCCACTAATTGATATTTCAACTAGTTGGCAGCAGTAGTGATGTAGTACATAATATACAAAGCTTCTGTCTGAGTTTAAGTCTAATAAACAGGATTTCTATGTAACAACGAAGTCTCTCTGAATTTGTCCAAACTCGACTTCTTCAGGTAACTTTCCATACTTTTAATTCAAAAAGATTTCAATGACTAGGTTATTTTAGGTAGGTAGGTGAGCCACAGAAATGTCGCTGTCAATTCTCGTGCTAGCGCCGTGTGATTCCCCACATAAACCAGATCTCTGATTTTCTCCTTCTCTTTCTTTGCCTCTTGCAGACGCGCGGTGCATCAATCCCAATCAGCGGGCCGGTCTGTGTGTGCAGATAAATGAGTGCCAGACTTTGTATTCAGTGCTGCAGCAGTCGAGGCTGTCGAGCATGGAGAAGCAGTTCATCAGGGAATCAAGCTGCGGAGTGGGCCAAGATAATCGTCCATTCATCTGCTGCACTCGAGATACGGGCTATACGCGCATTCAACGTGTGACGCCCAACTTTGCCGACTATTCGGACTTCAGTGATCTCAGCGAGGGCTACGATTTCGGTTGGAATCGTGCGCCCAATACACCACCCCCCACCACATTGCTGTTTCCCAGCGATCGGCGACCCTGGAGCTTTGGCGAGGAGCAAAGCGCCGACAGCAGTCCGTCGCAGAGTCAGGGCCGGGGCCAGCCCCAGCCGGTGGATGGTTCGGCTTTGCTGCCACAGCCGCCCGCCTGCGGTGGTGTCACCATTGACAACAAGATCTATGGCGGCGAGGATGCCGATCTCAACGAATTCCCCTGGATGGTGCTGCTCGAGTACAGACGCCTTGCCGGCAACGGACTCTCGACCAGCTGTGCGGGCACCTTGATCAATCAGCGCTACGTGCTAACCGCTGCCCACTGTCTAGTGGGACGAATTGTGCGAGAAATTGGCCCACTGTGAGTAGAATTTCGGATTTACTTAGGAACAGGTTTCATAATTTCATTCCAATTTCTGTTAGCCATGACGAAAGTTCGCACTGCTTAATCATACGCAAAAAATTTCACGCATTTCTGTGAATCGAACTGCGATTTCCAAGCAGCTAATTAGCCGACCTGGGGGACTCCTGCTAGTCGTTTGTATTTTTTTTCTGGGTGTGTGACGCTCTGATTGCTATTGTCTAAGTGTTTAAGAATATTAATTAAGTTGGCCAAACCAGATTCAAAGCGTTTAGCGACTTCTGCTGTTGCCGCTGCTGCCTTATTAACATGAATCATTGAAGTCTTGCTTTGGGCTGGGTTAGGTTCGGTGTTTTTTTTTTTTTTTGGAGAGGGGGAGGCAGGGAAAAGGGAGAGGGTTGGGTTGGCAGGGGGTGCAGGTGTCATGGAACGGCGGTTCAAAGTGGATAACAATTCGTTGCGCTCTTAATTTACTCGACCGGCTGCTTTTGCTTTTGCTTTTGTTTTCGTTTTGTGTTGGGTGTTTGGCGGCTGACCCGTTCGCACTTTTTAAATTCAATTAGCAATATATCTGATTTCCTGCTAAACAAGCGCGCCCCATGCTTTAACTTAATTTTATAAATTTGCTTTTATTACTTAATTTGTTATATTTTAGTGTCTCGGCGCGTCTGGGCGAGCACGATACGCGCACTGCAGTGGATTGTCCGAGTGGCGGTGGCGCCTGTTCGCCGGCTGCTCAACGGTTGGGCGTTGAGGAGGCGCTCGTCCATGAGCTGTACAAGGAGAGGACGCCGAATGAGCTGCACGACATTGGCCTGGTGCGGCTGGACCGGAATGTGCACTACACGAACAACATACAGCCAGCCTGCTTGCCCTCGGTGGTGGCGCCGGAAACGAAGCGTGCGGGGCAACAGTATACGGTCGTTGGCTACGGCCGGACACTGCAAACAGCACGCAGTCCCATCAAGCAGAAGCTAACCGTTAACTTTGTGGAGCCGGAGCAGTGCAAGCGTAAGTTTTCGGAGCGTAGGATCAGCATCATGCCCACGCAGATGTGTGCGGGCGGGAAGTACGCACAGGATAGCTGCGATGGTGACTCCGGCGGACCGCTGTTGCGCTTCCGCGACAATGCCTGGGTGCTGGAGGGCATTGTCTCGTTTGGCTACAAGTGCGGCTTGAAGGACTGGCCGGGCGTCTATACCAGCGTCGCGGCCTACGACATCTGGATTAGGCAGAATGTGAGAGCCTGACGAGAGCAGCGCTCGCCTTAAAACTGAAGCTCGAATTGTGATCTTGCCAACATACTCGTTTATATATCCATATCAATAGATTATTTAATTTTAGTTTTAAGTGTTTTAGCCAAAATAAAAGAATCTAGCTTAGAGACAATGCACAAAGTGAATGAACTGGCTTTTGAAAAACCTTTGGATTTTCCAGCACGTCCGTCGATACAATCGCCTGCCATTGACATTGCCACCACACTTTAATTGGCCACAGCATATAAACATAAACCACAACAAAAGCTTCCGGTAACAATTGGCCAAACCAAACAGCAACAACAACAATGGCAGCAGCAACAGCTGTAGAAGCCGCAGCAGCCGAAGCCGTGCCTGCTGTTCTTGGACTTTGACCAAAGCTTTTTGTGGTTATGGCTCGCACTCTTATACTAACTGTAACTACGGAGAATGTTACTAGGGAGAAAATTTGTTTTGGGTTTAATATAAGTATCTATAAACATATAGCTAAATATATATTGCATTATTATTAAGAGTATTCTCTATGCTTAGCCTTTCAAATATAAACCGGATTGGGTGTTTTCCCTCTCTTGAGGCGGCTTCAGAATGGATTTTCCATTTCTTATTTATCAGAAAAGAACTGTTTATGATAGTAGGAAGGGGCGAAGGATGGTAGATTCCATTTAGAAGTTGTCTAAATTAACTTTTAAAACTATCGTTGGATAGTTTATCGGATTACAAACTGATTTCAAACTGATCCTCCCAATGCTATTCATTACCTTTTTGGCATAAATTGTATGTTTGGCTGTAGGATTTGACGGTGGTCCTAAAATAATCTGTATAGAAAATACCATCACTACTAACCTAATGAACCTGAAGTCGAAATTTATTTTATAACTAGTTATCATATTTATATGATTATTTATGGAATTTATTAGACAAATAAGCTTTTAATGTTCATAAACAGAAGATGAAATTTAAATGAGAAAACCATATGGAGAACCTTGGCACTTACTTAGTGGAAGCTCTCACTTGTCATGTCTCATCGGTAGCAGGGACATTTTAATTAGCAACGTAGTCTACATGTAGCTATTGGAGTTTCCAGTTCATTTGATTATTGGAGTTTCCCATTTAAGGTAGGCGTTTGTAATCTTCTTACAAACAAGTATAGTTAATGGGTCACGTATCTAAATCCTATATGAATCACGTACTATGACAATTTAAGTGGAGCGTATTTATACATATATATGTGTAACAACGACTTTTAATTAATATTAGTCATATAGGTTGACTTTTCATCTCTTCTCTGCTCATATTTTCTTTTTTCTATTATTTGTATGAAGTGAAGAATTCGCATATAAATTTTATACCTTTACAACACATTTAATTTAATTAATTTAAAGCCCCTTTATTGAAAGAAGATTTTGGAGCGAGTTTGTCCCATAGGGTTTGAATCATTATGGTTTTCTTTTTCCTATCGATCAATTCAATATTCATAAATCTAACATCGCAAAAGCTTTGTCTCTCTCTCTCCCCCAAAAGCTTTTGCTATCAGCTTTAAAAGCTTCCCCTAAAAGTAGGCAATGTTCAGTTGGACAGCTCGAACGACGAATGAAAGTGAAACCAGAAAACACAGCTGACAGCTTATTGCATAACCGGACCCACGTACCACTTGGCAGCGTGCGGCCAGCAATAACAACAACAACAACAACGACGATGACAACAACAACACCAACAACAGCGCTGACCGTTGCTCCCGTTTCGTTAACGGCGATTGCAGTTTTTGGGCTCGTTTTGGTGTCACAAGCTGGCGAGGGCTGTGGTCGTTTATTTATTTATTTATTTACTTTTGTTTTTTGTTTGCTTCTTTTTTATTTCTTTTTGCCTTTTTTGTTTTTGTTTTTTGGCACTTTTAGCTTCGGCTCTTCCGAGTCGCGGTTGTAGTTTCGGTATTGGTTTCAGTTTCGGTTTCGGCTGTCGCTGTCGCCGCTGCGCGCAGCATTCAAATTAGATTTTAATACACGGCCGAGCGTTCACGCGAGCGGATTCACTTTTCGTATGCGTTTTCAAAAGCCGCTCAGCAATCCACAATCCACAATCAACAGTCAACAATCACAATCAACAATCAACAATTCGATATTCGCGACATTTGCTTTTGGCCATTGCACGCGTTCGCGATTGCGTATACGTCGCGTTGCCTCCCGCCTGTCCGCTGTCTCGGTTTGTTGTCGCATCGCATTTGCACCTTCGACGTTGCCGTCGCACTCGTTAGAGCATCGCATTGTTTGGACGGAGACTCGGGCGATCGCTGATGTACCCTCGACCAAACAGCGGCGCATTGTGGGCGGCCAGCACATTGCTCGCCCTTGCCCTGCGCATCACAGCCGTCGACGCAGAGTTTCCGTCACAGCCGGCGCAGCTGGCCTGCGATATACCCAACGAAACAAAGCGTGGCGTTTGCGTGCAGGTGAGCCAATGCGCCGCCTATTTGCAGGTGCGCAATGTGACGAATTTGAGCTCGGAGCGCGTCAACTTTCTGAAGAAGGTGCAGTGCGAAATGGAGACAACAGCGAATGCAACTGCAATGGCAACAGCGAATGCAACGAAAACAGCAACAGCAACTGCTACGATAGAGGATGCTTCGTACAAGCCGCTCGTATGTTGCCCAGCCAATGGCCAGGACTACCTCTATCCGGTTATACAATTCACCAAGTTTGAGTATCGTCGCTTTCTGGATGTCACGGCGCGCTTCAAGCGGAAGAAGTTGAAGAGACGCATTCAAACCGTGGAGCCCAGCACGGGATTCAATTTGCTCAACGAGTGTGGCAAGCAGGTCACGAATCGCATCTATGGTGGTGAAATAGCTGAGCTCGACGAATATCCATGGCTGGCATTGTTGGTCTATCATTCAAGTGAGTTGGGGCTCATGGGGAGGGACTATCGGAAATACAATGTGGAATATGAAAACCGAAGTGAAAAGTTATTTAAAAAATACCTTGTAGACAAGCTCATTACAGAAAATAAAGAATCTCTAAAATTTTAATGTAATAATCTTTGCTTCTACCCATAGATGACTACGGCTGCAGTGGAGCTCTGATTGACGATCGACACGTTCTGACAGCTGCCCACTGCGTTCAGGGCGAGGGTGTGCGGGAACGTCGCGGCTTGTAAGTCTGTTAAATGAGCTTTATATAGGGTCTATTAACTTCAGCTGTTATTTGATAGGAAACACGTGCGTTTGGGAGAGTTTAATGTCAAGACGGAACCCGACTGCATTGAGGAGCCCAATTACTTGAGCTGTGCGGATGCGGCATTGGATATTGGATATGAGCATATACATGTGCATCCAGAGTACAAGGAGTACTCGAGTCTTAAGTACAATGACATAGCCATAATCCGACTGAAGCATCCGGTTAGCTTCACGCACTTCATCATGCCCATCTGTCTGCCCAACAAGACCGTGCAGACACCGCTGACCGAAGGGCAAATGTTCTCTGTCTCCGGCTGGGGACGCACCGATCTCTGTAAGTGTCGACCTAGCTGGTATTGTATTTCCGGCCTAACTCTGTTTGATCTTCCTCTTGCAGTCAACAAGTACTTCATTAATACGCACAGTCCGATCAAACTGAAGCTGCGCATACCCTATGTGTCCAGCGAGAACTGCAGCAAGATGCTGGATCTCTATGGTGTGCGTCTTGGCCCTAAGCAGCTCTGCGCCGGCGGCGAGAAGGCTAAAGACACCTGTGCCGGTGACAGCGGAGGTCCGCTCATGTTCTTCGATCGCCAGCACTCACGCTGGGTGGCCTACGGCATTGTTAGCTACGGATTCACCCAATGCGGTTCCGGACCAGGCGTCTATACATCCGTGCTGAGCTATATTAACTGGATCGAGAGCATAATCAAGGCATAGAGAGGGAGGAGAAGACAGATGAGAGATGTGGAGCGTATGTATGAGGATAGGCTTGACGTCATATTCTGTCTTTAGTCAATTTCAATGGATCAAATAGAATGAGAAGATCGGCAGAAAGAGAGGGAGAGGAAATGGCAATAGAGAACATTGACGTCAGTTTACACTAGGGTCCATATTTCAATTAGCCAACATCGAGAGCATTATCGAGCCATAGAAAGGGAGACAGAGAGAGAGAGAGGAAGAGGGAGGTAGAAGAGGAAGTGCAAAGAACGCAAAACATTGACGTCAGATTCCCTTTGCCGATACTTTTATGAGCCATTAGCTGGATCGAGAGTCATATTAAGCCATAGAGACGAGGATGGAATGTGGAATGTTGACGTTAGATTTGCAGTTCGGAGACATTTCAATGTGCCAATAACAGTTGGCGCCTAGAAGAAAGGGGGCCGGGGAGGGCATTGCTGGGCATTGGACTGAACTGTTTCTAAATATTTGTACATATTTTACTAATTATCTAACGGTTAATTAGTATGAGTGCGTGTGTGCATGCCGGTGTGTTTGTGCGTGTGTATGTGTGTGTGTGTGTGTGTGTGTATATGTGTGCTTTGGCATGTGTGTGAGCTAACAAAAGTCTGAAAAACATGTTTCTATTTAAATAAGCTATTAAAATATTTACACACACTAGCGCGTTTTCCTTATTGATCAAATGCTAGAAATGTTCCAAGACCTTAAATGGCCTTGGCTCGACTCCAACTGCAATTGGAGCTAGTAGATGCTGCCGCCATGATGACTCATCACAATGGAGCTGAGAGCAAAATAAAAAATGAGAAACAGATAACAATAAAGATGAGTTGAGTTTACTGTTGGCATTTGCACTTAGCTAGCGTCGCATGCCCTTGAGCCCTAGGTCTGTGGGGCGGGTCCATGGAGGAGGCGCAAAGTTAAGCAAATGATTGAACAGACAGCTGAACGGACAGCTTGCCAGCCAGACAGTTATATAGACAGCCAGCTAGTCTGCCAGTCAGCTGTTTCACTTTTTTTTTTTACATCCCTGTCAGCAGCTGGTTAAACTTGATATTGCAGTTTTAAATACACTACCAAGAGGTCTTATGACTTGGTAATGAAGTACATAACGCATAGATGTTGATAAAGCAGTTGTTGATAAAGCATAGATTTTTTAATTCATTCAATATATATTTGTATTAAGTATATTGTTCAATATAATAATATATTAAATTATATATAATCTCGTTGAATATAATAATATATTAAATAAATATATTATAAATAATTTATTATGATTTCATTTTGAAAATATCTTGACTTGATTTAGGTTTTATGATGTCTGCTAAGCTAGAAGAAAGATGCTAAAAAGAAGAAAAATTTGATTATTTACAACATTTTATAATATTGTATTTAAATAGATTGTAAAATATTAAAATTTATGATTTTTAATATGGAATTTTTTATTGTCAATTAATGAGTTTTGTCTTTAAAAAGAGCGCTGAAGAAATTTTGAAATAAATTCTTATTATTAAGATTCAGACTATGATTGATACTAGATAAACACCTCCAATTCAATCTAATCCAATCCAATTCAATGATTTGAAATTGAACTTTGATAAAATAGTAAATAGCAAATAGCTCACCAATATCAACTTTTTAAATTGTTGTATCACAGGCGTGTCATTAAATTAAACCCTAAATTATTTTTTTCCACAAGTTCTTAAAAAATCACTATATAAAAATTCTAAAAAATAAATCAATCATAATTTACATTGTCAGAGCATTCAAACTTCGATCTCCACTGTCATAGCTGCTTCCATATACAATCTTCTTTATGTCTCGTCGTCGTTTTGATGTCGTCATTGATTGCCACACTTTGCTTTCACTCGTCATTCGCGTGCAGTCCAGGCAGACCAGGCAGACCTGGCGTAGACCTGGCTCAATGCGGGCTACGGCCAATTTCAGACGTGAGCAGTGATGCAATGCGGGCCAAATGGAGACGAGCTGGGCATGGCCAAGCCGAGCCAAGCTGAGCCAAGCTGAGCCAAGCCTCGTCAGCTCAAGCCAAGCCTAATGCTGCCCAAATTCAAATCGATGCCATTCATCAGGCCAAACCGAGTTGGCCAAAAATAGCCGAAAGACAGGGCAAACAATTTGTATGCACAGTTTGGCAGCGGTCGCTGCTGGTTCCAACTGTGCCACTGACCAAAATTGGTCACTGGCCAACACTGAATGCTGATGATCATCATCATCATCATCATCGCGATGATAATGATGATGAAGTATGCGTCAGCATAGTGAAAGTGAACTTGACTCTTTGACGGGTTGCTGCGAATGCTGCAGCTGCTGCTGTTGTTGTTGTTATTGTTGTTGCTGTTAATGTTAATGTTAATGCTATTTATGCTGATATGTGTGCGATATGTCGCATTAATATTCATGATGATGTTTAACAGTCAGAAGAAGATAGTGCGGCTATATTGTAGCTGTCTCTGTTGCCGTTGTTGCTATCGCTATTTGCACAGTTCATTACGAAGCTTGTGGCGATTTTTGTTAACCTTGAACTAAATAGAGATATATGTATGTAAACATATGTATATGTATACATAAATGTTAAGTAAATGTAAAGAAATTGCCAAATATATTTGACATTGAAAATAGCAACAAAATTTAAATGATAATTCACTAAAAGGTGTAAATTGTATTTGAAGAAGATATTGGAAATTGACAGATTACCCAATCTACTTGACTACATTAATATAGGAAAATAAATTTAGGTAGATACGTGGCTATATGAGAATATAGATAGCTGAATAGATAAGATAGGTTTAAGATAGATGGATAGTTAGATAAATATTATATATAGGTAGTTCATCTACGTCTATGCATAAAAGGAGATATTGCTTTAAGATAAAGATGAAAAGAAGTATGGGAATATAGAGAGATGATATATAGGCTTGAGAATCAAAAGGCTGCATAGATGTATCGACTAGATAGAGGAAAGATAGTTTATTGTAAAACAGTATTAAAATAAAAAGATAAGAAGATATGAAAATGTATGGAAACTCTATATAGAATAGTTAAATATTTATATTGTAAATATATAGATAGATTGAAAAATAGATAGAAAATTTATATGTAAATTAAATGAACTAAAAACAGAATGTTACGAAGATAAGTAAATAGATATGCAGGATAATTTATAGATTAGCCATTAGATAGATACAAAAATATAAAGAAAATTAAATGTCTGAAATGAATGATGTATCATATATAAACTACTTACCTATAAGCCTATACATTCTTCTATCTGTCTATATATCATGTGAAGTAAGAGCCTTAGTTGAAAGTGACTAGCTAAAAACTAAGTATTGTAAAATTTTTAAATAAACGATTTTAATGGAAATTTTTATATAATTAAAGTCACTTTTGAGCTTTGTGAAACAGGTATTATAAAAGAAAATCTTTATAAATTTTCATAATCCTACCTTTTTTTTGTTTTTGCCTAAATTAATCTATATCGACTCAGCTTGTAGTCTCGATTGCAAATATATAAACTTAACATGCTCAGCCACGCCCTCTTTTGTGCCAACAGAGCATAGTTAAGTGAGTGGGTTTTTTTTTTTGGGGTCACATCTGTCGTTTCTGAGTATAAGAACAAAATTATAAAAGAATAGCTGTAACCGCAAAAATTGAAAAATAAAGAGAAATAATATTCGTTGAAAGGACAGCCAACCAGCTAATTTGCTTAAAGTACAATGGGGAAAAACAGTTCAGTTGCCACGCCCACTCAACTTTAGAAAAATGCCAAATTGTGTTTGTGCAGTAGAAAGGGTCGCCTAATCGAATTTAAAAGTCAAAGCAACCCTCTTGCAGTTGATAATTGAGTTGGGCCAGAGTTTTTGTCGCAGTGGCTTTTGTGTAAAAAGTTTGTTTGTTTGGACAAAATGGAAAATGAATAGGTAAACTCCATAAAATTAGCCATATGGCCGCAGCTCTACAGGTGCAGAACCGTTTTGGCTGTAAACGCTGCCAGTGACGTTTCATTAGATGTTTCGTGCCGTTTTTTATGTGCTCGCCAATTGGATTTCCATTTATGTGCAGCTGAGCAACGAAATGCATAACGATAAAAGTTTATCGATTTGTTAATTTCGCGAGCAGCTCCAATATCAACAACAATATCAACAAAATGCGACAGACGTTGACGCTGCCATTAAATGTCTGTCACAGGACAGGATACGACCATCAAACGCTTTGCATGACAGCCACATATGTATACAAAAGGGGCGGGCATATGGGAAAGTGGGCTGAGTTCAAGGGTAATTCACATGGGCATTTGGGTGAAATTGTTGTGGAAACTCAATGAAATTAGAATGCGAAAAAAGGAAATAAATGTTTATAATATATATGTGTATGAGTATATTGAGAGTATCGTTTTCATTAGTTAATGGATGTCAGAATTACAGAGAAAATAAAAATAGAATTAGTGCAAAGTGGGAAGGGTGAACGCAGAGACAGAGAGACAAATATATGCGTTTCTTATCGTATAGTAAAAGCATTTTACGTATTGCGTCTTATGCGCCGAACGGGAAGCATAAATAAAGGCTTAAGAAGAGTTCATGAAAACGAAGTTTTTATACACTTGCTGCTTAAAAAGGGCCTGGATTGTGTAATGTTGATTGCTTATAATGTTGGCTCAAGTTTGAAGATCTTACTTCGCTAAAATTATTTTCTATTTCTAAGCTCTAAGTTTATTTTAAAGACAGACTTCTAAGCCTGGAAATGCTATTTATAATAATAATAATTTTATTTAATCTAATAATTATAATAATTTTTTTTGATCTAATATTATATATTTATATTTATATACAAATTAGTATATTCTTCAATAGCTTAACATTTGTGTAGTTATTAAATTACAATCTAGCTAGTTTAGCTACGCTTTTAGACATTTCATCCATAATCTAAGTGTTATTACGTGGACGTCTAAATCTTTAGAGCTATACAAATCGAATTTGATATTTATTTTGGAGCATGATCTAAATACATGAAATATAATTTAAACTTGAAATAAGATAACTCTTAAACTAAACTCTATGTACAAGTGCCCCAACAAAAAATGTATTATTTAGAGGATATTATTTATATCTATTTAATATTGTGTTTAATTAAGAAATATATATATTTAAACATTCTTTCACTCAAGTAAATCAACACAGCTTCTCCAGCGGATATAGTGTATCATGTATATATATATATTTATATATATATATATATATATATATATATATGTACACTCCACAGACACTTGATAATCTGGTCGGTCGTAAACAGTAATGTATTGGACATATCAGTCAGAGTGAAGAGCTTGAGCTTAGTACACGCATTGATATAGAAATTAAATATATATTTAAACAGTCAATCAAAGTATTATGTGGCGCTATTGCTTGATCTTAGCCCTAGTGAGTATCTTACTGCTATTTTGTGAAGGCAGACATCATCATTCTGTAGAGGTACGTAGCTGAAGTCCTTGACAGCCAGTTGCACAATTTGAATGTCTACAGATTGAGGCAACTTCGTCAGAGGCATTCACTCATGCGGGACCCGCGGCCATTATGTTTGGCAATCCTCGGCCCCAGCACCGACTCCGATTCGGCCCAAAGAAAAGGCACAACAACAAGGAGCACGGCAATCGTGACAGAAAAGCCAAGCAGCACAAGCATCAGAGCTCAACTAGAGCCACTGCTACTAGGAAGTCTTTCAAGCATCACTAATAATTGTACAAAGTGAATTTTATTTTGCTTTAAATGCGACTACCAAAAAGTATGCAATAAATGATGAATCAAGCTGAGTGAGCGGCATATTAAATATGGCATACTCTGGCCGCGGCGTTGGAAATGAGAGAGAAATGGAATGAGAAATATATGTGGGTTTAATGGAAATATCTTTGTATATTGGTTGACATATATTGGTTGAGTGTGTTGTTATGAAGAGCTCATTTTGTGTTAAACTACAGGCAATAGTCAAGGCAAAAGCTGGTCATATCCAGCGAATGTAAATTTATTCTAATCATTGATCATATTCTATCATTAACTTTTTTGACATACTTTGAAATATCTAAAAACTAGTTTGCTAACAGAAATGTATGATGTTTTGCATTAGTTACTTATTGCATCCCTAAGGATTTCATGAAAGTGATTTCAATTCCTTTCATAACAAAGTTTGAATTTATTATAGAAATTATTTCTGTAAGCATAAGATATTCTCCGAAAGTATACCGAAATACAGAATATTCTATTTTTGGAATGTCATCCATTCCTTTTATTTACGTTATCATTGAATTGATGGAATCTGTTTAAGTATACACAAAAAACGATGTTTCCATCTATCCCTAACTCCTCTTCAGAGTACAAAATAGTTTCTGATCGTACGATTTAACATATATTGAAGTTAGCTGCAGAAGAAATTGAACAGTTCTTATTATATTTGAAATGAACTTAGAACTAGAGATTGCAATCACTTACAAAAGTAACTCTTCTACTGTTACAAATTCAATTCAAAGTTGACTATCTTCTATAGCTTCTATGCACTCAAGTCTTAAACTAAAATCCAAAATTGTAGCTTTTAATATGTTATAAAACAATTCAAATAGTAAGTTCTGTAACAATCCATTTCAACAACTTGTAAGAGTTTGTTGCCGAAATGGATTGCCCAACAGCCACCTAGTCCATACAATTCTCAATAGGCTCAACTGTACTCAACGGCTCGTCATGCTGTGCCACGTGTCGCTAACGCAAAATCAACAAACTCTATTGTAGTACATGTATAAACACAAACATAAACAGCAATAGACATTGGATTTTTAATCAACATGAGCATAATGCAAACCCTCCAATGATAATAATCACAGGCCAAGGCGACACGTGATGCCAGAAATTATGACTTTCATATTGTGCGAAAATTGTGTTGGCATAATTTGCATATTGCCAGAGCTGAGTCTACACCCTCCAGTTTCGCGAGATGTGTTCAATATTTATTAGAAATTAGCAACAAGCTGTTGAAATGAGTGGAAAAGCACTCGAGGCTGCCAGGAGAGAGAAGATGCGAATCTGTTGCCGACGTCGCTAACTTCCGTTTATCTCGTTTGGGCTGGCACTTGAACGTGTGCAAATTATATGAATTTTCCTTTATAATTGTACAGACTGTGCAGAGAGCTATGCATATTTATTTTATTGAAATTAAATTGCCAGCAACGTCAGCTCAATGTGGCGGAAGTAATGCAATGAACGTGCCGGCATAACCAACGTCACCTTGGCATACTGTGGGCTGTCAGACCTCAATTTCTAAGGCAGTGGGTCACAGCCTCAGGTCAAAGTTCGCACAATAAAAAGAATATTTAATTTCAATTTGTTGCCACACTGAAATTTGCATACGAAAAACTAATTATAAACATTTTGTAACATTTTCTTTACAATATATTTTTTGTTGTCCCCTTCTAATTGAAATTTTGAGCTACTGTGCAAACAAAAGGTGGGCGTTAGGCCAAGCAAACAACGACATATGTATGCGAGAGTGGGCGGGGCAGGAGCTGGAGGCAGCTGGGAGCTGAGCTGGTCTGGGGCAAAGCAACGGGGTGCATGTTAGCTCTGCAATCAGATGACAAATTCGTGTCATTTAAGCAAAAATAAATAAATAAGCAGGGAAGCACATATGTGTGTGAGAGTGTGTGACACAACACTTGTGTGTGTCTTTTTGGCAATTTTCCCAAATACTCAAGTGGCACTCGTTGTGGCAGCACAGCGACAATTTGCAGCTGCAACAAAGTTCGGCAACATTTTTTGCACATTAGCAAAGCGGCACTTGAAGTTGAAGCAAACGTAGAGCCTAAGGAAGAAGAGCACTTGAAGCTGTCACCGAAAAACTTGACAGACACACGCACACATAACCACACACATACACACACACACACACTCATCCAGCACACCTTTTTGTCCCCCTCAGCGCGCCTGTTTCAAAGTCAAATACAATTTGATAGCAAGAACATTAGACAACGATAGCGAAACTAGAAATTCTGGGAGTTGTAGATTTTGTGGACCACATGTGGCCAGCAGCATTTGTGCGACCTTTTGTGTGGCTGCGGCACTGCGGAGCAAACCCAACGCCCAACGCTCAACGCCCAACTATTATGCAAAATAACATTAATTGTTTTGCCAAACAAAAGAGTGAATTCGCAGCGGAAATTGGAAATGTGAACTGTTTCTATGCCCAAGGAAATACACACACACACATAAGTGATACAATTCTGTAACCCTAAATCTATAGAACTATAAGCGCCACATGTAGTCCCCGAAGGTAGGCAAAGCGATTCATTTAAATTTGATATGGCATGCTTAAAATCGAAATTGTAGCACTCATATCGTTGGTACAGTCCCAACATCACGACAACAACAACGACAACGACAAGGATAACGACAACGACAACAACAATAATAACAACCCCATAAAGCATTTGACGGTCCATTCGCGGGTAGTTAAAAGACAGAAACACCACCATCACCACCACCACACCAACACCACGGAGTACATTTTTTGGGTTACGAGGTGAAAATCCTGCGAACTCAGCAAGAGCTCTCAGGCACTTTAAGATGATGCACTGAAAACAAGGTAGAGTATATGATGAATTAAATAAGAGATGCAAGAGTTAAATGAATAAAAAAAAAAAATATTAAATAAAATAAATAAAATTAAATAAATAAAAATAAATGAATAAATAAATAAATATTTTATAAAAAAAATTAAATATATAAATACAAAAATTAATATATAAATGAAAAATATTAAATCAATAACTAAATAAAAATTTACAAATAAATAAACAAAAATGATAAATCAATAAATAATCAAATAAAAAATAATAAATATGTAAATAATTGAAATAAATAAAAAATTTAAAAAAGGGTTTTTAAAACGTTATTATTAAATATCATATACAAATTTATTAATGAAAAGAAATCGTAATATATTAAATTTGACATTATAATTTTCACATTAAAATTAAGCAAGATTTAGGTAAAGCTAAAATCTTTGGACTGCTTGTTTCCCATTTCCAACTGAAAATAATACAATATAAGAATTTTTGTTGCTTAAAGTCTAAAATTTTAATAAACTTCAATGAGAAGAAATATAATTTTATATATATAAAAAATAATTTTTGTATTACATATAATGGTTTATGGTTAAAAAATTTCTTTAATTTTTCTAAATAAAAATTAAAAAAATTTTTTGAAAATATTCGTTTATTCAAACTTTCAGTAATTTTTTAGAATTTTTAGTCGTATAGCTATATAAAACTGAAGAAACACTTAAGTTTTGTTTCCAGTGTACTATATGGTATTGGAGGATTGGGCATTCATATGCTAAGCATATGCCTTGAAAGAGGCAGTTGCCATTTTTTAATCGCTCACAGCCAAATGCCAACCGACTTGATGCGCGTTCGCTTTTTCCATTTATACGATTTTCCTTTTCCTTTTTCTTTTGACTTGTGTTGCGCTGGGCTTTTCAGGTTTTCCACTGCTGCTGTTGGCTTTTGTGTTACAGTCCAACGATTTGCATATGAATGGAAGTAATAAGGCGGCGCAAGGAAATTAAAAGTAAGCAGAAGGATGAGAAGGAGCAGGAGCAGGAGCAGGAGCAGCAGCATAGGAATCTTTCTGGCACATGTGCGCACAAAGAAGAGTAGCAGAAGTTGCCCGGGTTCCAGTTGCCTGCTGGTTGCTTCCACACATAATGAAACATTCCACGAGTGCGGAATTAATAGCCATGATTTGTCTTTTGTTGTCTTGGAGTGTAGTAGGCCTTCAATTGCATTCAATTGTTTAATTGAGCGGAAGCAGGCGTAGCTTTAACATTCTCCCTACCTCAGGTGCTGTATCAACTATATAGAGAGATGGTTATATCCCAGCGCAATTCCGGTTGCAGCTGATGAGCTGCAATTATTGTCTGAATTACATCAGCCTCGACTAACTTCCCCTCGTCCGGAACTGACTTTAATAGAAATTACGACGCATTAGCACAGAAAATTTCGTGACGCTTTTCTTTAGCTCCAATGAAATTTAATCAACTTGCTTGAGTTTTCTTCCTTTTCCTTCTTTTTTATTATGCTAAATGCACAAATGAGCTGTCCTGCTGCTGACCAGAGGGTTCTGCGTCTCGATCGAAGGGGAGTTCCACACACGAACTTCATTGATTAACGATTGGACAAAGGCAAAGAGGAAAAAGTCCCTCGAGAGCAGGACACGCACATATCACACACACACACACACACACACGCTCAACATAATCAAAAAATTAAAATCTCTTTATGTTTTTATGCGCGCTGATTGAATGGTTCCATTGTTGTTATTGCTCGGACAGTTTGATGTGCCATTGATGGACTCGACGGCGAGTGGACATGGCCCAGAACTTGGTTGCGGCTGACTGAACTAATCGGCCGGCCAGCCAGCGAAATCACCCCCTCAGCCAATGCAGTCGGCCAGTCGAGTGTAATGGATACATGGACAGCGCATTGTAATACTATCCTTCATATCTCATATGGAAAACGTCGATTAACTGCAAACGCGTTTCCTTTTCTCTTCCTTTTTTTTGTATGGCTTTAGTTCATATTTAATGAAGTCACGTTTGCGGCTTTAAGCTCTAATCTAGTTATTAGCCTCGCTTTTCTCTAACTTTTTTTTGTATTCAACTATGATGCTGCTTTTAGCGCTAATTGCGAAGACTTTTCACACACACACACACACATACACAACCTTTGTTCCAGTTTCGAGTGGCTTTGAAGTGGGCGAACAATGGAGACCTCGGCACCAGGTGTGAAGGTAAGAGTTGCTGTTACTCCTCCTATAGAACTTATATCAAAAGAAAACTGTCTCGTAAATAGCGTTAAAGTAGCACTTGAGAAAAAGAAATCCAATAAGTTGCCTTCGGGCCTCAACGATGATGACTATGATGACTAAGCGCTGTCTCTCGCCTCTAGCTATTTCAACCCTCCAGCTCTAGCTTGGTACCCTCTGCTGTCCGTTTTTATTGCAATTTGCGAAAAGCAGAAATATTTGATTACGAAATGCGAACCAATCTAAGCCAAGAATAGCCACGCCCAGTAAGAGGGGGCGGACCTCTGCGCTCATTATGAGCGACAAGTGAAAGGGCGAGCGAAGCACTCACGAGTCAATAATGATAAACATAAAGTTAACAGATTGCGATTGAGGGGGAAACTTGCTGACGTCTGATGCTTGGCAGTGCATTAATTGCCAAAATTAAATTTATTTCATTCATTAACGTACATAGATATATATATATATATATATATGCCCAGCAAAATGTCAAAGTAATCAAGCACATCCTGCGCACGCTCTGACTTGGGGCAGTTGTTTCATTTGAATGACAGTCGACACACACATGACATTTGCAACATGTCATGTTGCTTATTAAACGCATAAATATGGCCAAATATGACTGGCTGTCACAGCAAGCTGGCTTAGACAGTTGGCCGCTTATCTCTGGGCACAGCAGGTAAACGCTCGTAAAATTCCAATCAAAACGCAACAAAGGCGCACAGTTGCCACACAATAATGTGGCAAGCCCTTCTTGTGGCGCACCATTTAAGCTGGACAATGCTCGCAATTTAACGGTACACATTTTTCGTAAATTCTTTCTAAGGCTTCACTGCCCTTAATCAATTAACTTAACGCCCATAACTGGGCAAGCAGTCACGTTACGCCCACTTACATGGATACGCTAGCTCTCACAACTCCTGCTCCTGCTACTGCTGCTACTGGTGCTGCTGCTGCTGGTGATTCATGTGTCCCTCATTCGCATTTGACCACTTGACCACTTCAATATGCCAAACAAATCAAACACACCCGCACAGTTGTTGCCGTTGTTGACTCTGCCCTTCCCACACTCTGCTTAAGCAGAGCAAACAAGAGTCGAGAAGGGTCCGAGCAAATATTGAAAAGTGAAAAGTTTATATGCTGCCAATATGTGACTGCTGCTGTGGTTGCCTCACTGATTTATGCCACAAATTTTGATAATTTATTGTTGCGAAAGTACAGCGCAAAGAAAATAGAATACGTTAGAAGAATGTGGGGAGTAAGTACTAGAAAATACCCCTTAGTGAAATCGAAATTGATTTTAGATAGTCAAAAGATGTTTGATACAGAGAGAATGCTTTTAGTTTGGAACAATGGAACTTCTTAGCAGATGACTTAGCTTAGAAGAGGTAGAATTTAATCTTTGCTTTAGTTTAAGAATACCCAAAATACATATGAATTGAACATAGAGAGTTTTTCGTGTGCCTCAAACAAGTACATGAAATTCGTATGTATTTCTGAAGCAAGTTAGAGAAGGCTGTGAATATTTTGAATATACAGATTAGTATTTTTTATGTCATTTGCTTAGATCCTAGATTTGACAGAAAATCTTAAAAAAAATTGTGATTGGATCGTATTAGTTTTTCGTTTAAGTCAAAAAATAATATCTTCAGAAAAGAATATTAGTGATAAAATCAATAAAAATATTAAGCAAATTTTTTTATAAATAAAATACTTTGTTTACAAATTTCTATAGTTTTAATTTGTCATTCAAAATTCCATAATATTTTTCATAATTTGACACCTCCGCTTTCAGTTTCTGTTTATAGAGTTCCTTAAAGTTATTTTATTTAACATTGCTAGCAACAACTTATCATAATTCTATCATGCCCCACTCGAAGCACTTACCCCGCACAGGGTATAAAAAAAGAATATAAGAACTTTTGGGTCAGTAAAATCTTCAAGTAGCTTTTCGTATATTTTTCTTCTTTTGCTGGTTATGGTTTTTGATGGATTTCCTTTATGTTGTCCTAGCTGTGTAAATTGCATTGATTGAGAGCTGTAATTTGTGGAAACCCTTCGAGTGTCGTCGTCGCATGTTTGAATTGTGCGCCAATTAAATGAAAAAATGTGCTGACTTTTACTTACTGTGCCCGGCTGTGCGGCTTCATTAGCTATATACGAGCAATGAATTCATTGACCGATACACTGATTAATCTGTGTCCAAGGCATTAACTATACTGCAGCTGCTGCTCAATTTGGGCCAAGGATTGACTTACCCGTTGCCAATGCCACTGGCCCCTGGGGCTAGCTGCTCAAGTCTCTAAAAGCCGTTTTGTGGTTACATGAGTTGGTCTGGCTGCTGCTCGTTTGTGGTTAGACCCAGTTTCGCACTCATATGTAATCCCTTCGCTGACCCACAACTGCCCTCGGGCTGACCAAAAAAAAAAAAAAAAAAAAGAAGATATATAAGAACAGAAGCAGGTCTCACTTCGGTTCGTTTCTTGACATTATGTAATCCAATGCGCCACGTTTATGACGATTGCACCCTTCCATGCTGTAAGTTGGCTTGACGACGGCTTCAATTTTGGACTTGACTGATGGCAACAGTTGGCATGATTGACTGGCCTCGGCCCACGACCCTTCCGCCCACCCATGAATTATCGTCGTCCTGGCAACGAAATATTGCGCCAAATTAGGCGCATAATTCAAAGTAATTAGACGAAGTTTGATTTGCCTTGACGGACGCACGGCCAACTTAAAATTCCAATCGCGCACTTAGCCTTAGTCCCAGCTGAGCCCCACCAAAATCGTTAACCGCCCTCGGAATGGCCACACAAAGTGCCCATTTCCATAATGGGCAACAGTAGGGCGCACTTGACACTTCATAATAATGAAATTATGACTGCTTATGACCATCAAAAAATATCAAATGGCAGTTGGCAACCCTTTTTGCCTTTGGCTTACTTATTTTTTATTTTCTCTTACTTATTTTTGTCGCTTTACTGTGCAAATCCCATCAAGCAATTGTTGCAACTACTTTGATGGTCTGTCCGAGTGCCTGCAAATGACGTGAACGCAGCTGCTTCAAGATTCGGCCATTCGTTCTTTGTTTAGCTGAAAGAGGGTAGGGGGAGGGGGAGGGGGAAGGGGAAGGGGAAGGGAGCAGAGATCCCATTAGTCTGGTGTGTATTGGTACAACAAGGAATCCATTTCCGATATTGGGTGATAAAATTTTATGTATGTAATTTGCAGCGATTTGTTGCCAAAAGGGGTTTTAGTTCAGCTTCTCTCTCACTGTGTGTGTGTGTGTGTCATTGCGAAATTGTTATTGACAACATGACGGGGGAGTCGTAAATACATATATTTAGATACCCATCTACTATGCATAGTTCGCTCCTTTGCATTTTGGCTTAAATTATTAAAAAGCATTTGCCAAACGACACTAAAAACGGATTGAAGACCCAAGAGGCGACACTGTCTGCTGCAAGCAAAGTGAAATCGAAAAGGATGATACTTAATGTAGATTTAGCTAAAAGCAAGGTTTCTATATTTTGTTGAGGATAGATATGATATGGGGATAATATGATATTATTATACATTATATATGTACTATTCGAGTGAGTTAGCATTTTAGTGATAAAGGATGTATTGTCATTAGGAGAGGGACAAATGTAGCTGCTGCTGAACGTGGTCCCGGATATGGCTGAGTGAAAGCGATAGGCCTACTTATGTCCTTCGCATGAGGTCGCTATGAAATCGATAAACTAGAAGAATGCGACCAGAAATAGCGAGTCTGACAAGGAATCGGAAAATATGCCCAAGACTATTGGAAAAGTAAGATCTTTTTATCAGGTGAATTGAGCGACACTGGGAACTCGTAGAAATAAACCAGATTTATAATGGAAGGTGACAATGTAAATAGCGCTACGACATACATATATTGTATTATTATAACATCATTCATAGAAATAGTAAACAGAAATGTCAGCCAGCAGCTTTTGGTGGTTTGTTTCATATATTTATAAAAACATATATATAAATTTTAATATTATTTATTAATTAGATTAATTATTATTAGATTATTTATTATTAGATTTATTAAATTAGATTATATATATTTAAAGAATTAAAACATATCTAATAGAGTGTACAAAATATAAAAAGTGAAAATGATGTTAAATAAATATATTTATATTTCATTATAATATATAAAATTGCTTGAAAAATGATGCAAAATATTAAGAAAGTCTAAAAGAATTAAATTAATTAATTTATCAATAATTAAATAACTAAATATAAATCTATATTTAAAATATACAAACTATTAAAAAGTATTTTAAAAGCCTAAAATTTAAATTTCA
Source organism: Drosophila hamatofila (assembly GCA_035045345.1). Classification (NCBI taxonomy): domain Eukaryota; kingdom Metazoa; phylum Arthropoda; class Insecta; order Diptera; family Drosophilidae; genus Drosophila; species Drosophila hamatofila. Next base: position 3,554,723 of record JAWNPA010000020.1, on the reverse strand, counting down.
TTATTGGAATCACAAATTTCTCATATAGTATCTAATCTAATTTTACAATTAAATTCCAGTTAATTATATTGATAAATTGTTCCCCTTTAAAATTATTGCTATGTATGCCACGCATGATTAATGCTACTTTCTAAGCTATAAATTAAAATTCGTTGCTTTAAATAATAGTCTTAATTGTATACAACTGACAACACTTAAAAGAAAAGACAGGAAAATCGAGTACAGTTTTGTATCTTGTATCTTGCAGAGTGCTCGAGTTTTCTGTGCGCTTAAGTACCCTTCGTGACGCCCACTTGCATAAATTTGTTTATGATTAATGACGTCACCTTTAGTTTACGATCTACATTTGTGGCTGGAAATTAGCATAGAAAGCGCATAAAATCATAAACAGGCGCATTAAAAAATCTGAGCTGGGACCATTAAAATAGTGAAAATGTGCAAATTAGGCGCGCCCGTTGCGACGAAGCGCGTTTTATGGCCTTTCAGAATTGTAGATTTTAGATTTTGGATTTTGGAGTGCCAAAAACTGTCCAAGATGACTGCCACGCCCACGCCCACATGCAAAGCACACACACACACTGATTTATGTGCGCATATATGTGATAAATGTGTTGGATTTTAAGGATTTCGCACAAATTACAATGTCTATATAGAGAGAATAGGCAGGGAGAGTGGGAGAGAGAGAGATTTTGTCTGCATATGCGCATAATTTTTGAGACAGTAGAAAATCAAAGTAAAATAAAAATATTTCTAATTTGATTTATTGGCCGACTTAACGCACAGAACGTGCCCAGGTTTGGGTTTTTTTTTTTGCCATCTGAAATTGATTTACTTGGATTTTTTTGCATTTTAAATTGAGGGTTGCTTAGGTCGGGTCTGGTCTGATCTGGTTTGGGTATTAGCCAACTAGGGTTGCGTATGTGTATCGATAGCGCGATGTCAATTGGTGACGTCTTTTGGCGCTTTTGTTTTGCTGTCGCTGCCAATTTATTTTCGATATATTGTCGGAACACTAAGCAGCCATAATTCCCATTGCATTATGTGCGGCCTGAAAGGACAAACACTCGACCCAACACACACACGCGGCCTGCACGCAATTTTAAATGGATTTATTGATACGCTTCGCTGCCGCAACAACAAGCAGATGAACAGAGAGGTGGGCCAGGGGCACGGCCAGGAGCAGGAGCAGGAGGAGGAGCAGGGGTTACATGTTTGCAAACATTGGCAGCAACAAATGCCCGACTATATTTCAATTGTCACCGAATGAACCCATCAAAGCAGCTTGTGGCAGTTACTGATCCCGCTTCTAGTCGCAGCTTCTGTTACATGGGAAAATTGTGCGTCGAGTTGATTATGCGCATCATTTGCGAATTTTGATTTTAATGATTTAAGCGCCTGGCCAGCGTTGTCAAATTCAATTTTGATTAGTTGGCAACATTTCGGCGCACGCGTCGCTACCTTTTTTTTGGCAGCACAGAAGGTCCTTGTGCATTTTGATTGATTTCAATTATTTGTCAGCGTTCTGTGCTTGTCAAAAAATTACAGGACAACAACAACAACAACTAATGTTGCCCCTGTGGTTGCATCTGCATTGATTCTATAATCTGAGTCTTGCTTACTCTCTGCCTGCATAATTTTTTAAACATATTTTTTAATGCTGGTTTATGTAAATTGTTCCATAATTGAGGTACACTTTATAAGATTTTTTTTATAAAATATGCAGATTTTCCATTCTTTTTTGACTACTTTTTAAGAATATTTGTAATTGTTTTCTAATTTATCATTTAATTTAAAAAAATAACTTTTTATTTTATTTTATTTTATTTATTTTTTTTAAATCCAAGAATATTTATAATTGCTTTCTAATTTGCCATTTGATTTTAAAAAAAATATATTTTAATTAAATTTTAATCCATAGTTTTGTTTAATTTTTTAAATTTAGTTTTTATTATTATTATTATTTTTTTTTTTACAGAAAATTTGGAAATTGAAAATTTATGTTTATAATTTGTAATACTAATAAGTTTTGAGCATGGTAGGACTTTTGAAATTTTATTAAGTCCTTTGAGAATATATTTGCTTTTTATTTTTTAATCTCTAATTTAAAAAAAATTTGTATTAGATATATCTGTATAAATGATGAATTTAAATGTTTTTATTTGTATAATAAAATTTCATGCATAAATATTCTTTTTAATTCCAATTATTTCCTGAAATACTATATTTCAGATCTATATTTATTCATTTCGAAAATAAAATAAACCCAAATTTCTTTACCACATTGAAAGAGAGTCCCCAATATTGATATATGAATATGAATATATATGTTTATTAACTAGTGAACCCTCTTTTAATATGCATAACTCATAAATGACCAAACGGGCACAACGTTTAATGGACCTCAACCATTCAGGATACACACACGCACACACACTCATAATGGAGCACCACCAAAAGAACAACAATAATAAATAATAAAAATAATATTTCACATAAATAATTGTTTCCCTTGCCCATAGAAGTCTGTGAAAAATATGTTAACTAATCACCGTAGGAAAGGATTTTTATGGGCTTTCATTTCCGTCCATAATCGAGCGATGCCACAAGCCAAGAAAAAAGGAAAAGAAAAGCGACTGTCTCGCTGCGTCATCCTCGACGCAGTCAAGGGGAAAAACCAAAAACGGAAATGTGGAACGTTAAGCGAGATTCCACTTTCGAGCTGAATATATATTTATATATAACATAACATATATGTCAATGGTTAGAAATGGTTAGAAATGCCGTAGAAAAATGTCATTTCCTTTATGAAACTCGGATATGAGCAGCGGCAGTGGGAGTGGGAGTGGGTGTGGGAGTGGACCACGCCGTAGTCCATAAACAATTCATATGTGAATTAAGTTGGCCAAGAGAAAGTTTTTGGTCACACTAACAAATCAAGTGAAAGGCAATAAAAACAACAGGGGATGCGACATTAGATAAACTAGAGGCTACTCCAAATACTCCATATGCACATTATTGGTCTGCTGATAAGTCAGGCCAGAGCAATTACGAACTCTTAATGACTCGATTGATGGAGAGAGAGACTGCGAGCTGGCCAAGTGGCAACTGTTGCCATGGCCAATGACTGGGCAGGCACAAAGGCGGCCAAGGCAACGGCTACAACGGGACAGCGCGAGTGTCATTCACAGCTTAAATTCGCATTTGAATATCCTTGGCACTCCTTGGCTGCTGGCTGCTGGCTGCTGGCTCCTGTTTCTGTAATTAGATGCCTGGCGCAACGCATGCCAAATCCAAGATAATAACGCCGCGGTGGTCTCGTCTCTCTGAGTGCCCTCTCGTCAGTGGCCTGTGAAAAAAAATGAAACGCGGCAGGACACTAGCTCAAACACTTTATCAATTGACACACACACACACACAAACACACGCACACCATGACAACAATGCCACTCAAACTCCATCCACACAGCTAATTGTAAATTCAAACAGTTTTTTCTTTCATTTTATACTCTTTAAAAACTGAGAGTGTGCCTAGTAGGGTATAATGAGGCGAAGCCAATGTATCTAACCAGCAATAACATATTAATACCAGATCATGTAATATGTCATAACAGGAGGTTTCAGAATCAGATACATATAAGGGATAAGATACTTAATTCCTCACTCTTAGAAAATTGACTTTACTTTTCATTTTACAAAAATCGATAAATATCGATATGCACAATTTCAGAGTCTATATTAGTTACAGTAAAAGTTTTTAAAAAGCTTATCTGCAAATCTAAGAATAATACAATTTTAAAACCGAATTGGCTTGAGCTGGGCTACTAAGAATATATGTAGTCTTGTTCTACAACTTATCAAAGAAAACTCTATTACAAATCGCTACATAGCAAAATCAAACTAGAAAATAATTTACAAACAAAAGTAAACTATAAAAATTGTTTTATTTTATAAAAATAAAAACGATAAATATCGATATACGTATAATTATTTTTAATCAAATTTCAGAGTCTAAAATTTGTAAAAAGAGAAAATTTGTTTTCATTTAATTACAAATCTTAAATTATTTAAATTTAAAAAAATGTTTTTCAGTATATTCCAAGCTTTGCAAGCTATGCCCTGCATTTTTGTTAGATTCAAGATCTATAAGTGTATAAACAATTAAAAAAAAAAATAATTATTCATTTCAAAATTCACTTTATGCAATAAGCTAACCATATAGCTGCTCTTCTACTTACAGGGTATCTGCACAGTCGTTAACTATTTACTTGTATTTCATTCTTATTTTTTTATTGTATTGAAATTTGACTAACGCGCGTCCAGCGAAATTTATTGCGTTTCCTTGATAATGCCATAATATTTTACGCTTCGACAGAGACTTTCGAGTGAGTGGCAGGAGCGGGACGGGCCTGAGCAAGTGGAGCAATGGGAACTTCACTTGAGCATCGACAGTTTTTATTTAAATTTCAATTGTGTGAGTGTAAGTCTGTGTGTGTGTGTGTGTGTGTGCTATACATTTCCATTAATTTTAAGTGGTGCGCTCTGAGTTTCCGCTATGGAATTGGTAACTGGGATTGCGTTTGTGTTTGCATTTGTGGTTGGGCATTGGACGTTAGACGTTAGACGTACCATTGGGATAGCTGTGCCGCGTCCATTGTTGGCAGCTGTATCTGTAGCATTATGCTATTGTTATTGACTTTAGCACGTCGCTCCATCATAATCACAATCATAATCAATTGTTCGCTTTGCGCTTACCTGCGCTCACTTCTTATCAGGCCGCGACGCATGTCATTTGCATAATAGAAACTGTGGCCGGGCCGGGGGCTGTGGCAGTGGCAGTGGCATGTGGCAAACAGTGTGGCAGACAGATCCAGACTAAAGCGCTTTCTTCAAATCAAAAGATTTGCCATCAACAACAACAAATTGGCAACATATTTGCCTTTGGCTTTCAAGTGGGCCACGTGAGCTGAAAGCCCAACATCTTCAAAGGTAAAGGCCAATGGGCAAACATTTGGCCAACAACAGTAAAAAAAAGGGGCACAAATAAATGCGGCAAATTTTGACCTTAATTTGCAAATGTAAATAAAATCAAGTCAACAATGGCCAGACGGCTGTCAACGACTGCAAAATGCTCGCTTACAGTTGAAGGTTTAGAGTGGCCTCTGAGTGGACTTAGATTGCATATGCTTTTATGTGTGTAGCTCTGTAGTTGATGTGCCACGCCCCTAGTGGGCATAGGTAAAGTGAGGTAATACTTCAAATTTTGTATAGAGTACATTGGTTTACTTGAATTTAGTATGCAATGGAAGTAGCTGAAAGATAGACACGTGTATCAATAATTGTTTAACTCCTTATTTGAATGCTTGGATTATTTATATCATGCTCATATAGTATATAAACTAATATACTCCATCTCAAATTTTAAGCGCGTATTGAGCAAAGAAAAGATGAAGAAAAGCGCTAAGCTGCACGCAAAAAGGATTTTAAAATCTAATTTCGTATGTTGAAAGCCAACCGCCAAAGCGAATACACAACAAAAATAGATGAGCTCGTGGATGCTTGAGATGGCATCCCTTTTGCCAAAATTTTGCATGCTAGCAACGCACACACACACACGCACTCGCACACACACACACACACACACACACACATGCATATTATTTGCAAATTAGCTGCGAGGTGGACGGAGAACTTGACATGCGAAATGGAACCAATAAAGCGTGAAGCAGAAGCAGGCGACCGCCAAACAGCAACCAGCAGGCGACAGGAGGCAGCAGGCAGCAGCCAGGAGGCAGGAGACACGAGGCAGCCACCGTTCACCAGTTACCAGTTACCAGTTACCAGTCACCCGGCTATAGCAATCAATGGGCACAATCCGTTTGACATGAGGAACAACATGGACCATGGACCATGATTGTCATTTTGTCAAACGCATTTGAGTAGCAGAGCAGAGTGTATATAGCCGGAGGAGGGGCTGATCCTGCTGCTGCTGCTGTTGTTTGCTTTAAAGTTTGCGGATTTTTCTTTTTTTTTCTGTCTGTTGTTGTTGCGAGGGCAACCCGTAGCATGTTTCATTAAAGGGTTGGCTGTTGGAGCCGGTGTTTGCATTGCGGAAAGTCGTAAAGTTTGCCGACATTAGTACTGTTTGTCATGTGGAACATGATTTGAGGCATTTCTGCTTCAATTGCTTTCAAAAGGCGGCTGCAAAAATGGAAATGATGAAAGAAAAGCGTACGCCATTTGCATGCTCTATATAGGTATATGTTATATGTTATATATATGTGGGCAATAATAGACATAAAGGATGCGCATCTCTAGCATCTTTGTAGTTTATGTTGAGCTCGACTTTTGTACGCAACTGTACGCAATGCGAGAGGGAGGGAGACAATGAGAGTTGTTACCTGTTACCTGCTGTTAACACGTTATGAATATTAAAAAGGCTTTGTTAAATGAAATCAAATTTCATTTGAATATTTCATATTTTTTGAATATTTAGAATTTTGTCTGTTATTTTATATTGTTCAATTAAAATTTTTCCTTAACTAGAAGCGAATACCTTTTATATTTTCATTTTATTTAATTTATTTTTCTTGTCCTTGCATCGAATTTTTTTCTGCATTCCACACACGAACTGTGCTCAATTTATTTTCTCTGTTTTTGGATTTGCAGATAATTAAGAAAATGACTGGCAGAAAATAATAAAACAAAAAATCAATTTATTATTTCTTTAATTTTGAATGACTTTTAGGATGAAGTGTTGGTGTGAAAGGACATTGGTATTTGATTATGCTGCAAACGTTTGTTTCCTTAGTTTTGGAGATTAAATTCAATAAATAAATGCTACAAATTTTTTTATGTGAAACTTGATGCTGAAAGTTTTTGAGGATGCAGTATGTAAGAACTCCTTACATTTTCAATATTAAAGTTTGATGTTTAAAGATTTAAGTAATATATGTTGCCCTTTCTTATGTATCTCATAGACTTTGAAGATATTTTTGTTTTATTTATTTATTTTATATTTTATTTTTATTATTTATATTATTTTTATTTATTTTAAGATAGTACAATCTATAAGGTTGTTTTTATTCTAGAGAACATTTTTAAAACCACTATTTAATAACTTGCCGGAGTTCCTACAAAAGTTTGTGTATAATAGGCTATTACTAAGCTAAGGTTTTAGTAGAAAGAGATTTAATAATAGTGGGTTTCATAGTCGTAGGTCATTTAGAAGCTATAAAGTAGTATGTTCTATAATAGGTAGTAGGCCTATAATAATAAGATTTAAAGTCAATTTACCATGCAACTGCTCTTGTAACTTGATTGCAAAAACTATGCTGTAATTTAAACTAAAAACGACCTCAACTCAACATATATTCCGCTCACGAACATTTCGAGCTTATTGACAATTTCATTGCGCAGACAATGCCCAAAGTGACCAGCAAAATAATGTTTGGAGTAAGTCCAAGGATTTTCTTAACGATTTCGGGTACAGTCTGCACATTAGAAATTTCGAAAAATTACGCAACTAACGAGCAGAAAAATACTTTTTGAAGTTTGCTGCATCATTGAGGCAATTTGATGGACAATGTGCGCCCAAAACTGGCACTGTCCATTGGGGTGGACAGTGGGCACGTTTAACCCCTTTGCGTGTTAGCCAATTAAAATGACCAGGGCTGTAGGGCAAAATGGTTGGAGAAAGATCGCCTGCTGTCCTAATTGAAAGTCATTGAGCGTGAATAACGGGCATTTGTTTGCACATTTGTCACACGCGCTCTTCAAACAGGTTAAGCCAGAGTTGCCACAGTCACCGATTTGATAAATGACTGGCAGCTCCACTGGTGACTGGTCAAGTTCAAGAGAAGTGTGCACAAAGTAGTTCACTGGCCAATGCACACGAGTGCGACAGTTGGTTACAGTTTGACAGTCACTGTCAGTTCATTTAAATACATGTGTGAATGTCAAACTTTGTACGCCCCACAAACATGTCACAATCTTAACATTATCATGCTTATCTGACCTAATCAGTGCACATGAAATTGAAACAGCTTAACCCTTATAAACAACACAACTCCCCCAGTGCTCATCCCTTTGGGCACACATAAATCACAGATGCAAAAACACGAATCTTTCTTCAAAAAATATTACAAAATATGAACGCGTGAAAAACTGCTGAAAACTGGCGTGACGAGCGCATGCCAAAGCGCTGTGCAGGGGCGGAGGCAGAGGCAGGAAAAGGGGTTAGGCTTAAAGTCAAACCACAGCGGCTGCGAGGGATTGTGGATGGAGCGCGGCGACTTACAAGCGTCTGACATCAATCAAAACGCGCGTTGATGCGATTTGCACTAACGATGCAATGTCCTAGCATCCAGCTAAGCCTTCACTCCTCCTCCTCCTCCATCCTGGCCACATGTGTGACAAGAAGTCATTTGAAATTGGTTGAAATTTTAAAGTAGTTTGCGAACTGGATTCAGCCAGCGCGTGGCATCCTCTACTCCACTGGGATTTGCCAAGCTCTTTGAATAATGATGATGATGTCGACATCGTCGCCGTCATCTAACGGGTTTTTCGGCAAAATTTGCATGTGAGAAATAAATCGCAAGCGCGGAACGCGCCATGTAATTTACACGTTTGACAAAGTATCAATGATATCGACGGGGACGAGGCGACGTCATCAGCCCTGACACAAATCGTCGCAAATCGTTATTTACAATGAACACCCGATTGTGACCCCGACTCGAACTCGAACTCTCTGTGTGTCTCTCTGTGTGTGTGTGTTGGGCGTTGGTTGGGTGGGCGGGGCATGTCACAAATATCCCGCAGCGCTTTCGCTACACATCCTAACAACAATGTGTGAAAGTTTCTCTGCTTCTATTTTTTGTGGGATGCTCGTAAAAAATGAAGCGCCGCATGTGTCAGACACAGGCCTCGGCAGCCGCCCAACTCAAGCCCCCCCGCCCACCGCTTTGCCGCCTTTTTAGTAGTTTTTAATGTTGTTTTGGTCCCCGAGGCTTTTGGCACTCAGCTCCAGCCACCCTCGGACTATATGTAGCCACTACCCTCTCCCTTCCCCTCTCCCCTGCGCCCCTCTTACCCCCTACAAGTCGCGCCTGGGGCGTTTTGTACTTTTCTACAAAATTAATTTTAACCACAGCCCCAACCACACGGATATTGCAACAGTTCGATGATTAATGATTTGTTTTGGCCGGCACGCGATCGACACGCAACTGTTCCTTTTCTCTCCTCTTTAATCGAAATGACGAAATGACGAAATGTGATATCGCCCAGCTTAGCTGTTGTTCTTTTTTTATTGGCTGAAATTATTCATTTCGTTGTTGCCTGTAATTCATTAATAATTTTTATGGCTCTTTCCCAGTAATCACAGCGTGCAGTGTAAGTCAAAATGTGTGTCATGATAAATGCAGCAGATTATGAATTATGAAAGCTCTGTTGGAGCGTGAGGGAGTGGAGTTAGCTAAGGATCTATAGAGTGCTCTTGTATAATAATATTATTATATTAAGCGTCTTTTCTGACTATAAATATGTTATACTAGCATTCCAGTAGAACGTGATACCACTCACCATACATGGAATTTATAGAATAGAATGAACTTTTTCAAAACAAACAATTCAGGCTCTATTTAACTTTGTAATTCATCTGCTCCATTACTTATATATATATCTGGAGCCTTAAAATCAAGCGCTCAAACACTGCTGGCTTATTTTACTGTCTCTTTTCTCTGTGACAAGTAGTCCCATTTCAGTACAGCAAAATCTTAAGTGAGTTTGCCCCACTCATGTTTTATGACTTGTGGTAATACTCTAAGCTTCATGCTAACCTTTTGGAGGCTAACAAATTCATCATTCCTAACTTCAAACTTATATGGGAACAAATTTACTTTCATCTAGAAAAATTGTGAATTCAAAATCAGATTCAGGCAACATAAAATACTCCTATTTTCTCTACAAACTCTACAATCATCTCTCGACAAAATATTGAGGTTTACGAGCTCACTTATTTCCAATTTCAAATTTAACTCCTGCGAGTTAAGGATGTTGACTCTCCTCTATGTTTCAGCTTCATAGATAAATATACCTATTACTAGGGCCTAGCTAATTGAGTTAATTTTGTTTATAGAAAATTTCTATTAGAAATTCAGCTCTCCCGCTCTAATTTACATTTGGAATATTCATGAAGTCGATTCGATTTAAGTTGCTATAGGAATTGACTACGCTAGCTATTTGCCATTTTTCAAGCTGTCAGCAGCAGACATGCCACACGCCACATGCCGCATGCCACATCCGTGCTAGTCTTGCCACCTTTGACTGGGCCGCATGCAGCAACAGCAGCAACAGCAGCAGCAGCAGCAACAATAAAAAGACAAACATATTGACAGCTCAATGCCATTACCGTAATGTTTAAATAAAAAAATTTGCATTCATTTAAGTGAAGCTGGGCGTCAGCAACAGCCAAGGGGCATGCCCCTTTGCCTTTCGACTGGCGCCAATCAGTGGCACGTCAAACTGTAACGCGCAGCAGCTCGACATATGTTTCACACTCAGCTTTGCAAAAATTCATAAAAATCGCAAACGACAACAGTAACAGCAACAACAAGTGGCTTGTGGCATGTGGCATGTGTGGCAAGTAAAAGTGTCCTGACGACTGGGGCGTTGTCAACTGATGAAAAGTTGAAAATGCCGACAGCATCATCAACAGGCCGTGTTGCCACGCCCCATTGCGACCTCCATCCCTCCAGCCGCTAAAATTAATGATATTTTTGGCTAGAAATACGCATCAAGTGAAAAGCGCGAAAAGGCTTTGGGAACTGCAACACATGTGTGCTGCTTCAACTGAATCTCTTCATCTTCTTCTCCTTTTGCTTCTGCTTGACTGTCTGACTTTTCATATCCGTTTTGCAATTTTAAGCCTTGGCGAAAATGGTTTTTTCTAGTGCTTTGTGTTGCGTAAATTGACATAGCTTTGCTTTTTAGCCACATCTAAGAGGGGGAGGGGTAGGTGGAGGAGGGAGGTGTAAGGTGGGTGGAGGGTAGGTATTGAGTTTCCTTTACAGCTCGTTATGCTAATATCTTGTTGGCGTAAAGAGTTTTGATTAATGATCCCACGGAGTTTTAGTAAAAAATGAAAGTGTGACAGCTGTAGCCGTTGGAAATTATAAGTTCACAATTTTTCTACAATAAGTCGAGAATAATGCGTCTGCGATTTGGGAAGAGATTTAGCAAAGAAGGTTTTCACTTAAATTCAAAATCAGTTTTTCTATAGTGAGCTCCATTGACATTGAGCTCAAAAGTGAATAGATTTAATTTATGCTTATTATTTTAAAAGGAGTTTTTTGAAGAAGGGTTTTCGACTTATTATTTTTCAGGAAACTTTATGATGTAGTGGTACATAAAGACGGGTTTTCTATATATGTTAGAGGCAATGCTAAGTATTATTGCTTAAGGATATGCATGTTACTTCTAATGTGTCAAGGTTTTAGTAGTAATGCATCTTAGCATATCATACTATATAACAGCTAACCCTCAGCCTAACCTATATTCTAGTTAGTTTCTTCTTCAATTCTCCAATGAATTTCTGATAAATCCTTGATTTGGTTCTTTCAATTCATTTCATAATAATGATTTTAACTTTTATATTATATATATACTTATATAATATGAATACTCTTTCCAACAAACTTTCAGAACTCATCTCAAACTATACCATATTTCCTGCATACAATTCAATCCTAAAAACAATTCAAGTTTAATGCACTCTCTCTTGTTATTCATAAAAATTATGAAGGCAGAGGCATAGCTCTCCATTTACAAACAAAAAACCAAATTTGTAAAAATGAAAAAAAAAAAACAAAAAAGGTTTTGTCTGCGGTTGGTTGCGGCTTCATATTACATTACATACTTCACTCTTTCAATATTTAATCAGCGTGGAGAGGTAGCTCCGGCCAGGACATAATCAGGCAGCAGGAGTCACGGAGGCAGTCGGGCCGGCAGCTAGACAGGCAACAGACCGGGCATCGACTCTGTGGACCCTTAATCAAAAAATCAAACAATTGACATTCAATATGGTCTAATTTTTTACGCTGCCATTAAACAAATTATTGGCAGGGCATCAACTTGGGGGCGAGCAACAAACAAACAAACAGAACAAACGCAATATGACAGGCAGCTTGGCTTGGCTGGGCAGGGCGAAGGACCCCAAGGGACTAGCGAGCGTATCAATAAACCAAACAACGAATGCCAAACAATGCTGAGTGACTGGTAATTGAAATTTTAGAATAAAGGAGGCAACAACGTGCAACGTTTGGAAGGTGCCACGGCAACATGTTGCACACAACTGTACTAAAGTCGGAGTTTTTCGCTCTGCATTTGACGCTCATCAGCCGCAGGCGTTGGAAAAATGGAAAATAATTGCGGCAAATTTGATGTAAAATAAGTCAGAAATGTCAGCAAAGGTCGCGCGCACACACATATACACACGCGCAGCCATTCGCATTCCGATTTCCGCATAATTAAGTGCACTCAAAGGACACTCGCAGACACCGAGGACAATGCAACGCGTCGAGGATTTATGTGTGGCACTTGAGTGCCGTCGCACAAAAATTAATTCAAATAAAAATACGCGCCGGGCAACACGAGATGGGACAATAACTGGGCCGAAAGTTCAGTTAATCCTCTTCGGTGTCCTCGTTATTGTCCTTTGCTGGTCTCCGGCTGGTCTCTAATATTATGCGCTTTGCCACACACCACACACCACACCTCTGCGATATTGCGATACTCAATTGGTCGAGCAGTCCGCACAAGATGTTTGCCTCATTTCCGCATTTAATCACCCCAGGAAAATTCGTTTGTTCCTTCCAGTTTGACACCAGCTCAGAAATCAGAGCAGAAAACTAATTTCCCGTTAATGAGGGTGCCAAGTCCTTCGCATTTTTTTTTCTTTTACTCTGCCTAAGACTTTTCTCACTCACACACACACACACACCCACACATGCGTCTCATTAATAATTTTTTGGGCTGCCTCGGATCGAGATTAATTTGTGACCGGGCAAAAAGTGACGTGCGCCTGTCAGAGGAAAACGCTTGGCCACATTTTCTTTTATCTTCATAATCGAGCAACGTTCAACTCGGCAATTGGGATCTGTGCCACGAAGCGTTAAATTGTTATTAATTGAATTGAGAGTCAAAAGTTTCTTAGTGTGTGTGTGTGGTACAAGTTTTAATTGGATTGCCAGCTTATCTATATGGAGATTAATAGAACAGTTTTTTATTGAATAACAACAAATTCAAATATAAAACTGAATATAGTACTCACATACTAAACATACATACTTTCCAAAAGACACCGACACAGAAGAAAACTTTGAAGACGTCGCTTTGACAATAATTATTTCCTCGACAAGTTGCTCGCATTAGATGCTTTTTTTAGTGTGGATAGCCTCTCATACATAACTTTTACTGCTAATGAAGTTTTCTTTAAAAGAGTTCACAATTCCCAAGAAAAATAATAACAGTTTTCATATGTCTATCAGCTTTTATAATAATTTGTGGTCTAGACAAACGAGTATAAAAGTAAGCTTCAATCCTTTATTTTTCCTTGAAAGATAATACTAGATATCTTCCAATACTAATATTTTTCTTAAAGAATATCAATTTTACGGCAAACTCTGATTGTCAAATTGAGTGAAATATTCGCAATTAAGTTTGAATGCGACTTCCTGAAGAAAAATTTATAGCAACCGTTTTTTGAAAACTTCTTTCAACATTTCAACCTTTTTTAAAAATATTTGCTTCTATATTATAGTCAAGATTTATTTTATTTAAAGAAGATTGATTCAGAGTCTAATTGAAAAAATGTTGGACTCCATCTCGAATAATACTGAATATATCGAATAATATATAGAATATAGAATCAACATTAAACAGACAATCCTGATAAAGTATAATATATGTGACATCTTTTTATAAAAATCGTAAACTCAGGAAAACTTTACTTTTGAAGTAGTTTAGTTAAGAAATGCAATATAAAATATTTAAATTTCATACGCAATATATTTTTTGTTTATTCTGTTGTCAGAAAGGGTCACATCAAATTACCCATGAGAATACTATAAATTGCCAGTTCATAGAATCTTAGGAATCTCGTTAAAGATATTAAACGGCATATGGTAAATATTTGCCATGCAGCCACTTAAGAGCACACATACACTTAGATGAGATAGAGATTTATGCTGCTCAACTATTCATAAGCAATATTATTCATATATACATATATGTGTTTATGCGCCAGCCTTAGCACCCTCGCGCGATTTGTGTGGATCTGCCGAAAAAGGCTTGTCATTGTCATTGTGGGTCATTCGTGTGGAAATCGACAGCATTTCAATAATTCTTTTTATTGCACGAGAGCTATGCACAAACACGCGCAGTTGAATGCCTAAACACAATGCAATACAGCCAGCATAGTTTTTGTTGTTCTCGTTGTTGTTGTTGTTGTTGTGTCTCACAGAGATACAAAACAATTTCAATTTATGCTCGAAATGCACCCAAAAAAAGGACTGAGCACCCGAGTGTTTATTAAATTGTTGCGCCATGGTCGGAAAAGGGGTGAGAGTTCAGGGTTCGAAGAGCAGAGAACCTCAGGCCAAAAGTCGGCCGGGCTGGGCCGGGGAAGCACCTTTATTAATTTGGACAATGTAATGCGCCATCGTCAAGCCGGCCATAAATCTGGGCAAACGAGCCAGGCGACATGTGAGTCCTTCAACAAAAGCCATTGAAATGCGTATGAAATAAAATGCCTGAATTCAGACCAAAATAAAAAAAAAAAAAAAACAACAAAAAATACGAGAATATCATCACATTTTTCATGTGCTCGTGCTGTGCATTCAGTCAACCATTCAACCATTCCACAAAACGAAAATATCGAGAGAAAAATACACACACAAAAAATAGTAAAATATCTAGCCAAAAAATATTTCATAAATTGAATTGTTTTTTGCATTGTTTTCGTTGTCAAAGACGAACGTATTTTGCTTTTCTATCCAAAAATACAAAAATACAACAAGAAATAACAACAATTTATATGAAATACTGAACAAAATGGGTTTTTCATACATGATTTATAACGCATTTAGAATAGAGTCACTAAAAACAAACTAGAGAAGAGTGAGATAGAGAAAGAACGATTCTGATATATAAAGTTTGAAACAGAGAGCTTAGTTTAAAGAAAGAGCATTACATGTGAAAACTTAGCGTAAGGCTTTAATCATAAACTAAGCTGATAGATTTTCTATTGAGTTCAAATCAATATGTGACAACTGTTATCGATAAGTTGTGTAACTTTATTACTGAAGATGTTGGCTTAGTTTGTGTAACTGATAAAGGCACAAGAAGTTTTTTAATCAATTACAAACTAACTATAACAAAGTATTCTAATTATAGGCTTTATAGTAGGTTATCAATTCCACAGCTTTATCTAAGGTCAAATCGATATTTATCGATATGTAAGAAAGTGAATGGTTACCAATAGTTAGCGGAATTAAGGGAGTTGGATTAGTTTATGTAATTAATTCAGAAGCTTCAAACTTGGTTACAAAAACCTTGAAGTTTCTATAGACTACATTCCTAATTCTCTATACATGTAGTATATATGTATACAGAAGATAACTGAAAGATGACAAGATTATGCTCATATGACATAGCTCAGTTTCTCAGGCTAACACCTAAACTGTGTAAGATGTTTTCAAAGTACAAGTTATTACATATATAGAAATTGTTCTCTCAAAGAAATTCAAGCTCAGTAAAACTTTAAATCTATGATAAACATACTACATACATATATCTATCAGAACTATACATAACGGTTTATGGTTTTATAAATATGATAAATTGTGTTACGCTGAAATAAATTGCGGGAAAGTGCTTCACAGTTGCCAAATTGTTGGCAAAGATTTGCACAGGACGAGCGAGAGTCAGCCGCAATCAGAGCCGCAGAGCTCGGCAAAGGTTCGTAAATTTGTGGCACGACTTTGGTGTGTGCGGCTGACAACCGCCACGCCCCCTGCTGCCCTGCTGCCCTGTTGCCCTATCGCCCCCGTTTGCCTTGAGGGCGAACATTTTAAAATCGGCGAGCGACAAGCGAATTGAATTTAAATTTGCTGATTATGCGGCCCAAGCGCCACTTGGCCGGGTGCTCAAGTAGTGCGAATAATGGTTATATTGAGCCATAAAAGAAATTAAGTCAAACATTATTTTTAGCTGTAACCAAGCCCGTCTCCAGCCCCCTACACTGTGCTACATGTGCCGCGGGTCGAACAACTTTCACCACCTTTTTGAACTCGACGAAGTTTGGGCAACAATATTATTGATACATCGCCAGCTTCTCAATGGATTGTAAACGCATTCTGAAAAGCCAGGCGACACGGGGTGTCCTCTATATGTTCGCTCTCTCTCACTCTTTCTCCATATAGAATACATATCCTATCTATGGGCTATCTGCGACGCATATTACAATATTTCAACATACTTTCAAGTGTTGTTTGATGCGGCCCCATGCGCGGCTTACAGATGATTTTCTGGGATTTACGACGCCAGCTTTCAGCTAAAATTTGAGAGAAATTTTACAATCTGCGCTGCGGGCGGGCGTCAGGAAGTTGTTAAATTACTTAGAAGCTGTGGCGTTGCTTCTCTTCTCTTTTTATATGTAATTTAAAAATGATTATTACATAAGCTCCGGCTGGGAGGGAGATGAAGGCGAAGGCGAAGGCGAAGGGAGGGGAGGAGGTGGAAATCAATGCATAAATTAGAATTTGGCCTGATCTTTATTGTTATTCAAATGACGGCTCAAATGATAATGATTGACTGGCACTTGCGACGTCTAAGCTGTCAATAATTCAAACCATGTGCTCCCAGCTACTGTCTTTAATGCTCGCTCATTAAGTGCAATGAGAGTATATTGGTTTGAGAGAATATTCTATCGATTGCTGTGAAGAGAAATATGTAATCAAGTCTGCCATAGTCAGATAATTTCAAGACAAACGTTGGAAGCCAGTTATAAAGAACAGCGAGAAAACGGAATGAATGAACGCAAAGAAATAAAACTAGCACAAATCTAATTTATTGCTCCAATTTCCTCTCTGACATTACAATGTTAGACGAAGAACCTATAGCTGAGCTCATTATGTATTACTACAGAACTTCTCTACAGATCAACTCAAAGTAAATGTCCAAGTTCATAATCAGAGAAATCTATACCTATCATAAACTAATCATTAATCAGTAATCTTTACTTATCATAACATAAGAGGTAGACTCATAAACTTTTGCGTTGAGCTTACCTACAAAAAACCCAATGTAAAACATCCATAGTTACACTCTTATCTACAGACACATCTTTAAATGATATAAACAACATAAACTTAAGAAATCAAGCTATTTTACAATTTAAACGAGTATTATGCAGTCGTGCACTTTTCAATCTTCTTCCTTTACAACCGCCAAAGGCAGCTAATAAAAAAAAAAAAAAGAAAGAGGAAGCGCGATGATGCGGCCTGTCGATTTCCCAGGCGAGTTGCGCTAAGCCGCTGAAGTTGTGCAGCTGTAATTAGACTGAATTCGTATTCAAATTCAATTCATTTGCTCACTTTGGCAGCTGAAGTGCTCGGTGTGTGGCAGGCAGGCAGGTAATCCTGCAAAAGCAACCTTGCTCTGCCTGAATCCTGACTTGCTTTCATTTGGCAACTCTGTAGTCGAGTCGAGTGTGTATGATATTTTCATAGGGCACGCTGTTAATTTAATGTAAACTTTGTGGTCACGTGTCGACCTGCTCCCAAATGTAACTAAAATCAAAGCAAACTACACATACAAATGTGTGTGGTGTGTATGTGTGTGTGTGTTTCACAAGTGTTTTGACATTTAAACGCATTTTATGCCCAAAATGACCAGCAACAAAGACTGCAGGCGCGGCACTCATATAGATCCCGGGTCTATTGCCAAGGGAGCTCTTACACTTGTGTCTTACAATTGGTGGTATTTACCCTAACTGTGGGAACCGAACCCAAATCAACCCTGTGAGAACAACACAAACGTGAACAACTGTACCTACGCCGACATATCCTTCATGTAAATGGGTTTTCGATTGCAATTACATTGTTAGACAAATAAATAGAAAATACGAGTATGTTGTAAATATTCTTTTATACATATTTATATAATTGTAATTTATATACATAGTTTATTAATATTATTTGCATACAGTTAAATAGAAATTGTATATTTCCGAAAGGATTTTTATGTGTGAAGTCACTTTTTAATCCAGATTTTTCAAATTTTCGTGAACCTACACTTCTACTCCCTAGCCTATTATCATTCCAAAGAAATATAAAAAATATAAATATTAAAAAAAAAATAGATTGGAGGATTAATACTTGCAGACAATAGAATTATGAAATACGCTCCCAAGCATAAGCCTCTCTTTCGGAAAATCTCTTTCATTACAGTGATACATAACAAATATAAATATGTAAAAAATTATAAGAGACGTTTGGAATCAAGCATTAATACTTTCAGATTATGGGATTGTAAAAAGGATATAAATTCGTTTAATGTCACAAAAACACCTGAGGGTATAGGCTATAGGAAATCTACTTCTAGATTCTAATTTAGCACGTCAAAAACTCATTCAGAAAGTTAATAGAGTAGAGTTAATATAGGTAGTATAGGTAGAGTTGTCTTGTGTTGCATGACAAATCTAGTTTTAGGTAAAATTCAAAATGAATTGTTATAGGAAAAGTTAAACTGAGTCTCTGCATCTCAATTTTGCTAGCATACAATATTATCTGTAAATACAAAGTTGATGCACATTTATTTAAAATTTTATATTTAGTATGTCTACATTAAACATTTATATATTTGTTCTACAAGCTGGTTTATATATGTATATATACAAAAATATGTTAAATATATATTTTGTTGCAGTTTAAGCTATTTAATTTCTCTTTAGCCTCTAGCTGTGGCTGCCACATTTGCAGCACTTTGGGCAATGTCAACAACTTGAATGGTAGCATCTCGAACATGTTGGCCAATGCGCTCCTGGAAAGTTAATAAATATAAAATATCATAGTATGTATAATATATATATAACTTACAATTCGTTTGCCAAGTCGCTTCCAGAAATCTGCCTTGGCCTGGCCCATACAGAAGGCCAATGTCAGCAAAGCGAAGATGAAGATCTTGTGAAAATTCATATTAAAGTTGCAGATGCTGCTGTAGCAATAGAAACTGATAAACTGATGATCGACTCGACCCGTAGCTGTTGCTTTTATACCCAAAAAACAAAAGCGGGATTCTAATGGGGATTTTGTTTGCTCGAAATCTGCAGTGTTTAATATATAACATGTTCGATGAGTCATGGGAAAAGTCTGTTTGAGGAATAGGATAAAATTTTAAAGAGACTTTATTAGAACTTAATTGTAATAAATTAGGGACACCTAACTATTTGTGAATCATTGATATACTTTCTAGTGTAAACTCTCTCTGAATTATACGCTACTATTTTGAAAAATAGTCAAGATTAATTAATTGTCATTACCAAACAGGTTCCATGACAAAACTAACCTGACTAATATTAGCCCAATAAAAGTAATTTAAATAATTAAAATCAAGTTCGCTAAAAAAAAAAGTCCCTTGAAAATGCAGTGAACAGGAAATAGCATAGTTTTGGGACTTTTCTCTTTTTTTTGTAGATGAAACCCAAAACTCCAAGCTCTTGATATGACCTTCTGTTTGTGATTTCATTTACCCTTTAGTGTAGCTTTTAATTTTTGTATAAAAAATATTGCAAATATTAATGTGCCATTTACATTTATATACTCATTATTAGATTTTTGTGATGCCCGTACGTCTGTTTAGAAGTAATATATATTTATATATTGTAGAAAAAAGAGCAGAATTAACTATTGCTGATTTTCCAACCAATTTTCAGTCTTTATCAAATATTATATATATTTTATCAAATATTATATTTTTTATTACAATTTTTTTTAAATAAACGAAAATTCATGTCTTTACAGAAATAAGATGATTGAATCTCGAGTGTGCTGGCCAATGCTTAAAACTGATAAGCGGATTGATTTGCTTAGAGAATATTGCTTGGAAAAATGGAAAATTTTAGTATAGTTCAGTATATTGAGGTATGCTCAAAGCTGATAAGTGGATGACTGCATGAGGGGATATTGCTTGTCAAACAGGAATAAATCTAGTATAGTTATACAATATATTCACATAGGCTGCGTGTAAGAAATGTATATATAATACAAATGAATTATTATCAATACGATATTTTTATGTCGGAACATGAGTGTTGCAGACTGTATAGAGTGGAGGTCGAGTAGGTACTACAATCAATAAAAAAATAAATTTTGCTTCTGTTCTTTTAAATCAATGTATTTACAATATTTTTTTTAAAGTCTTATGATAATGAAATAAATATATTTTTAAAATAAATAATACGAAATTGGGAACATGTTTAGCCCCTGGCTGTGGCGGCTACGTTCGCAGCCTGTTGAGCAATGCCCAAGCCCTGGATGGTGGCATCTCGAGTGTGCTGACCAATGCGCTCCTATAAGGGAAATCTTTTATAAATAATTTGCATTAGTTGATATTAATTGTTATAGACTTACAATTTTCTTGCCAATCTTCTTCAGCCAACCCGCCTCTGATTGACCCATGCTGATGGCCAGGATGAGAGCAACAAAGATGAAGATCTTGTAGAAGTTCATATTGAGGGAAAGTATTGAAGTATTCCTTGGAATCTGAGTGTTAAGATTTGAATTGTAGCTGTAGCTGCTGATGCTGCTGTTGCTGCTGATGCTGAGTGACTGATGAATTGTGTAGCCAGCCAACGTCGCTTTTATAGCTCGTATGGATAGACGCCGCTGATAAGCCTCGCAGCTCAAAAAAGAACAGCGGCTGAATGCACGAGGGGATTTTGTTTGGCGAAAAAGTACACGGGTTAAATCCAAGTTTGTTGTAGGAAGGTGCGCATGGTAAGGTATGCTTTATATAAGATTTATATGCATGAATCATTTAAGCAATTAAGTATTTTTTGTGTATTCAAATCTATGTATATCCCATTAAAGCTGTCACTTTAGAGAGATTGCTGTCAAATTAAAAAAATTATGTTTACCCATATTCAAATTTCAAGCATTTAAAATCAACACGTTGCTAAAAATTCTGGTATTTCGGTTCTTGTATCTCTCTCTCTCTCTCTCTCGCTCTCTCTTTCTTTCTCTCTCTCACTCTCTCACCCTCGCTTTCTCTTAATTAAACTCTCATATAATTTTTTTTATTTATTTGGTATCCACCAAACATGTTTGCCAAAATAACAGAAATACAAGAAATAATCTTATGAAACTCAAATATCTTACAACAAATTTCATGAATGTTTTCTTTCAAAATGTGAGTAAATAAATGTCTATGTCTATGGAGATTATTTGATTCATTACAGACTTAGCTTGATGCCTTACGATTAAGATCTGAGATTCTATTGTGAAAAATATTGTTAAATCAATCATATATGAATCAAATACATATATAACACGTGCAAGCTAAGTGATGCTAATCAGATCGGACTCGAATGCAACTAAGTTGCCGCTTGAACCTGTCACCTACAGTCAATGGAAAGAGTGCTTGACATAAGAAGGTAACGAGGCGTCTAGTTAGCGATTCGTCCCTGCAGTTAGCATGGGTTTTTGGGTATTCTCTATCCCTAGCTGAAAACCATAGACTGTGCTGAGCAGAAGAAGTTACTTTTTGGTTTACCATGCGATGAGCGTCCTGCACTATATCAAATACTTATATTAGATTGCATACACAACTTAGCAAAGGGCAGCCCAGCTCTATGGAACATGAGAAGAGGAAGTGTGGAAATTGCTACAGTTAATATAAACAAATATTTTGTTTGTTTGCTTTTGAAAAATGTATTTATAGTATTTATTATAAAAGTCTTAAGATAATGAAATAAATATATAATTTAAATGAATAATAAGAAATGTTGCATTATCCCCTGGCTGTGGCGGCTACGTTCGCAGCCTGTTGAGCAATGCCCAAGCCCTGGATGGTGGCATCTCGAGTGTGCTGGCCAATGCGCTCCTATAAGAATAAACCTCTAGTAAGTAATTTGTTTAAATTTTATTTTATCTGTTGAAGACTTACAATTTTCTTGCCAATCTTCTTCAGCCAACCAGCCTCAGATTGACCCATGCTGATGGCCAGGATTAGGGCAACAAAGATGAAGACCTTGTAGAAGTTCATGTTGTGGGAAAGTATTGAAGTATTCCTTGGAATCTGACTTGAGCTGTAGCTGCTGATGCTGCTGCTGGTGATAGGTGACTGATGAATTGTGTAGCCAGCCAACGTTGCTTTTATAGCTCGCGTAATCTAAGCAGGTGCTGATAAGCTCGTTGGTAAAACACGGAACAGGGAATGGATGGATAAATGAGGGGATTTTCTGGGCGAAAAAGCACACTGTTCATACCCAAGTCTGTCGTAGAAAGCTTCCTATAATATATAAGTTTTGTATAGCATTTATGTATACAAATATACTTATAAATCATGTAAGCAATAAAGTATTGAATATAAATAATGTTCTATACAGACTGTCACTTCAAACATTTCGAATAAAAACTCTCTCTCTATCGCTCTCTCATAATTAGCTATTAAGATTAATTATTTTCTGTCGGGTAAACTTTAAATATGATTAAACAAATAATACAGACTTTTAAAACACATTAAATTAAATCATTTTGGTTTACCATTCGATATGCTTTCGCTTTCAAATATCGATATTAGATTCCATTCACAGCTGATCAATGGTCAGACCATTTGTATGGAACATAAGTTTTGCATACTATATAGAGGGACTATAGAAACTATATAGCAGATTATATACAAATAATAATAAGATCTTTGTTAGTTTTGCTCTTTTCTAATTATTTATCTATAGTGATTGATTTTCTAAATATAACGAATTATTCTTCTTCATCTTCTTCCATTATATCGGTAATTTCATCCGTTAGGTGCTTAGCAGTGTCCCATACATCGAGAGTAAAATCTCGAATTTTCTCTGCAATAGTTCCCTATAAGGATGAACCATTTCAAGTAAATTAGTTTTGATTTGATTTCAATTGTTAAATAGTTACAAATTTCTGGACAGCCGTGGTAATCACATTAGCCTCAGATTGATTCATGCTGATGTCCAGGATGAGGGCCAAGAAGACGAAGATCTTGTGGAAGTTCATAATTTAAAAGTTGAGAGTTGAGCTGTATATGATGATGCTGAGCGAATAATGAAAACCAAGTCTCAATATATCATTTAAGAAATAAATCTTTTTTCAAGTTTAGTTTCGTGAAATTCTATTAAGACCGTAAAATGTGATTAATTACTGCAAAACAAATCGAATTTCAAGCATTCCATAACAAAACTTGGCAGCTAAGTTACCCAACGGAAGTTAAGTAATTGTATACAGTCCCACGAACTAAATAAACAAAAAAATTCCAAAAATCTAGAGCGACTGCATTTTTATTCAAAAATTCTGGTAATTTTCCGGCCACAATGTATCTTAATAAAAAATTAAAAAATACATTCTAAATATTTTTAACCTTTTGAGAATACGTTCCCTGCCTTGAGCAATACCAGCTCCTCATCGTTCGCGTGCGGGTCTTCCTATATGAATAAATAGAATAAATGTAACTATTTGTTTTGATTTGATTTGTTATATACTTACGGGTTGACCCATGCTTATGGCCAGAAACAGGGTAACGAAAATGAACATCTTATAGAAGTTCATATTGGATTTTGATATTTGGAGATATTCCGTAGGACTTGAGCTGTAGATGCTGATGCTGAGCGACTGATTAAAACCAAGTCTCAATATAAATTATTTTTTTCAGTTATAGATTCATGAAATCCTATTAGGACCGATAAATGTGACTAATTTCTATATTATTTTTTGACTAATCTTAAATATTTCTACACATTCTCTCTATCTCTCACACTTAATTAACCACTCTGATCGAATTGTCATAGAAATACGTTTTGATCGTGTAACTCCACCCAATATTTTGGTCATGCCATGAAGGCAACTACGAATTGGGTGAAATACAATTTTTACAGCAAATTCAATTTCAAAAGTCTTTTTTTACAATGACATAAATATATCTTAATAATCACAAAAAAAAACCTATTTTGAATATGTTTAACCTTTGGCTGTGGAAGCTACGTTCGCTGCCTGTTGAGCAATGCCCAAGCCCTGGATGGTGGCATCTCGAGCGTGCTGGCCAACGCGTTCCTGTAAGAATCAATATTAGACACATAAGTAATTTGCATTAGTTGATATTAATTGTTAAAGAATTACAATTTTCTTGCCAAGCTTCTTTAGCCAACCAGCCGCAGATTGACCCATGCTGATGGCCAAGATGAGAGCAACGAAGAAGAAGATCTTGTGGAAGTTCATATTGGTTTTTGGTATATGGAAATATTCCGTGAGACTTGAGGTGTAGACGCTGAATGATCAAATAATCATGTCTTTATTTATGGATGTATCATTTAAGAAATAAATTATTTGCTCGCAGTTATAGATTATGTAATCCGATTAGGACCGTCAAATATGACTAATTACTGCAAAACAAAATCAAATTTTTTCGAATTTATTCGCAAATTTCAACCTTGGCATAACAAAGCTTTGCAGCTAGGTTGACCAACAGAAGTTCTTGGTATTTCTTTACATTCTCTCTTTCTCTCTTACTTAATTATACAAATTGGCTTTGATGGGGTAACCACTAAACATGTTTGTCATGTCATTAGCCAACTAAGAATTGCTTAAGAACTAATTAAGAAACAGTTATATTTCAATAAACAAAATGTATTTTCTTGATGAACTGTAAATATCGATGTAATTATAAATATGAGAATTTTGTTTACCATTCAATTTGCTTTAAGTCCTCTTTCAAATATCTATATTATTGTAGATTCCATTCACAGGCTATCAAAAGTCAGACCACATGTATGGAACATGAGTGCAGGCTATGTAGAGATGGTCAGGATAGTATAACAGTTAATAACAAAATTTTGTTGGTTGTATTTTTTGTTAATGTCTTTAAAATGTTTACCAAAGTCTCTTTTTATAATGAATTAGCTATATTTTATAATATGAATGAATAAAAATGTTTTAAGTAATTTGCTTTGGCTTGATTTTATTTGTTATTGCTACTTACAATTTGCTTGTTGAGCTTCTTCAGCCAATCAGCTGCGGGTTGACCCATGCTGATGGCCAGGTTGAGGGCAACGAAGACGAAGATCTTGTAGAAGTTCATATTGGATTTTGAAATATGGAATTATTCCGTGAGACTTGAGCAGCAGATGCCGATTCTTAGCGAGTGATGAAAACCAAGTCTTAATATATGCATGTAATAGTTAACAAATATATTAATTCTTTTCAATTATAAATTCATGAAAACCAATAAAGATCGTCAAATGTGACTAATTACTGCAAAGCAAATCAAATTTCAAGCATGGCATAACAAAGCTCTGCCAATTAGGCCAAACGGAAATTCTAAACATTCTCTCTATCTCTCACACTTAATTAGCCACTCTGATCGAACTGTCATATAAATACGTTTCGATCGGGTAACCCCAGCCGATATGTTTGTCATGCCATCAATTAAACAATGAATTGGGTGAAATACAAATTTCTACTACAAGTTGAGTTTATGAATGAAATATTTCTCGGGTTTTTCTAAGCTTTCAATTCTTGAGTTCTGACTACAACTGGGGAATACATATATGAATATGTCACTGATCCGATCGGGCTGCCGATAATGACAATGACAATGACAATGACAATGACAATGACAATGACGAATCACTTGAGCGAGCAAACACACACGTAATAAACAATCACAAAAAACAGGTTTTCTGTTTGGGCTTGCCCTTGTTGTTGTTGTTGTTGTTTCTCTCTTTGTCTGTTTTGCTATCGCAGCTTTATCAGCAGCGCATCAGCCCCAGTTATCAGCTAATTGCGTTGATTGCTCTGTTCTTACTGCTCTCTGGAAGAACTGCATACTGTGAATCCCAAGTGGTTCGATTGACAGCAAAATTCCCCGCATCAATCTACAGATAGCACCTAAGTAAACCTCTACGAGCCCGCTACAAAAGCCTACCTGATTAAAGCAAAATAAAGCACTGATGAAGTGTAAATATACGGAAACATATATGTTTATGGAGTATGCCCATGTTTATACACATGTTTAACACCATTCAATTGCAGCTATAGACCATAAACTTATATAAGAAGGTCATATGTACTTCTTCTTTGAGGGTATATACTTCAATTCAAATTTAGTCTTTACTAGACCTTAGAGTGTATTTAATAGATAGTATGTATACTTACAAGTTTATGGATCTTTCCTATGACTAAGCCCAATTCAGTTTTTACTATGCCAATTGCAGCTACTTTATGGTCTTTTGTTAAATAATTTTCTCATCTTCTATTATTAGTTAACTGCAGCTTTATAGACTATTAAATGGGCTAGCTTGATTATACTTCCAGTCACTTTCAGTACAAAACTTGCTTATCAATTAACAAGAGCAAGGTCGTTATACTATTTCATGAGGTGAAATTAGTATGGGTTTTAAGATTGATCGTTCATCGAGAATTTTAAAATATGACTCGAGAGTTACTGTTAAGATTCTTTGCAGATCGACAAAACTAGAGGATGTATTTTGAGCATATTCTTTGCAAGTGACATTGGAAAACCTGGAATATATATATATAATACTTGTATATAGGAATATATTGTATATTGGAATATATACTTGTATGTATGCAGCTGTCATATAAAAATATACAGTATATATAACTACGTTCATTAAAGGTGTAGCCAATCCTACAAAATTTTATCTTAGTTACTGCAGAATCCTCTTTTTACTGGGAATTCTTGAACTGTTTTTGAGCCATGAACGAGTATTAGGCAGTCGGTGTCATCTGACTGCAATATTATTATTATTTTTAGAGCAGATACAAATGGAATTTTGTTTTGAGAATTAGTCTAGTACTATATAAATATGTACTTATACTAGTGTTATATTCAGTATAAATAACATTTATTTTAATTTTTTTTTACAACATGTATTGTATTATCTTGTTTTTATGTTTTCGCTATTGCGCAATTGGATAAATATACGACACGAAGAAGGTGTTATAATTGTGAAAGCATTTTTTTCTGTAGTTTCAGAATCTATAAAAGTATTTCATCTCAAATGATGATTAAATTTACAATATATAAATGTGAAATATGATTTTTTTGCTTTACTTAAAGCTTATCAGTAAATTGGCATTTCGTTTACCCTTAAATTTGTATACTCTGGATTAAAATTATGTAAATTTGTATAAAGTATTGATATGATTAAAATAAAGAGTTTCCCGTTTTTAAATCTGAAAAAAAACTCCTTTGGAATCAAATAAGTTTGTTGTTTTGCTTAGAGCTGCAAAGGTAAGCTTGTAAGCATTGTTAAACTATTAAATTATTAAACCATACAAACTATAATAAATATTCTGAAGCAATCGTTAATATGTTTTTTATGATATGCCTGCTGCTACAATAGAAAGTTGACCTGGCCAAGAATCCAATGCAAATAGACACAACTTAGCTCTAGCTGAATATTTCTCTTCAAAAGCTTCGAAATTTGTATACCTTGTTTTATTTCTTTTGTTAAGTCTGCAATCTGAGCCAGCGGGAATCACAAATGCTCACCGCACCTCATATTGCTTTTTTCTCTTTTTGTCAGGTTAATTCCCCGCTGTATCGCTGCATGGTGAATCTTATCAGCAACGTCGACCCATACGAGCTATAAAAGCGACACTGGCTGGCTGCACAATTCATCAGTCACTCAGCATCAGCAGCAGCAGTTACAGCTACAATTCAAGTCTTTACACCCAGATTTAAAGGAATATACTTCAATACTTCAACTTCATCATGAACTTCTACAAGATCTTCATCTTCGTTGCCCTCATCCTGGCCATAAGCATGGGTCAATCTGAAGCGGGTTGGCTGAAGAAGATTGGCAAGAAAATTGTAAGTCCTTAACATCTAAAATCAATCTAAACAATACTTATAAATTATTTTTCTTAAAGGAGCGCATTGGTCAGCACACTCGAGATGCCACCATCCAGGGCTTGGGCATAGCTCAACAGGCTGCAAACGTAGCCGCCACAGCCAGGGGCTAAACGTATTTCCAATTTCGTATTATTTATTTTACAAATATATTTATTTCATTATTTTAAGACTTTTATAATAAATACTGAAAATGCATTGATCGAAAAGAACATTAAAGCTGTCTATTTGTAGAAAATATTAATATGATTAGAATAAATAGTTTCCGGATTTTGAATTTGAAAAAAAATCAATTTATTGTAAATCAAATGAATTTAAGCAAGTAATATATATTTATGTTGCACAGTGTTATAGATAGTTTGTTGAACTCATTCGATTCGATTCGTTGGTCTGTTCTGATATTTAAAAGCAATCTAATTCCATATTTTGTTTACTTAGAACTTAGATAAATTATCTCATATAATCTGTTTTATAGACAATCGTAGTGCATACAAGCTTAAAACTTTCGATTTCAAGAGTTTCCAAATATACACCTCTGCTAACTAATATATCTTTATACACATATATCTCGTTATCATCTGGACAACTAAAAAGAATACAACGAACTCAAATCGGAGTGTTTACAAACTGAAAGCTATAGTGGACTCCTTGGATTCCCAGAATTACCAAATATACACCATGCCTTACCATATATGCTATGCT
Source organism: Drosophila hamatofila (assembly GCA_035045345.1). Classification (NCBI taxonomy): domain Eukaryota; kingdom Metazoa; phylum Arthropoda; class Insecta; order Diptera; family Drosophilidae; genus Drosophila; species Drosophila hamatofila. Next base: position 3,525,845 of record JAWNPA010000020.1, on the reverse strand, counting down.
AGCTCATATACTTACATACAATATTATATACACACATACATTATCTCGTTATCATACCTACGCCTTACGCCCATTATTTTCATCTGTCCACAAAAAAAAAAAGCATTTGTAACTTTCATATCACCCTCTCCCATTTTATGCAAATAGCTGGCAACAAATGAAAACCAGTTGCATTTATTGTCTTATTTACGCTTCTCTGGGCGCTCAAAGTCTTTAACAGGGACATGAACAACATTATGCCAAACTGTGCAGCTGGAATCGCAGTTAGAGTCGGAGTCGCAGTCGCAGTCGCAGTCGGTGTCGGAGTCGGAGTCAGAGTCGATGTTTTCTGTAGGCTTTGGGGCTGTTATGACAGAGGCAGAGCTCTGGATGTTGCTTGTGCCTGTCACTCAGCGGTTAATTCGAGCGATTTTATTTACATTTTAGCAACAGGCCGCAGCAGAAACAGCAGAGAACCGGAAAGTAAAGAAACAGTTGATGGGAGGGTTGGAGGAGGGAGGAGAGAAGAGGAAAGGGAAGGCGGCTGCACAGAGAGAGCCTCGTTGCCGGGGCAATGCTTTGAGTTTGATTTTAGTCAAAGTCAAGAACGAAGCGTTTTTACTTGTTAAGGAAATTAGTGGCATATCCTGACAGTGGGCACATCCTGCTGCTGATATCCCATGCTGCCCACTGTTGACTTAATTCATTGTCGTTGTCTTTGACTGGGTGGTTGATATGGTACAACAACCGCTGCCACGCCCACATGACCAATAATACTAATGGCAAACGAGTACAGTTGCAACAGTAGAAAACAAAGCAGCAAATCCAATTGGATTAAAAAGCTGTAGCTACAGCTCAGTAAACAGAGTGATTCTAATTAGAAGTTTATTAGAATGAAAATACTTACTAAAATTTAATATGAATTGGATTGCTATAACAAATCATTTGAATCTTTGCAGTTTCAAAAAAATGATATATTTAAATTTTAAGCAGGGTTTTTTAATATATATATATAATATACATTAGGTATAATATAATTTTTGCCATTGCCTTGGATCATAGCGAGACGTGTTGATAAAGTATCAGTTTAAAGGAATTGTAAGCTTTGCAAAACTATTAAATCATTTAATAATTTATATTATTAAGGCTATAATATGTTTCAAGGCTAAAAGCTAGAAAGTTGACCTAGCAAAGAATCCAATGTAGACGTAGACACAACTCAGCTTTAGTTAAATATTTATCTTTCATTATTCAAAGCTTCAAAATTTGTCTACCTCCAATGTTTTGCTATTCTTTTATTCTTCAGCCCACCTCAAATTTCTCTGCTTGCTAGACAAATTCTCCGGCGTATTGGTGCGTGGTGAAACTTATCAGCCACGTCGACCCTTACGAGCTATAAAAACGAAGCAGGCTGGCTTCACAATTCATCAGTCACTCAGCATCTGCAGCAACAGCAACAGCATAAGGCGTAACTATCCGCTTTCAAGTAATACTTCAATACTTGCCGTCAACATGAACTTCTACAAGGTCTTCATCTTTGTTGCTCTCATCCTGGCCATCAGCATGGGTCAATCCGAGGCTAGTTGGCTGAAAGACCTCGGCAAGAAAATTGTAAGTATTCAACAACTAAAAACAAATCAAAAGAAATTTCTTATAAAATTGTCTATCCTTAAAGGAACGTGTTGGCAAGCACACTCGAGATGCCACCATCCAGGGCTTGACCATAGCTCAACAGGCAGCGAACGTTGTTGCCACAGTCAAGGGCTAGATATATATACATATATATCCTTTATTCCTTCCTTTATTCTTTAGACTTTTATAATAAAAACTTCAAATACATTGATTTAAAAAAAAAAAAACATAAATAACATAGATCTTTTTATTAACCTCCTCTCTATATAGTTTGCAACACACTTGTTCCAAACAGCTGGGCTGTCTTTTGATAAGCTCTGGATGGAATCTAATATAAATCCGAATGGTAAATAAAAGAGTCTTTTATGACAAATAGTATTCATAGCATGGATATTTACGGTACATCTAGAAAATACACTTTGTTAATTCATTTGTTCAAATAACCGTTCAAAAACTCTTAACAGATTTGTCGTAGAACAGTTGGAACATTTCTTTTGTATGATATTTAATAAATATTTATTTGCTCAACTCGAGTACTAGAGTTCTATATAAATATTGAAATAAGCTAAGTTTATTCTAACCAGCACAGTCTATTGCTCCCAGCTGGGGCCAAAGAAGAGCCCAAATCTCATGCTGATTGAAGTTAGGAAGCACTAGCTTGGCGCCTGGAGACCTTTCCTGTGTCCATCACTGAGAATGTCCGGTTTCAGGGGCATGTACTTATATTCTTGTCGACTTATAGTTTTCATAGAAAGAATGATAACTGGTAAGCTAAGTCTGTAATTAATTATACAAGCGCCATAGATGGGATGGATAAACTTATTCACGTTTTAAAGAAGAAGGAAAAACATTCATAAATTGAATTTGCTGCAAAAATTTGTATTTTACTCAATTGTTTCTTGTCTTTTTGTGATGTTGGCAAACATATTTGGTGAATACCCAAAAAAAAACAATTGATATGGCCATTCAATCAGATTGGCTAATTAAGAGAGAGTGTCAGAGAGAGAGAGAGAGAGAGAGAGAGAGAGAGAGAGGAAGAGAGAGAGAGACTGAGAGAGATAGAGCGCGGATATACACGAACTTTTGGCTAAGCTGATTATTTTGATATAAAATGTTAAAAATTTGCGAATGCCCCCAACATTATTTTACCTAACAAAAATTACTCTGAGCTCAAAGTTTTTATGAACATAAATATATTTAACAATATATAAAAGCTTAATTGTTTTAATGATTCATGTTTACATTTCTTATATGTAGCGTTTCGTACTACAATATACAAGCCTTGCTACAACAGACTTGAATTTAACCCGTGTACTTTTTCGCCAAACAAAATCCCCTCGTGCATTCAGCCGCTGTTCTTTTTTGAGACGCGAGGCTTATCAGCGGCGTCTATCCACACGAGCTATAAAAGCGACGTTGGCTGGCTACACAATTCATCAGTCACTCAGCATCTGCAGCAGCATCAGCAGCTACAATTCAAGTCTTAACAGATTCAAAGGAATACTTCAATACTTCCCCTCAACATGAACTTCTCCAAGGTATTCATCTTTGTTGCTCTCATCCTGGCCATCAGCATGGGTCAATCTGAGGCTGGTTGGCTGAAGAAGATTGGCAAGAAAATTGTAAGTCTTTAACAACTAAAATCAAATGTAAACTTATTATAATTATAAAAATATCTGTCTCTAAAGGAACGTGTTGGCCAGCACACTCGAGATGCCACCATCCAGGGCTTGGGCATTGCTCAACAGGCTGCGAACGTTGCCGCCACAGCTAGGGGATAAATATATGAATTTAGTATTATTTATGTAGAAATATATTTATTTCATTATCATAGGACTTTTATAATAAAAACTCATCATTACAAAAAAAAAACACAATTGTTAATATTTATTTATATCCCGGTGATCAGCAGAGGTCCTAGAGCCTAGACTTGTTGGCTAAGAAAGTTCAGCAAGATATTTGTAAGAATTTGGAAGAATTTTAATAGGGCGTAAATTTCCGCGTCTAAATATTGGACATATTAAATATTGTGTAAAATGTATAATATTTAATTAATTGATGAATATACTATTTGTAATTTTTTCTTACTCTTTATTTTCTTACTCCTCTTTAAAAAAAAAAAAAGTTATACGTAATAAGAATGCGTAATAATACAAACAAATAATAGTATAGTATTTTTTTTGCCACCATTTTTATTTAGTGACAACCTAAACATTAATTTGTTTTCTAATTTTTTTAAAATGATTTTTTACAATTTTTATTAAGTGACTGCTTAAATATTTATTTCCTATCAACTACATATTTATCTATTAAAGGAATTTTTTGTCAAATGGATTATCTTCTTTCGAAAACATTCGTTTGATAAAATAATAAAGAGAATTCAATGTGTCTTCCAGAAAATAGGCTTCGGATTGATCCATGCAGATGAGTAGAAATAAGAGGCACGGGCTGAGAATTTTGGCGTAGTTCATTTTGTGCTTTACAGCTTGCTCTTTATATAAAATTAAAATTTAGTTATATTCAATTTTAATTAAAAATAAACTTTTCTTTTCAAAAGTCATTTAAAAACTGAGCTAACTTCAAATAAACTTTGATTATTTATAGCAAAAGTTTATTTTACAGACTGCAATTTCATTTGATAAACAGTCATCAGCTGTCTTAGCTAACAAATGTTTAGAAACAGATAAAAAATTTCATGTAATTGGCAGCTGTTTTTAAATAATAACAAAAACAATAAATTCATATACATTTTGGCATAAGAATGTTCCATTTAACATAAAGTAAAATGTTTTATTTTATATAAATTGCAAATTCTATCTGCCAAAAAAACGCATACTTGCATTTGTTTTTATTAATTTACAAAATTTTTATTTAAATGATTAATTCCAAGTGTAATTCAATTTCCTGTGAGCGCCATCTAGCGGGCTCGCGCACAACATAGTCGTCTGCCGCCAACTTCACGTACATAGCAACCCTGCGCATCGATGACGTTTTGCACAGTTCAGTGTCAAATCGACGACTTCCTTTCCTGTCAAAATAGTCGACAAAGGTTGGTGTACATTTTCTGTGAATGCTTTCTAAAAGCCGAAAAACCGGCACAACATGCAATGCAAAGCCAAAAATGAATGGCAAAGCGAGTCAATCAAATGCTGCCAACAAAATTGGCTCAAATTTCCAAGTAAAAACCATTGAAACAAAGTCGATGCTCAGTGATTTGCAAAAAGGTTAAAGGCGACTGAGTTAAATGAACAAATGAAATGTTGGCTTGGCAGCGGTCTTGTTGTGTGCTGTCGTTTTTCGCAGCAGTGTATCGTAATACTAAATGTGTGTTTTCATTCACTTGCAGATGGCTATCGGCTCTAAAATTATTAAGCCCGGCGGCGCGGACCCCGATGATTTCGAGAAGTCGATCGCCCAGGCGCTCGTTGAGTTGGAGGCCAACAGCGACCTGAAGCCCTACTTGCGCGATTTGCACATCACTCGTGCACGCGAGATTGAGTTTGGCAGCAAGAAGGTGAGTTTTGCTCGTTTGTGTTTATACTCTTAATAATTGTTTTCTTGTCCATCTGTGTGTATAGGCCGTCATCATCTACGTGCCCATTCCACAGCAGAAGGTGTTCCAGAAGATCCAGATCATTTTGGTGCGCGAACTGGAGAAGAAGTTCTCTGGCAAGCATGTTGTCGTTATTGGCGAGCGCAAGATTCTGCCCAAGCCAACGCGCAAGGCGCGCAATCCACTGAAACAGAAGCGTCCACGCTCGCGCACTCTGACCGCTGTGTACGATGCCATTCTGGAGGATCTGGTATTCCCCGCCGAGATCGTTGGCAAGCGCGTCCGCGTCAAGCTGGACGGCTCTCAGCTGGTCAAGGTGCATCTGGACAAGAACCAGCAGACCACCATCGAACACAAAGTAAGGATTACTGATAAGGCAGCGGGAATTTTAATTTATTTGGATGTTGTCCCCGTGTTATTTGCGGCACGTTTGTCAAGCGCCGTGATTGTCAAAGGGGACACATATCAAATTAGCCAATAACTCGTTATTGTGCTCCATTCACGCATTCCTGCGGGCGCACATCTCCATATATTGGCCACATTTGTTTATATTGTCAACATTACCGTTCTTGTGTTATTTGCTGAATTAGTATTATCATTCAGTGATTGTCAAACAGAACGCACAGCGAACTTCAAGTCAGCTGAATCCACATTGTTGAGCCTATATAACAAGGCTTCTACATAACTAATTCCTGGCCACATTCTCTTTAATATTTTTATTTACTTATATACTAAGCTGTTTATTGTTATCGATATCCCGTTCTTGTGTTATTTGCTGAATTTGTATTATCATTCAGTGATTGTCAAACAGAACGCACAGTGAACTTCAAGTCAGCTGAATCCACATTGTTGAGCCTAACTACTCGAAAGGCTTTTACATTACTAATCACTGGCTACAGCTTATCTGATAATGTATATTATATTTATATTGTTATATATCCTTTCTTGTAAACACCCCCGCCTATTTGCCTCCCGAGCGCCGTTTTTTGTGCCTGGTGCCTCGGGACTTCCTATATCGGCGGCAAATCAAACGAACTTGTTCAACTCTACATTGCTGCAATGAATCATGTTGCAGCAATATGCTAAACTGTTTGACACTTGTTTAGATATTATATCCATAAAATAGTTACTAATTTCTACTCTCTCTCTCTCTCAGGTTGATACCTTCACATCGGTCTACAAGAAGCTTACCGGCCGCGATGTTACCTTCGAATTCCCAGACAACTACCTGAATGTCTAAGAGTGTTTTCCACTGGCAATGTCGTCGTCGTCGTTGCGCTGCCTTTTAGTTTCAACCAAAAGGAATTCTGTCGTACAGAAATTATTTTTAACATGCAAATGAGCTGAAAGAACGCGTGACTTCAACTAAATAAAAACAGTAAACATTTTTAAAAATTTAATTCAGTGAATAATTTGATTTTTGTTGTATTGGAAACAATTGAACCTGTATTGGATTACCTGTTATAGCATGCCATGTAATTTAATCTGGAGAGAGAGTCAGCCATTATAAGGATAATTTATAATTCCTATTTTAATGTACGCACATCAAAGGGCGTGGCTTACATATGTAATGAAAGGACGTTCGATAAATTAGAAGCCAACGCCTTGCGTGAATTATCCTTTTGAACGTTGCTCGCACATTTCCCCAGGCTACGAGTTGCATATGTCTGACTGGGAGGCCTTTAATTAAAAAGTGTATTTATTGGATTCACTTTGTAACTGTTCTCGTTTGATATATACCCCGGCTAACAGACACACGCATTTGTGGCAGCGATGCGTGAGATCCTTTTGCCACACATGTGCGAAAAGGGGTTAATCCTGCGGCTGGCTCCGTCTACTTTTCCACTCGACTCGGCTCATTTACATGCGTCGCTTGTAATTACAGGACATGTGGAGGAATCGGTAATAAATATTTGGAATAATCACGTGTGTGACATTCAAGAGAGGGGGTTGGCCTCAGAGGGCGTGGCTGGTGGGTGGGTGGTTGAGATTGGAAAGGGGTTTGTTTGCTTATAACAAGCCAAAGGATTAATGATTTATGCCGAGACAATGAATCCAAACAAGTTTACTAAATGCCAACATTTATGATTAAACGCAGTTGGATGTTGTATGTTAATTAAATTTGTTTTTGTATTTTAACTCTATATATATGACTGTACAACATACAACTGACTTTGATTATTCGTAATCATATAATAATGAAAGTGTGGGAATGTTTTCATACCATATTTCACGCAGCGTTCAACATCTACGAGGGCTTCAAAATTTTATATTTTCAATTAAATATTAAAAATGCATAATTTTTTGCATTTTAAATTTTATTACATTTTTCTATAAGTTCTATTAGAACTATTATAGAAATACATATAGAATATTATACAAATCTGAATTTCTTAAATGTTAATAAATAAAAGTACATAAAACATATAAAGTAAATGCTTTACGCTTATTTACTATATATCAGTGATTGAATTTTTCCTTATAGGGATCGATAGTGATCATATAGTAAGCGTTCAGTTTCGATCCTTATAAGGATAAATGCCTTGGCCCATATTATTAAACGGATGACAAAATTGAATTCAGATAAATTCTAGAATTACATACAAATATTAAAATATCAGAATATGTCTCCTAGATAATAAAGTTTCTTTTTAATAGGTACAAGTTTTTTCTATATACTTTTCTTTAGTAATTTTTAAACAAGTAAATAATTAAAAAAATAACTTGATTAATATTCAGTTTGCAAATACTTCAACTCTAATTCAGATTTTTTTATTTTAGATATTAATATCTTTTTTATTAATTCAATTTCAATAAATTATGTCTTTCCGTTTCTTAATATTAATAATCCCATAAAAAATTACTCTTTGGTTTGCAACTTGACTAACTTCAAATTCGCCGCATTCTCAAACTGCCCACATTGGTGTGTATCTTTACTTACCCAACTAAACACACCAAACTGGTAGTTGTTTTTACTTAGGCAAATAGCAGGGACAACAACCAAAATAGGAACTATTTAATATAAAATTCAAAGACTTTCTTAAATAATTCGACTCTACTTCAAAACTAAATTTTTTGTTAGTGCAAAAAGCCAAAGTAATATAGTAAATTAAGCTTATTAGTAACTTAAGCAAACAATCGAGAAGTTGGTGATTGAATATAAATATTCAATTGTAAATATTTACATTTGCAATTTTTGCACTTGGCTTTAATTTCGAGAATTTGGTGTCTCCGGGTAACAGACAGAAAAATGTAGACCACAACAAACCGAGTTGATTGCCATTTTGATATTCGATTTAAGTCAACAATGAAATCACGCAATACAACAATTTTGAAATGAATTACAGCAAATGCGGCTCATTAATGTTCTAGCTAAAGCCAAATGGACAGTAAGGCAAGGTTTGAAAGAACAAAAGGGATTAAGGTTGTGTTTTGTGAATAATAAAATTGGTCAAAAATTGGTAAAAATTTTATTCCGAGGAAACAAGAGGATGACAAATTTATAGAATATTTTTTTGCATATATTTGTAATTTAGGTTTAATTTTTAAAAACCTATTTTGTTGGATTATTTTTTAAATCTTTTGATATTATTTAGATATTTTTTGAAAAACCTTTGAAATTGTATAAAAATTTGCTATTCAAATATACGTTTATAATATTTTATAGAAATATATTTTGAATTCGTAGCTGTTGAAGAGTCTTCACTGTACCACCTGTCAACACAGAGCCCAATGTTTAGGGACATAGTAGAACACGGTTTTGCCCACGCAATTAAAAAGGTATCCCGGCCACAACATTTTGTGTTACCTTCATAGTTGTTGTTGTTGTTGTTGTTGTTGTTTGTTGTCTGTTGTAGTTGGGTGTTTTGATTGATAGTCTGGCAGACAGATAGGCGTGCATACTCTGTAGCATTCGATTAGTGCTGTACGCCATTACAACTGGGACTGATGATGGTTATCGAGTGCACGGCAAGCAAATGGCCACCCAATGGGTCAAATCAATTATTCATGTTTGCCCAATTGTGCGGCTGCCATATTATTTAACATCCACTTTATCGTCCGCTTTATCAGCTGGACTAAGTTGGGCAGCTAAACTTTGGCAAAAAGGAGGCGGTATTGGTGACGCATGCGCCTTGACTTTGATTAACCAAACATCAATTAGAAGTTTATGCACACACACACACAAATACACCCACACACACACACACACTCACACACACACACACACACACACACACACACACACACACACACACACACACACACACACACACACACACACACAGAAACACACACGCACATAATACTATTTATATAATTTTTCCAGCCACTTTCTATGTTAATTTTATTTGGCGAAAAAATGTTTATGGCACTCATCCAGCTCGAGTTGTCCTTCAGCTGTTATCCTGTCTGCTTTGGGGTGGGCTTGATGAATTATTGACTCAAAGTTGTGTGAAAATTATGTCATCACATGTTGCTGTTATTGGCAATGCGCGAAACATGAGTCATCTCTGGATTGCAAGTGTCGAGAGTGCACCACTTCAGCCATTACACGCACACACATATGCCCTATATACCCTACATACCCTACATACATGGAGTGACAAATCTTATCGTCTTATCACTGGGGGACCCAATTAGTATACTCCTATCGCATGTTTATGCCATTACACAGCTGTGTCAATAGTGCCCGCCTTGACCGAGGAGTGGGTAGTGGGGGGGATGTGGGTCGTGGGTTGTAGGTGTTGAGTGTACGCCCATGGTCTGGGCTAAGAGAAATGCAGTATTACTATGTGCCTTGAGGCACAAAAGTATTTGATTACACAATCAAATAGGAATGCATTTTTATAAGCGGCAATAGCTGACTTCATAATACTCTGTACTTAAAGCTGATATGCTTCTTAGATATCATATTCCCAACTCCAGCTCAAAATCTTATATAAACAAAAGCCAAAACTAATATACCCCCTTTGCACAGCGTGCAGTGTACAGTTTCCAAGCGAGTGTAGAGTAGGCAAAACAAAAATTAAACAATCAAAATCCGTAAGCTTCATTCCTGCTAGTCAAATGCCGAAACCAAATACTTTTGAATGTTGTTTTGTTTTGCTCGATAAGCGTAAAGATACAGCCATTGATCATGGATACACACAAGCCCACACACACACACATACACACACACGCACACTCGCTAGCTTTGCAAGCGTGTAGACTCTACATACATTAGTGTAGAGTTGCTCGCTCAGCGTATTCTATATTTATCAGCGCGTTGCCATTGCATCATCATTCGCTGCGTTGGGCTACGCCCCCCCGCCCACAGACACGAGCAAACCGGTCCAAAGCAATTTATGTTTTTTTTTCTCTTCTTAAATTTACATCTTCTATTCATAAATTTGTCGTTTTTGAATTTGAAGGCTGAGAAAACACGGAAAATGTGAGCGACAAACCTCTCGAACTTGATTTTGTGCTTTGCTTTTAAAGATTTTTAAAACTTTTTTTTACTATACAGTACATAATAAGCATAAGTTAGCTGTGTGCAAACATTTCTTAACTACTTGCAGCTTATCAGCATTTAACAATTTATTATTTAACACTCAACAGAGATAAACAGCAACGCTGCGCTTCCGTTTCATTAGCGTCTGTTTTTGTAGTTTTATTTGTATGTGATATGAAAGAAACGAAATTTGGAAAAAAAAGCCACAGACGACAACCACGCGCTACGCATGTGTTTGCTAGTCTCTTCACCTTCTAACGATATTCGTGCTCTCCTCCCACAGACGAGAGGGGACACACTCCGCAGACTGTCCAGACGCAGACGAAGCGCACGCAATGAGAAGCCGATAATCAGTTAGAGCAGGCATCAAACAAATGCGAGAGAGAGCAGAGGAGCGAAAGAGGGAGAGGGTAACGTTAGTTTGGTTGGCATGGGAAAGCAACAAGCGTGCTTGGGCGTCAAACAGAAAACTGGGTTAGCGTTCGTTCATCACACACAGGCAGCGACGCCTACTGCGACGCGGCAGCCGATATTTACGAGCTTTGTCGGCGCCCGATGACGAAACGCCGGCTCTAGAGTAAGGCTGTTGCTCACCCCTAGTCTTCGGGCACTCATCGCCCACGCGGAGAGCCAGAAAGAGAGAGAGAGAGAGAGAGAGTGAGGGAGAGAGTGAGAGATAGAGAGATAGAGAGAGGGCAAGGCATTGACTTTGAACTACAATTCGCTTGGCGCGCCAACAGGCAGCAAGCAGGTTTTTTCTTCATTCTTTATTGTTTTTGTAATGTTTACGGAATGTGTGAGCACAACAGAGAATAGTAAACAGTCGTAGAAGAGAGAACATGGGTAGATAAAAGCGTTCGGGATGGAACAACTACTCAACCATCTGCAAAATAAAAGTGAAATAATAATCAAACGAAAAATAATGAATACGAATCGCGGCAAAAGGGTGCTCCTCCATTTCCATTTCCCTCTACTTTACTCCGCGCAGCTAGTGACTGCGACGTCAGCGTCGACGTCGACGTCGCCGGCACCGTCAGCTCTTTGATGTGGATGTAGTAAATGTCGGCCAGTTGAGCAGTGGCTGTTAGTCATTTAAGTTCGTTCGGTTGGTGAACACAAGAGCGCGCAGTGATAAAAACTACAACAATATTGGCATTAGTTTCAAAATAACAAAAACAAAATATATTCCCAAATACGAAATCTCCCCGCTTCGCCTCATCAACAGCTAAGTGCGTTCAACCAAATTAGCCTATGTTTGCAATTTAACAAAGTAATTTACAAACCCATAAACCATATGCCAAGCAAATAAATTTAAATTTTAGATACGGAACGTAATTTGTTCATGTTAATATAATATTATATTAAGAGAATCCGAAACGTTTGTTCTACTGACGTAAGCAAATTATTCAAAATTCGACAATTTGTGCGACTTCTGTGACACATGCAGAAATTTATGAGCTATTCTATATTTTTTTTTGTAATATATTTTACTGGGCAAATTTTAATTGTTCTTATACTGGTTTCAGAGTTGAAAATCTGATTGAAAGCTGTCAAACGGTTATTTAGTTAGAGTGCTATACAGTTCTGTGGATACATTAGTATACTCCCAGACTGTTATACTGTCAAAGTATACTCTTATATATACTGTTATATCGGTCGAATTTTACAGATATACTGCTATACTGTTATTCTGCTCATGTATTTACTGTTACTGTTTACTGCTTACTGTTAGTGTTAAATTTTCAAACTATTATACGGGAATACTGATATACTGATATACAGATATAATGTGAAGCTTCCACTGTTAAGCTATTATACTGTTACTTTAGTATTATTATATCTCTACAGATACAGTCTGTTATACAGTTATACTGGCGTACTATTGAATAATAAAGCTGCCAAAGCATTCGATTATTGCATTTTGATATTTAGAGACTATTATATGGCTATACAAATATACTGACAAACCAGACTAAACCATCATTCCACCATCAAAAAATATTCAAAAGATTATACTTGTATAATGATATACACGTTATATGGTTAGACTTTTATATTATTTAAGTATTTGACTGTTATACTATTATAGTACTTTAATATAGTTTCTACTTTTCGATGCATATTATTAGATTAGCATGTGGGTTATCGACATAACACTAGGAACGACATTCGACCTCAATTAGTATATGGTTAACGAGTCCCAAAGGAATTACTGTCATTTTTACTGTGGCATCGCGTAGCATAGGAATAATTGTCAATTGGTAGACCTGAACAAATGGTTTATGTGTACTATTCATAATATATTTATTCATAATTAAATTGTAGAATAGTTCAGACATAAGTAAACCCGATTTCTCTATTATCTGATATCCAAAACTACGGAGAATATGTCATTGTTCTATCTTGAAGCTCAGCTGGGAACTAGGAAAATCCTTTAAGCAATACAAGAATAAAACTATCGGCTGGACTAATCGAATAATAGAATTTTCTAGAGGTAAAATCAAAATATTTTCTAAAAACAATGTAGGCTAAGCTAAGATGCTCAAAAAATGTATTTGCAACTGGAATTTGTGTAAGCACGTCTGTTTGCCTGCTCATTAAAAAAAAAAAAAAAAAAAAGAATCAAAATACTTTCGCGGGAACCTATTAAGGGTCTTCACTATTTTGAAATCGGCTGTTCTTGTAAGTATATCATAAATGTATATATACATATATAGTAATTTGGACGTGACGTGGTGTGATTCCGAAATATTTCTAATTATACTGACAAGCTTTTCTAAAAGAATTTTAAATTGATATGGTAGCAAAAATGTTCGTGTATATATATTTATATATTTATATATATATGTATGCACTTGTCAAATCAGTTGTTATTATCGCGCTGAACTATGAGAATTTTAATAGGTGTAGTTATATTTTTATCTAACATGAGATTGACTCTTTTTCCATTACAATGCAACTAAATGCGGTTGGTGTAGTATTTAAAAGGTTTTCGTTTTGTTTTTGATTTTATTACTATATATATTATATGTTATTAGTAATTTAAAAACTAGTTTCATTTGCTGATTATTTATATCAAAATTAATTTGTGTGGTCCCCATTTAGCTCGTAGGGGCACCAGCATAAGAATAAAAGCTTAAATGCAATTCTGACTGTCGGTTAAATCTTTTTCATTAGCTTCGCGCAATATCTAACAGAGTTATATAACGTGTGTTATATATGGGTGTGCTGTTCCTAAAATATCTCTGATCTTATGGCATTTTGTAAAAGGTATTTTAGAAAAAATAGTCAAAGCATATATAATTTGTATATGGATAATAATCATTCATTTGAATATACAGATATAGTTTTACTTAAGAAAGTGTTTTTTTTTTATAAAAATAGAGGAACTCTGTTATCTATTTATATATCATTTTACATAAGAAATTAATTATTATTATAAAAGAAGAAATTAATTATGATTATACTTTAGAGAATACTTTAAATACTCACAAAAAAAAAAGAATCAGGGTATAAAAATTATGTTGAGTTAAGTTGCAGTGATCAAAAAATGTTGTGTGCCTATTAAATAGGTTTCATAGTCCAAAACAATCTTTTCAATTATATCACAAAAAGATCTTAAGAATTCTAACGAACGTTTTCCTATTATACCCTATACCCATAGAAAATGTGATTTCAGTGTATAATGGTTTTGTTAAAATGTATGTAACAGACAGAAGGAGGCGTGGCAGACCCTAAAAAGTACTCACATATGTATTTATTCTGTTGTTTGTTATACATGCATAAAAAAAGCTTATGATAATTTGAATATCAGCTCTACAATGAGTTCTGGGGATATCGTAGTTGATCAGCTCAAGCTTTTCCTTGTATTCTCATTAGTGAACTGTTTTCACAGGGTATGTAAAATGTTAAATCAGTTATTTAAGCACATTCCTAAAAAGTCTTTCTCTTTCGACAACTTAAGTGGAAAGCTCCCCCCAAGAAAGCCAATGAAAATTGACCGCGAGTATCAGCCTGTCAATTTATATACGAATGCAGAGTATAATTGCTTATTTTTATTAGTTTTCATACTCTTTTTCACATAGAAAAAAGAGTATATTTATTGTATGCAAAGTTTATTTTACTGTCTTATTGAATATTTTAATGTTTATTCGATGAAATTTGTAGAAAGCTACATCCTCAATTTGGGAGCTAATGTCTCCCACTTTTACAGTTGCTTTATCTGAAAGAAAAGATCTACAAATTTGAATCATGAGCGAGTATGCTACAGCTGGTTGCACCCGACTGCAACGATTTAATTTATGATTGTTTTTGATTAGTATTTTGTCTTTTTAGTGTTTATAGTTTATTGATAGGGACGTGCGAATCGTCAGGCGATTGGCAAACATTGAGAACTCGGGCAACGGTCGAGCGGCGAGGTTTTTAACGAATGTCAATAGCGCTTATGGTTTCGCTTTGGCCTCTTTTTATTGTTTATTATTATTTATTATTAAGCGTAATAGAATTTTTGCCCGTTGCCAAGTTGTGGTTGAGTCAAAATAACAAATGAATTTTGTATATCGAGCGTAATTTATGCATGCTCTCTGGGACTGGACTGGACTTTGAACTCAAACCCTCGCAGCTCTTCTAACACTCGAGTCGCGTGCGTCGGTCCAATGAAAATATTTAGCCGATTTCTGTGACACGCTCGTAAAGCGTGGTTGGACTTGGGCTTTAGCTGGGTCTTGGGTTTCGGCTTTAGGGTCTGGGCCAATACCCTTTTCTGCTACACACACAGCCACAGAAAGCCCTCACTTTATTTGATTGCCATTGACAGCTAAAGCCGCCAGTTCCAGTTCCTTTACTTTTTACATTAATTGTATTTTTTTCTCTCTCTCTCTCTCTTATCAAATTAGCGTGCCAGGCATGTGCTCTCAGTTGGCTCCTAATGTGCTACATTTTTCTAATTAAAAGGCAAATGCGAAACGGGGCGTGTTTGCGCGCCATGGGGACGCCAATGCGGCGTACGCTGCGTATGAGCAATGCCGGCAAAATCATGTATTCACAGAGATATAACTATATATATATATATTTGTATATGTTTGTTTGATATATACATATACACGCCTTGAATTGACAGATGTGTGCTATAGAGATAGCTTATCTTATCAGCTACAAGTGCGGAACCAATAGCAGATTGCCGATGGCATACTGGGAACGTAACGCCAGCATTTGTGACTCGCAGTAATTTGTGGCAATCGAATTCCTTTGACCATGACCAAAGAAATGAGCTCGCTGTAGAGATGGGCGCGTGATATAACTTTAATTATTAATTTCTAGTTCAATACTAATTCTACTATATACTATTGATAGTCAAATTTTTTTGAGAATTTCTCTTTCGCACTTTCTTTTGTGACACGACTTTATAATTGATTTCAAGTTCAATATTCCATTTCTTTATTTCCCACATAAAGCTGGTGTGGTAAAAAATAAGTTTTACACTGAGATCATGCGTATACCCGAGCCGTGCTCAGATAATTAGATAGATTTATTCATTTATTATTATTATTATAATATTATTATTCATAGATAAAATTGAGATAGAATGTTGATCTTCCATTTCTTTATAAAGATAAAAACTTAGCTGGCAAGGTCGATATCCTACGTATTTATGTCTCTTGCTAGTATTCGTGACACGAGTCCACATTTGATTTCTGTATAGATCTTCTACTGTATAAAGATAAAAGTCAGCTGGAGAGACAAAAGTCGTGCATATTTCTGTCTCTTGGTTCCTATCATGACACGAGTCTGAAATTGATTTCTAGAAAGATTTTCGAGCTCTTTATTATGACGAAATTGAGTTGCTGAATGCTTGCTCTCATAACACTTGATTTCTAGTTGCTTCATACTTATTATTCCAACATGAAGTATAAATATACACGGAGCTGTCTGGCTTTATTTCTTATCTTAATCGCTAAAACTTATTCTTAGTCGTGACTCATTGATATAATTAAAACTCATTCATTTGTATGCTATCAAAACAGATGATCTTATTAAATATTTCTTTAATTTAGTGAGTCAATCTCAAGAAACGTTTGTAGCCGGGTCTTATCACTTTAGGTTTCACCTATCGTGTTTGCTTGCGTGACACGACAATTGTTTATGCTGCCCATAGAAATGTATACAAAATTCTCTCCAATACGTCACCTGTCATTTGTTATGATATAACATAAGATCGCAAATAATTTCCAGCCGAAATTGAGTCATTGGACACCTGTTGATGTAGTTAGACGTGAATCATAGGAGGTGTTGTTTAATTGAAGTCATATGTGATTGCTTATCATTTATCAATGACCGAAATTCAGAATGAACTTTAGCTGAAACCAGCGTGCCCAGACACCGGGCCATTTATGTGAAAACGCCAGGTGTTTCACTGCTTATCAATGATTAGAAATTGTCTAGCAATCTGTTTTGCTTCTTGGTAAGCTGATAAGCATTTTGGCAGTAGTCAAGACCCCAAAAAATGTCATGAATCCCAGTGACAAAGCGATTTTTTATCCATATCGACGGGAGGTTTCAATTTTTTTTTTTATTGTTTACGATATGGATATGATAATGATATTTATAATGCTACGTATAAATATGTATTATTGCTATCAGTAGATTTATTATACTTGGAGTAGTCCAATTCAAATAAACGTTTTATAGCTTTGCAAGTGCATAAAAGAACATTTATTCTTGCTGATATAGATTTATGTCTATAAATTTTATATATAATATAATTTATATAATTTTTTCATGCATCAAGTTATTTATTCCATAAAACTTTCCTCACATTCGCATATCGAATATAAATATTAAGAGCTTTTAAGAGCTAAGCCATTTGCTTTTTGGTATATATGTAGAACACAATTGAAAATTCCAAATTATAGCACTCAAAATTTCAAAATAAATATTCTCTATTATATAAAGGCAATGTGAGAAATAATGTAAAACAATCATAGCCTTGTTTTCAGTTTCAAGTGGGTGTATATGTGTATTTGGGTTACTGAATATGCCTAGCATAGGGTATAATTAAGTCGTATATACTCTACTCCATCATTTTTTATCGCTTGTCTCATCTATTTGCATGGGGCATTATGTCATAGTCGTATAATATGTTCATTCTGAAAAAGCATGAAGAGTCTAAAGACTCAAAAAATAACAAGACACTTTTGGTTTGCGTTTGTTTCTCGACTGAGCAAATACCCTATATGTTAATTATTAAAAATGGGTATGCACTTTTTTGTAAAGTAATTAATTTTGTATAAATTTGGATTTAGTGATTGAATTGAAATATTAGAAATTAAAAAATTCATTAAAGCTGATTATATGGATATAAATATTCTATGGCCTAAAATACATTTTACAAATTTTTTATAGATTTTAAGTGAGTTTAAGTGAGTAAGCTTTTGAAATAATCAACATATTTATGGTAAAAAATATTGTTTTAAATTTTGTCTTTATTACTACTAGACGAAATACTATAAACTATAAACTATAATCTATATAAACTGCATATCAAATATTTATTTAAAGTTTCTAAATTAAAATTTTGTGTTTAAATTATTAAACAAAAATTAAATTAATATATTATTTTGACGATATTTTTAAATATATATAGAGAGTATATCGTATATAATAGTATTCGAAGCATTCACTTCAAGTCCATCTAAGCAATAAACTTTAGTATGTGGGTTATAGTCATGACAATGTCAATACTCAAGCAATTGTTTTATTGTAAGAGACAAATAGAAACTATCAAACAGATAAGTTAACATACTATTAAAAGAGGTGAGGGGCTGGGAGGGGCTTACCTAGTCCGCTTCAGATAAGATCAAGTAGACAGAGAATTGACGAACTTAACTTGAAAATGGCAAATGTTAATAGTTAGTGTAAACTCTGGACGAGTCGAGTTGCTTAAAAGTAGATTTACTAAAAGCAGTTCAGTAAGCAGTCAAGCATGTGAGAGACATCTACGAAATTTGACACTGTATTTCAAATTCCAATTTCCAATCAATTACTGTTTGGCTGTTAAATGGATGGGCGTTCGAATGTGCAATTAGCAAGTTTATGGCTACTTGATTACTCATCGATTGTTTCGATAACTGTCATTTCAGATAGACCACCGAGCTCTACACTAAGTACCACAAGCGAGAACAAAATGTGCCTGTCAACGCCTACGCCCAGTAAGCCCAACGTCAACGCCGACTCCGTTGCTGGACAGAGCAACGGTGGCGCCTGCCGTCTGGGTGCGATGTGCCAGGATAATCAGTTGACAAACAGGAAAGCCCCAGCCACAGATGCTACACAGACCAAAGAGCCAGTTGATGATAATTTAGGATATAGCGAGGAGAATGCTGTCTACAAGGAGAATGCAGAAAAGACATTGAAGTTGATCGAGGAGCAGCAACAGGAGCAGAAGTCGGATAGCGAGGAAGTCGTCTACAATCCCCAGATCAGATGGCCCGATCTGGGTGCCCAAACGTTTCTACACGTTGGCGCCCTCTATGGCCTGTACCTGCTATTTAGCGCCAAGTTCTACACATTCCTATGGGGTATGTATCAAATAATCATATATGAGTATATACTATATAGGTATGTATATATTCGGGGTATAGTACATACCCCAAATATATTTTCAACTGGGTGTTGACCTGTAATTAACATATGTGAGCAAGCGAATTGTACCCCAGAGACACTCTAATTGCCTTGAACAATATGTTAATTACATATCACTTAGTTCTTCGAGCAATATTTTATTTACTCATTAGCTAGTCAAGAGGCACGTTAATCTTTATGAATTAGAGCATAGAATTTTAGTCTAAGCTAATCTTTATGCTAAAAGCTATAACTAATATATATGAATGATGTACGATGTAAACTTTCGATTCAGTTGTAGCTCAAAATTATATCCGAATTAGTGCTATGAAAATTATTAGCCTTATTAATGAAGTTCATAAATTAGCAGCTGATAAGAAGGTGGTTCAAAGAAATTATTTGTATTTGACATTACTGTAGATAGGTATATATTCTTTTAATATAGATTAGATCTGAACAGGCAACAAAATAAAAAGAATTAGACATATAACGATAATGATAAGCTAGCTAATACTGTTAAGAACTAGAGTGCTCATGAAATTGACGATTGTGATTATGATTATGATAATGATAATAATAATAATAATAATATTAATAAAAATAATAACAACGATGATAATGAAAACTAATAAAATAATGATAATGAAAAAATTGAATAATGTATCGTAATGACGATGATAGCAACAGGACTGGTAATCATTATAATGCCAATGATAATATATATAATATAATATAAAATCAATAATAATGACAATGACAATGAAAATAATAAAGACAATGACAATGATAATGCATATAACTATAATAATGAAAATGACAATGATAATGAAAATGGTAATAAGAATGATAGTGAAAATGATAATAAACATGATTATGATAATGACAGTGACAATGATAATGATAGTTTTAATTACAATCATTAGGAGTATGCTATATTTTCGATGTCTTTATATAAATGCATTTCAAGCTAAATTACTATTACAATTCTATATTAGATAGTACATCTGACTGTTTCTGAAATCAGGCAATTTAGTTTCGAGATTTACCCTAGATACCTACAAAAACTTGAATAGCAAGTAATGTGCACTTTGACCAGTGTAATTAAAGTTAACGATCGTTTCAATTGGCATTCATTGGGCTTTGAACGGTGATCAAAATGATTTCCATAGAGCCGGGCGAATAGGTGACAGTTGTTCTGACGCATGGCTATAGAAATAGACCAGAGAGATATGTGGGGAGGGATGGTATAGTCTCTAGTATAGTCTCTCCCCTACCCACATAGCTCTCTGTCTATTTCAATTGCCATGCGTATATATATAGAATTATAGCACGGTGCCATTATATCATCGAATTGAGAGCAAATCAAGCGTGACAGCATCCACAGCAAACAAAAGTTTCCAACATTTTCCTCCGCCCACTCTTTAACGCTTTCTCTCTCTCTCTCTCTCTCTCTCTGCAGTTGTTGGTTGCATTTGGGTATCGGGCATTGGCATTACGGCGGGTGCACATCGTCTCTGGTCTCACAAGTCCTATACAGCATCGCTATTCCTGCGCATTTTGTTGGCGTTTATGTTCTCCATAGCGGGACAGGTAAGTTTTAACATGTAGTAAGAGCAATACTTAACTGAAATAAAACAATGAAAAACAAAAATTTTAATGAATAATTAGAATGGTTTCTAATTAAATTTTTTGTTTTTGTAAAAGTATAATTCAATTGAATTTTTATCTTCGCTGTGTGCTAATAATACTCAAGTGTTTATAATCTTTGTGAATCATGCTTAGGCTGGTTCAATTAAACAAAAAAATTCTTTACTTCTAGTGTTGTTACGACTTGTCTACTTGATATGATATGTTCTGAAGTTACTAACCAAATAGACTAAATATAATATGAAATAAGTTCTAATTGAAGTTCAACTAAAGTTTTCTCTGTGTAACAAGTTGCAATTGAAGTTCATAAAGAGTTTCTTCTATGAAACAATTTCCAGCTGAAGCCCAGCTGAGGTTTTTGTTTTTCAACCAGCTCCAATTTAAGTTTATCTGATTTTGTACATAATTTTCAATCGAACTTCAATCGAAATTTTTTTAAGTAAATTATGTTTTAAGAAGAACTGGTTCATTTAGAAAAGTTTTTCCTATATAACATATTTATATATTCGATTAAAAACGTAGCAGCTCAAAAATATTCCATATATCCCAGCTAATTACGGGCTTACTTAATGAAAAACTGACCAACTTAGTACGATAATCCAACTAGATAACATAATTCTAATTTCTCTATCTCTATTCTACTATTCAGCGCGATGCTTATACATGGGCTTTGGATCATAGAATACATCACAAGTTCTCAGAGACGGATGCGGATCCGCATAATGCCAAGCGTGGTTTCTTCTTTGCGCACGTTGGCTGGCTGTTCCTGACTCCACATCCGAAGGTAATTGAGAAACGCAAGGTAATCGATATGTCGGATCTGGAGGCGGATGCAGTGGTCATGTTTCAGCGCAAATACTATATACCCTTGTTTGCACTCTGCTCAATTGTGTTGCCCGTGCTGGTGCCATGGTACTTCTGGGAGGAGGATCTCTGGATGTCCTTCTGGATAAACTTTAATATGCGCTTCACCTGGACACTAAACGTGGCCTTCTTTGTGAATAGCGTGGCTCACATGTACGGCAACAAACCCTATGACAAGTGAGTTGGAAACTTTAGAGATATTTATATGAAATGGATTTTTAATCAAAGCTTTTTGCTTTTTGCTTTATATAGAAACATTACACCCGTGGAGGCGCCCATAGTCTCGTTTCTGGCCATGGGCGAGGGATGGCACAACTATCATCATGTATTTCCCTGGGACTACAAGACGGGCGAGTTCGGCAACTACACTTTGAATGTGACAACGGCTTTCATTGACTTTTGTGCACGTATCGGCATTGCCAGTGGACGTAAGTTGATTGTATGATCTCAGTTGATATTCGAATGATCGAAAATCTTCTTTTCCCTTAGGTAAATCGGTTTCGCCTGATATGGTAAAGCGACGCGCAGCCAAGTGTGGCGATGGCACGCGCTTCCTCAGCGACGAGTACGCACACAAGAATCAAGTTTGGGGCTTTGGGGATCGCGATTTGCCACGCGAGGATCTCGCCGAGTTGGCCAAGATGCAAAATTGAGCGCTGTGGCACTTAGTGATGCTATAGTATTAGCACTTATTCGCCTGTGTTTTGTTGTAAATCCTAAGTTAGATAAGCGTCCCAATATCCAATCCACAATACTACAGATGTAAACTACACTGCTTGCCCTTGTAGTCGCTCTTGTTACATTTTAAGAGAATGATATAAACATATTAAAACCACTCTAAGATGTTATTGTTTTTGGCATAGGGGTATTCCTGAATGATTCTCAAATGTAAGATCATCAATGTATGAAATCCACATTTTAGTATCCAATAAAAATACGTTTTAGATAACGTTTGACCATCGTATCTTGTAAGATTAGGGGTATTACTGCTTATGAGGAAGTATTTCAGCATAGAGCTAATAGATAAACCTAATAAGATTGCAATATGTAAGAAAACGAATCAAACTTGCTATGAAGAACGCTTGTCTAGTTGAGCATTACATATTTACGTATGATTAGGGTTACTTCTGGATACGAAAAATAGTATTAATATATTACTAGTGTAAGGACCTGTCGAAGATTAGAGAGCTTTAATACTAATCAATTTTTCTTTTTTATTTTTTATTTTACTCTTATCTTTTAAATATTATTAGAGGTAGTCCTGCTTTTTAATCACGGTACTCGATGCTCTGGAGTCACGCTAATTCATAGTGGTAATCCTGGTATACACCCTGAAGTAGCGTGCGTCCAGAGCTTCGAGTAGACTAATAAAAATCAGGACTACCCCCAATTATATGTATGAGATGAGAAAAAAAAAACCAATACTTTCCTAGTTACAAACGATGCAAACTTGCTTTGATGAACTATGTTAAATTTGTGACTTCCCTTGCATATTATTTGGGATACTCCAACTGTTCACTTTGAACAAAACTAGAATTTGCGTATTACAAAGTCTAAAGTGTTTTACATATGATATAATACAAACAACAATAAAAAACTGACCAGTGTGTATAAAATATGCATTAGGGGTACTCCTCTTATTTACTTTGAACAGAAAGCTAGCTTGTCTCAATATAATATAGTCTGTCCTAAATATTTTATATACAATAGCTACTTGAAATGACAAAGCATATTTGAACACTTTTCATAGACAATCAAAGGGGTATTCCTACAATTTATTTATAGAAAAGTGCAGACATTAAACCACAAAATAAGACAGTTTTAAATTAAATACCGTACATACAATTTGAGCCCGCTATAAAGAACATTCGCCCATTTACGACGACGTACGCATATTTATACGCTTCTCATACATATGCATAGGGGTACTCCTACTTGAACCTCGTGTAGCTTAGACAGCACCGTTGCGCTACAGTCCAATCCAGTAGCGATCTAGCCAGCGCCTGCAACAGTTAGCTTCACCTGGATACTAAAAAAAAAAAAGCAGATTGGCATACGATGGCAGGAGAAGCGAAGACAGACAACAAGGATACCCAACTGGATGCGGAGTTCAAGAAGCGCGATGCCAATTGGGTCCTCGTGCTGTGGTACATCCATGTCTATATATTGGGCAGCTATGGCATTTATGTAACATTCACGAGCGCCCTCTGGTCTACGATATTATTCAGTGAGTTGAATAAGTCAGGCGCGAGGTTTCTGCATTTTCAATTTGACAATTTCACACGTGTTTTCGCTTACTTATTCCAGCTACCGTGCTCACCTTCCTGGGCATTCTGGGCGTGACGGTGGGCGTGCATCGATTGTGGGCACATCGCACCTTCACTGCAGTTACTTCACTACGTGTGTTCCTCATGCTCTGCCAGACATTGTCTGGCCAGGTAAGCCAAACTCCTAGTCAGCTACGCCACTGGCGGAAAGCTTGTGCCACAGTTTGTACTCTGTGCTTTTAGCGAAGGCACAAACCTTAGCAATGATCAGCACCTAAAACGGTTATCTTTGAGGGCAGATCGAATGCGAAATGTGGTTGGAATTTACTTGTGATTTTACAATCGTAAAATTAATAACTTCAAATTTATAATATACAGTTATATATGGGCTAAAATGTCTAATTATTGTACATATGTATGTACAATATGTTAAATTAAATTCCATTGATATTCTCTATTGAGGAATCGAATATTATACACACATATTTACTATAAGGGGAGAGAATGTTAAGTCGGGAAAAACTTCCATAGACCTTTAAAGCTAGGGTTATCAAGTTTCACAGGTGATTCACTATTGATCTCTTTTTTAATACAAATAGTTTCGTGTTTTTCCTTTTTCTGATTTTTAGACAACAATTTTGAGATATATCTAAATAAAAATCAAAAGTAAGGACATAATCTGATTTTATTAGGATATTACTAAGAGATATATAACTGTGAGATATAGGACGGAAATATCGGATAGAAATCTTGGGAAAAATACAATTTTAAATTCACGCAATTCACTTATTCATTTATATCCTTTCACGCGTTCATTTATATCCTTTGCTTAGGGCACCATTTACAGTCGTGTGCAGGCACATCGGCTGCATCATGCGCATTTCCAGAAGGACGAGGATCCCTATTATAGCAAACATAACTTTTGGTATGCTCAACTACATGGCAATCTGTTCAAGTACTCGAAGCAGCAGGAGCAGCTCTTGAAGGATGTGGATATGTCCGATATAGAGAGTGACAAAATTGTGATGTTCCAGAAGCGGTGGGTGCCCCATTAATAACTACATATGCTTTGCAATTGGCAGCCATCTGATCTATTTACAGGTACTATGTGCTGCTCTATATTCTGATAAATGCGCTGATGCCCGTGAATACGCCGTTCCAGTACTTCGGCGAGTCATTCGGCAACTCGATGTTCGTGGGCTTCTTTCTGCGCAGTTTGATTGTGTTGAATATCGGAAATCTTGTGAACTCGGCGCACTTCATTTGGAGCATAAACAAAGGCTTCAAGCCCACCGACTCTAATAGCATATTCATCATTACGAAATCCTTCTGGCCCCAATTCCACTATCTGCTGCCCAATGACTATCTGAGCGGGGAGTTCGGGGACTACGCCAATGGCACGGGCTCCACCATGATCCGCATCTTTGCGGCCCTCGATCTGGTCAGGGATCTGCACACCGTCTCCTCGGTGGCGGTGCGCAATGGCTTAACGGAGGCCGTGGAGAAGAATCGTCCAATTGTCGAGTGCATCAATGAGCAGGTGAAACTCGAGGAGAGTCTACGGCCAGTCAATCATTTTCTCAATCGCGATAAGTTCATGTGAGGCGCGCACCATGGAAATAAAGTTATGACATTCAATCATCAATTAATAATACTTGGTAAAGCTATCATTCTTACTATTATTGTTAATGTTAATGTCAAAATGTGTGTATTGATTAAATTAAATGTCATTTTTAGATGGAGCATAGCTCTCGCGGTATTTAATCGATGCGTGGCAGCAAAGCTCCAACTATTTTACAGAACAGATATTACACACATCATTCATCATTTGTCAATCAATTTCTCATCTTTCATAGCTTACAGCTCATCACTCATCATTCTTCAGCGATCATTGATCACATATTATTTATTATTCATTATTTGTTACTCACCAGTCATTACTCATTATTCATTTTTCATTTGTCATTAATCATTACTCATTTATCACTATTGATTATTAATTAGTCATTACTCATTACTTGTTAGTCACTAGGCATTACTCATTAGTCATTACTCATTAGTCATTACTCATTAGTCATTACTCATTTGACATTACTCATTACTTATTAGTCATTATTCATTACTGATCATTCATCACACAACTCTCATCACTCATCTCTCGTCACTCATCGCTCATCCCTTAAACCTCTCTCATCACTCATAATTTTTGCACACTCGCCAATATAAAATTAGAATTCTTTTGAATTTTCTTTAACTGCTTTATGTTCCACTTGGATCTCTTTACCCATTATTTCATTTGTATATAGTACCAATTCTATTTCTTGCAAGCCTCTACTAAGCTGAGGCACATTTCAATAACAGGCTCATCCAAAGTCTGCCGGCCACAGCTTTGAATTTGATGTGTTTACCCAATGCTCACATCCAAGATAATCATGCCGATAAGGCCAGGTCATAAAATCAACTTTAAGCTCTAAACAACTTTACAAATCTTTATAATTAGGTTTTCCAAATTAGTTTTACGATAGCCGACGACACTCGGAATACCTATTTTCAAATGCCTTTCCATTTGGCAATCGATTCACTTAAGATTTTCCCAAGCGTGGACCCCCCACACTCCCATGGCCTGCGCAAAAGGGCTTTGCGTGCCACTATAAGCAAATTAAATGAGTCGCACTCAATAAATTATCACTAATACGCAATGTTTGCCCAGCGCTTGATTGATGCGTCAATATTTAAGCACTTCGAATCGCACAGAAGCCTGGTCGAAAGACAGAAAAAAAAGCAATAACGCTAAAACCTTTGCTGAGTCTAAAAGCCAAAGCAAGTAGCATATACATAGATCGCATATCGCCTGGTATTCTACGTTGCGTACAGCTCCTGTCCGATTGCCAGAACAAATATTGACTCAATCAACAACATTTGGGACTAGGCTTTGCGCTTGAGTTGCGCCCAATCAAGCTGGGCGCGTTTCAATCTAAGTTCTGCTATGCAAATTGAAAGGAATTTAAATATGCCTTTGCATGCTCTGGACAGACAGTAAAGTGAGTATATCGGTTTGGAAAACAAGATCGAAAAAATACTAATTTTTGGGCATTTTTTTTGGGCATTTGCGCTATGGATAATTCAAACATGATTAGTATGAGTTATAATACTTGCTCACAAAGTAAAATGAGTATATTAGTATTTGTAGTTGCTGAGAAGATGATATTGCTTTTAGATGTACTTGCCTTTCATTCTTTCTATACATTTTCTAGAATTGAAGGGACCAAAGCTTCAATTCACCACCTTTGACTTCTTCTGTTGAGTCACATCGCTTTCAATCACTAAGGAACTCCTCTAATCAGACATAGGTTAGAATTTTGTAGAATCTTCTAAGCAAGTATAAGCTCAGGGTATTTTTCAGTCGAGCTTGTTTCTTTAATTTTAACTTCTTTTTTTTTTTTACTTTAATTTGTGACTTGGCACAAAAGTTTTAAGATCGCCTAACTTCGCTTTCAGCGTACATTTATAATTACAGACATTAAATCAAAGAATCCCATAAAAAGTGAAAGAAACAGTTTCTATGATGTATGCCTATAAATGGTGTCTAACCAATTATAGTTATTCAAAAAAAAAAAAAATAGTCTTTATTTTGATTTGTCAAAATTTTTTTTACTTCTACTACTTGTGAATATCTTACTAAATTTGATAACCGGAGTTTTCAAATCTTTTCCCTATGCTTCAAAATTCATCTTCTTGGAAAAAAAAAAAATTATTTTAGGAAGATGTATAGTATTATATTTGGATGAAAAATTAAAGATTGCAGCTTACTTTGATTTCCCACTGTCTACACCAAAAATCGCTATATATAGTATATCAAATTTGTTCATATGTAAATTTTAGCTTGATATAGTCGATATTTACGGCAGTTGTCTATGTGTGTGTGTGTGTGTGTGTGTGTGAGGCACTTGTACTAATTCCTAATGGCTATGAAGTGATTACTAATGAGTTTGCTAGCTAAAAGCTGCGCCGGCGTAAAGCTTGCCGATACACTAACCAATGGGGAATATGAGTTTAAATAAGAATGTTGGCTAGAGAGTTTAAATATTATATAACACATAAATATGCCTAAGATTTTAGAATTTATTGTAAATGAATAATTTTTGGAATTTATTATGATCTACCATACTACTATAACCAGATTAAAATATTATTATAAATTTTGTAAAAGTAAAAACAAATATAATAATATATATACAGTATATATAGTATATTTTTGGGTTTGAAAGCTGCTTGAACAATCCACGTAAGTTTAGAAAGTTGAAATTAAGTTAAGCTGGCATTATTATTTATTTAAATTTATCAGTCATTTATTTAAACATTTTTGAGAATATCGTAACTTCCTGTTACATACATATATAAATTTATAAATTTTTCATACATAATATTAAATTTCTCCAAAACTTAACGAATTTCTTATTATATATAAAACTATTGTTTGAGCAGATAGAGTATCAAAGCTTCATTATTTTTGAAGCAGTTGTTCTTGATTGATTTGCTTTTTGTTTGTGGCAGTGGCAGGTACAAAGCACACACACACACACACACACACACACAGACATACACATGCACAGTCTTAAACAAAAAGGTATTTGATTGCATATGTGTGTGTGTCTGTAGATAGTTCGCTTTTTGTTCACACTTCGCTGGGGCATTAAGTTTGTTGCAAATTGCACTTGCGCGCTGTGCCTACTTTTGCGTTTTGTTATGTTAATTTGTTTTTGTTGTTGTATATGTGTGTGTGTGTTTTATGTTTTTGTTTTTTTTTTCTGCCTTTTTCATGGAAATAGTCAACGGAGCGACAGCTGAAGGTTGCATAGATACGCAATTTATTGTTGACGGCTTTAACTTGTGTAATGTTTAATATTTAATGTTTGTTGTTCGATGGCCGATGCCTAATGCAGAGCAACGAGTTATCCAGTACCTAAGAAATGCAAACAATACTTAAAATACTATACATTACTTACTCAAAGTATACATGAAAATGTTTCTAATGTACCTATTTAAATTGGCTAAGAATTTGTTCATATGTACCTATGTATGTAGGCATATATGTGTCATATGAAACAATCCCATCGAGGTCAACATTTAAACGAGATATTTCTAATGTACCTAAATATTTTTTAATCGACAATTAGCCATCAAGTAATACAAATATAATCAAATCCACTTGAAAGTATCCGTATAGTACCGAAAACGTAAAAAAGTACATATACCTTTATCTTAATCTATTTGCGAGTTGAAACAGCCCATAATCTCAAATGTTCCAAATGTACCTACACATGTAGCTGTCTTCAACTAAACGTTTAAGATTGGCAAATAATGTGCCTATATACATATATATGCAATTACCAATAAAGTACCAACGAATATACTAAAATGTATCTTATCCACATGTATATCAATCTACCTGTATGTAAGAGAGAGTCAAAAGTACGAAAATATACCGAATATTTCTATATATAAATACCCATTCAAGGTCAACAAAATTAGGAAATACATCTTATGTACGTATATTTATGTGTCTATAATTTCCCATAATGTACGTGACTTTTCTGACCGAGTAGAAATTCAAGTTTTGAAAATATAAATAAAAGCTTCAATCGTATACAAAAATCAAAGAAAACTTGCAGATGTAATTAAAATGTACCTTTTATCGCATTGTACCACAAATTAAAATAGGTACCACTCTTAATACATTTGTCTATAACCCTGAACAGCATTTAAACACACAAGTGACGCCTTTTTGAGAAAAAAAAAGCAAAAATCAAAGACAAAGCTAAAAGCAAAGAAAAAACACGTCAATGAATCTTGATGACGAATGCTCGACTATGAGTTACCCTGAACTCAAATAATTATTCGCATTCGCATTCAATTGAATATTCTATATAATAATGCAAATGAATGCTTCAGCATTTGCAGTGGTGATAGTCTGATGCGTAGCCAAAGAAATTGTACAAAGTCTAATTATCCTCAATGCATGCAAACGTGTACCTAAGCTCAAGTTTGATTGTAAAACAAAGCTGTTTTGCTTCAGTAATTCTGGGCGAAATGACCCTGGATTTGAAAGTGCAATGATTGTTTTATTTGCATATATTTGCCCCCTATTATATTTGGCCCCTATTATATTTGCCCCCTATTATATTTGGCCCCTATTATATTTGCACCCTATTATATTTGCACCCTATTATATTTGCGAGGAACCAATGTAGATATTTATATCTGTAATACTTACTGAGTCAAGCCTGAGAGGGGACAAAGTCTTAAAGGCTATATCTGTGGATATTATAGACATAGAAGGAAGTATCGATAAAAAGTAATAAGATCAGATATCCGATCAGATCTGTATATGATATAGAAAAATATTTCACTTAAATATGTTGAATGTCAAATACTTCCATAAGCACATTATTTTCATACTCTACTCACACTTTGAATAGGGTATAGTAAAATGACATAAACCTTAGTTAACTAATCGACAACAAATTGTGTTTTCATACGACTCCGGCACGGGAATGGAATGAATGGCTTTTGATTGTGGCCAAATAGCGCAAGAGAAGGAAATGATTAAATTTCAGATATTTGTTGCTATTCACATTGTTCAAGCATAAGTTACGAATGGGAAGTCATGTGTAGGTACATAGTAAAGAGCTTTGTTCACATTCGTGCAATTCTTTGGGCCCAGAATTTATTTCTTTGTCTTTCAATTGTTTTGGCTCATAAAAACCGCTGACGATGCAAAGTTGACTAAGTGAAGCTGCGCAATAAAGTAAATAAACCAAACAAACCAGCTACTGGCTCAACATATTGTGAATGCTCATTGAGATAATTTGTCAAATTTATTATAAGCAATCCACTCACAATTTGCAAGGTGTGCTTAACAGATCGTAAAGGTGTCAGACGACTATATTTTTTTAACGTATGTATATTTAAAGAATTCTTTGGACATTTGTAAAAATTGAAGGTAAGGCTTGTGAAGCTTACATTGCGTCTACCAGGTGTCTCAAGTGTACCAAATGTTCCAAGTATGTCAAGAGTACTAACTTTGACAAGTGAACCGAATGTGATAAATGTACCAAGTGTAGAAAATGTATTAAGCGTTCCAAACACACCCAGTATTAGAAGTCTCTTGAGCAGACTGAGTTGTCCAAATAATGTAAAAAGTGTACCAAGTTTTTCAAGAATGTCCAGTGTTCTTAGATTACCAAGCTTTCCAAATACTCCCAGGGTTCCACGTGTACAAAGTTTTCCAACTATTCCAAGTGTTCAAAGTAGACTAAGTCAAACGAGTGTGGCAAGTATACTAAAAGACCAAGTCTAATAATTTACAAGTGTAACTTGTAAACCTAGTTTTTCTTTTTTTTTTTTTTTAATTATTTTGAGTGCTCCAAGTGCTCCTGGATTACCAAGCATACCAAGATTACCAAGCATACTAAGTTTATTAAATGTACCAAGGGAGCTCAAGTGTAACATGTTTTCACAAAGTGTACCGATTGGAATAATTCAATCAGTTATAACAAGTGTAATATGTGTCCCAAGTACATAAATTATATAATTATATTCAGATTAAATTAAGCAACTTGGCAAAGTGTCGCAAATATACTAATTATACCAAGTGCAGCAGGTCAAACTACAGTTGCAATTACCAAGTACGCACCAAGTACCAAATACCAAGTACCAAACGCAGCAACAATAATAATTGTGTTATGTGTATGAAATATATTAAGTATCTTATATGATTCCTTCTACTATTCTTAGTGTTCCAAGATTACCAAGTTTCCCAAGTATACCCAGTCTACTAAGTGTTAAAGGTGTATTAAGTGTACTAAGTTAGTTCAGTGTAGCAAGTACGTAAAGTGTACCAAGGTATAACAATTGTAATATGTGTACCAAGTGTACCTAGTTTTCCACTTGTGTCAAGCATACCAAGCAAACCAAGCATACCAAGCAAACCAAGCATGCCAAGTATATCAATTGTACCAATTATACAAAGTGGATCAGATATGTGAAGAGTACCAAATGTACCAACTGTTGAAAGTGTACCAAGTGATTGTCAGATATACCAAATGTACCTAGTCTGTAAATAGTCCCCTAATTTAGCTGTGTTGCTTTATCCAAATAATTTTATTGATTTAATATAAATCACTCCATTTTCTTGCAGTGTATATGCGTGTGCATATATTCTCGCCAGTGCCTCTTGCATTGTGGTCAAGTTGGGCTATCTGTGTTGACTATTTTTGTTGTCTTTTGGTTTTCGGTTTTGTTGTTGATTTCTTTCGACAATTGAAATTTGATGTTCAGCTAAATTTGCTAATGTGTGAAGCTTACAACATAAACCACAAAAAAGACAAAAAAAAAAGGAAAAAAAAAATAAAATCAGTGACACCGACAACAAAGTCTCGTAAATGCACGGGAATCGTTGAAATAGTTAAGACCGTGCGAGCTGCAGCTTTGAATTTATTTTGTAGTTTTTCAGTTTTATATCTCTCGATGTTTCGTTTAGGTTTTAAAGATCGCGCTTGCGCTTCCTTTTAGTGCTCGCTTTTTATTTAAGTTCGCTGTTTTTGCTGGCTTTTAATTAAATTTTTGGCTTTTTGGCTTTTGTCTTTGGCTTTGTCGCCGTTACGTAAAGAGAAAGCAAAGCAGTCGCCGTTGCTGTTGTTGTTGCTGTTGTTGCTGTTGTTGCTGCTGTTTCTGCTGTTGCTGTTGCTTTTGCTGCTGTTGAACTTCATGATCATCGAACGGTTTTTGACTTTGGTCAACAAAAAAAGCCAAAGTGGAGAAGGCCACAAGACAACAGCAACGGCAACAGCAAAAACAACAGCGAACTACAACTGTGGATCCAATTTTAAATACAACACACATACACATACACACACACACATACAGAAACATATGCCCAGACTCAGAGATTTTATGGGAGAGATTGATTGGGAAATTTGTTTTTGGTTTTTGGTTTTTGGTTATTGTTTTTGCTTTTGCTTTTGTCTTATGCAAATACAATCGATGAACAGAATTAGTCGTTGGCTCTTGTGCAATAATTTTGCACTACACAGAAATCGGCTTGCGAATGAACCAACTAAATTTACATCATTTAAAAATTTTTTTTTATTTATTGATTTTTTTCAATTAATTAATTGATAGGTAAATGCCCTTAGGGCCAATATATACAATAAAGCATAGCGCTGACATAGTTTTTGAGATATACATAAATTATCGTGTTAACAGCATATGTTAATACATGCAAATCTGTAGAGATCAAGTAGAGAGATACACAGGTGACTCCTACGTGCCATACGTGTTGCCTAACAGGAAACAGCTTTGGCTGAGTAAGCGACTGCGCAGTCAGCAGACTTCTTGTCGATTGTCTTTGCCAACAGC
Source organism: Drosophila hamatofila (assembly GCA_035045345.1). Lineage (NCBI taxonomy): Eukaryota > Metazoa > Arthropoda > Insecta > Diptera > Drosophilidae > Drosophila > Drosophila hamatofila. Next base: position 3,492,373 of record JAWNPA010000020.1, on the reverse strand, counting down.
AGCAGCAGCAGCATCAGCAGCAGCAGCAGCAACAGCGGCAGAAGAGAAGACCAACAATAGCAGCAACAACAATCGAATTCCCCGCCAATCCGGCTGATGCTGCGCCGAAGCTCGCAGCCGAAGCTCCGAGCCCTGTGCCGAAGTCGCACAGCGAGCTTTGACGCACTTGCAACTGCGCGAGTGTGTGTGCCTGCGTGTGTGTGTGTGTGTTTGGTGGCATAATCTTGGCCTTTGCTGTGCGGTTTTTGTCTTTGTATTAAGTTTTCTGAGTCCACAGTGCGCAGCACCAACAACAACAACAACAACAATCAGTCAGTCGGTCAATCAGTCAGTTTGGTGGCGTGTCAGCCCAGCAGCAGCAGCAGCAGCAACAACAACGGCCACAGCACGAGCAGCAGCAGCGACGCCAGCAGCGGCGTCAGCGTCAACGCCAACGCTAACGCCAACGTTAAAGCCAACGCCGGCATAGGGTAGAAATTTTAGGTTTTGACTCCGATCATTTGTCTACGGAACGGCGGCGGGTTAAGTTCGTTAGATAGTCAGAGCGCAAGGAAAAACCCAAAATCCACTCGAGTATCCCAGCTCCCCCCAACGAAGAGAAAACGCGGTCTTGCACCCAAAGACCCAACAAAACCATCACACTCACACACATACATACCCATATACACAGAGAGCAAGAGATATCCATAAAAAGGGCCGCGACAAGTGTTACGAGTGCAAAGCAAAAGCAAAAGCGAAAAATAAAACAACCGAAAATAAATAAAATATAAGAGCCAAAACGAAAAATAAATAACAGGCGACAAAGCCAACAAAAACGTACTTCCAGCCGCAATTAAAAAATTTGTTTTGTGTGTAAATCTGTGAAGAAGAAAGTTGTTGGATTTGGAGCGGCAATTACGAAACCTGGGTTTCCGCCAGCCCAAGTGAAAAGTTTTGACAAAAATCGTAGTCCCCTTGCCCGAGTATACCCCCCACCCCTCCCCACCTCTTAGCCATACACAGCACTACCAAATGGGTCACCTGTCCACATCCGAGCGCGTGTGCAGCACCACGCCCATGGCCAGCACAGGTGAGGGCAGCCCGCCGCTGCTGGCGCGCCGTGCCAAGCTGAGCAGCGAGGCGCAGGCGCGTCGCAGCGAGGACTCATCGCCCGAGTCGATGCCGCGCGGCAAGCAGCAACAGCAGCAGCAGCACCAACAACAACAACAAAAGCAACAGCAGCAGCCGCTGCCGCTGTCTGCACCGGGGGCGCCCAGGAATATCCCCAAGCATCTGATCGAGTATATACCCAAGGATCAAATCAACATGGAGGAGTACACGCGCAATTTCAAGGGCGACAAAGTCCTGGGCATTCAGTTCAAAGCGCCGCTCAAATGGGGCAAGGTCATACAGATCTCCTTGCTGCATCTGGCCGCCCTCTTTTGTCTGATCACCTATCCGTTAAACGAGATGCGCCTATACTCGATACTCTGGTGTAAGTATTGACCCCATTATATAAGCTGTGGAAAGGTGTCTGTGTCGCCCACCTGCCCAGCGGCTGCCCACCTGCCCTAGCTAGTTACATCAACAACAAATACAACTGCAGTTGCGTTGATTCCGAAATTACGAACGATTATGTATAAGCACACGCATACAAGCATACCTACACACATGCACACATATAAACATATGCATATGAACATTTTTGTGTGGTGTCATCTCATGTTGTGTATTGCCTTATGTGTTTCCCATTTGCCCATCTCCAACTTCTGCTTTGCGCTTCACCTCTCTCGCACTCCCTCTCGCTCACTGTCTTTCACACTGTCTTTTGCCGTTATTTGCAATTTGGGCGCATGTGCTGATGAGCGAGAAAGAAAGTAATTTACACAGCTCAGCTTGGGCGTGTGGGCAGAGAGTGAAGGGCGGGAGGCGCGGCCGCTTGGCATCTCAAGTATTTCACAATATTTTTTGGCTTACATTCACAGTTACACTTCGAACTCATATTTATTGGCTTTAATTAATTGCTACTTAACATGATTTTTTTTCTTTACTTGGCAAAGCTGCTGGCGTTGGCAACAACGTCGTCGTCGTCGTCGTCGTCGTCGTCGTCGTCGTTGCTGTCGCCGTCGCCGTCGGCAGCGGCATCGCAGCCAGCGTTGTCTTCGCCTTCGCCATGTTGAAATTTCATTTCATTTGGCATCGAGTTTATAGGGTATTTGCTTTTGTTTTTTTTCCCTCGCGTTTGTTGTTGCTGTATTTATGATTTTCTGTTGTCTTTGTTTTTGAACTGTACTTTGGTGCAAATTCAGCATAAAAAGCTTACTGACACAATTCGTATATGAAAATGAAATGAAAACGTATGAAAAGTAAACCGAAAAGTCAACCGAATATTCAGTTGACATAATTGTTCTTCTTCTGCTCATTTGTGGAACATTAGTCAAATGTGTTATGTGCATGAGACGAGCCAAGGCTATTTGTAAGCCACGCGCATTCTGTCGCTTTCAAGCACCCAAGCTAGACAATGCCGAGCCGCCTCTTCGCCATTTTAGCCATATTTGAGCTGTCGTTCAGAGACTTCCATGTAAGTCCCCGCCAGGGCCATGCTACAATACACACACAACATAAATATGTATATAGTATATACACGATTTATGACTCTGCGCATGCGAAAAAACAACAAAAGCAGAAACAGCACCAGCAACAAAAAAAACAAACTAAATTAAACCGAGCCCCACTTGACATTGAGATCGCTTTCAGTACAGCATCGTCAGTGGCTTCAGTTTTCATTGGCGCATCATTGGAAATCCCATCTCAATGTAATTTAATGCCAAAGAGCGCAGGTAAAAACGAAAACTACTTCACCGAAATACTTGCGTTTTAATTTCCATATTTATTGAGCCTGCTAGCTGCAGTCCAGGTCCATGGGGCACGCACTTGTCTAGACCCTTAATGGGCGGTGTTTCGCTCGTAAATATTTTGGCAAATTACAGGCCGACGTGCAGCGTTTATTTAATGATCGTTACCTTTACATGCTATTTTGACCATTGACAGAAAAGGGTATAAAGGGCATGACGCTTAAGTTGAGGTGTATGTAACAGGCAAAAGGAGGCGTGGTTGAGAATATATATATAGTGTTAATCAAGATCATCAAGTTAATCGATTTCTAGATCGTATTTGTTTGGGCACCTATTTGGCTTTTAGTTTATTTGGTCATCTTTACCTCTGTCTGTCTGTCTGTTTGTAGACTAGTCTGGCAACCGTTTATCTTTATAGGCTGGACTGTATCTCATTCCACTTATATTTAATTATTAATCTGAGTTACTTTTTTCACAAAATTTATCAAGATCGATAACAAACTTTTGTTATTGGGGCATATATCGTAAGATTGTAAAAGTTAGAATTATACGAGAACCTTACCAAATTTTAGCTAAAAAATTTCTATTCATAGTATTATTAAAAACTTTTAAAATTTTCATAAAATCGATAAAAAATCGATAGCACAATTTGGTTTCTTGAACATATCTCATAGATTCTACACGGTAGAGTCCTCTGGCAACCTTCAAAAATGGTATGCCTCGCTAAAAGTACTTCCACTTATATTGAATCAAAACATTTGATCAGTTTCACTAATTTAATCAAAATCGAAAGCAGACTTTTGGTATTTCAACATTTCTCGTAGATGAGACGAGCTAGAATCATCATATTCTAAATATGAATAACAGGTATTTAAGTTGACACTTATGTATATTGTTCATAAATGTCAGTAGACTAGTGGATCTTACGCTATCTGATTATCTACGTGTTGCTTAGTCTGACCGACCGTCTGCCTGTAAGTTAATCTGGTAAAGTTATAGCTCTATGGGTTTGACTGTAATTGACTCCACTTAAATTAAATTCTCGATAATTGTTACCTTGCCTCACAAAATCTTTAGCTATGTTTTATTACTTCGGTATATTCCCGGAGGCTAGTGTCATAAAATACAGCTAAAGTCTACGAAAATAACAAGTACTAAACTTGTTGCATATCTTTCATACAAAGAGCGAAATTTGAGGTGTTTGTGTGTGTGTGTTTAGCGTATTTACTAGTCGTGCTGTTATTTTTTATTTGTTTTAAATCTTTTATTTTGTAACTTTTAGGTTGTCAGCGCAATTTTTTTGTATGTTTTTTGTATTTTTATTGTTGTCATGTTTAACACGATTGTCGCATCCGTAATAATATTAATTAGTTTATGGGGCGTTATGATGTTATACAAAAGACTTTTCGCACCAATGGCCACGTTTCGATATTTACTATATGCGGTGCTAATTAAAGACTTACGAAACTAATTTTTTGGGTGGAGAGTTCCATAGATAGATGTAAATATATGGTATATATGAAATGAATCTATATGAGTATATGTATGTTTATCATATGCAAAATATATCTATATATGAATATGCATAAAGAAAATATATCTATGTATATGTATATATATCTATGTGTATATATCTATAATATATATGAACACTTCTAAGTCTAACATGACTCAACGCATGACAAAATATTTCAAACCACTTGTATAGATTGTTATACTCAAATACAGTCTAAAAATTTAAGTAAAAGTCTTTATAAAATCGAATAAGAAATTGTTTGCATATTTCTTGGAGACAAAATTGCAAAAACCCATCAATCAAGTGAATTTTCATGTAACATCTGTATGCGTCACGTTCACCTCTTGAGCTCTAGAGCCGCAAAGACGCATCGGATGATTCGACAAAGCGCGCATTGGACTTGACAACTTTGACATCTGGAACGTGCAGCTAATGCATTCAATTTGACTTGCAAATCTCTAATATATATAATTTTTGAATGCATTTGAAATCCTCCTAGTCTTTCAATTGATATGCAATGAATTTTATTGCACGGTACTTAGCTTTATTCACCCCGAGGGTGAAGGCCTGGATAGCATTCTGGCATTCTGACATTCTGGCATTCGAATTGAATTAATTTAATGCAACGGAAATGCTTTTTAGTGGTCAAATGGTTTGCGTATACATGTATGTATGTATAAATAGATAAATGCCAACACAAGTCTAAGTTGTCAGGTTTTGATGATTGTGTTGAACTAGGAAAACAGGTTTTTTTTTCATTTTTGGGTTTTCGGTTTGCCGCCCTGTCGCAATCCAACAAGCAGTAAACTTTTGAAGGTTAATCTTTCATTCAGTGTTTTGGGTTAAGACTTTGAGGGAACTGGGGCCGAGGGGAACTGTTAATAGTTCATCAGTAAAAATTGTGTAACGCTCTATCTATCAATATTGCCATACGACCATTGGCGACTGTCAGGAGAGTTGTTGTTGTGTTGTTGTCTCTTTGTCTATTGCAATTGTCATTGTCTGATCATTTTGTTTTCGTCATTAGTTGTTGGGGGTTTGCGGAAAAACATTTGCAAATCGCCTCGCTCGCTGTTAATTGTTGTTGTTGAAGCTCATGCCTACGTGTATCTCAGAGATACAATTGGCAGCTTATTCAGATACATTCGACATCGTTTGGTGACAAGCCAATATTTGAAGTTCGACTCGATCATTAAGCAGAGCTTGAGGAAGCACAGCTTGATAGTGGGTGTTATGGATGGAAATTTAACCGAAATGCTATGACACCCACACGATCACAGTGCCAGTGACAGTCACAGTCACAGTTAAAGTCACAATCCCAGCTGGACTCACGTGTATGCATTATGTGCTATTAGCGTATCACGATGTTGTCGTTGTAGCCGGTAATTACTGTACTTACAAAACACAAATGATTAAATAATTTTGATAAATGCTCCCATGATTGGCCTTGTGGACTTTGCTGCGACTTTCCGACTTTGAGTTTCCGTCTTGACCAACAAATTAACACCACAACACAAATGCCTCAAATGCCTCAATTTCCGTCAAATGTAATTTTCGCTATTTTAGATATTTCTATTCACTTTTTTATATTCAATTAGCACGATTTTGGGGTGGATAGGGTATATCGTTTTCTGGTGAAGTGAAGGGAACTGAGAGAGCTCGACTATATATAGTGTATATATATTATTAATGAGAGCCCTTGAAATTTGACTGAACGTAGTTCATACACCTGTCTGTCCATCTATGATTCAGTCTGTACGTCCATATATAATATATCGTTTATCTAGAAGAGATCTATAAGAGTCATATCATGTGAATAGTAGAATACGTAATTCATGTTTGTTTCAGATCATCAATGACTTTTACCATTTCCGCGAAGTCGATTCAATTCAATATCATAATTTACTAACCTTAGAAGATCACGTATATTTCATAAGCAAGACTCTCCATATTAGATATTCTTTTTCATCTCAACTACACACAAACTTAAAGTACTTCAGTTTTTGCTTCCTCCTCCTCTCACATTACCTCAATAAATATCACACACATGGGTGTGGGTATCTGTTAGTCGAGCACTTTATTTAGTTCATTCTTATCCGCTTTTATTTTATTGACAGAATTGTTTATGAGGGCAGTTGATTGGATCTGTTAACCTTAAAGTGTTATTTTCTTATTGCTTGCAGCTCTGTTCATGGGCGGCGTTGCTGGGTTCGGCGTCACAGCAGGTGCTCATCGCTTCTGGACACATCGCAGCTATAAGGCGAATGTGGTCCTGAGAAGTCTTTTGATGATCAGCTACTCAGTTGCGGGTCAGGTAAGTCAAAAGCGTATTTAATATATATTTATGTATGAATATACTTCGTTCATAGTTTTGCAATCTAAAAAGTTCTGTTAAAAAAAAGAAAGGGTAAAACCATTTTTTTTTTTTATTTAAAGATAAATATATTACATAATCTTAAATGGCATACTTTATTGCAACAATTGTTTTTTTTTTTAGATTTTGTAATATAAATAGTGGACTATTAAATATAGCATTAAAAATTTTAAATTAAATATTGGTTTTACCTTATTCAGAAATTATGAAGCAAAATGTAACTGAGTTTTTATTGAAAATTACTTACAAGTTGTAAGAAAACAATAAAAAATAACTAGATTTTTTATATTCATCATAAAATATTTATACATATAAAAATTTATACAAAAATCTTGATGAATTCTTCTTTCTTTCTCACGGTTCATCAAGCATCTGTTGACCTTTTCGAATCTCTCTCTCTCTCTCTCTCTCTCTCTCTCTCTCCCTCTCTCTCTCCCTCTCTCTGTCAACTATTCGCTTAACTGACCTTATGGTTAGTTAAATCGTTTGCCATGTAATTTTGGCATTTTAGTCAACTCATTTATTTAATTTACGCTTTGTTAATTTTCAAAGGTTTCGTTTCTCATTTTTTGTCGAGAAACAAATTTGCTGTAATGCAATTAACATTAATTGCAATCATTAAGTACAACAGCTTAATGCCGAAAACTGGAAATTGACAGCAATGTAATGCCCCAAAAGATAGTTAGCCAAAAATGAGAAAAAAAAGTATCTGACAGATACATTTGTCTTATTTAATGACTGCGCGTAAGGTGCAGCACTAAAGCGATTACGGAGAGACTATTAACTCTGACTAAAAAAAAACTTGAATTCCAAATTGCAGAACACCATGTACGATTGGGTGCGAGATCATCGAGTGCATCACAAGTACTCGGAAACGGATGCTGATCCGCATAATGCGAATCGCGGCTTCTTCTTCTCGCACGTTGGCTGGCTGATGATGCTGAAGCATCCGGAAGTGTTGCGTCGCGGCCGTCAGATCGACATGAGCGATATTGTTTCGGATCCCGTCATACAATTCCATCAGAAGTACTTCTATGTGCTGAAGGTGCTGCTCTGCTTTATCCTGCCCACACTGGTGCCGGTCTATTTCTGGAATGACACCTGGTTCCATGCCTTCGTGCACCAGTGCCTGTTCCGTTACGTGTTCAGCCTGAACTTCACCTGGTCGGTGAACAGTGCTGCCCATCTGTGGGGCTCGCGTCCATATGACAAGTAAGTGAGACGCCCTTGCATCAATCATTGTTCCCGTGATAGCTTTACCTGTTTCTGTTTAATCCAAGGCGCATCATGCCAAGCGAGAACATCTATGTGTCCATCATGGCCATGGGCGAGGGCTGGCACAACTACCATCATGTCTTCCCCTGGGACTACAAAGCAGCTGAGCTGGGCAACTACAAGGTCAACTTCACCACCATGCTGCTGGACGCATTCCACAAGCTTGGCTGGGCCTACGACATGAAGCAGCCGTCCAAGGAGCTGGTGCGTCGCACTCTCGAGAAATATGGCGATGGTTCACATGAATCGATGCGTGGCAAGGGAGCAGCTCAATTCGGTGCTCTGCCCCATGCCACCACCACCCAAATGGTGGGGCATATCCACTATGCCGAGGTGCCGGATCCCGAGCTGGAGTACGATGCCGAGTCGAGCAGCACGGAGAGCGCCAAGCTCGATGAGAATGAGAACGAGGGCGAGCGACAGAAGAAGGCGACAAAGAAGTTGGCAGCTTAAGGAATTAGGTAGTAGTTGCAGCTGCTAAGAACAGATTGTGAATTGTCAAGGATTCAGCGGTTTACTTAAGTGTAGGGCTCTTCAACAACAACAACAACAAAAACAACATGAAAAACCAACAAAAACAACAACAAAAATGAAAATAATACGATTGAATATTCGTAAAAATCTTAACACTTAACTCATAAATAATGCGAGGTCTTGTCATACCAGAAGCAGGCCACATCCGGCTGTTTCTATATATAAATCATATATATCCTTGAATAGATATATATACTTATATATATATATATATATACGATATACAGACGATATATGTCTCTAGGCATCCGCAACTTGTGCGTCTTGGGCGTGGGGCGGGTGAAGGTCGATTATCGTTTCTTTTATTAAATTAATATTCTTATTATTATCACATTATCTGCAACAGGTGCGAGGGCCGTGTGCACACAACAACAACAAAACAAAATAATAACTGCAGACACACACACACACATACATGCACACACACACACACACACGAATTCCCTAGCCCCCGATCAGAGATTCCATATTCAACGATATCCACAAATATCCCTCATTTATTCATTTTGCGTAGGTTTAGGTATTCTCTAGCATACTAGTTTGGTACGTCATAATTTAAGCAAAACATTTTTATAAATTAATGATTGCAAATTAAATAAAAACACGAACAACAAAAGCAACATGCAACAAAAAACGAGTGCAAAATAAATAATTTACAAAAAATATATACCCAATTGGATTTCTTATTGGATTTGGGCTAACAAAAAATTTATGAAAATTATTCGAAATTGAAATGGAAATTTACACTTGGGGCTGGCAGCTATGAAAACTGGCTTTGATTTAAAGCAACTCTAATAAGCACAAGAAGGAGTTTTTGAGTTTCGAGGAGGATGCTAAAAGGTAATGTATATGGTATATACGTGATACTTTGTTCCCACTTTGTGTTTATACCCTGAACCCGTTGAGTATGGGAAAATATAGGTGGCAGTTAAGTGCGGGCGTACACATATAATTTGTGGTCAGTTTTTAGGAGTCTAGGGTAACTTAACTGTAAAATTTGGACTCAAGTCGACTTAATTTAGCTTTGATAGGGTAGCTGGATAGAGAAAATCTTCACAGTTTATCAGACGAGGATACACGAGTATATGTTCCCAATTACATTCATACGGACAGCCAAACAGAAATTGCACAAAACCAATATACTTTTTTATTTCCTTTGGGAACAAAGTATAAAAAAAAAATGATAAAGCAAAGTTTCTATGAACAAAAATATAAAAAAATTGTGTATATTAATATAGATAAAAAATTTACAAAAAAAAAAAATTTATCAAAAAAATTTTTTAATATAAAAAAGTATACAAAAATATATATAATAAAAAAAAAACGCTTAAAACCGTTCGAAACTTATTCATACATATATTCTTAATAAAAAGGCCTAATGAATATTTATGTAGATTAATAATTAGAAACCAAACAGTACACAAATCAATTTGGTTGCTAAAATTAAACAAAATGCACCCATTATAGTAATAAATAATACACATATACCAATTTAGTATAATATTTTTAAAATATAAATAATTGAAAATCATCAAACAAAATAAATATCACCCATTATAATTATAAATAATGCCCATATACAAATTCTGCATTAGATCTTTTAAATATAATTATTTGAATACTTAATTTTTACCTTTGCGTCATTTGTTGTCGCTCCATTTGTTAGTTAGTTACTTACAGAAGTATTCCGCAGTTGAGCTAATTCACTGTAAAGATCGTGTAAACAGTGATATTTATTTATTGTTTATTGTTTATTATGCAATAGTAAAGTGTCAATATGCACATTTTCAGAAATATTTTAACAATGAATATTCTACAATGCAATGAATAACAAACCTAGCTGGGATTTCCACTTCAAGAGTTGAAGTCTTACAAAAAAGAACTATTTTCTTGGTAGCCCATCCTTGAGATTTTTTTCTTGAAGTTGCCATTAAAGTTTTTAAAGTCACTAACTTCTCAAGTTCTCTCAAGTTCTTAGCTTGTCTACTCTTGTATGCCCTGTAAATTTTAACAGAAAGGATTTCATGGCTTATAGAAAGAGGTATGGCTTATCTTCCAAAACTAAACTCTGTGTTGCTTTGCTTTAACTTAAGATATGATTGAGATATATTAGTGTTTTTTACTCTATACTCTTGTGATAAGTGGTATCTTGAATTTGTGTTTAAAAGTCTTCATTTTTGCATAGCTTAGAACTCTCTGATGTTTGATATTTTTTTTTTAATTTTAAAAGTAGATTTTGTATCTTATATACCTATTACTCCCAGATTTAATTTCCACGATCTTTTATTTATCAACGACGCCTTCAGTCCAACAATACCCATTGAAAATTATTAAGGTAGGGTACCATTGATTGCTGGTAAAGAAAACCAATAAATATTTTACTTGAAATCTTGTAAACTATTTGACATTTGGTTATCAAATCTAATCATAGGGCTTGACTTAAAATTAAAGTCTTATACCCTGTACTCAGGATTAAAGGGACATGATGTGCATGTGCTTAAAAAATTTTAAAGTATTTTTATTAGTATACTCGTTTACCCTATGTTCGTTTAAAAAAGTATGCTATGTGGAAGACGAAGCTGGTTGTTTATGCAAAACTATCTATAGAATGCTAGGTATATTTCATAGTCCATAAACTGACATGTTAGCTTTGGTAGGGTATCTGCTAGTCGTATATGTATATGTAGTTTGTAATATAATTCGTAATTTGTAAATTCCCCGCAGCAAATGAGTTACAGATATGCATCATTAGAGATGCATGCCTTGCCTACGTGCTTGCCTGACTAAATATAATATATAATATAATATATACATGCATATGTTTTAGTCAGAAATATATATACTATATATGGTAGGCATGGATGCATTTAACCCCCCACGCTCAACTTATTATCTTCAAGCTAAACATCTGGTGACCCAAAAGTAAACTGACAAAATGCAAATGGAAATGCGCGATGCGTCAGATTTGAGCAAAATAAAACTATTTATTTATTTAAGTTTGCTTAAATATACAAATATCCCATGCAGCTAGCCGGCCCTTGGAGCTGGAGCAATTGCTGAGTGGTCAACTGGTTTAGTTTGGTTTGGATCTAAAGCTCTTGGCCTACGTGACCAAGGCGGCATCTGGTCCAAAGCGAGTCGAGTCAACTCAAGTCAAGGCTGTGTGCGAGGCTCGCGTCGCATCTTCTCGACTTCACTGTACAGTCAGCACAAGAATCCAAGACCATCAGAACGGAAGGAGTCGCCGGGTAATTGCTCAAACAATGACGCTTGCATTGGCCTACGTGCCAATTGGCACGACTACCGCGTCGACCTGGTCTAGAGCCTTGAAAAGGTTCACATTGAAGCGCGCCTTAAGGAATTTCTGCTGCACCACCTGCACCACCAGCACCACCAGCACCACCAAGCAGCGCAGCCACTTGTTGCCACCTGGGCGGTGCAGCAGAGCTGAGTTATTCATCAACCGAACGCATGTCTCATTAACTTTTATGAGCTATTTATCAGCCAGGCCCATTTGCCATTGTGCGTAAAGCAAAAAAAAAAAAAAAAGGGGTCAACTATTTGTGACTCTATCAATATTGTCTCAGCAATATCATGGCTCGAATCTCTTCGCGAGTCTAGTTAGTCGCAATTGACTGAACTTTACGTGTCACAGAGTTCATAATTAGTCACAAATCAGCAAACACAGCTAAGATCAAATAAAACCAGTTTTCAATTGCAATGTGAAAATACATGATATAGGATATATGATGATATATGATTATGATGTAAAATGTATGATTTTTCTTTTTAGAATTTTTAGATTTTTTTTTAGAATTTAGAGAAAATATCAAATAAAAACAGGTATTGTTTATATATCATATATATGATTCCTGATATATGATATGCGATTGATAATATAAACAAATGAAGATTTCCTGATAAAAATCGTTAATTCTTAAGAATAGCATGTTATGATATATGTTATAGGATATAAGAATATCATGAAATATGATATGATATATATCAGGAGAAAGAAATTTAAATTTAATTCAATTTATAAACTCTTTATTTGTGTAATATATTTATATTAAAACTTACAGATGTTATGTTTGAATCTCTATAAAAAAACATATATAAACATATAGTCTTGATTATATATTTACTCAAGCCCGTCTGTTCGCGTCATAATAACATCGAAATTTAAATCTTTAATGAAGTTTTGCTTTTACTCATCTTGTATGCAAAGTCAATCTCATAATTGGATGGAGCGAATGATTATCTCACATAGTTAGCCTAGGTCGAAGCCACGCTGAAAATGTTTATTTTGTTCACTTTAATTTTTTTAATTATTTACAAACCGTAAAAAAAATATAAATATTAAAAAATAAATAATAATATTTTAACTTTTTTAACACCGTTCTATTGCTTAAGCATATTCATTTTAATGGGTACTTCGAAGATGTACGAGTAAAATTAGATTTTTTATTTTCTTGAGCGTGCATAGACAAAAAAAAAAACTAAACATACTAATAAAAATATTTTATGATTTCATGCTTTCATATTGCATATGCAAAGGTTAATCATCGTTGAACTATTATAGCTATACATCTGTAAAATACTTAAGCAATAAATATGGCTTTAAGCATAGCATAATAATTTTAACCATTTTTAACAGCACCTCCCAATCAACTCACAGCTCTTCAAAATTGATTAAAAAATATTTTCTTAATATAAAATTTTGCTCATTCAGATAAACAAAAAAGATTTTGTTGTTTCCTTATTTTCATGAATTAACTAAATCGTAATTTCTCTATATGGACAAACAGGTAGAGTTCTATTTAAAAGCAATAATGCTGTTGCCAAGCCAAAATTCGCCAAGTTATTTAAAAATCATTATAGAAAGCCCCAAGAATGTTTTGTAACAGGAATAATATGCCCAAATAATGGTATCTAAAAATGATTTATGAATATAAAATATTTTATTTGAATTGTCTAATAACAAGCAAAACCTTTTCTAAATATGTAAAATTTGTAAATAATAAATTTGATACCCTGTAAATCCTATATACTAAAGTGGGCATAAAAGATACCCAGATATAAGAATGAGTAATAAACTTAGTTGTAAGACTGTGACTTCCTTCTCATACTGTATTTCATCACACCTGTCTTTCATTCCCCGTTCTTATTTTAGGCTCGAAACTAATTTGCATAGTATTTTAGCAAACTTCATTAGCATGAAATTTTTGCCACTTGGTCAACAACTTCGCAGTTTCGAAGATTTCTGGTTAACAAATACGATCAGCCCAAGGCCCTTTCACAATTGAGCGTGGGCAACAATGTTGATTGCTTTGTTAGGCTTAGTTAGCAACTAAATTTAAAGCTCCATCTTTCCCTTTTTCACATTTAATTGTCATAAAGCGAAAAGCTGTATGACAATTGCCTATCAGAGGTTTCACAATTATTTACCCCAACCAGTACCTTCCCGGTTCCCACGCACACAAAACAATGGCTAAACAATATTATAGCCTGGCCATTAAACTGTGGAAACTTTTATTAAATGATAAACTTATACTATAATGAACTTTTTAGGCTTATAATATTTTTATAGAGTGAATGCATTTGAAGTGCTTTGAATGAAATCAGAGTTCAAAAAGTTCCGCAATAGAAAATTTAAAAGTGAGTTGGAACTAATCGAGCGACTTTAGAGGTAGGTCCGATATAGTTCTATATATAACTCAAGCTATTTCAGTGCTCGAGCAGTTCATATATACAATAATATAGAAAATCTTGAGTCGATATACATAGTTCTATGAACTACTCAAACGAGATCAGTTCTATGAACTACTCGAACGAGATCACTTCATAGAACTTACAGGCTGTAGATCTTCTACCGAATCAATAGGATTTGATTTAGTGCTTATGTTGATGGATCATATATTAAAACTTCAAAGAACCATATTTACTACTAATGTCTATAGATAAATAGGCGTTTTTGTAACTATCTTCAGGGTATTACTCGAATTATAGTATATAATACATATAATTTTTTTTTAAAGCCGGAACGATTGTAGTACAATATGATTTTCTAAAATCATCTTTAAAAAAAAACTTAAAAAAAATGTTGATACGTATATTTAAATAAATATAATATAGAGATTTCACATTCCGAGTAACTCTCCACACCTCTTACAGTTCTTCCCACTCAAGCTTCAAATTTCCAACTAGAGCACACAAACCTCTCATGTGACATACAAACTTACTGGTTTTCATTTTCCAATTGGATGCGGCCCACCAAAGCGTTCATAACCTTGTAAACTTTTCGGTTGACATCTAATAAAAACCACTGAATGAGCTTTCGTAATTTGCGTAACATTTGCAGACCAAAAAAAAAAAATACAAAATAAAACAAATTTGGAAAAACTGAAATGGCAGAAAGTTGTGAGCAAAAGAGAGAAGCAAGAGCGTAACACCAACACACAAACAAAGTTGTAGGGATACGAGCAGCGGTTAAGTGGGCTGGCTGAATCGATGGTAATCGTGATCGTGTCATCGATAAACGAAAACAAAACCACCAACTAGCAAATTGAAAGAAAGCCAAAGGCAAACAGCCGCCAACCGGTATCTGCTTATTGATAAACACAAATCTGAATACTTATATAAATATACACATGCATACATACAGACATTTATACATGCAAACATACATACACACATACTTACATACATACATATGTATGCAATAATTGGATTTGGAAAGGGCATTTTGTAAGATGCTGGCGACGTAATGTGACAGTTCGTTTGATTTATTAAATGTTGGTTTTTCTATATGTATGTATGTATGTATCTACACCTACATATACAATTTTCTATTACTATCTACTATATACCATCAGCCCACTCGATAACTGAATCGAGGCCTAAAAACTCGCTTTACATTTACGATGTCCATTGTGTTCGCAACTTTTGCTTTTGCTTTTGATTTTGCTTTTTGCTTTTGCAATGCCCTGTTGAAACCCGGTTTCGAATTTGACCCAAGCGGCAGGGTGACAGAAAGAAAAAAAGAGATAAAAAAAAATTTAGACCAAAAACTGCAGATGACTTGCATGAATTTTTGAATAAGTGAGACATCGTAAAAACTGGCAAAAATAAAATATACACAACATAAATATTTGAACATATTTCTAGTTTTGGTATAAAAAAGTTTAAATACTCTGCAGGCAGCTGAGGCACATAAAACGGGCTCCAAATATGAACTAGCTCAAACAAATATGTTCCAATTCATATGTAGATTAGATAACAAAAACAATATATGTACATATATAATAAATAAATGTCATATAATTTAAATATATTTTATAAACTTAAAGCTTAACACATTGGGTGGCATAGTCAAAGTACTCGCATCAAAAAGTAAATAACTATATTCATATACTATGCATGTATATAAACATTTTTGTATGTATGTATGTATGAGTATGCATGTATTAGCATGCCCAAAAGGTTGCTAACGGTACTGCAGCGACTGGTTTTAGTAAAAAAGGCAATCGTACAGCAAATTCGAAGTTAAACGTTTGCCTCTCGCTCCGTCACCCATACAGCCGGCATTTGCTACACTCTTCTATTTCTTTTAGCTCTGGATCTTTCCATACAGAAGTACATGAATGAGTGTATGCACATACATACATACATACATATGTATGTGAATGGGCAGCTGGCAACATTTTGCAAATCATTTTCCATTGCGCAAAACCCTTGGATGAGAGGCAGAGTAACTGGCGATGGGGGCGAGTCGGTCACAGATTTAATAGCTGCAACAATAACTGTCTTCACATGCGAAACGCTAACGAATTGGCGCGCAAAAAACAAAAACAAAACAAAAGATAATATGCAATTGCAAACCATAAATTTGGATGCTTGCGAGTAACGGTTTAGTTGTAGTCTGTCCCTTGCGCAAGTGTCGGGCGGCTTCTTTTCAAATGTTGCTGCGACAATTCGCAGTTTCCTGCTGTGCGAACATAATTGGGGGCCACTGTAACTGTTAACAACTACAATTTGGGGACGCAGTGCGCTTGTGACACATCATTTGGTGTTTTATGTACATATCTATTAGCTATACAGTGGACTTAAATCTCTAAATATTTCTAATGCCGAAAATGGGCGACTGCTTGACAAATTCGTCGAGTTTGCTTTGAAAAAGCTCCGATGTAACCACTGTGCCGGGCGTCCACAGTGGGTCACGCACCACATACTCCACCCAGACCTTGGCGTACAGCTGTTGCAGCAGCTCCTTTACATTAATGGCCGCCGTGTCCGTGTTTAGCACAAATCTAAACAAATGCAATGCTTCATTTATTTTTCGATCTTTTTAGATCAGCTGTTGCCTTACTCACTTTAATCCCGACGGCGTTTCCAAATAGTGCAACGCGTACCGATTTGTTTTATAATAAAGAAATCCTTCACGTGGATCGTGGGGTGATATTTTGCTGACAAACGACTTGATTGAAAAGAGCATGCCATATGTCAATTTCGCTTCCTGTGATTACATTTTAAAAACAATTTATATGAAAAGTTGACTCTGTTTTTGTTTTTGACGTGGATGAATAAATACCTCTTCTCGTGTTATGCCTGATTTCTTGGTGCGATTCCACTCAGCGTAGTGCATTAGAGTGCCCATTTTGTCGAATATATACAAATTAAATATCGTCATTTTTGTTTAAATCACAGCTAAATGCAATACAAAATACAGCAACAAAACTAACAATAACAAATGATGCAACAGTGTGGCCCTACTAGAAATATGTTGAAGAATATATCGATAGGAGCTGCGATATATGTGTAAATGTAAAGGGGTAGTCCATTAAAATATTAATTTAATCTAGTGAGACATATGCTAAAAAAAATTTAATATAATAAAAGCTATTCATTTTTATTAATCAATCAATTAATTTCCTGATATATTGTGATTTTGATTTTGATTAATAAATATATGTTGATATAGAGTTTTTTTGTTGAATTACTACCGATTTTTTAACAGGTCCCAGTTATCGATAGATTCCTGCCAATCACAGTAGTTTTCGCAAGAGCGTATCTTTTGCCATCGATATCTTCAGACGAACGCGAACTCCTGGACAGCTTGCGAATTTTGAGAGTGGAACTAAGTTCGCAAATAATTTATTGTAAATTTAAACAAATGGTATAAAAAACAATTGAATTAGTTTCTGGAAAAACAGAGTCGTGTCTGCCCAGGTCGAAATGGAATCACCAGCCGCTCAGATTGCTGAAAATTGCCCACCAAAAGCAGGCGATGCCGGCAATACCAACAAAATGGCGTCGTCGACAAATAAATCAAATGCGGACGAGCACGAGCTAAAAATAATGGAAGTGGAAGGCGGGAAAGAAGAGACAATAATAATTGACCTGGATGACGACGATGCTGATGAAGTCGCTATGGTGGCTGAACCACAAACGGCAAAGGCTGACAATGCTCGCAAGGATAAATCAGCAGATGATCCTCTGCTGGATGAGAAAAACTCAACGAAAACGGAGCCCAGCAGCGATGGCGAAAGTGCGAGTTCATATCATGGGCCTGATCCGATGGGATTGTTAGAGCGCATCGACTCCAGCAAAGAGATGGACTATGACGAAGATGAGGAGGAGGAAAGCGCCGACGAGGCAAGCAGCAGCGGCTCGCGTCGCATCAGCAGCAGTGAACGCTGGCAAATCTGGATGAAGCGCTGGCCTTGGCTGCTCCACGAGGAGAACGACGGTGACTTTGCCTTCTGTCTGTACTGCAATGTGGTCATCAACATAAACAAGAAGATGAAGTACATACAACAACACAATCTGTCGCTCTATCATCAGGAGCGTGAGACGAACTATTTGGCCTTTAAGAACAGCGATGTGTACAAGCAGAGCGGGTATTGATTGCTATTGATTACCATTCTTCTCTTCTCTATAAATGTATATTTCTCTTCGCCAGACTGGGTGACGGGGAGATTAAGCATGAGTTCGGCACGGATAACTATGTGGCCGCCATGAAGCAGAAGCGCGCCAGCGAAGTGGAGAAGCTAAACAATTTCAATTGGGAGCGTTGGCTAAACTGGCACGATTGGCTGGAGCGCACGCAGAAGGAGGGCACAATTGGTCTGTGCAGGTGCTGCAATGTGCGCATGAACGTGGAGTTTGTCTATTTGCGCAAGCGGCACGAGACCAGCAAAGGACACTGCGAAGCGCAGCGTGCGATGGAGAAGCGCAAGCGCAAACGCAGCGTTAGCCAGTCGGACAATGCCAACGACTCGGCGCAGGAGCTGAAAGATAAAGATAGTGGCAAAGCAACTGCGGAAGACGCGCTTGTGATGACTGTCGTTGACGCCTGCGGAGAGTCCACGGACCCGAGTGACTGGTGTGAGCTGCTGCCCGAAACCAGTCCGCAGCAATGCCGTTGCACGCTCTGCGACTGCCGTATGGCCATCACCAGCTTCATGCGGCACCTAAAGACCAAAGTGCACTGCAGTAATCTAATTGCATTCCAGCAGAACAAATTGTGCGTTTAAATTAATTGCATTTAACTTACTAAATATTACTAATTACAAATTTAATTCTAGATCGAAGATGAACCGCGGCATTTGGGCACAGTACGCGGAGCAGCATCCCTGGATAGTGGCTGATCCCAATGATCCCACAATTGCCTACTGTCACATCTGCAGCAGACGCTTCATTTACGGACATTCCGAAATCAAGCGTAAAAACCACGAGAACTCGGAGAAGCATCAGGCTGCAATGGCGGCAACTGTCGCTGTCAATGGCGACGGGCAGGAGCAGAGTGAACAGGAGCAGTCGGAGGCGCAGACAGAAGGCAGCGATGATGACTATATTGAGGAAGATGACAAGCTATCCACCTCGCAAAGAAGCTCCCCAGAGTATGCAAAGAACTTTCTCCTGCTGATTGTATATTATATATGTTTTAAAAAAATTTCCCACAGGCTAGAGGAAGAACCCGCCCCACCGAGTAAAGCCAAGCTTGTAGTGCGACAGTTTTCGTGGCTGCGCTACTCGAAGGATCGCAAAATCCAGATATGTAAATTCTGTCGCGTGCGTTTCCACAACGAGTCGAGCAAGGTGCGGCACGAGCGGAGCGCACGCCACAAGAAGCTGGCGGCTCAATTTAAGGAGCGGCAAGCAGCACGCCGTAAGGAAGCTCGGAGGCAACGCAAACTCGAGGAGGAAAACGATGATGGCGATCAGAGCAATGCTGAATCCGTAGCCGTAACCATTGAGGAGGATAACTCGAATTCAGCGCCACAACAACCAAAGCCAGTATTCAAGGCTGTGCCGGCCACCATGCAGGGCAAGGTAATGGTGTGGAAGGATCGCTTTCCTTGGCTTTCCTACAAGCGCAGCGAGGCCCGTCACAATTACGGCTGGTGCAAGCTGTGCGAGGTGTCTGTATTCCTGCCCAGCTTCAAGTACGCCTCCAAGCATCAGCGCAGCTCGCGTCACGTTCGCCTGCGCTTCGAGCGCAAACGAGTGGCTCACCTGCAGTCCACAGCTGCTGCGGCATCGCCCTCAGCAGCCACTTCAACGCAGGCCACGGGCGAAGCCAAACATAAGGCGGCCATGGCCGAGCTGCAGGCGAAATACGATTGGCTGCAACCGGATGCCAATGATGAGAACTATTGCCATTGCAAGCTGTGCGAGACTCGGCTGCCCATCAAGATATTCTTTTTGCGCCAGCATGATGGGGCACGCAAGCATCTGGAGCAGCTGGAGCGACTTAGAAATACCAGCGAGATCACCACAATAACAGCCACCGAAGCGGATCGTGCCGCGTCTGTAATGGAAGTGGACCAGGAGAGCGATGAGGAGCTGAGCGTCAAGTAAGCCAATGTCACTGTCCCCACCAACTGTTACTCAATGTAATCAATTGTAGTCCGATTCTTTCCAGGTCTGAATGCAGCACCGGGGATCAGCCGCCAGCAAAGCGGGCGCGTCGTTCACTGGAGGTTCGTCGCCTATTGCGCGCATTGCGCGATTCGGCGGGCAAGCGAGGCGATGAACGCAGCCAGTTGGATATGGCCAAGGACATGATATGTTCCTCCTTCGAAATTGTGTCGCGTCTGCGCACTCTCGAGCGTGCCAATGAAACGCCAGCCATGAATACATCATCACACAATTGCTCGTTGACCAGCGTGTCTGTTGCCCAGCCTCGGGACACCATGGAGCTATTCTTCGAGAGCATCACGCAGACCATGAAAGCTCTGCCCGGCGATCTAGCTGCCGAGGGCAAGGCCAAAATCATGCAGATTGTATGTGATCTGGAGCTGCGCGGCATCCAGCGGAAGTCCGCAGTGGCAACAGCCGAGGCAGCTCAGTCGAAGGAAAAAAGAGCAACAAGCACACCCAGAGAGAGTGAATTGGCCAGTTTAAGTTTGGAGGAAGAGCAACGTACGCTGGAACGAGCTCCCGATTCGCCAGAATCTGTGTCTCCAATCATAGCCAT
Organism: Drosophila hamatofila; assembly: GCA_035045345.1. Taxonomy (NCBI): domain Eukaryota; kingdom Metazoa; phylum Arthropoda; class Insecta; order Diptera; family Drosophilidae; genus Drosophila; species Drosophila hamatofila. The sequence goes on along the minus strand of JAWNPA010000020.1, from coordinate 3,471,359 downwards.
TGATGAGCTGCCAGACGAACCGTTGTCCAACAGCAATCACATACCACAACTAAATCATAACACGGCTACAGTTGGACACACGGCACCAACTGCCGAAAATATTAATGTGTCCGTATCAGAGCCGCAAAATGGACGTTCGCAGGAGGTGATGTTCAACGTGCGACGCTACCTAACCAACTCCACTGCCAAACCGGAGGATGCAGTGCGCGTTATACCCCTCAATAAGCTGACCACAACGAATCCCAATTTTAGCAGTCCACAGCGCACAAATGGCTCCAATTCTTTCAAGCAATCGAATCACGGGCCACCGAATGTAGTTGTCATGAATACGCCTCCAAGCTCCAACTCGGACGTAAGCAATGGCAGTGCGGGCTGCACGTCCGCCTATCGCCGGATTCGTACCAACAACGCCATCGTATTACCAATGCAGAACTCTGGCCAGGCTCAGCAGTTGAGGCAGCAGAAGCCCAGCCAACAGCAGCATTCACAGCGTACTCCTCTCTACACCAATAATCCTAGCAGCACGCCGCAATCCTCTCAAGATCAGGCGCAGCGCGCATATGTTATAAACCGCGCCATGGTGCAACCCAACCGACCATCACATCCAGCCAATATATAAAACTCGTTGATATAATGCAGATAGCCTAAAAGACGGACGCCTTTCCTCAGTGGTTTCACGAAACAACTGTTAAGAAATCAAATTTCTCTTTGTATGAACCTAAAAGATTTCCACGATTTATAATTTGTAATTGTAAAAGTTTTAACTGTTAAGTGAAATGTTCAATTTGAAGTCGAATCAAGCCTTTGGTCAGTTTTTCTTTATATATACCATATATATTATATCTTTTTTTTCCTAAAACCTTTAGTTTTAAAGATATCACAATTTATAATTGAATTGTTTATGTTTTGTTTGTGTTGAGCGAAATGTTCAATATGAATTAGAATCAAACTATTGGTGTTCACATGCCAGATTATCTATATAGATATATTTATTATTTTCTATTTTTTTTTTTGTATTATCACTTGTTTAAACCTGAAGTTTGCATTAAGTTAAAAGATTTACACACTTAATTAGTGTTAATGTTTTGACTGCTATGCGAAATGTTCAATTTTAGTTAAAATCAAGCCTTTGGTAATCACAAGCCATCGCCAGATTATCTATATATAGATATATATATAATCATTTTTTTTTTACTATTACTTAAGCCTGAACTGCTAATTTATATAGACCCTATGTTGAAATACTAAATGTTACTCGAATTTTTCAGATATTCATATATCTAAGAAAAATGTTTCAATAATATCGAGCCTTAACCTGAAGATATCTGAAAATAAAAAATAGAAATACTTAAATGATAATTTATTTAGTTTAGTCTGAAAATAAAATTCACAATTTGACATGAATATGGTATACACAAAAGTGGCGTTAACTTTTAGTTATTCATTGTAATCATGTTGCAATAAACAAGAACTAAAGTTACAAATATAAGTATATAAAAAAACATTAAAATCATTAAGGTATACGTATATATGTGTATATATAAGGTATTCAGCACATTGCATCCATTTATTTCGTGTGATGATTTTGATGCAGTTCATACAAATAAAAAATGAATTATTAAGGTTTTTATCGAGGATTCACAATTTGTTAGCTTAATTTGTAAAAATTAATATTCAGTCGATGGCTGAAACATTGTTTCATTGCGGCCGTTGCGGCTGTTGCGGCTCGGCCGCGGGCAAACCATTTAGCAGCACCATTTGTTCGGGTCTCTCGTCGCTGGTGATGGTGGACAGCTCGATCTCCCGTCGATCGCCTAGCAACCGGCGCGTCGAACTGTGCATGAAGGCATTCTCCGGCATTTCATAGCCACTATTGGCAGCGGGCACCTGTGGCATTTGAGCGATTGGAGGCGTGATGATAGTTTCGCTGCTTCGCTTGCTGTTCAATTGCTTGCGCTCGTTGGCCTCCAGTGCCTCGTCAATGGGCGCAGTGGCCACATGCAGGGGAAATATGAATTTGACATCGAGAAAACTGCACAGCTCCTCCATGCCATCGAGAGCACGGCTGAGATCTTCGTTGCTCTGCTTGCCCATGTGCTGACGCACAGTGGTTAAATAGCTGAACAGCTTGCTGCGTGCTATTTTGATGACAGTCTGCGCGTTCTTTAGCTCCAGGCGCAGCAGCTCAGGACTCTACAAGAGAGATTGAACAAAGTTAGCAATTGGTAATTAAGTGGGGCAATGAATGCAGGAATTGGCTTTACATCTTCAAGGTAGCCGTCCATGGCAACGCGATTGACATCTTGCAGCTTGGCCAATGCAGAGGAGTTCTCAGCATTGCGAGCCTGCATATAGCTGATGTGCCGATCAATGTGACTGCCCACATTCGAGGACTCGGAGCTGGTGCGCACACGCTGCTGCGATGCTTGCGGCTCAGATGCGGGCGAATTGTTTGTGAATGAGACACAGGAGAAGGCATTCGCTGGGTAATCGAATTGCTTGGGATTGAGCATGTGCAGGGCGTGTCGCAGCACCAGGTTGACATCGACATGGCTGGGATAGCGCATGAGATAAGTCATGGATGTCGTATAGTCACTCAGCAGCACTGCACGAACAATTCGAATGTCAAATTAAATAGGCAAATCTTTGTACAATTCTAAATCTTAACGCACGCTTATCTCGTATGTGCACCAGCATGGCCACCAATATATAGTTGGGCAGATCAAAGCGATCGCTGTCCGCAAAGATGGCATCCCAGAGCAGCAGCAAATCGAGCAGCATGAATTCGCGTCCAAACAATAGACGCAGCCAGCGACTGCAAAATGAACAGAGTTTAAGTTATATAGAGGTCAAAGTTGAAGTGCAATTCCACTCACATGCCAAATATATGCAATGGAATTTCCATTTTGAGCAGATAGTGATGCAAATGCTGATCCTGCTTGGCCAATATTTTATCGCGTATCAAATTCAGCTGGCTGATAACCTCCACCTCTGATTGCGGCTCTGCGTCAGCGCCAGGGGTCTGAAATTAAATGTTTATTATACATTAAATTTATTAAAAACCATTAAACCAGGGCAATGGCTGACCTCGCTCGCCGTCTGCAGCTCAACAGGGGAGGATGCTATGCTAGTAACCCGATAATACGATTCCACAGAAGACATGAGTCGAGAGAAGATAGAACTAGAATGAGAGAGTAATAATAATAAATAAATATATATAATAGCTATATCTATAAAACCCACTAGGTATCCGCCTCCAGATATGCCGCATCCAGCACATTTAATAGAGCTTCATTGATGTCCGTCTTGGCTATCTCTTTGTAGTGCAACAGTGACTGATGATCGCTGTAGACCACAAAGATAATGGGCGCCAATATCTCATGCATGCCCTGCCTGTAGCACATGTACGGATGCTCCCGTGCATAGTAGAAGAGTATGTTCGTCATGGCATTCTGTATTAGGGACTTGCGAAAGAAATCCACGCCCGGAAACGTGCGCACCACATCCTGGCGTATGACAGCGAATAGATCCTGATCGCTAAAATACTGATTCCAAACACTTTTCGTCGACTGCGACAGGGGATCATCGTCCACAGGGCCAGCCAGCTCGTGAGGATTGCGTACATAATCCACCCGAAACTTGTCGTATCTGCAAGTTTAATTTGTCATTAATTAAGTATTGCTTGTTCAATTATCTGGCTAATTAACCTGCCGCGCTGCTGTGTGCGCTGACTATGCCAGCTGCGATGATCTGCGCTCAGCACTCGCAGCAGCAGCGCCCAGTGGATGCTGCGAAACTTTGACATTTTCAGCTGCCCGTTGAAGGCGGCCAAGCGCAAAGATTCGGGATCCTTGTCCAAATTGAACAGCAATTGCGTCCATTCCTGCCTGTAGCGCTCCACAGAGGTCATGGCCTGGCCTTTGTCAACAGGTGTAGGTTCTATCACGGCCCTGCCCGTTTCCTCACGTATGTTTGTTTTTATGGCTGCTCTTGTATCCGCCTTTGACGTCGGCATATATAATTTGATAGCTTCTATGCCCCGCACGGTCATTGCTTTGTTGCTGGCTGCTCGACACGAATTGTAAATGCAAGCATAATCGCACCAAAATTGAATTGAATTTACAAATACTATATAAAAGTGTGTGGTTTACAAAACAAAGCTGATTATATTTGGCAACATTTGTGAGATAAGGGTGCAAGTGTGACCGACTTGCGTGTAAAGATTTATTACATTTTGCACGGGTCTGGCAAGCACAGCTTTAGTTTCGATTGTTCATAACTTATCGATGTTAGCAATAGAATCACATTAGAATAACTAGAAATAACTGCACAAAAACCAAATATGTAAAAGTTATTGGTAGTTAAGTACATTTTTAAACAGGTTCTCTACGCATAAAATTTTCTATGCATATATTTAAATATTATTGCTATGCCGCTGTACTGCACACGTCTTATTTAGAATTTCATGTGTATCAGCGGTAGAGATTGTTATCTGTTAAATAATTACGATAATCGATAATTCCCAGCCGTAGTTTGTATTTGGCCGTTGCAACATAAAATAATTTATTCAAATACATTTTAAAAGTTAAGCCATTTGTTATATCTAGAATAGCTGCAATTTGATCAAATTGTTTCTGCTTATCAAATTAAATTAAAAAACTGGTTTGCAAGGCATAAAATTCTCAAGGAAATAAAATAATAAATATTAATGCAGAGCCGCTGTGCAGCATTCCGTTTATTTAAAATTTCAAGGATACCATCGTTAGAGTTTGCGAATTTTTATTTGCGACAATCGGTAGTTCTCGATTCAGTTCGTTACAACATAAATAAATTTATGTAAAAAAGGCAACAAGTTAAGCATTTTTTTATACCTAGGATAACTACAGCAACATCGAATATGTTGGTGGTTATATAATTCAATTTAAAAACCTGTTTTCTAAGCATAGAATTTCCTAGCAAATAAATAAATATTAATGCTAACTAGCTGTACCGCATTTAGTGAATTTAGAATTTCTTTTATACCATCGCTAACGGCTGCTAACATAAGTATATGAGACAATCGATAGTTCCAGCTTTAGTTTGAATTTGGCCGTTTTAACAAACATTACATTCTAAAAGTAAGGAACTTTGCTGTGCCTAGAATAGCTGCAGCAAAATCAAATATGTTGGTGGCTAACAAATTTAATTTAAAAACTGGTTTTCTAAGCATAAAATTTCCTGGCACATAAATAAATATTAATGTTAAGCCGATGTACAGCATTTGGTTTTTTTTAGAATTTCCTTTATATCATCGCTAGAGTCTGCACACATAAATACTTGCGACTTGCGATAGTTCCAGCTTTAGTTTGTATTTGACCGTTACAGCATAATGGCATTTATGCAAACGCTTTAATTTTAAAAGCTGGGCAATTAAGAAATCAATTTAGTATTCAATATCTACATATTTAATCACTCACATATATACTTTCACACATTGAGGTCAATGCTTGTATTAGCGCGCTTGATACGCAGCAAAATATCGATTATAATGCTTAACGAAACTGACAAACCAGGAAATAAAGAAAAAAAAAAAAACAATAAACAATGTCGCGCCGGCGCAGCACCAGCAATATTAGCGGCATTAGCATAAGCAACAGTTTCAGCAGAAGTGCGACCCCTGCAAAAAAACACACAGAGAAATAAAAACAAATTGCAAATATCGCAGTCTTTAGTTTATGGCATCGAAACTCTTCTATTTTTAATGTATTATTATGCTATGGTCAATGGCTGGCGCTTTTGAACCAAGTAAGACGGTCAATGCCGTTTTTTGATCTAGTCTTGAGCAATATTTCTAGCATTTTAAACTTGACCCAATGATTCCGCCAGCAATAACAAATTTACGCTGCCTGACCGCTGTCCAATGGAGCGTACAAATGAACCTTAAGTGCTGTCAAAAAAAATATATCAAAATCATAAGCCTTTCGGCGAACTGATATTTCATTTACTAACAATGCCAACTGCATTGAGCTGTGAAATGCAATTTTTGCTAACTGAAATTCAAAACACACGCGGAGCTTTAAGGTTCTTTCCTGTCTGACAAGACAAAACTGTCAAATAAATTATGAGTGCAATTGCTGTCAACTACACGTCAAGAGCATCGTCACATATCGAATCTTACACGAACGCACACACACTGACATACACGCACACATCACTAGCTCACGCACACATAAGCAGGCGGACAACGAGTATACGCCGCATTGGCTTCGATTTCGTTTTGTCGGTCAAAGTCAATGTCAATGCAAATGCGAATTGTGGAAGACGCAACCGCTGCCATGGCAACGCATTAATTAACTAATCTGTTGGGTTATTTCTATTTAATATTTCATTGTTTATGTTATACTATCTTGGCCGATCGTGCAACGGTCTAAAGCGAACACGTTTGTTCGCTGCTTATCAACGCCGAAGATAACTCGTTTTTGATTTCAGTTTTTGTTTCTCTCTGTGTGTGTGTTTTTTTTTTTGGGCCCTGTTACAGTTTGCTTCGGGCTGCTTAGCATTTTGTATTTCCTGATGTTCAATCAAGCAACAGCTGAGCATAAATGTGCGTCGATTTTCGAGTGTTTCTTTTCAATTTCAGCGACTCTGTCTGCTTCTTCTCTGCAGCGACCGCATGACGCAGCCGAGGTGAAGTTCGATTTCGCGCGACTTTGGCCTTTTTTTCGTGTGTGTGTGACTTTGTATCCATTTACATATTTTAATTATTTTCTTATGCTGTGTCTTACTCTTTTTGATTTTGTATCGAAAAAAAAAAACACAAAAATAAAAATCAAAAACAAAAACTATATTGTGCTTCTTTACAGTTACATTTGCAAGTCGTACGCGGAAGTCAAAGGCCGGAAGACCATTGTCAATGTCTGCGGCCTGTAATGATCAAGAATTTTATGAATGACCATGCCAGTGGCATTGCTTCGTTTAAATACATATATTGTCTAATCACAAATATATGTAATATTCTTAATCATAATGCGAAGAGCCATTGAAAGGTCAAGGGGTCACAGAGGAGGAAGATAACCGGTTCTAGTGTAAAGAATTCCCCAATTCTGAGCAATAAATCAGCAAAGAAAAAGATAAATAGTTTTTGAATAATATTAAACCTCTCAGATATTATAGCGACATACTCCAGTTATGAGTATTTTTAGTAAATGTGCGCTTTTAGTACCTGTCCAACAGGTTTCATCCAGATATCTAAAGGGTCGCTGCCCATCCATCAATCTCCAATTATTTTTTCGATTTTTGTTTGTTTGTGTATATAAAACTTTATGTTTTAGACCAGCCGTAAAAATGTGTCTCTATAGACATAGACACATACAAAACTTGATATGTGGAAAAAAGAATAGTGTTTAATAATAGAAACCCGAAATGATATTCTATGTAGCATAGCTGCTGCCCTATGAGCCTATGCCCAGGCCCAGGCACATGCAAAGGCTCAGGCTAAGAATATATAAGTATATATGTATATATATACACATATATATATATATATATATATATATATATATATATATATATATATATATATATATATATATATATATATATATATATATATATATAATATATATATATATATACATATTTAAAACACGAATCAGGTTTTGCGGACTGTCTGCGAAGCTATGCTGTTGAATTCTAAATAGCATGCGGTTTTTTGGGCCTTATCCATGCTGGGCATGATCGAGTTGTTAATGAAAATTGTGAAGTTCTCGCTGCTGCCAAACGTTCTTTTTAGCCAGCACCCAGCAACTGGCCAGTAAAGCAAAAGCCGTATTTTTGTTGTTTTTTTTTTCTTTTGCCAAAAAATTTATACGGAAACAGTGTCAATAAAACAAAAAACAATAACAAATGCATATGCAAATGGTGACAAAGAATAATATCAGACTTAAAGTTTTGATATGCCGCGAACTCGTTGCACGTGATCCATTTGCTAAATACGAGTGGTCAGCTACTCCATTTTCTGCCCGTGGCCTAACAATTCATTCACTTGAGTCTTTATTTTGAACCATTTCGTTAGAATTCTAGAAAGAAATCAAATGTGAAATCAGCTTGTTGTCAACTGTGGTCAGATCTAAATAGTATAGAATACCGTAATTTGTATTTAAAATTGTAGGTATACTACTACTACTATTTTATTATAGCATGTTCTTCAATGAAAAATGTTTGATATAGTAATTTAGATAGGAAATAAATGGCTAAATGAAAGAAAAACTATGTTTTGGAGTGGTTAGCTACTAGGAAGTAAGTGCGAAAGATGAAGCTGGAAATGAATTTAATTATATTATTACTCATATTCATTACTATGAGTTTGATCTTACGATTTATTGGTGTTAAATACCAAGCTTGAGATAACAAAAAATTCACTCAAGACTAACAGCTTAACATTTGAACTGAATATTTTGTTTATACTTAATGGGAATAATAATTATGGTGTCACTAGTTTGTTCAAGCATTGACATGATATTACGCGGATTTCTTTATGAGTAATTCTTTATCTGAAATTGACGGTGGTATATTTAAGTGGATGATGGAAGAAAAACTTTGTTACTTTATCAAGTTCTAAATTTAAATATCGATATTTATCGATTTTAAGCGTTGACTTAAAATATCTTATATATATGAAAAAAAAAAACAAAAACTTTATATTGATGTTGAAATATATATAAATTTCCAAGAGGACAGACAGTCATGATCCTTTGACTCGATTAATTATGCTGCTTAAGAATATAACACACTTATAAGTATATCAAATGGGCTCGGCTACGTTTCTGCCTTATTCTTATTCCATGAAGCAATTTGAGCCCTTTTTCAAGTATTTATTTGAATTAAAATATATATAAGTCTGAATAGTTATTAATACTTCACTCGTATATAAGACATTGTAACAAAGAATTTCTTAGCTTTTAGCTTTTGAATTTGAAAGTTATTGTCTTCATGTTCTAAAGTGATCTTTTCATATGCTTACAGATCGTCTCATTGATTGGGTTTTAATGGATTTCAGCTGTACTGCTCAGCCTGAGGCTGGGACCGCGGACCCACGCGATTGTGTTAGCTTGATAATGCTTGGGAAAAAGCATTGTTTTTTTTTTTTTTTTTTTTGTATTGTATGGAGATAAGTTGTTATATAAATAGAATTATATTTTTTTAAATAATTTTTTTTTTTTGTATTGTGCTGCAACCCTTTTGCTTGCTTTTCTGTTTGTTTTCTGTTTCATCTAGCGATGCTCATGAGGCATTAAGTGCGTGCTCGTGTTGACTCAAACGTGTGACATTGCGTTCTTCCTGTGGCTGCGCCTCATTTCGCAGCTGTCATTTGGTATTTGCATAAGCGTTTGGCATAAAGCATTTGGATCCAGGCCTAATTAGGTTTTCACGCACTTTGCACTTGACAACGCAGCCTTTGCCTTGTCGCCTCGCATCGATCTCTATTATGTTTTAACAACACAATTTCAGTCTCAGTTTCAGTTTCAGTTTCGAGTTTTGCAATTGTCACGCGTTGCATTTCAATTAACTTGAGTTGCAAATAGTTTAAACTCTAACCTAACCTCTTGTGCATCAACAAATTATATAACCAAAAGAAAAAAAATAAACCACGATTGGGAGACAGAGAGATTGAGAAAATGAACTGAGTCTACCCATTAAATATATGTACATATATTTGGTTTTGCTCTTGGGAATAGCTTAAATAGACAATTTTATACCAGATTCTTAAACAACAAGTTAAGCTTCTAGTTTGTTCTTTAACTTAACATAAATTTAGCAAAGTTTTCATTTCCTATTTGCTGTCTGTGTCAGTTATGATAATCTGGCGAATCTGACCACTATATCGTTGGAGTGGCATAGGACCATGTATTTTACTTTGAATGATAAAACTAGTGGCTCTGGCTTGATCATTTTATATAGACAAGTTTTGCTTATTAATATTGATGTACCATTATCTTTGAGCTAAAGAAAATTTTGCTGAACTTCATTTAAATTTCTTATTAACTAGGAATAGTCTTTTAAAAAAAAAAATTCATACATTTTCCTCTATAAAGATATAAATTTCGGAGATGGAGAGGTAGCCCTTAATACCATGTTCAGGCTTTAATTATATTAAAGTCTTTCTCATGTTCCTCTACTATATCGTTTTATATATTTACGATGTATGTAAATTATCTAATGTTTTCTAGAAGTCCAATAAGTTAAGTCAGATAAAGGTATATGTATAAGCTATAATGCAGATAGTCTATAATAAAATGTTAATCCTTGAATTATATAAATTCTAAAAAAATAATTTTTAAGTATTCAAATTTTTATTTTCAAGGTTTTTTTTTTTTTTTAATTTAGTTTTCAAGCTTTTGGGTGAATTCACACAAAAGAAAAAATCAATCAATCAATCTTTTGGCTGAATATATATAGTATTAGAAACATTTTTAAAGTAAAAATCTTGCCTAATTTTAGTTCCATTTCATGATGCAAATGCAAACTTTACTTTTATCTATAAAAAAACCAAATCCTATGTATTTACCACTACTATTTGTCTAGTATTAATGGCTCGTGAAATTAATGTCATGCTAAAGGTTAAACAGGCACGGTTGGTGCTTACGAGTTAACTAAATAATAGATCTCATAATTGCTTTGGGTAATTGACTCTGTTCAAGAACTTGCAATATTCTTGGAATATTCACCTTGGGGCAGCAAGAATTTTCTTTGTGCATCTTTTAGCTGAGGTTCATCGTATACTATTATTATCTTCATTTTTTTTTTTAATTTTGTGCATAGGTGTTTATTTGATTTTTTAATATTCTTGTTGTTATTTTCAGTTTTTTTGGTGCTTTAATGTTGCAAGTCATTAAGTGTTTCGGCAGCGACACGGCCATTAGCTGTTTACTGCTGGCAGCCTTTCAATTACTCGTCGAAAGGCTAAGACTTCTGAGTATGTGGTGTTACACAGCGAGTGCACAGTGGCACACAGTTCACAAAAAGTAGATTCCTATGCGCTATGTTTCACTTAATCGGCATTTGAGACACGTCCCCTAATTGTGATGTATGTGCTAAAGCACATTTATGGACACAAATACCTTGAAGCGAACTACTCCAGTTTTACATTCATTCATTTATATCAGTTTCATTCAACAAGTTGAATGAACCATTTAATGGGCATTTAGTCAATATTTACGTACGTGCCCAAAAAATTCACGATTTTTGGATAATGTTTTCTGATTAGCCTAATAAAATTCGCACACGCCTGAACTTCATAATATTATTTAACTGAAGTCTGACTATATTGAGAGCATATTCAATTCAAGTTGTTTGTCACAGTTCCTGGTTAACAGACATTGTAGTATGTTTAGGTACTTGGACTTTCAACTGTGTGCAACATTTTGTTGCCACTTGTTGACCTTCAGTCGTTGCTGCACGTTGCAAAATAATGACTTTTGACACCTCGACCCTCTCTGTGTGTGTGTCTCTGTCTAACTGCCTGTCTGTTCGCATTGCAAACAATTTTAGTGGCCGTCAGTAAAACAAAATTAGACACAACTCATTTCAACAATAAACATCTAGCAGAAAACTGTAAACAGTTATTTTTTTTTTTCATATTTTTTTTTTTCTTGTTTTTCTTTTTTGAAATAAGTACAAATAGTTATTGGCCTAAAACGGGGCTTGGGCTCAACTAGCTGTTTGTCTTGAGAACCGCGAGTCGTCCGTCACTTTGCGTGGTCAAATATTGACGCGGATTCAACAGCAATTAAGTTTGGTCATGAAAGCGATTATTTTAGAACTGTAACAAAACCACAAATCAGCAGCAAACTGTGAACATAGAGAACAAACAAAGCGGCTGCCTAAGATGTAAAGCACCAAAGTTGGGTTTTCAGAGTAGAAACTATGTGAAAATCATCAGCCAAGTGGCGGAATGTTCGAGTTATTTTGTACTAGGAAGAAGATAAGTTTGTCAAGCTAACAAGAAGTAGATGCATAAATAAATGTATATTTATATGTATAGCTGAAATATGATATCAATATGAATGCATGTTCCATAAATATAAGTATCTACTTCTTCCGTTTTTGCATAAGTATTGGAGATTATTTGTGAAGCTAATAAAAACTACATATACATATATATAAATTCATATCTATATGATTGTTATGCTCAGCTTCCTTCACTGCGCTAGTAAAAAAACAAAAACATTGATACTATATAATCTTAAAACTAATATTATCTATTCCTACTTATTTAATATAATATATATTTGATTCATTTATAGATATTTGGGCATTAAACATACATTTTTCTACTAGTATGGATATAAAGTAAATATAAAATATGATGTTGACGTAAATCAGTAATATTTTTTAAGTAGCTCTGGCTTGTATATCATGCAAATATTTTAATAATTAATAATGTCAATAACAAAGAGAATACTAACAATAATACCATTGAAATTTATAATAAAATATATGTATGAAAATAAGACATATAAATTATAAATAATTATGAACACATTTAATAGATAAATACAAAAGATAATAATAAAACAAAAAAAAAAAAATTAAAAATGAATAAATATATAACTTAATACAAAAAAAAGAAAAAAATTTAAAAATAAAAATACATAAATAGATAAAAACAAATACATAAATAAATAATAAATTTATTGATTAAAAATAAATAATTAATGATTACAAAAATAAATAACAAAACAAATAATTTCATTGTGGTTGAGCTCTCTGTAATGTTAAAACCACAATTAGCCTTCAATATGAAGCTCCTCTCCTTGCTTTGCTCCATATGCTCTAACTGCTGATTATTCTCACTGTGCCTGCGTCCAGGTCTTTTTTTCCACCGCATAGCTTTTTTTGGCAGAGTCAATAAGGCACAAGATGAAATCGCCAAAGATATGGAGTCCAAACATCTTGACGTTGACGTTATGATTTCGAGTATGAATGTACCTATTCTTTCAGCCAATTTGATCCTTTCTGCTAGCTCTCATATGCATTCGAAGCAAAGCTGCTAAGCGGTGTCCATTCCATTTTCATTGTAAATGGAGCAGGGTTTGAATACTACTTAAAATAATAACATTATTAATTTAGAAAAACCTAAATAGAAAACTAAACAAATAATTATAATATTAACAGTAATATTAAATTGACAAAAACCATTATAATTATAATAAAATTAAATCATATATAATTATATAATACCAAAAATATATAATACCATAACAAATAATGAATGAACGGACAACAAGTGAATTATTTATGTCTCAATCAATTTGATTCAATCGACTTTGGCTTCTCTTCCACTTAATGAATTAGAAATAAGCTAACATAAATCGCACACGCGCCCACTTTTAGGCCAACACAAATGCGGCCCACAAATGCGCAGCGGAGATCTTTGTGTGTGTCGCATAGCATTGGATGGAATTGAGAATATTTAGAGCTAAATGTGGCCATTAGCCAGTTGACATGCATATGCAAAGCACAGGCACAGACATAATGGCTGTTAAAATAGTAAAAAAGTAGCCAACGTGCTCAACTTGACCGCTAGGCGGATAGTGCATGACCTGCAGCTGAAATTAAAGCCAGGCCCGACCCTGTTGAGTAAGCCAAAGTCGCCGACGATAAGAAGAGTCCGCAAAGAAAATAAAAACAGAAAATTAAATGTTGTTGGGCAACTCGAGTCGAGTGACAGAGAGAGAGAGAGAGAGAGAGAGGGAGAGAGGGAGAGAGCGCTGAAGAGGCCTACGTGAGTTCGGCCAAATAGACGTTGTCTCTGAGTGCATGGCTAAATGTTAATTTTATGACGAATCGTGGTGAACCACCGCCGACAATCCCCCCTCCCCCTCTCCCACCCTCCTTCTCTCTCTGTCTGTCTACGCACAGCTTAACTGAAGTCTTGTTACATTCAATTTACGCTGTCGCTTTTATCTAAATCAGTTTACTTAATACCAAAAATCAACGAAGCCACGCGTCGTACATTAAGTCAAAAGAAAAAAAAACAACAACAACAACAACAACAAAATCACACAAACGAACCGCGATCAACGATCGTCACAGCTCAAGAATCGGTCGGAAAGCCGACTGCATATCGCATAAAGATCGGCTTTAAAATTCGGCGTTGCTAACTATTTGAGGCACTGTTGTTCGTCAACATTGGAGCACCAAAGCCGAACCTCACTCGCTGTCAATCGGTTGTGCGCGAATCTCCACATACATATATACACTCATAGATATATATATATGAATTTTGAACTAGCCAAGCTTAAAAACGATCTGCCCGACGTGCCGTACTATCATACGCCGTGCATTCTTCGCGAATCGTGGATGTGCCGTGTGTGTTGATAAATTAACCAAAAATATATATAGAATATCGAACATCCTTATAGGGATGCAAAACGAACTATTGAGTGCGTAGCTCGTAACTCAGATTTGGTGTGTGTTTGTTAACAAAGCAAAGAGCAAATCTATAAGCAAAAAAAGAGAGCTCTGCATATAAGGATTTTACCTGATCATCAAATAGATATATATATATATTGAATATATATATCTGTAACTCCACCTAATAAAGGTAAGTTCAAGCCGTTAATAAGGGAATACAAACTTATTTCAACTGAGATATTAGCAATTGGGAATTTTACAAAATTTTGAAAAAGGAATTAAAGGAATGGCTCCAGTTTTTATTGTTTTAAGACTCTACTGAGATTCACGGAATGCCCTTTTTGAAAATTTAGAAAAACATATATGAACAAATTTAATATTAGCTAATGGAATTTTTAGAAATTGCAAACAAAAATGTTCAGACCTTGCTCAAGTTTTTGCAGCTCGAAGATTCCACAGAGTAGAACTAAAAAAAATATAAAAAAAAATTTTAAAAAGAAAAAAATCAATTATTACCAAAAAGAATTTTTTTTTAAATTTGTAAAGTCTAGCTCAAATTTTAGCTGCTATCAGATTTTACTGTTATTCGTTACTGCGCTTGGCGGGAGTATGAAACAAATAAACAATAAAAAATTTAAAAAATTGCAAACATTTTTTTTTATAAATTGCGTCAAGAAACTCAAAGTTTCACAATCGTACGCAATACAAAGAAGACAATAGCTTGATAAAAATAGATTTAAAAAATTCCAATAAACAAAAAAAAAAAAAAAAAAAAAAGTGGAAAAATTTGTGAATCATCCATAAAGTAGGAAATCACATAGTAACTATGAAGCGCTTTAAGAATGAGCACCAAAAACTAAATATCGAAATTTAATTATAAAAAAAGCAAAACAGCAACAAAGCTAGGGATCACGTAGCATAAATAAAATACAAAATTATGCTAGCCTTTAAAGGCAATGAGTCAAAGTCCATCAAATATGTAGATGGGCTAGCCAGGCACCCAGTTCTACGCACAATGGGACGTATGCGTAATGAGCACGATTGTTCTAGGCGGCTGCTTGTATCAGTTTTTTTTTTTTTTTTGTACTTTGTATTATATTTGTTGATTCTTAAATTGAATATGTATATATATGCGTTAGCATATTGTTTAATGAATATGGATGCCACGCATAATTGCAAACTGGTCATAGCAATGAAGACATTAGAGACGAACATGCATATAGAACACTCGTCACGTTCCAGCTAGCTACACACACACACACACACACACACACACACACACACACACACACACACACACACACACACACACACACATACAGAGAGTCAGAGCGTCATCCATTGTTATGCCAGCAGCGTCTCAGGCCGACGAATTGATCAATGGATATGCATAGAGATATAGATAGATGGAGATACAGCTATAGCACATTGATTGAATGTGTAGCTGAGATTTATTATTATTATTATTATTTTTTATTATTATTGTCATTGTTGCTCTGACGCGCTGGTGGTTTGCTGCCAAGTTGTTAAAGATCGATTGATAGCTCAATTCAAATACAAAATACAAAATCAAAATCAAAATCAAAATAAAAATAGAAGAATAATAAAAACTCTCACGAAAGATACATCACAAGAGAATCAGAAGCCTTTGAAACTCTAGCCAAAACCCGTTGCCAAAACCTTGATCCCACAGCATACATAAACACATAGATATAACAATACATCTGTGTGTATATATATATATATAAACAGTCACTTATATTCTAAATCAAAGCTGTTTTTTGTATAACTTTTGGTTCTTGATGATTATTTTACTATGCTAATAATTCCGGTAAGGATGGTCGCAGTCACAAAACAAGGCTAGCCAACGTCTTAGCATATTTTGGCATTGGCATATTGGACTACAAACTCGTTTTGAATCAAAGAGGTAGCAAAGAGACATAGAGTAACATTGGCATTCGCTTTAGTTAGGCATCATATGTATATTTATTTGGTCTTTGTTATATTTCAACATTACAACTTCAGTCCAATGCACTCTGTCAGCATTTACATTGTATTGTAAATTATATTAATTAAGTATTTTGCGATGCATTTAATGCCAGGAATTATGCAGGGCAAAGTTGAGCTGGACTTGCACTATATATATGTATATATATATATATATATATATATATATATATGCTATATATATATTTATTTATTTGTCTTAAATGCATTACAAAGCATTTAATTAAATACATTTCTGTAAGTAATGTTAATTCTCTTTCAATGACTAAAGTCTAAATGTTATTTCTATACATATATTTAGTTTATATACATTTAGTTTCGTTTAGCTAAATTTTTGTAAATTTTGTAAGTCTTGTTTTGCTTTGCCAATGCTCAAGGTCAAGTTCTTTGATTAATTTCGTTTTCGTTTTCGGCACGAACATATTTAAATGTTGAACTATGAGCGCACCTGTAATTCAATTGCCGATTAAGTGGCTGCG
The DNA here is from genome assembly GCA_035045345.1 of Drosophila hamatofila. Classification (NCBI taxonomy): domain Eukaryota; kingdom Metazoa; phylum Arthropoda; class Insecta; order Diptera; family Drosophilidae; genus Drosophila; species Drosophila hamatofila. The sequence continues at coordinate 3,454,476 of JAWNPA010000020.1, read as the reverse complement.
GCTTCAACTTGACATTGGCAACTGGCTTGCGAGTTATTGACTTCAAAAACTAGGCACGAGTTGGCATCGAGCTAGAAATACAAAATACACAGGCTAAGCAACCAATAAGAACATTCAATCTGGCTCTAGACGCCGTGCATGTGGTGTATGAGGTCAACCGGTTGTCGATTCTAAAGAAGCAGTTGCCACCGCAGCCGCAGCCGCAGCCGCAGCCGCAGCCAACCTGTCTGTCTCACCTGCTCGACAGCTAGTCAAGTATTTAAGCCAAAAACAAAATAGCATGAAAATAATTGCTTGAGCTTGTTGCAGCTGGCTGTATTTGTTGCAATTATCAAATGAACATCTTTCACACACTTGGCCAAGGTCGCTGAGTTGCATTCAAATGCAACATCTTGGCGTCATAAATTCTCTTATCAAATTACAAAAGCGCGTCACACGCGGCGTATAATCTATACCAAGTTAATGCAGGGCATGATTTCGAGTATTCTTTTTGTTTTGTTTTGTTTTTTTCCCTCATTATTGTGCGCAAATTATGCATGCAATTGCATACAAAAAAACATTCTAATCTAATTTTCAATTAGTAGCATGCGCCTACTAACCTCAGGACTTTACAATTTATGCCTAATCGCGTCGCTTCGATATGCTAAAATAGTTGAAATATTATAATCGAAATAGATTATTGATGGCCTCTTCAAGAATTGTGCTTAAGTGTGTCGATATAAATATGTATGTATCTATTATTTTTGTTGCTTTTGATTTTGTTGGTCTTCGTTTTTGGCTGGCCTTTTGCTTCCGGCTTATTCTTTGTATCGGTTTTATTTGAATCTGAAGTAGCTCAGCTATCGAAGGTCGTTGGTAATGAGGCAGCTGCCTAAAGCTGGTCCATAATTAGCTGTGAGCTGCTGGCTCAGCAGGAGGCGGGGGGCTGGTAGGTGCTGGGGGGGGGGGGGGCTCTGCCATTTATGTGGAAAGTCAGTTAACATGCTCTGCATAGCAAATGAGTCTGCTTTGCATCCGAGTGCTGCACAATTGTCAGCAATTTGCCGCTGTGACAGGCCATTAATAAGGAAGCGAAACAACGACAATATGGGCATGTTTCATTTCTATTCCGTCAACATAGTTATTTACTAAGCTGATCTTTTGTGTTTGCAGATGGCACCGAACATAATAGGCAGCACCTTTATATTGGCTGAGACGGCCATGGCTGATGCCAATAATAATAAGATGTCAACAGCAACAACAGCAACAACAGCAACGACAGCGCCTCCAGCGGCTGCGCCCATCAAGGCAGCACCCGTGCCGGCAGCTACGGCGGCCACGCCCCAAACGGATGCCCAGAAAGCGGCAGCAGCTGCTCAGCCATTCAAGGCAAAAATCGTCTGGCATAATATTGTGCTGTTCATCATCCTGCACTCGACAGCACTCTATGGTCTCTACTTGATACCGGCCGAGGGTGCATATCTCGAAATTCTGCCCAGTGAGTACTCGAGTCGAGTCATAGCATAGGCATCCTCATCAGCATCCACTAATTCTGTTCTCTCTTTCTTGAACAGTTTATCTGTTTTCGTTCTTGGGCGGCTTGGGCATTACGGCGGGCGTGCATCGTTTGTGGTCGCACAAGGCCTACAAGGCGAAGCTGCCGTTGCGCATCTTCCTCATGCTCTGCCAGTCGCTGGCATTCCAGAACAGCATCTGGGAGTGGACACGCGATCATCGTGTGCATCACAAGTTCACCGACACACACGCCGATCCTCACAACTCGCGCCGCGGCTTCTTCTTCGCCCACATGGGCTGGCTGCTGTGCAAGAAGCATCCCGATGTGCGTGGCAAGGGAAAACAGATTGACATGAGCGACATTGAGGCCGATCCCGTTGTTATGTTCCAGAAGAAGTGAGCTAAAGAGATGGCTTATTAAAGTAAAGGCTAGGATATTAACTCCAACTCTCTCTCTCTCTCTCTCCCCCTCTCTCTCTTAGATACTACTTTGTTGTCATGCCAATTTGCTGCTTCGTTGTGCCCATGTTGCTGCCTTACTATCTGATGGGCACCTCGTTGAAGGTCTGCTTCTTCAGCTGTTCCATGCTGCGCTATTGCCTCTCTCTGCACGGCACTTGGTTGGTGAACAGCGCCGCTCACTTCTACGGCATGAAGCCCTACGATGTGAACATCAGCTCCGTCAACTCAAAACTGGTGTCGAACATTACGTTCGGCGAGGGCTGGCACAACTACCATCATGTCTTCCCCTGGGACTACAAGGCAGCCGAGCTGGGCACCTACAACGGCAACTGGACCACGGCCTTCATCGATCTGATGGCCAAGATAGGTAAGCATACGACCAAGTTAGCTGGAGTTGCAGTACGGTTTTGAAACTATTTATATTATCTCTCTGGTCAGGCCAAGCATACGATCTGAAGTACGTGTCCAAGGAGATGGTGTACAAGCGTGTGCTGCGCACTGGCGACGGCTCCCACATTGCCGCCCTGCTGGATGCCAACAACAACTCGAGTGCCGCGCCCACAAATGAGCTGGTGATGCACCTGGATCACGAGAAGGAGGAGAATGCCGTCTGGGGCTGGGACGATAAGGATATCAGCGAGGAGGATCGCAAGCATGCCACCATTGCGAACAGTGTCGAGGAGAGCAAACAGGATTAGACAATGTTTGTGAATTGCGTTCCGGATGGGTTATATATAACTCTCGCCGATTTTGATAGATGGGAATACAGTGTTTTCTAGCAGTATATATATATATTACATATGTATACTCCTAATATACGAATGAGCGCGTCTGTTATCTATGCCGTGCATCGGACGCAAATACATATTAGAAATGGCTTCAATTCCAAAAAGAAAAGATAAAGAGAACAAAAGAGAAATCTACAACAAAAAAAACCATATTCGAGATAAGTCCAAAACTTTGTACAGAGTATCAAAACAAACACAGCAGCTCTATATAGAAGACATATACATTTTTTTGATATATCTACTTAAACGTTCAATGCTGAACACACACTTGACCCCTATATATATATATGCATATATATATATATATGTATCTATGAATAATATGTAACGCCTGAGTTCTAACGACGCAAGTGGATCTAGACTTAAATATACTTGATAAGGCTAATGCTTAAGTCTCGATTCTCAAATGGAGAGAGTGTAAATTGTTTTTAGTTATTAGGTGTGTAGGATATTAAGCTTTAAGACTCCAATTGTATATTTAACCAGAACAATTTGTAGAAAAAAAAAAAAACAAAATTGAAAACAACAAAAAAAAAATCGCTAAAATTCCAAAAAAAAAAAATTCACAAAATTATATACATATGCTGTCTTTCGTGCTAAAGAAAAAGAAGAAATTAGTCGCGAGATTTGGACATTTGTCTGGAAATGGAATAAAGATTATGCCTAACGAGCATATATATATATATATATATATATAAATATAACACATATAAAACATTTACTCAGAAAACAATGGGAAATGGTATAACTGATTTATTGATAGATTGATTCAAAACAAATAATTTGTAAAATATGATAAAATGGTGAAGATTAAACGGTATATATATACATACATATATATATATATATTTATATATATATATATATAAAGAGCAATAACAACACAGGCCACAATTGACAACAAATTTCAGACAACATGTTTAAGCATATCTCAAATGATTCTAGAGTTATTCTATATATATAGAGTTTATCTATAAGGAATATAATTTTTTTTAAAGCTTTTCCTTTAAATAAAATATAGATAATTTATATATATGGTTTTTTTGATATATATGACTTGTTTATGCAAAAAGAAAAGCTGACAAGAATATTGAATATGCGTTAACGACTGCATAATATACTCCCACGTTTCAGGATTAGTGAATTTCGTTTGGTAAGTCTCAAGTAACTTAACTGTAAAGTTTTGAAGATCTTGCTTCCGAACACTTGAAGATATTTCATCAATAATGAAGGTCTACAGTATTGAATCATTAAATTTTGAGTTTTTGAGTATGCTCAAAGCCCATGCTCTCAACAAACCTGGCTTTATTTACTATAAATATTTGATTTTTGATTGTCGACGCGATTATATATTTTAAGTTTTTCTAGCACAGGTCTTCTGTTTGGTCTTCTGCTACTAAACATAAAGTTCTTATAGAGTTGCTTAGACCTTAGTAGATGTATCGAAAAATTATTAAAATCTCTGATATATTCTAAAGTCTAGCTCTAGATTATATATGCTAGCCTTCTATACGACAGCTTCAATATGACCGACAGCTGGACAGCCTAACGAACAGCAAGACGGGCAGAGCTCAAAACCAATATACTCTTCTCACTTTTTCGTAAGATAACTCATGTAAAAAGAAGTTTTCCAACAGTAAATATTTTGTGCACAGCAGGGTATCTGTTGGTCATGCACTTCCGCCACTACTGGTTTATTACAGTTAATATCAAATTGGAAGCTATTATTATTATAATTAATATTTATTTTCTGGTTCTGCTTGCTTCAATCATTTCGTATGCTTCGTTTCTTCTTTCGCTTGTCTGGGAAGTACCAACAGCTTAAGTGTCATTGTTGTTGTCGTTGTTGTTGTTGTTGTTTCTATAGTTCTGATTGTTGTTGTTGTTGCTGCTGAATACCAAACTAGTTGTCTGCTGTCTTGTTGCTGTAGACGCGCGTGCGCCTATACATTTTTAATGAGCTGCGACAAAAACAAAAAAAAGTTGCATATTTATCATCCAAAGGTTTTACTGAGCTTTCGAGTAAAAATCTTTATTTAGAAGTGACGTAAAATTCTAATTAGAATTTTGAAAAAAGGCAATATATATTATATTCTGTTGGATTTTCAAATAGTACCCTTTATAATATTTAATTAGTTCATCCTTGAAATATAACTAAGTATATAGGTCAATTGAAGTGTATAAGGCTAGCGACTTTGGTTTAGAGCTATTTAATCTATGTTAATATCTATTATGTAAGCAATGCTCGGGTCAAGGCGACCGAATTGATTAAGAACGGTAAACAAAAATATATTTTAGCTACGAAATTTAGAAACAGAAATTTATTCTAGTGGATAAAGTAAGTATTCATTAAGTATTGATAGGTATAGTAAACATATATATGCGGCTCACCTGCAAAGCCTGCTAGTTGGTGTTAGTTCCAAGTCTCTGGTCGACTGCCACGCATTGTGAGAGTGAGTATATCAGTAGTAGTAGTAGTTGCATGTCCCTATATTATGCTGGGGACGGCATCGTACATATATGCTAGTATATTATACAGTTAGTTAAGTACAATGTGCCTAACAACCTCCCCTTCCACCAAGTGTCAGCTGTGGCTATGACTTTTTTTGGGAACCAATTGTAATGTTTGTTCCACCTTAGTCAGGGGTGAAGCATCTCATCATAAGAAATTCTCTCTTACATTAAAAAGTTCAACGCTTCGATACTCCCAAAAGTGGGTCAACCTTATTGAGAGACCTTGGAGCACTCTTAATATAGAAAATATTCAACATTAATGGGGAACATCCTGATATAAAAAATAAAATATAAATCCCTCTCCTACACCAAATTCTCATCAAAATAAAATTCAGCTTAAGAAACGATAGCCGTAGAATGGGAGACAGTCTTTATTGGAAGAGCATTGTTACCAAGCTGGATTAAAACTGATTTAAATTATCTAAGTTAAATTAATTTACGATCAATGAAAGCCCTCGGTGTAGCCATAGCTGATGTGCTGCGGCTGATTGGCTGCACTGGAGGCGGTGGCCGAGGAGTACGCATAGAGCATGGCGGCCAGGAAGGCGCCGTTGTTCATTAGGAGCGACATAATGGTGGCCATCTTCAGGGTGGGCAGGATGAAGGGCAGCAGGCTGCCCAGCAGTACGACGGGCAGGACGAGTATGGGCACAGCCACCTGGAGCATGGTCGTCTTGTAGGATTGCTTCTTTTTACGCTTGCTGATCAGTCCACCAATGCCGCCACCGCCGCCGCCGTCTTCGTTGTTGCCGCCCTGACCACCGCCTAGGCCGCCTTTATGCTTGGAATTGCCCTCGGGCTCCGGCACGTAGCTCTCGGCGCTGGCACTGGCGCCGGTGGCGCTCGCGCCGGTCATGGTTGCGGCCGTCAACGAGGGAAGACTCATGAGATGAAGCTCATCGTCCGTGTCGCGTCGGCGTGCGCGACCCAGGCGCGACTTGATGGCTGGAGAGCAGAGACATAGTCAGCGGCAAATATTTCTCTTCTTGCGCACATACTCACCCTTCTTGAGGCTAAACTTGAGCTTGTTCTCCTTGCTGGGCACAACCTTGACCAGCATGCCGGGCAGAAAGTGCAGCTTGATGTCGCGATGCTTGAAGAAGCGCTGAAAGTTCTGCACCAGCCGTTGGTTCAGCTCCTTCTCCGACATCTGCTGGTACTTCTCTGTGATGAGGCTGCCCAGCTGCGTCTCCTGCCCAAAGAACTGATCGAGAAAGTCGCGTGTCATATTGCCCGTCTGCGGCACCTGTTTGCGCTCCTCCAGCTTCTGCAGCACAAACAGCTTTGTGCAACGCAACATGCTGAACTCATGCAGACACTCGTACAGTCGCATCGGTATAGTCGACCCAAAAGTGCGTGTCACGCAGTTCGGGCCAGAGGCGTCGCAGGTTTTAAACGCGCGCTGCAAAGTATGCAACACAAAGTTTCACTTTCAACTCATCTATGTGAGTGGTGGGGGTTTGTTAAAGTAATCTCCCGATCAATCAATCTCCCAAATAATCAAATCTAACTTATTGATGACTATGACTAACAATTTGGCTGTGCTGATCATTTTAGGAATCGTGTTTTAATTAGGCTAACGTCTCGAATCAGGTTAACCTAGGACCTGGAATTCAATCGCATTTTTGAAATTCATAAAAACAATTTTTTTTAACATTATTCCAACTGGTTTTTCAAGATAAGACATTAGGTAATTTATGGTTCCAGAAATGGCTACAATATAAATTTAATTTAAGTTAAACGATGACTTCTTTATTAGCTTGTTATTACGTCAATTATAGAATAATTAATTTTAATTATTTTGTCAGCGCACCATTTAAAGTTAAAGCTGTAAGAGCGGGAATTTTGATCAAAATATAGAAGGCATTCTAAAATTGGAACTCAAGGCGGTCGGATGTTGTTTTGATAGCTATGAATCTCTATATTAGGGGAACAAAGTCTTCTCGAATTATTGTTGCTTGAACAATTACAATTAAAGGGTATATTGAGAAACTATTTGCCTTCGCCTTCAGCAAGATCATAATACTTATATAAAGCAGAATACAAATAAATCTCAGCCCAAAACTTAGTTAAGTATACGTTTTCATATATACAAAGCTCTGTTTTCCTTTTACCGTTTATGCAAAACAATTAGTTGAAAATATAAATTTTTTTGTTTTCGCAGTCATTTCACTTTTTGCATCTTTTTCTCCTTCAATTAAAAGCATTATACTTGGATGTTAGTTTGTATAGAGCGACAGCAATTTTTTTTAAATACATAAGCAATAGCCTATATATATTGGAATAGTTTTTCCATCATTTTCACTTTGGGAATGTTCGTCAATTCTTCAGTAATATTTCCTATTTAAGCAATAATCTACTATATATTTAGTATAAATTGATATTTTTATTTTTATTTGTTTTTTAATTTGTTTTAAAATTATTTTTGTTTTGTTTTTTTTTTTTGACACATTTTTTGTTGTAAATTGTTATATTATTTAGAACTGAAAATACTGCTGTGTAACTATTTCAGTAACATAGAAGAGTTTTTATTTTGAAGACTTTTTCACCTTACCAAATTTGGTATCTTCCAGGAAATTTAAGGACATCAATAAAGCAAAAGCAAAGGCTTATTGAAATCGAAGTGATATATTAGATATAATAGCTAAATATAACAATATCACACTGCTTTTAGCTTGACAATACCAAATATTATATGAATACGGACACTATTTTAGCATTAAGAACCAACGAAATATATATCAATGAGCATAGACTCGAGAAACTTGACCCTATAGTAAGAATAGCATTTTGGTATAGTATATTATATAGTATTTCTTTTCAGAAACTCTGCCGTTAATGGAGAACACTTAACACCAAGCCAATTTTTTATGAAATATAATTTTGATGCTTTACCCAATCGAAGGCCTGCGCGAGGCCCACGGCCAGCAGGATATGCACAGCGAGAACAATAACACGCATTTCGAAGCCTGAAGTTTGATATCTCGATGTGGGCACAACTGCACGAGAGCAGCAACGGCTTTGAACTGAATGCATCAGCCAGATCGCAGTGGCTGCCAATCCTGGTGGACAAGTGAGCTGCCAACTGGTTTCGCCCAGAGCGGCCAATGCCAATCGAGCTCTCGCAAATTTAGTTTAGCAGGTCACAGTGGCTGGGGCCATGGCTGTGGCTGTGGCTGTGGCTGAGGCTGTGGCCGCAACTTCTTCCGTTGGCCCATTTGGCTGAGTTATAGTCGGCCCAGTTGCTGAAACGTACCAATCTTCAATGTCAAGAGTCAAAGAAAACAAAAAGAACAACGATAAAAAGAGTGCTAACTGGATTATCGCACAATTTAATGATTGTTATTTAAAGCGTGTTCTTATCAGTGACAGCCTTATCAGCACTTAGTTAGCGTCGAGCTGCGGCCAGGTAGCGAGGTGATCGCCAATCGTTTAGAAATTTTGAAATTGTCACAAAGTGGAACAAGTGCAGCCGGACTTAAACTGGTCGACAATTGAATTGGCAGCGCCTTAATTAGCCGCACTGCCAATCAAGTGAGAGTTTATTAATTAGCCGGCTATCCATAATAAGATCTAAGTGCTAGAGAAATTCAATAATTATTTTCAATCATTTTTTTTTCTCCAACCTCTTCGATCTGCGACCCAAATCGATTGGAAGCGGGGGCGGGACTTTCTATCACGTTTAAAAAACTGGAGCCGACGAAAGAACCGTAAATCATGACCCACCTGAGCTGCATATTAAACAGATGATTTCACTTTCCATCAAAGACAACAAAAATATTTGATTTCGTTAAATAATTGCGTTGTGTATTAAATAAATAAGTGTTTGTGTTTTTTTGTTTTGTTTGTTTGTTTGGTAAATAGATAATTTAAACTAGACTTAAATTATTATTTGGTTGCATGCTCGCTCGCTGAGGTATTCTGTGGCCTGCGACCAGCTCTAGCCCATTCGAATTACCATTCCTTCTCCAGCCACACCGGCTGCTGGGTGTGCGAGTGGGAGTAGACGACGGGCACGGGAGCGGGAATGGGCGCGGCAGCGTAGGCGGCGGCAGCTTGGACGGGCAGAGCACGGGAGAGCATCTGGCCAATGGCCAGCACCAGCAGAATGACACCAACGCCCAGACCCTTTATCGAGACAACAGTCAAGGCGGCCAGCAAGGTGGTAATCACGCCCACAACAAATGCACCGGGCACCAGGGCAAAGCTGATGCGACGCAGGAAATGATGACCGAAAGTGCGACTCTCTGTTTATAATAATATAAATGATATATTCAAATTTACATATATTTGAATGAAGATTCTCTAATCCAGTTCTATCTACTAACCAGTCACATCCGAATCGTTGCTGGCCTGCTGCTGGCAGAGCACCAAATCGCACAGCAGACAGAGACCAAGCAGCGTGATTGCAAATTTCTGAGCGGCAGCCATTTTGTTGATGCTCTTTAATCCTGAGTGTATAATCCGTAATCCGCGATCTACTGTGCCCAATGTAGACAGTACCAGTGCTGGCTGACAATTGAATGTACTGTCCACATTGACATTGGCTTTTATCTGAGGGCTGAGGTCTGGGCCATTGGCTACTTGAAATTCGACAGCCGGACGTCGCACGAACGTGCGCCAAAACAAGCAATTCGTGCCGCTGCCGCCATGTGGAATGTCTCGCCGTTCGATGACCAATCTGACAACGGGTCAGTATACCCTAGGGACAGTGGGGAAATGGCGTTCAAGTGGTATATTGGTTTGAGTTTTGGGGCATATGGAACAAGCGGAAGTTGTATTTTCTGTATATATCTAATTATAGTTTTATCTGATAGCTGAGTTGATTTAGTTGTCTATGGATAGAGATCGATAATAGATTGATAAGTTGTCTTTATATGAGATTGATAATTATCGATAGACAAGTTATTAAAGTTTATTTATTATGATGAATAGTTTTATCACACAACTGAGTTGATTTAGTTGTCGATTGATAGATAGATAACACTATTTATTGTATTTATTTTTAAATAAAAATATATTATTATTAATGTTTATATAAAATCGATAATTATCGATAGATGGGCTATTTAAGTTTAGATTTTTTCATTGCTATATGATGAATAATTTTATCTTATAGATAAGTTGATTTAGTTGTCGATCGATAGAAATTAATAACATATCGATAACTATATTTGCTTATAAAAAACGATGAGTACTGAAATGAGTTGTTGTTCTTCTATATGATTAATAGTTTTATATTACAGCTGAGTTGATTTAGCTGCCTACTGCCAAATATCCAGAATAGATCCGTAATTTTTTTGTTTCTATAAAGCCGATATATATCGATAGACCATTTTTTCATTTATTCTTAGTTTAAAGCTTGGCGCTTGAGTATGAACTTTTTTCAGATAAGTTCTCAAGCCGAAGCTCAAGGCGTGGACTTAGTTTAAGAGATTTTCAATGTTTGCTTGGTACATTATACAGAGTATCAACCAGTCGTTCACTGCCTACTATCATACTTGTGTTTTATATCATATTTTTATTTTGAATATGCATAAAGCTATCGATGATTTTCACTCCGCAACTCGGCGGTGGCAACTGCGTGCCCTTTAAGGTGCAAGCGTTGAGACTCACTTTTGGATTTTGATTTGGCTTTGGCTTTGGCTTTGGTTGTGGCTTTGGCTTTGGCCATGTTGCACTTGGTGATCAGATTGAAAAAACTTTGGGACATGGGCATTCTTTCACGACGCGTGTCTATATATTGAGGGCAGCTGCCGACAAATAGACGGAACCATTCGCTTTCATTTCTTCTTTTGTTTTTGTATATATATATATATATATACATATATGAACAATATTGATTTATCAGCTAATTGGCAAGAGGCAATGCATTTTAATTATTAATGCGTATCCATTGATAAATATATATGTGTGTGAGTGCAGACATACTTTTGGTAGGCATTGTTCAAGTCCACAATTCACTTTCATTACGAACTGCAAAACCCCTCAAAACGTGTCTAGCTTTATAAAGACTACTCCATAATACAAGATAGTGATCTAGTATTATGAAGTGAATTACTTAAAAAACGTATTCCGAATCAAATTCTATTGTATATAAGTACTTCTCTTCAATAGTAGATAAGATAGGCTGAATCTAAGCTCTTTTAGTAATTCGCTTATCTAGAAAAAAAAAAACTAGTAAACTTCAATTAGCTATAGCTTATCATAGAAGATAAAGATTTTATATTATACGCTGAGATCATGGAAAATGGGAAATCAGGGTATAATTGTGTAAGAAAGAGGCAGAAGGAGGCGTGGCATCCCATATAAAGTATATGTATTCCTGATCAAGACGACGAGTTGAGTCAATCTAGCCATGCCCATCTGCCCGTCCGATCTGGTAAACCATATAGACTTGACGTTTAAATGTATACTCGTGTATATCATTTGCAGTACGAGCTTATCAATTGTTTTGCTAGAAAATTTCTTTTGTTAACAAAATGAATTTTCAAATATTTTTTTTTATATTTCTTTTGTTAGATAGGCAACTTTTCACTATTTCCTTTCTTAACAAAATGAAATTACAAGTATTTTACAGAATATTTCAGTTGTTAGATCGGAAACTTTTCAGTACTATCGAATTTACTGCACAATACTACATTCCATTCTTTTATTTCCATATCTATATCTGTATATATTTATGAAAATCTATAATAAATACTAGTAATCTAAAATATTTTTCGCGACAAATTGTTAAGCATAAATAAAACTGTAAATTCATCAGGTACAGATCGAATTTGAAAATTAGCTAGAATTGATTAGCAACGGGTTTAAATAAACGGCATTAAGTTATGTGAAAGTCGTTAGTTAGTGGAGAGACCAAATATGTTAAGCGGATTCAATAGTAATGGCAGAATTTACTTTCTAGCCTGGATTTCAGATACAGTTGTTGGCCACGCGAGACACCCGCTCCTAACTCAATCAGAGCAATCTCAGCAGTCGCAGAAGCTGGAGCAGAAAGAAGATGAAGAAGAGGTAGTAGTAGTAGAAAAAGAAGAAGAAGGAGAGCATTCGCCAGCCAATTCTGTCAACAACTTTCTCATGCGATGGCCGTCAGAGCTAATTGTCTCTGGTTATGGCCAAAGAATTACACGAGCGACCGTTAGCAGCCGACCAGGAGACCAGCTGGCCAGACTACTTAACGTTTTCATATAATTTATGGCCAAGAGGCAAGCTGGACGTTGGAGGGGCGCAGCAATTACAGCTAAAAGAAATTCAATAATGGAGATCAATGAGAAATTGCAGGCCTACTCCAGATATCTAGCATGTTTGCACACCAGGCCAACAATGTTTTGACCACAATTCAATTGGGGAAGATTCTGAATCGACTGCTTCTTCTACTGCTGCGTCTTCTTCTTCTTCTTGGCCATCCAGTTGTGCCACAAGATGTTGCAAGCGCGTTGGCAGTGACACAGTCTAAAGCGGTGGCTGTGCCCAATTCCAATACCAATTCCAGATCTGGTCTTGGCTTTCCTCACAGCTTGTTCTGCTGCTGCTGTTGTTGCTGCTGCAGCTGCTGCTGCTGTTGTTGCTGCTGCTGCTGCTGCTGAGTTGATAAAATGCATGTGGCACGCTGATCGTGCCACATTTTGTGACTGGCCAGCGTGTGGTGCGCACACACTCAGTATTCAGTGGAACGCTTTTTCTCTCTGACATGCACCAAAGATGAGCCGCTTTGTGAGTTTGTTAACGTTTCTCGCGCTCTGCGCTACCTTTGCCAGCAGCCAGCAGGACTCGAGTGAGGTGACGACTGCTGCCTCGGAGGAGGCTGCGCGTGGCTTGGCCAGCAGCTATGAGCCGGAAGATAAGCAGACGCTGAAGAAGAACTCCCACATCTACATGGGCATCTATAAGAACTACAAGAGCACCTATCTGGGCAACAAGACGACCAGCGAGTATCGGAAGCGGTTGCGTGAACGGGTGAGTGCCGCACAGCTGGCCAACAATGAGGCAATGGAGGAGCCGGCCACCGAGGCAGCCGAGTACCTGGAGCAGCAGCAACAGCAGCAGGTGGCCATCGATGATGCACTGGCGCAGGAGCTGCGCAATGAGGCGAATGCCGAGGCACTGCTGGAGGCACAGACCGATGAGCCCATCTATGACGAGAACGAGACGGCGGGGGGCAAGAAGCGGCGCAAGCGCAAACGCAAGAATCGCAACAATATCAAGAAACTGGAGGAGCAGCTGCCAGAGCCAGAGGCCAGCTTGGATGAGGAGCCCGAGGCGGACAATGTGGAGCGCTACCATGTGGGACCCGGGCTCAATGTCAGTCTAGACATGAGCAACGATATTGTGCGCGTGAAGCTCGATGGCGAGAACTTAAAGGAAATACTCGCCGGTCGCTGGTTGACCACGGATAACAGCGATGAAGGTGAGTCTGCCTACGATTAGAGATTATAGTAAAGGCTTTATATATAGTTACCTGCAATTACATTTAGGTCGCGGCAAGAAGTATGATATGATGACCAAGGTGCTGCCGCTGTTCATCTTGCCTTTTCTCATCCAATCGGCGATTGTGCCGTTTCTGGTTACCAAGCTGAAGCTGCTGCTGGTCAAGTCCATATTGGTCGGCAAGCTGGCCATATTCCTGCTCGTCATATCGGCCATCAAGAACAGCAACAAAATGATGCAATCGTACGAGGTGGCGCCCTCCTATTGGGCCGGCGAGCCGAGTCGCAGATCGGAGCTGGCGGCAGCTGCTTCGTCGGCGTCATCTGCCTACAATGGCTACCGAGTGGAGGGCAAACCCACTACCTGGGTCAACTAGCGCGGGATAGACAGAGGAAGAGAGAGAGAGAGAGAGAGATAGAGGGGCAGAGAGTGAGAGAGTTTAGACAGCTAGTTGATCAAACAAACAAAAGACACAAATTGCAATAAGTATCGCATTAAGTTAAAAAATATGAAAATAAATAAAAAACAAATCCGGTGCGTCGCTGTGTTTTATTTAATGGCTATGAGGTAATCATATAAAAATGGACCTAAATATAAAAAAAGAAAAAAAAAAGCAAATATTAAAAAAAAAAAAAACAAGTAAAATTGCTCTAATCGGGCGTGCCTGACTACTGCACGAATAAATTACTGTACTCATATTTTATACAAAACTTTTGTTCTATATGGTAACTCTACAAATTTCAGAGCATGATAAAGGCATTCCTATATACATATGAGTATTTTCTAGAATATTTGTATTGTCAAGAATTTATATACCTTACGCCTCTTGTTCATACATTTTCTAACCACTAAGCCCCTAAGTCATTTTCAATCATTTCTAGGTATACAAATAATATTTTATTTATTTTTCATCTTTCTTCTTTCACCTATAGTTAATACGCCATAGAATTAAAAATAAATAAAAATAGGTAGATGTATTTAAAAAATTTATTTAAAATGATTAAATCACAAATGATGTAAAGGCATATAATAGTGGGTCACCTAATGGATTTAAGTGGCTTACTTCAACGGCAGCAACTGATATAGTTATAGTTAGCAAGATCAAGAGAGCTTGGTGTTTATACGACGAGCTAATATATAGAAAGTTCGTAAATACTTATTCATACCATTTATATAAACCCGAGCACAGGCTACCAAATAATATATATATATACATATATAATTATTTACTGAAATTAAGTTTTAATTTTGTATTTCTTCTTTTAAATGCAGCTAAGATCGTCACAGAAACTCTAAGTATTTCATTAAAAAAGTTAAAGCTCACGACTCAAATTGAAATTTTTTCAGCCTCGTTTGTTTGTTAGCAAAAAGTGAAATTGTATACAGCTCAAATATTTAGCAGCTAATATACTAAGTAATGCTTATGTATATGTACTATTTTTATAATATTTACCAATTAGTTATGTGGATTGACGATCGATTTGTTGATGCTTCAGCACTGATTAGATATGAGATATTAGGACTATATTGGGGTAATAATTTGATTAGTGCATGACATCAAAATTAGATGGCCTGTGACAGATTAGATAATCGAATAACTAATGTAATTATCGCATGACATCAACTTCACGTTCATTTTTGGTGTATATGCTTATATACACATTAAAGTCAAGTTGGGTATATAGTATTAGAAATGATTTATGCAAAATAATAAAAATGTGATTTTCTATTTAGGTAATTTTATTGTTCATTATTATTGTTGTCAATAAATTAGAGTTATGTATAAATAAATTAGCTTAGGTCTAACTAAATAATTGCAGCTGTAGCTGGGCTCAACCAGCGCCCTCAATTGGCTAAGTCTCGCTCTCTCTCTCTCTCCCACTCTCTGTCTCTCTTTAGTAGCAGCTATAGTGTCTTTCCAGCTGAATGCAAACATCGCATTGCAAACGAAATCCCCAAACCAGTTTGCAGTTGCATCGCCGTTCGCTGCGCAGATGCTGGGATCGCACCCGGAATCCACAGACGCGGCATAGCTGCTGGCAGGAGAGACGCTCGTCGGCAGTGCTGCCCGTGTGCTTGGAGCACTGGCGTCCACGGGTGCCCGCCCAGCGTCCGGTCGCCTCCGGCTGGCAGTAGTTGGGCGAGTCCTGCATGTAGACAAGTGAGTCGAGTGGTATATTCTGCCACATGATCTTCAGGTTGCTGGCGGTCGTGTCCAGCTGTATGGCATCGTCGTACATGTTGAGCAGATCCTGAGCAATCGTTTCGAATGGCTTGAGCACCTGTACACACTTCTTCTCCAGGCAGCTGCCCTGCGGACTGTGTGTGATGCAGCGGCACTCCTGCTCCAGTGATCTCTCCAAGAGGGCGCCCACCACGCGCTGATTGTGGCCCAGAGCACCGGTGCCCACGCCAAAGCGCTTCTCATACAGCTGCATAGCCTTGGCCGGCTCATGGGCGCAGGGCACGTTGAGGGCATTGTCGCTGCAGCCGCAGCCGGCGATGACGCCATTGGCGCAGTCCTTGGTGAGCGTGTGCAATATGGAGGCCATGGAAATGGCAGCCACATAGACATCTTCGCGATCCAGCGCCTGGGCTGGAGCTGGCGCCGTGCGTCGTTTGATAAAGTCCTGGTTGGGGCAATTCCAGCGCTGCCATTTGAAGCTCTGCTGGCAGCTGGTGATGGCCTGGTCCAAGCTGCTGCTGCTGATGGCCTCCCAGGACAATGGGGCCTGGAACTGTGTGTATTGGTAGTAGTTCAATGGCTCCGCTAAGCTGGCAGCCGTTGCACTGCTCGCCAGGCTCAAGAATATTTGGATGATATAAAACATTATGTTCTCTCTCTGTGTGTGTGTGTTCTCTTTGCTGTCGTTAGGTCGACTGTGTGCTGTCAGGAGCCAATTGCTCGGTTTTATACCCAGTGTAGGAACTGTGGGCCGTGGGAAATACGAGACGAGATCAAAAAACCGGAAATTTGCCTTTTTTCCACTTGGGACTTTTTCATGAACAGAAGAAACTCCCAGCGAGTCGGACAAATAACCCAACAGATCCCGACGATCCGACGCAATTGCGGAGCAGCCCAGTTTCCTAGCGCTCTACCTGTGAGGCAGGACGACTACGACGATCCTTGCCGTCGAGCCATCAACTTTCCCACGCTTAGGCAGGTAGATGTCCTGCGGCGCCTGAACGTGCTCATGAATGAAACTCAATCGATTCCATTCAGTTTTACGGACTTACCCAACTTCCCGTACTCTGGCCGTAGTCCCTCGTTCTGTGTTTTGCCAACTCGACTGGCAAAGCCAATTATATAACAAAACATATGACAAATAATACAATTTGGAAAATTAATTGCGCTTTGCGGTAAGCTGTTTGTGAATCCCGCTAACAGCTAACAGCTAACAGCCCGCCAGACCGAATTCGTAGTCCTGGTATTACCGGATCTCTCGATGTATCGAGAATGCCATGAGTCAATCATCGAGTGCAAAGTTCACTATCAATATATTATCAGAAATCAATATGCTTTTATGATTTACAAGAGCTGACGAGAGAACGTATTGGGCGAATACCCTGTATGCAATGAAAGAGGGTATATTAGGGATGCCATGCAAATTTAAGGGTATCTATCTTTTATAAATTAATAGAGTTTTAGATAATAAAATAAATAACCAAAGTATCCACGGCCAAGCTAACTACAGGGCATCTTTCAGTCAAACTTATCGATCAACATATGTTTAGGCAACATACATACTATATTCATGTAATATTGATAACAATTTAGCTTAGTCATATCGTCTATCTAATCCCAATTTATAGCACCACTTGAAGAGAAACTGAACTGGCAACAATATTATTGCGAACCATCTATAAATTAGTTGAGAGCGAGATCGAGAGACTTCCTTTTTATTTGTGGCACACTTTTTCCAAGTGATAAAGTCATTGTATTATATTTCCCCAGTCGTCCGTCTTAAAAACATGCGCGGAATTTTCTTGTTTTGGGTTTTAACACAATGAAAATACCAAAAACTCGCTATCTCTAATTAGGCCGAGAATTCCGCACCGGAAAAGGGTTTTTTAAGTACCTAAAGCGCCGGGGTAAATACACAAAAACGAAAGCCGATCCGATCGATCGATCAGGTAGTCAAATATTTATTCAATTGGTCTTACAAGAGATACATATACATTTACATATTAGGTATATACACATATGGGCGCCGGCGCTAGGGAAAGTTACGATGCTGGCGCTGGGAGTTTCTCAAAAATTGTTTTTGAAATATTGGAAATTCGCGCAGATTTTTGGCATTTCTCAATTCTAATCAATGCGTAAAAATTGAAACCCGCTAATACGGCCAAATGGAGTGGCCCGTAAATAAGCTAGATTGTTAAAAATATATAGATACAGAGGAAGAGAGAGAAAGAGAGAGAGAGAGAGAGATAGCAATTACGACTTGTGATTGCGACGTAATCAGTTGTCGGGTTGATGGTTACCTCTCGCTGGTTGTCCGTAGTTAACTCTTAGTTGCGATTTGAATGTCGCTCGTATTGGATTAGCCCGTAACGTTAACGTCAGTATGATAATAACTGCTAAGGTGGTTAGCATTTGCCTGGGCGTGGCACTCACTGCCTTCACCATCTCCACAATCGTGCTGGCCGTGCAAAAATCGAATTTGACGTCGGATTTGCGCGACGCACAGGAGAAACTAGATCAGCTTGAGGCAGGATTTACGTCTACGACGGCTGCACCCAGTTCCACAACTGAGAGCACCACTGTGGAGCCGGGCACCACTGCGGAGCCGGGCACCACTGCGGAGCCGGGCACCACTGCGGAGCCGGGCACCACAGCGGCGCCGGAGAAAATTGACTATCGTCTGCCGACCGCATTGACACCCACAAACTATGATCTCTATTTGTATCCGAATATCGAGACAGGCGAGTTTACGGGCGAGGAGACAATCAGCATAACCGTAAACGAGCCTACGGATAAGATAGTATTGCATTCGCTTTACTTGACTATCACAAGTGCTCATGTTTACCAAGCGAATAACCCAACTATTTCGGTCAAGGATTACGAGTTCGATACGGTTCGCGAGTTTCTCATCATCAATTTGACTCAGGATCTGACCAAGGACTCAACTGTATTGCTCACTCTCGAGTTCTCCGGCAATATGGAAAACAAAATTGTGGGTCTGTACAGCTCGTCCTATGTGAAGGCCGATGATAGTCGCAAGAAGATAGCCACATCCAAGTTTGAGCCAACCTATGCCCGCCAGGCATTCCCCTGTTTCGATGAGCCCGCCCTGAAGGCCACTTTTGAGATAACATTGGTGCATCCGAAGGGCGACGACTACCATTCCCTCTCCAACATGAATGTGGAGCAGCAGCTGGAGAAGGACACCTTTACAGAGGTGCAATTTGCCAAGAGCGTGCCCATGAGCACATATCTCGCTTGCTTCATTGTCTCCGACTTTAAGTCGAAGTCAGTGCAGATCGATACGAAGGGCATTGGTGAGCCCTTCCAAATGGGCGTCTATGCAACACCTGAACAGATCGACAAGGTCGACTTTGCCACGACGGTGGGCAAGGGCGTCATTGAGTACTACATCGACTATTTCCAAATCGAGTATCCGTTGCCCAAGTTGGATATGGCTGCCATACCCGATTTCGTGTCGGGCGCCATGGAGCACTGGGGTCTGGTCACCTATCGGGAGACATCGCTGCTCTACGAGGAGGCCACCAGCTCCACGGTGAACAAGCAGCGAATTGCCAGCGTAATCGCCCACGAATTTGCGCACATGTGGTTCGGTAATTTAGGTATGTCCACTCCAGATAAGCAGGCGGATTAGCTCGACTAATATTTCATTTCGATTTTATATACGTTCTGATATCAGTTACTATGCATTGGTGGAATGATTTATGGCTGAACGAGGGCTTCGCCAGCTTTATAGAGTATCTGGGCGTGAATTCCGTTTTTCCCGACTGGAATATGGCAAGTTTTTAGCGCTATAAATAACTTTCTATTTTTATATGATTATGATCTCATTTGAATTCTTTTTATAGCGGGATCAATTTATTGTGAGCACTTTGCATGCAGTGTTCACCTTGGATGGCACTCTGGGCTCACATCCCATCATTCAGAAGGTTGAGAATCCCGATCAGATAACAGAGATCTTTGACACCATTACGTATTCCAAAGGCTCCTCGTTGGTGCGCATGTTGGAAGATTTTCTGGGCGAGACAATCTTTCGCCAGGCGGTTACCAATTATCTGAATGAATACAAATATCAGAACGCCGTAACGGACAACTTCTTTGCGGAGATTGACAAATTGGGGCTGGAGTTTAATGTGACGGACATCATGCTGACATGGACGGTTCAGGTGAGCGTGTGGATTGATGATGATGATGATGATGATGATCAGCTGAGCAGCTTGCTTCCCGATTTACATAGACATCTAACCTAATTTTTATGGCTACCGTGTTTTAGATGGGTCTGCCGGTGGTCACGATCGCCAAAGTATCCGATACTGAATACAAATTGACACAGAAGCGTTTCTTGTCCAATCCCAATGACTATAACGCGGTGCATGAACACTCGGAATTCAAGTAAATTTTTAAGTTTATCTTTAGTTGATTTCTGTTTCCCGATGTTCACACATATATTATCTATACGATTGCAGCTATCGCTGGTCCATACCCATCACATATACAACTAGTGAAGATCCCACGGTGAAGCGCGAATGGTTTTATCACGATCAGAGCGAAAGTAAGTTATCAAATTGATTTGCATTGCTTAAGCTTATCTTTCAAATCATTTTCTTTTCAGTCACTATAACTGTGCCCAGTGCTGTGGATTGGATCAAGTTTAATTACGATCAGGTGGGCTATTATCGCGTCAACTATGATGAGTCTCTCTGGCAGTCGCTGGCTGATCAGATGGTGGCCAAGCCAGACGCATTCAGCGCCGGCGATCGTGCCTCCCTGTTGAATGATGCCTTCGCCCTGGCCGATGCCACACAGCTGCCCTACGAGATTGCCTTCGACATGACCAAGTATTTGGATAAGGAACTGGATTATGTGCCCTGGAGCGTGGCTGCCTCCAAGCTAACCTCGCTGAAGCGCACTCTTTTCTACACCAGCACCTATGCCCAGTTCAAGAAATATGCCACAGCTCTGATTGAGCCGATTTACACGTCGCTCACCTGGACGGTGGGAGAGGATCATTTGGATAAGTAAGTGGGGTTTTTCATAAAGTCTGAGCTGAGGGGGAATTACAATGGGATTTCTTTAATCTAATCCGGGAGTTATTGAAAATGGGATATGAGGTAGATTTGTATAGAAATTGGAATGTTTTTCAACATATCGATTAATATCGATAATTATTCAGTTATTTTTAAAAAATTTCAATTACTTACTAAAGTTCATTTGACTTTGTCAGGATCTCGATAGGTCTCCGAATCCTCTCCCTAGATTCCCTGAATCAGCTGACGAAACCCTAAAACATTTAGGGTAGTCCTGAAAATCTTATAAAAATTGTTTTTCCGTCTAATAGACTGTTCTAAATGAGAAAAGCAAAACAGCTGGCGGATACTAAACAAAAAACAAAACAAAAAATTGTATTTATGCCAAACTATCGGACTTTTTACCCATAGAACTCTGTCTAACTTTCTTAACCTCTTTTCCTCAGCCGCCTACGTGTCACCGCCCTGAGTGCCGCTTGTTCCTTGGGTCTCGAGTCCTGTTTGACGGAAGGTGGCCAGCAGTTCCAGGCCTGGCTTGCCACACCCGATGAGCGACCCAGTCCCGATGTGCGCGAGACTGTCTACTACTATGGCATGCAGTCGGTGGGCAATCAGAAGATTTGGGATACAGTCTGGGAGCTGTTCATCAATGAGCCCGATGCCAGTGAGAAATCGAAGCTTATGTATGGCCTGGCCGCTGTACAGGAGCCCTGGCTGCTGCAGCGCTACATTGATCTGGCCTGGAACGAGGAGTATGTGCGCGGACAGGATTACTTCACCTGCCTGACCTACATCTCGGCCAATCCCATGGGTGAGTCGCTGGTGTGGGACTATGTGCGCGAGCACTGGCCGCAGCTGGTGGACCGCTTTGGTCTAAACGAGCGCTACTTGGGCAATCTGATACCATCGATAACGGCGCGATTCCACACTCAAACCAAGCTGGAGGAAATGGAGCAGTTCTTTGCCAAGTATCCAGAGGCGGGAGCGGGCACAGCAGCGCGTGTGCGTGCCCTCGAGACGGTCAAGAATAACATTGTCTGGTTGGCCGAAAATCTCGAAAGCGTTGATGCTTGGCTGAAGAAGCAACAGTGACTGAAATAGACCCAAGCACCTGGCCAACTGGGGCAATCGTAGTGGTCGTGTGACCACGAGCACAAAGTCACAAAGTTTTTTTAGTCATCGAATGGTCATTGTAAAGATTAGAAAACTGTAGTGCAATCCACAAATAATAATAAAGGAGTTAATAAAATGGATATCACAATAGTTATAGCTCTATAAACCAGAACGTTGGACATAGGCTGAAGTCATGGGACAATGTTGAGTAGGAAAAAAAAATACTTAAGAACATGCAATAGTTGTGAAATCAGCAAAAATATTTCAGCTGTCAGTTGCATCAGGATCTTTTTCTTGAAAACCAAATCACAAAATTTTAGGATTTATATGAAATAGCTTTAAAATTCTCAAAAGTTAATAAGAATCGTGAACGATATATTTTTAATAATCACAAAAATATGCTGCAAACTAGGGTGAATTTAAATCTATATTTATCGATAGGAAAATAATAATTTAAAAAACTAAAAATTTATTATATGTATCGAATGCGAAAACCCATATTTTAGTATAAATCCCATTTAATGAAGGTTTGTTAAAATGGTACAAATTTGTATGACGATTTGCTTCGTATTTAAATTTATGATATACTTCAAAAAAAAAAATTAAAAAAATACACCGTGATGCAAATCAAATTAGTGATAAAAACCAATATTTATTGAAATTATCCAAAATTAAAGTAATTTAATTCATTTTATATGCAAAAAAAGACTTTGTGGATGAGTTTAAACTATAATTTGAAAGCCAAACTTTTCTGAAAGCTTAAGTAAGTAAGTAACTAAATATATAATATATTTATCAAAATAATATTTAGAGTTAAAAATGCCTACTTTTATGTAAACAGCATTATCATGTAGATTTAATCTGAGGAGAACTATAGTATTTACATATCTAGTAGTGTATTTATATACTTAATCCCCAGGTATCTCTGGTATTTATAAACATATATTATTCTATTATGGGATTGTCTCATCATCAATCAATCGATCAATCTCTGCGCGCTCTTTTTCATTATCCAACTACCAACTTTGTGGTAGTTCGACAATTGACGGCAAATACCTTTTAGTTCCAGCAAATCAAATCGAATTATTGGCAGGCAAATCGAAAAACTAAAAATATTGTTACAGTCCATTAGTATATTCATAGCCAATATCTTCAGTTAGCGATCGTCGTTCGAGGCATCAAGATGTTTTCGTACGGCTATGGATTACGAGTTTTTCTGTTCTGGACCGTCACGGCCTGTGTAGCGGCTACTTTTGTGGAGGCAGATCTTCAAGACATGAGGGAAAACATTTATGTGGATAGGTCTAACAGAACAGGGCGTGAAACCAAAGCAGAGGTGGGTCTTACTAGCACTAAGAAACTGGTTCACTTAGCTTATCAAGCATCAAATATCATTCAAGCAGATCGATTATCGCCTGCCCAAGACGGTTAAGCCCTCCAACTATGAGCTGTATTTGCATCCGAATTTGGAAGCAGATACCTTTATGGGCCAAGAGAAGATCCGCATCAATGTGCTGGAGGCCACCAAACAAATCATTTTGCACTCACAAGATTTGGTCTTGACCAGTGTCTATGTTGTGAATCATGAGCTGGAGAACTTTGAGTTGGATGAAGTCCGTCAGTTGCTGATTGTCAATGTGAAGACGGTCCTGGCAGCAAATTCCGTCGTCACGCTGGGCATTGTCTTTGAGGGAAAGTCGGCGGGCAAACTGAACGGACTTTACAGCAGCAGCTACTTAACGCCAGCGGGCCAGAAGCGGTATGTAGCTTGAATTCTATGCGATTGAGCCACAGCCTAAAAGCATGCCACAACTTTATGACTTTACAGTAAAATTGCAACCACCCAGTTTGAGCCAACCTATGCACGTAAAGCGTTTCCCTGCTTCGATGAGCCCGCCCTGAAGGCCACCTTTAGCATCAGTGTGGTGCATCCCAATTCCGGGTCTTATAAAGCGCTCTCCAACATGAACGAGGCGGTAGTTCAGAGTGCATCTACATTTCTTGAATTCCTCTCATAAAATATTTCTTGACAGGATTCCATGAATCTGGGTGAGGAGACTATGGTCACGTTTGCCAGCAGTGTACCCATGAGCACTTATCTCGCCTGCGTCATTGTCTCCGACTTTGACTCACTGACGAGCACGGTGAAGGCCAACGGCATTGGCAACGATTTTACTATGCGCGCCTTTGCCACGCCCCATCAGCTGCTTAAGTTGAAGTTCGCCTTGGATTTTGGCGTCGCTGTCACCGAGTACTATATCCAGTATTTCAATGTGGAGTACCCGCTGCCCAAGCTGGATATGGCGGCCATACCCGACTTTTCCTCCGGTGCCATGGAGAACTGGGGTCTGGTCACCTACAGAGAGACGGCATTGCTCTATGACGAGAACTACAGTTCCACGCTGAACAAACAGTACATTGCTGGTACGCTGGCCCATGAAATAACCCATCAGTGGTTTGGCAATCTAGTCACCATGAATTGGTGGAACGACTTGTGGCTAAACGAGGGCTTCGCTACCTTCATGCAGTACAAGGGCGTGCATGCAGTGCATCCGGATTGGGGCATGGTAAGCTGATGTAACCGATGCAACATCTATTCTTAATTTATTTTTCATAATACTTTTAGCTGGAGCAATTTCAAATATTGGTTCTTCATCCCGTGCTCGAGTTCGATGACAAGCTCTCCTCGCATCCCATTGTGCAGAAGGTGGAGTCTCCGGATGAAATTTCGGCACTCTTTGATACGATCAGCTATAGCAAGGCGGGCTCGGTGCTGCGCATGCTGGAAACTTTGGTGGGCTCGGAGAAGTTTGAGGCTGCGGTAACCAGCTATTTGATCAAATTCAATTACGCCAACACCGTCACGGATGACTTCCTTACCGAGGTGGCTGCTCAGGTCAGCGATTTGGATGTGAAGCTATTGATGCGCACCTGGACAGAGCAGATGGGTTATCCGGTCCTAAGTGTAGAGCGTGTCGGTGAAAATGGTTTCATCATCAATCAGCAGCGTTTCCTCTCCAACCAGGACAGCTACAATGTAGCGGTAGATCCCGTTGAGTTCGGCTACAAGTGGAGCGTGCCTGTGACCTACATCCTGGACAGCTCGCCGGCCACTGAGGTCAGCAGTGTTGTTTTTCAGTACGACCAAGACTCGTTGGGAATTGCGACATCATCCAGTGCTAAATGGATCAAGCTGAACGTACATCAGTTGGGCTACTATCGTGTCAACTACGAGAACAGCATTTGGGCAGCGCTCATTCATCAGCTTTTGGATGAGCCGACACGTTTCGACATTGCGGATCGGGCGCATCTGTTGAACGATGCTTTCGCCCTGGCCGATGCCGGCCAGCTCTCGTACAGAGTGCCTCTGGAGATGACCACCTATCTGCCCGACGAACGTGACTTTGTGCCTTGGTATGTGGCTAACGGCAAACTGCTTTCGTTGAGGCACCAGCTCATGTTCACCGAGACCTATGCGGACTATATGTCCTATGCACGCATGCTGCTGACGAATGTCTATCAGCAGGTTGGCTGGACTGTTGGGCAGGATAATCATTTGGGCAAGTGAGTAGCAGCTGAGAGTGTAAAGTATTTACAGATCTGACCATCTTCTCTCCCACCTTCAAGTCGGCTGCGTATGTCTGCGCTGAATGCAGCCTGTGCACTGGAAGTATATGATTGCTTGGAGCAGGCCGAGCAACGCTTCACCCAATGGCTTTACAATCCAACAGCGGAAAATCGTCCTGCGCCCGATCTGCGTGAGGTGGTCTACTTCTATGGCATGCAGCAGACGGGCAGCGAGCAGAATTGGGAGGCGCTGCTGAAGCTGTTTAAGGCGGAGTCCGATGCCAGCGAGAAGATAAAACTGATGCATGGTCTGTCCGCTGTGCAGGATGCTCAGCTGCTCTATTATTTCCTTGACCTGGCAAGCGATGAGACCATTGTTCGCTCTCAGGACTATTTCACCGCTGTGCAGTATATCGCTAACAATCCTGTGGGTCAGCCCATTGTATGGGACTACTATCGGGAGAACTGGCCAAATCTGGTCAAACGCTTTGGCCTCAACAATCACAGTTTTGGCCGATTGATAGTCAGCATAACGAAACGATTTGCCACTGAGCAAAAGTTGCAGGAGGTGGAGGCTTTCTTTGCTAAATATCCAGAGTCGGGAGCGGGAGCAGCATCCAGGCAGGAGGCCATCGAGACCATCAAATATAACATCAATTGGCTCAAGGCGAATCAGAATGATATTGCCAGTTGGCTGCCCTATGTCCCCTAAAAACCTATTGTAAAATTTGAAAAAAATGTTTCCATATCCAATAAATGCCGATTCCGTAAAAACATTTCCTCAATTACTCAGATAATTTCATAACTAAGAGCATATAAAACAAGTAAGAGTGCTCTAGTCGAGACTGCTCGACTAGGAGATACCCTGAACCCTGCAAAGTACTGATATTCAATCATCCTACACTTCTTTCATGCACTTGGGCTGCCGTGTGGGCTATATTATGAGAATTTATTTGGTGAATAAATCATTTTGTAGGGGGACTATCTTTATCATACTTTCAGAACGTGTTAATAACATTTAAATGTGTATATATGCCAAAGCTCAAGTTTTTAGTACTTATACGACCTTTTTTTTACAAATTTGGGGCGAAGGGGGCGTGGTATCCAAAATCTGCAAAGGACAAAATCTTGGTTTTTATCACATAAATCTACACAGTAAACCTGAAATCTGTAGGTCTATCAGTATTCAACTTAGGCTTAATTAACAAAGTCAGATTTTCGATTATTATCGATAAAAAAAATACACGAGTATACACGTAACATTTCAAGTCTCTAGCACTTGCATTTTAGGAGATCTCTGCGTTCATACGGACGGACGGACGGGCATGGCTAGATCAACACAGCTCGTCATCCTGATCAAGAACATATATACTTTATGGGGTCTGCCACGCCTCCTTGTGTCTGTTACATACATTTTCACAAAAACATTATACCCTGAATTCCCATTTTCAATGGGTTCAGGGTTTAACAATAAATGCATATAAAACATTTTATGTGCAAAACAAGTAAGAAAGCTCTAGTCGAGACTGCTCGAATACGAGATCTCCTGAACCTTTCCAGGAACTAATATTTTCATGATTCGTCGCTTCTTTTCTACTTACACATGCACACGATCGCACGCACGTATAAACAGGCATAGGCTGATGCGTGGGCTTACTGTGGGAACTTATATGTTGAATAACTTTTTTTGTAGACAGACAATCTTGATAAAACTTTCAGACCGTGATAATAACACTAAAATGTGTGTATGTGCACAAGTCTTTAGTACTTAAAATACGGTTTTTGCAAACTTGTAGGGAAGGTGGTGATTTGAGGGGTGGGGGTGAAATATGACAAAACCCGAACTTCCTAAACATACATATAAATCAACATTTTAGATTCATTTAAAGATTTTAGCTCTAAAGTTGTAGGAAATATAATTTTTTAACTGGTTTTCGATAAGGTTTTTAATCGATAACAAAATAACGGAAACAAATAACGGAAGATTTTTGAAAACAAACTTGATATGCCCGCTTTATATACGGACCTACGAACCTACGAGCAATACGGACAGAGCTAAATCAACTCAGTTCGTCGCCCTGATCAAGAATATATATACTTTATAGGGTCTGCCACGCCTCTTTTGCCTGTCACACTTTTAACAAAACCATTATACCCTGACTTCCCATTTTTAATGGGTTCAGGGTATAAAAAGACTTTGTGGATGAATTTAAACTAGAATTAGAAAGTCAAACTTCTCTGAAAGCTTAACGAAAGTAACTAAATATATAATATATTTATTAAAATAATATTTAGAGTTAAAAATGCCTACTTTTATGTAAACAGCATTATCATGTAGATTTAATCACAGGAGAATTATAGTATTTACATATCTAGTAGTATATTTATATATTACATTTTAGTATTGTCTCATCATCAATCAGTAGCCGATATCTATATTTATATTTCATATTACCATGCAAATCAGATTAGTTTTCTGTCAATGGAGCACGCTTATCGCAAGTGTTAACACGGCACACAAACAAGTTCGATAAGTGTCCGAATAAATATTACATCGATTCGATCTCTGCGCGCTCTGTTTCATTATCCAACTATATCAGCTCTATTTGTGGTAGTTCGACAATTGACGGCAAATACCTTTTAGTTCCAGTTGTACGCGCATTATCGCCTTTGTGGGCTATAAAATGCTTCAAGTGCCCCTCAATCAAATCGAATTATTGGCAGGCAAATCGAAAAACTAAATAAATATTGTTACAGTCCATTAGTATATTCATAGCCGAATTGTGGCCAATTTCTTCAGTTAGCGATCGTCGTTCGAGGCATCAAGATGTTTTCGTACGGCTATGGATTACGAGTTTTTCTGTTCTGGACCGTCACGGCCTGTGTAGCGGCTACTTTTGTGGAGGCAGATCTTCAAGACATGAGGGAAAACATTTATGTGGATAGGTCTAACAGAACAGGGCGTGAAACCAAAGCAGAGGTGGGTCTTACTAGCACTAAGAAACTGGTTCACTTAGCTTATCAAGCATCAAATATCATTCAAGCAGATCGATTATCGCCTGCCCAAGACGGTTAAGCCCTCCAACTATGAGCTGTATTTGCATCCGAATTTGGAAGCAGATACCTTTATGGGCCAAGAGAAGATCCGCATCAATGTGCTGGAGGCCACCAAACAAATCATTTTGCACTCACAAGATTTGGTCTTGACCAGTGTCTATGTTGTGAATCATGAGCTGGAGAACTTTGAGTTGGATGAAGTCCGTCAGTTGCTGATTGTCAATGTGAAGACGGTCCTGGCAGCAAATTCCGTCGTCACGCTGGGCATTGTCTTTGAGGGAAAGTCGGCGGGCAAACTGAACGGACTTTACAGCAGCAGCTACTTAACGCCAGCGGGCCAGAAGCGGTATGTAGCTTGAATTCTATGCGATTGAGCCACAGCCTAAAAGCATGCCACAACTTTATGACTTTACAGTAAAATTGCAACCACCCAGTTTGAGCCAACCTATGCACGTAAAGCGTTTCCCTGCTTCGATGAGCCCGCCCTGAAGGCCACCTTTAGCATCAGTGTGGTGCATCCCAATTCCGGGTCTTATAAAGCGCTCTCCAACATGAACGAGGCGGTAGTTCAGAGTGCATCTACATTTCTTGAATTCCTCTCATAAAATATTTCTTGACAGGATTCCATGAATCTGGGTGAGGAGACTATGGTCACGTTTGCCAGCAGTGTACCCATGAGCACTTATCTCGCCTGCGTCATTGTCTCCGACTTTGACTCACTGACGAGCACGGTGAAGGCCAACGGCATTGGCAACGATTTTACTATGCGCGCCTTTGCCACGCCCCATCAGCTGCTTAAGTTGAAGTTCGCCTTGGATTTTGGCGTCGCTGTCACCGAGTACTATATCCAGTATTTCAATGTGGAGTACCCGCTGCCCAAGCTGGATATGGCGGCCATACCCGACTTTTCCTCCGGTGCCATGGAGAACTGGGGTCTGGTCACCTACAGAGAGACGGCGTTGCTCTATGACGAGAACTACAGTTCCACGCTGAACAAACAGTCCATTGCTGGTACGCTGGCCCATGAAATAACCCATCAGTGGTTTGGCAATCTAGTCACCATGAATTGGTGGAACGACTTGTGGCTAAACGAGGGCTTCGCTCGCTTCATGCAGTACAAAGGAGTGCACGCAGTGCATCCGGACTGGGGCATGGTAAGTTGATGTCGCTGATGCAACATCTATTCTTAATTTATTTTTCATAATACTTTTAGCTGGAGCAATTTCAAATATTGACTCTTCATCCCGTGCTCGAGTTCGATGACAAGCTCTCCTCGCATCCCATTGTGCAGAAGGTGGAGTCTCCGGATGAAATTTCGGCCCTCTTTGATACGATCAGCTATGACAAGGCGGGCTCGGTGCTGCGCATGCTGGAAACTTTGGTGGGCTCGGAGAAGTTTGAGGCTGCGGTAACCAGCTATTTGATCAAATTCAATTACGCCAACACCGTCACGGATGACTTCCTTACCGAGGTGGCTGCTCAGGTCAGCGATTTGGATGTGAAGCTATTGATGCGCACCTGGACAGAGCAGATGGGTTATCCGGTCCTAAGTGTAGAGCGTGTCGGTGAAAATGGTTTCATCATCAATCAGCAGCGTTTCCTCTCCAACCAGGACAGCTACAATGTAGCGGTAGATCCCGTTGAGTTCGGCTACAAGTGGAGCGTGCCTGTGACCTACATCCTGGACAGCTCGCCGGCCACTGAGGTCAGCAGTGTTGTTTTTCAGTACGACCAAGACTCGTTGGGAATTGCGACATCATCCAGTGCTAAATGGATCAAGCTGAACGTACATCAGTTGGGCTACTATCGTGTCAACTACGAGAACAGCATTTGGGCAGCGCTCATTCATCAGCTTTTGGATGAGCCGACACGTTTCGACATTGCGGATCGGGCGCATCTGTTGAACGATGCTTTCGCCCTGGCCGATGCCGGCCAGCTCTCGTACAGAGTGCCTCTGGAGATGACCACCTATCTGCCCGACGAACGTGACTTTGTGCCTTGGTATGTGGCTAACGGCAAACTGCTTTCGTTGAGGCACCAGCTCATGTTCACCGAGACCTATGCGGACTATATGTCCTATGCACGCATGCTGCTGACGAATGTCTATCAGCAGGTTGGCTGGACTGTTGAGCAGGATAATCATTTGGGCAAGTGAGTAGCAGCTGAGAGTGTAAAGTATTTACAGATCTGACCATCTTCTCTCCCACCTTCAAGTCGCCTGCGTATGTCTGCGCTGAATGCAGCCTGTGCACTGGAAGTATATGATTGCTTGGAGCAGGCCGAGCAACGCTTCACCCAATGGCTTTACAATCCAACAGCGGAAAATCGTCCTGCGCCCGATCTGCGTGAGGTGGTCTACTTCTATGGCATGCAGCAGACGGGCAGCGAGCAGAATTGGGAGGCGCTGCTGAAGCTGTTTAAGGCGGAGTCCGATGCCAGCGAGAAGATAAAACTGATGCATGGTCTGTCCGCTGTGCAGGATGCTCAGCTGCTCTATTATTTCCTTGACCTGGCAAGCGATGAGACCATTGTTCGCTCTCAGGACTATTTCACCGCTGTGCAGTATATCGCTAACAATCCTGTGGGTCAGCCCATTGTATGGGACTACTATCGGGAGAACTGGCCAAATCTGGTCAAACGCTTTGGCCTCAACAATCGCAGTTTTGGCCGATTGATAGTCAGCATAACGAAACGATTTGCCACTGAGCAAAAGTTGCAGGAGGTGGAGGCTTTCTTTGCTAAATATCCAGAGTCGGGAACGGGAGCTGCATCCAGACAGCAGGCCATCGAGACCATCAAATATAACATCAATTGGCTCAAGGCGAATCAGAATGATATTGCCAGTTGGCTGCCCTATGTCCCCTAAAAACCTATTGTAAAATTTGAAAAAAATGTTCCCATATCCAATAAATGCCGATTCCGTAAAAACATTTCCTCAATTACTCAGATAATTTCATAACTAAGAGCATATAAAACAAGTAAGAGTGCTCTAGTCGAGACTGCTCGACTAGGAGATACCCTGAACCCTGCAAAGTACTGATATTCAATCATCCTACACTTCTTTCATGCACTTGGGCTGCCGTGTGGGCTATATTATGAGAATTTATTTGGTGAATAAATCATTTTGTAGGGGGACTATCTTTATCATACTTTCAGAACGTGTTAATAACATTTAAATGTGTATATATGCCAAAGCACAAGTTTTTAGTACTTATACGACGATTTTGTTTTCAAATTTGGGGCGAAGGGGGCGTGGTATCCATAATCTGCAAAGGACAAAATCTTTGTTTTTATCACATAAATCTACACAGTAAACCTGAAATCTGTAGGTCTATCAGTATTCAACTTAAATAGTCAGATTTTCGATTATTATCGATAAAAAAAATACACGAGTATACACGTAACATTTCAAGTCTCTAGCACTTGCATTTTAGGAGATCTCTGCGTTCATACGGACGGACGGACGGGCATGGCTAGATCAACACAGCTCGTCATCCTGATCAAGAACATATATACTTTATGGGGTCTGCCACGCCTCCTTGTGTCTGTTACATACATTTTCACAAAAACATTATACCTTGAATTCCCATTTTCAATGGGTTCAGGGTATAACAATAAATGCATATAAAACATTTTATGTGCAAAACAAGTAAGAAAGTTCTAGTCGAGACTGATCGAATACGAGATCTCCTGAACCTTTCCAAGAAATAATATTTTCATAATTCGTCACTTCTTTTCTACTTACACATGCACACGATCGCACGTATAAACAGGCATAGGCTGATGCGTGGGCTTACTGTGGGAACTTATATGTTGAATAACTTTTTTTGTAGACAGACAATCTTGATAAAACTTTCAGACCGTGATAATAACACTAAAATGTGTGTATGTGCCAACGCACAAGTCTTTAGTACTTAAAATACGGTTTTTGCAAACTTGTAGGGAAGGTGGTGATTTGAGGGGTGGGGGTGAAATATGACAAAGCCCGAACTTCCTAAACATACATATAATATATATATACATACATATAATATATACTTTATAGGGTCTGCCACGCCTCTTTTGCCTGTCACATACTTTTAACAAAACCATTATACCCTGACTTCCCATTTTTAATGGGTTCAGGGTATAAAAAGACTTTGTGGATGAATTTAAACTAGAATTTGAAAGTCAAACTTCTCTGAAAGCTTAACGAAAGTAACTAAATATATAATATATTTATTAAAATAATATTTAGAGTTAAAAATGCCTACTTTTATGTAAACAGCA
Organism: Drosophila hamatofila; assembly: GCA_035045345.1. Classification (NCBI taxonomy): domain Eukaryota; kingdom Metazoa; phylum Arthropoda; class Insecta; order Diptera; family Drosophilidae; genus Drosophila; species Drosophila hamatofila. The sequence goes on along the minus strand of JAWNPA010000020.1, from coordinate 3,421,546 downwards.
TTATCATGTAGATTTAATCAGAGGAGAATTATAGTATTTACATATCTAGTAGTATATTTATATATTACATTTTAGTATTGTCTCATCATCAATCAGTAGCCGATATCTATATTTATATTTCATATTACCATGCAAATCAGATTAGTTTTCTGTCAATGGAGCACGCTTATCGAAAGTGTTAACACGGCACACAAACAAGTTCGATAAGTGTCCGAATAAATATTACATCGATTCGATCTCTGCGCGCTCTGTTTCATTATCCAACTATATCAGCTCTATTTGTGGTAGTTCGACAATTGACGGCGAATACCTTTTAGTTCGAGTTGTACGCGCATTATCGCCTTTGTGGGCTATAAAATGCTTCAAGTGCCCCTCAATCAAATCGAATTATTGGCAGGCAAATCGAAAAACTAAATAAATATTGTTACAGTCCATTAGTATATTCATAGCCGAATTGTGGCCAATTTCTTCAGTTAGCGATCGTCGTTCGAGGCATCAAGATGTTTTCGTACGGCTATGGATTACGAGTTTTTCTGTTCTGGACCGTCACGGCCTGTGTAGCGGCTACTTTTGTGGAGGCAGATCTTCAAGACATGAGGGAAAACATTTATGTGGATAGGTCTAACAGAACAGGGCGTGAAACCAAAGCAGAGGTGGGTCTTACTAGCACTAAGAAACTGGTTCACTTAGCTTATCAAGCATCAAATATCATTCAAGCAGATCGATTATCGCCTGCCCAAGACGGTTAAGCCCTCCAACTATGAGCTGTATTTGCATCCGAATTTGGAAGCAGATACCTTTATGGGCCAAGAGAAGATCCGCATCAATGTGCTGGAGGCCACCAAACAAATCATTTTGCACTCACAAGATTTGGTCTTGACCAGTGTCTATGTTGTGAATCATGAGCTGGAGAACTTTGAGTTGGATGAAGTCCGTCAGTTGCTGATTGTCAATGTGAAGACGGTCCTGGCAGCAAATTCCGTCGTCACGCTGGGCATTGTCTTTGAGGGAAAGTCGGCGGGCAAACTGAACGGACTTTACAGCAGCAGCTACTTAACGCCAGCGGGCCAGAAGCGGTATGTAGCTTGAATTCTATGCGATTGAGCCACAGCCTAAAAGCATGCCACAACTTTATGACTTTACAGTAAAATTGCAACCACCCAGTTTGAGCCAACCTATGCACGTAAAGCGTTTCCCTGCTTCGATGAGCCCGCCCTGAAGGCCACCTTTAGCATCAGTGTGGTGCATCCAAATTCCGGGTCTTATAAAGCGCTCTCCAACATGAACGAGGCGGTAGTTCAAAGTGCATCTACATTTCTTGAATTCCTCTGATAAAATATTTCTTGACAGGATTCCATGAATCTGGGTGAGGAGACTATGGTCACGTTTGCCAGCAGTGTACCCATGAGCACTTATCTCGCCTGCGTCATTGTCTCCGACTTTGACTCACTGACGAGCACGGTGAAGGCCAACGGCATTGGCAACGATTTTACTATGCGCGCCTTTGCCACGCCCCATCAGCTGCTTAAGTTGAAGTTCGCTTTGGATTTTGGCGTCGCTGTCACCGAGTACTATATCCAGTATTTCAATGTGGAGTACCCGCTGCCCAAGCTGGATATGGCGGCCATACCCGACTTTTCCTCCGGTGCCATGGAGAACTGGGGTCTGGTCACCTACAGAGAGACGGCGTTGCTCTATGACGAGAACTACAGTTCCACGCTGAACAAACAGTCCATTGCTGGTACGCTGGCCCATGAAATAACCCATCAGTGGTTTGGCAATCTAGTCACCATGAATTGGTGGAACGACTTGTGGCTAAACGAGGGCTTCGCTCGCTTCATGCAGTACAAAGGAGTGCACGCAGTGCATCCGGACTGGGGCATGGTAAGTTGATGTCGCTGATGCAACATCTATTCTTAATTTATTTTTCATAATACTTTTAGCTGGAGCAATTTCAAATATTGACTCTTCATCCCGTGCTCGAGTTCGATGACAAGCTCTCCTCGCATCCCATTGTGCAGAAGGTGGAGTCTCCGGATGAAATTTCGGCCCTCTTTGATACGATCAGCTATGACAAGGCGGGCTCGGTGCTGCGCATGCTGGAAACTTTGGTGGGCTCGGAGAAGTTTGAGGCTGCGGTAACCAGCTATTTGATCAAATTCAATTACGCCAACACCGTCACGGATGACTTCCTTACCGAGGTGGCTGCTCAGGTCAGCGATTTGGATGTGAAGCTATTGATGCGCACCTGGACAGAGCAGATGGGTTATCCGGTCCTAAGTGTAGAGCGTGTCGGTGAAAATGGTTTCATCATCAATCAGCAGCGTTTCCTCTCCAACCAGGACAGCTACAATGTAGCGGTAGATCCCGTTGAGTTCGGCTACAAGTGGAGCGTGCCTGTGACCTACATCCTGGACAGCTCGCCGGCCACTGAGGTCAGCAGTGTTGTTTTTCAGTACGACCAAGACTCGTTGGGAATTGCGACATCATCCAGTGCTAAATGGATCAAGCTGAACGTACATCAGTTGGGCTACTATCGTGTCAACTACGAGAACAGCATTTGGGCAGCGCTCATTCATCAGCTTTTGGATGAGCCGACACGTTTCGACATTGCGGATCGGGCGCATCTGTTGAACGATGCTTTCGCCCTGGCCGATGCCGGCCAGCTCTCGTACAGAGTGCCTCTGGAGATGACCACCTATCTGCCCGACGAACGTGACTTTGTGCCTTGGTATGTGGCTAACGGCAAACTGCTTTCGTTGAGGCACCAGCTCATGTTCACCGAGACCTATGCGGACTATATGTCCTATGCACGCATGCTGCTGACGAATGTCTATCAGCAGGTTGGCTGGACTGTTGAGCAGGATAATCATTTGGGCAAGTGAGTAGCAGCTGAGAGTGTAAAGTATTTACAGATCTGACCATCTTCTCTCCCACCTTCAAGTCGCCTGCGTATGTCTGCGCTGAATGCAGCCTGTGCACTGGAAGTATATGATTGCTTGGAGCAGGCCGAGCAACGCTTCACCCAATGGCTTTACAATCCAACAGCGGAAAGTCGTCCTGCGCCCGATCTGCGTGAGGTGGTCTACTTCTATGGCATGCAGCAGACGGGCAGCGAGCAGAATTGGGAGGCGCTGCTGGAGCTGTTTAAGGCGGAGTCCGATGCCAGCGAGAAGATAAAACTGATGCATGGTCTGTCCGCTGTGCAGGATGCTCAGCTGCTCTATTATTTCCTTGACCTGGCCAGCGATGAGACCATTGTTCGCTCTCAGGACTATTTCACCGCTGTGCAGTATATCGCTAACAATCCTGTGGGTCAGCCCATTGTATGGGACTACTATCGGGAGAACTGGCCAAATCTGGTCAAACGCTTTGGCCTCAACAATCGCAGTTTTGGCCGATTGATAGTCAGCATAACGAAACGATTTGCCACTGAGCAAAAGTTGCAGGAGGTGGAGGCTTTCTTTGCTAAATATCCAGAGTCGGGAGCGGGAGCTGCATCCAGGCAGGAGGCCATCGAGACCATCAAATATAACATCAATTGGCTCAAGGCGAATCAAAATGATATTGCCAGTTGGCTGGACGGCTCGGCTGCCCCATTGACCTCTAAAAACCCATTGTAAAATTTGAAAAAAATGTTCCCATATCCAATAAATTCCGATTCACTAAAAACATTTCCTCAATTACTCAGATAATTGCATAATTAAGAGCTTATAAAACAATAAAGTTAACTAAAGACAATAAACCATTGCATGCATTTTGTTGAAGATATCCCGAGTGGCGATTTTAATGGCATCAATAACTTCGATAAAACTCTGCTTGTCATACTCCGATTTGAACTGCCCACGTTGGATATATGCACACACTTTTATGGCAGCCAAATAAACCTAAATGACCCATCGTAATGATAGACGCCTATCATGAACCATGCCCAGTTTGGTCTACATATAATACTAATAAATTGTCCAAATAGTTACTCGGATGCCCGATTTTAAAGTTAGTTCAGTTTCAGACGCTTTGCGAAGTGGAAGTGGAAATTGGACTAGAAGAAAGGATCTGTCTAACTAAAACATGGTTGCTTGTAAGTGCAGAGGAATAAAGGAATGTTCCTGATTTGTGTATAAAGAGTTATGACAATTGTTGGCTTCTCTATTAGGGCTAACGGTCAAGGCGGTGGCCATCTGCTTAGGCCTGACCACAGTCGCCTTTTGTATAGCCACCATTGTGCTTGCTGTGGAGAATGCAAGTCTGGAGGATGATCTACAGGATGCGCTGGATAAGTTGGATGTACTCTTGGCGGACACTACGACAATAGGACCCACCCCATCTGGAACAACGCCTACTTCACCTGGTGGGACAACACCAGGAGGTGGTACTACACCCGGTGGGGGCACTACACCCGGAGGTGGAACCACACCTGGAGGTGGCACTACACCAGGTGGTGGTACTACACCTGGAGGTGGCACCACACCCGGAGGTGGCACCACACCTGGTGGTGGCTCCACGCCCAATCCAAATCCCATCTATCCTACACTGCCTACCGGACTGCCTAATCCAGAAGAGGTAAGTAGGGGCATTGTTTATAGCCCTAAGTAGACTGCCGTAAAGTCGGCATTAGCACCAATTCACATATTATCGTATTATATAGTCGGTTTTACCGATTATCGGTTTGGGGTTTTATTCCCTTTTATCTTGACTGAAAAAAAGCGTTGCGCATTGGTCAGCGTTCAGTTTAGCCGTAGTCATTGTACGAATTGGTCATTCGAAATGGTTAAATTAATAGAAAACCTAAAGGGTGAGTCACCGTCAACACCCTGTAAATGCTTAGCCCTAAAATATTGCAAGTCTAATTCCGATAGATAAAGTCACAGCGGAACGTGTGGCCATATTCTTTGGCCTGCTGTCCACCTGTCTGATCGTCGCTCTGGTGACTGTTGTGGTCCACAGGGACAATCTGTGGATCCAGCTAGCCGATGCAAGAGAGAAACTTGATGTGCTGGAGGATTATATACAGAAGAAATACCTGTCTGGCCTAAGAAATCAGTTTCAAGCGCCTTTTCGTAGTGAATTTTAATCCTAAACAAATTTTGCTAACATATGCTTTATAAATAAAAAAAGAAAATTTTCCGTCATATATATATTTCAGATATTATTTTAGCTGATTCAGTTCAGCTCCCTATAAAGATAGCTGACCAATGATTAAGTTCTTTATCGCATGCCTTATCATAATTAACGTGTTTCTTGTTATCACTCATGGATATTGACCAAATATTTATAACTGCAACTAGATTGTGTATCGACTGCCAAGCGAGGTGCGACCCATACGTTATCGCCTCTACATACATCCCGATCTGACGACAGGCGCCTGTGACGGCACCGTTTCCATACAGTTCCAACTGGACTCTGTTACCAATTTGATAGTGTTGCACGCCAAGAATCTGAATGTTCATGGCATTAGCATTCTGAATATGATGGCGCGCATGCGCATAGCCATCAAAACTTATTATGTAGATGATACGCGAGAGCTGCTAATGATCGAGCTGAAGGAGGTGCTCAGCGTGAACAAGGCCTATACGCTATCCGCCAGCTTTGACTGTAAATTGGACGATCTAGTTGGCTCCTACAGAAGCAGCTATATTGATGGAGAAGGCAAGAAGAGGTGAGTTTATTTTTTAAATATTTCAAACAGTGAGTACACCTAATGTGGTAGCTTATAAGAGACAGCAAAGCAGAAGGTGCATTGAGTCAAAGCTCTGCGTTTCAGTATGCAGAAGGCAATCAGAGCTGAGTTTATTTTTTAAGTATTTTAAACAGTGAGTACACCTTATGGAATTGAAAGACAACAAAACTTAACGTGCATTGAGTCAAAGCTCTCCGTTTCAGTTTCATTTCTTTATGCTCAATAATCGATAGCGACTTAAAAACTCAATACGATCAACGATCGTGAGCACAATTGCTGCCCAATATGCTCAAATGGTGCAGCTTATAAGAGACAGCGCACGCTCAATACCATAAATTCAAAGCTCGTGAGCATAGTGCCATCTCTATAATGCTTAATGCTCAATGAAGTGTCAGTGTGGTGGTAAGCTGAGCGCGACTGTTCAATAAGCCGGTCTCAGCTGTTGTGCGAAGCTTTCGTGAGAACTTGCACGCAACGGCAGCTTTCACAGTCGCCTGCACCAGTTGTAAGTTCAAAGCTGAGCGCGACGGTTGTCGTCGTTTGTCAATGCGCATCGCTACACCGAACTCTGATCTCGTCTCTCGCTCTCTCGCGCGCGTCGTACGAATGTGAAAGAAACGTGCGCGGCATCGATTTGAATTAAGTAAAGCAAAACAGATTAAGCCAAGTGCCGTTATCAAATAGAGCAGTTATTGGGCTGGGCTAATAATTTAGCGCACACAAAATGAATTAGGCTGCCTAGCAGATTGTGTCTAACTGTAACTAATATATAACTGTCACCACCGAATTTTTGCGAACCAACTGTAAACTACGATTTACGAGCTACTGTGTAACAGATATACACATGGACTGACACATGTTCGTGTGCGAGTGCAAATAATGCGACAGAATACCGTTTATTTTTATCTTGTTTTTTTTTTCGATTTAGTTCTTCTAAGTAATGAACAAATTTTTGTGTTGTCATTGCAAAGGGCGGGGCGGGGCGGTGCGGCGCTAAATAACTAAATAACTATATATAGAGCTATATAACTAATTGAGCGCATTGAGGCGCGAATTTCTAATACCTAGCCACCATAATAACAATAATAATACAGCAACAACAAAAAATAATAATAAAAACACAAATGCGGCCATTGAATTCGATGCCAACTTTGACTTTCAACAATAAACATCATAAATAAAAAATAAAAATAAAACCGCAAGAAGCAGCAGAATTTTCACGCACGCAAAACAGGTTGCAACTGCGCTTGCCACACCAAGACCGCAGCACACCAATGGGGCTAGCTCCCCCGCCCCATCTCCCAACTCCTGCTGCTCCACATCCGCTGAGCCGGCAAACAGGCTTCGGCTCAGCCTCTCTCATAGTTCACTTGCCGCGCAAGTTCTTGGCCTTAAAATCGGCCAATACACGAAGGCGACGACAACGACGACGACGACGATGACGATGACTCCAACGGCAACAGCGACGTCGACTTCACTTCGCTTCTGTGCTGTGTTTACATTTACAAGTTGTTGTGGCCAAGCGCGAGCTGCTGCTCGTTTATCTAAAAAAAAAAAAATGAAAAAGAAATATTACTTTCTTCAAAAGCTCAAATGAAATGGGTCGACTTCGACTTTGGCGTTGCTTCCGCCGTTGTTTGTTGTCGCCGTTGATTCTTGTATCTTTGGCACAAGCGTCTTTTCTTTTTGAAAATAGTCTATAATTACAGAAAGAATTATATACCTCGTACTTTTTTAGCACCTATATCTTAAATCAATACTAAGTCGATTTTTGTATTGGTAGAATTTATATTAGGCAACAACAATGCTTTGTCCACGCTCTTAATAGATGTTAATTTTTGCATATTAATAATATATTGTTAATTTTGAATTGATATAATAGATTACCCCACATATATAATTGCTAACAAGCATAACTTATAATCGATAATTATAAATTTGCAGTATACTTTTCTTAGGCATAAAGATATATTTCGCAAATAAACCAAAAATCTAATTTCGTAGGGTATTCCCTAGCTGTGCTACTTAGAGTAGTGTCTATCGTTTTTTGCCTTTTGAGTTTTATGTTTGTTTATGTCTAATCGACAGTTTTCGATTTTCAGTTCACTTTTCTGAGCATCTCATAAAATTAACAAGCCATAAATTTGTATAGTAAAATATCTTTAGGGTCCCGCATCCTGAATATATGAAAAATCTCATTTTATACTGTCTCGATATATACCAATTTTCAGTTCACTTTTCTTTACCATATATTATCATAGACTTAACAAGCTAGAAAGTTGTATAGTAAATATAAAAAGATTCTCATTTTATAGGGTATTACGCAGTTGCTCTACCTAGACTACTGCCTAACTCGTTTTTGTTTTTTGGGTCTCATGTTTCGTGTTTTTTTTTTTTTTTTTTTTTTTTTTGTTTCTGTTCTGACAAGTTCATGCAACGCGCTTTGTTCAAATCTTTTTCATTTTCATTGGCACTGATTTCTTTTCTTTTTTGTTGTTGTCCATTTCTCTTTAACGCCTTCGGACAACTGTCGCTCGATCTATTTAAATTTCTTTCTTTCCCTCATTCATTCTTCGGTGGCGTTTGGTCAGAAAACGAAGGTCATCATTAGTTTTGTAATTAACAAATAATATGGCTGAAAGCAAAATTTCTCATTAATTTGATATTCGGAGTTTTCCATCTTGGGATCTTCTCTTTTATTAAGCAATTTAATGAAATGAAACTTGATATATTCATTAATAATCCATTTAATATTTCTATTTATTACTGGGCATTATAAATTGGGAATTTAGAAATTGATATTGATATAGTTAAGTCTTATTATAGAGAAAGAATATTTTGTTATTGAACTAGAAAGAGATTGGGAGCAGAAATTCAACATTGAAGTTTCTTTTGAAAGGTTTTTGAATATATTACATTTTGAATTAGTGTAAATGACCCATATTTTAGATTATGAGTTCTATGTTCTCAGCTTAAATTTACATTTTTAATAATTATATTGAAAAAATTTCACAACAATCGCTAAAAATGAATGCATAGTTCCATTTAATGATTAGTTTGTATGTTCAAAATTGATTTTGAATAAATTTTAGTATAAATGACGAGTTCTATATGATATGATATATGACGAGTCCCAGTCGAAGTCCACATTTTTAATAGTTTACTAGAAATAGTTCACAACAATCAATTAAAATGAATGCATAGTTTTTATATATTCGACATTCTAATATAAAAAATCATTAATTATTTATGCTAATACGGTTTTTTGTTTTTTAAGTTCACCACAAATTATTTTAATTTCGTTGTTTCCCATTATGTTTAATCCTTATGTAATTTGTTTAAAAACAATACCATTTATTTATTGTGCATAACAGGCAAACTGTTGAAAGTTGAGCTTTGTTTTTGTGATTTTTGTTTTTGGCTTCAATTTCTCATTCACTTCAAAGGTTTTTTGGGTGTGCTTTTGAAATACTTATGTCTGTGCGTATTAGCAATTTCAGTCACGTATTTCTTAGTCACAGTGACCCAATCTGGTGGCTAGAGCGATTGTTATATCGTTGCGGTTCACTTTTTGGGCATTTGTGGGTCGCACCTGGCATTTCTTTATTTACATCGGTTTCGTGAAAGTTAACTTCAAACAAGTCAGAAAGAACATTGTCATAAGGTGATACCGACTGCAAATAAGTTTTTGTTTTTAGTAGTTGATGTTATCCGATTTTCTATGAAAAATAACTTGTAGAAGTTTGTAGGCCTATCTACATATATACATCTATATCTTTTATCAGTTTATATATAGCCTCCAGCTATATAGGTAGTTAATTTTAAATATCTTGCTATGTAAGTGTGAAAGATATAGTCGTATATTGTATCCATAAAGTAAAAATGCACATTCTAAATATATAACACCAATATACTCTTCTGACTACTAACTGGGCGAGCATTAAAAGAGTCAAAATAATATTTGATTTTTAATAATTATATTAACATTCTGCAAGTGCATTCAACTCTTGATCATGCATTAAATTTATTTCAATTTTATACGTATTTGACTTTTAATGTCGCGTTCATTAACAGCGTAGAAGTATACACTGAGAGAAAATGTATAATTCATTTTAATTATAATTTTGAATATACACAAGATACTATCTTCCATTCATATATATATTTATATATTCTAAGAATTAAAAGAATTTTGTTAAAAATGGAGTTTCTTAAAAAGCTCTAAGCATGAGCTTAGTTCTTTCTCCGAGTGCATCCGCTTTAGGTACAATGGGATGTATAAAATTATGCAGTCGCAGATACTTTGCAGCTGCCACATCAAGTGTTTGGCTTATAAGGTAGTCATGCATTTTTTGTTCCAGTTGCTCTTTTTTGTTGTTTGTTGTGGTTGTTGTAGTTGGCTTTTGTCTGCAGCCTAATTGAGTCAACGCCAATGCATTGCATCATCGTAGGCGTCAGCGACAGAGTCAGCGACAGAGATGGAAATAGAGACGATGATGATGAGTTGGTTGGTTCAGCTGTGTGGCAAGCACACAGATGCCCTGCCCTCTCTCTGCATCTCTGCCCCTCGGCACCAGACAATTATCATATTTTATCATATTCAACATTTTAGATTCGCATTCGCATTCGCATTTGGTTTCGCACAAGCTGCCGAAATTAACGCATATGTTTCTCAGCTCGCAGCTCTCTTGAATTTTGTATCTTAATCATTTTATTGTGGATGCTGAGCTACTTAAGTATGGACATGTGTACACAGTACTACTTAAAAATCACAATTGTAAGAGCCATAGCCATATTAGCTTGCATAAAAGATATTAACAAGAGCTATATAACAGTGTTGTGTAACATAAAAAAAATTATGTGAAGTATAGAAAGTATTCAAATTTATTATACAATTTTTATTTTCTTTAAATTTCTTTAAATATTTCATATCGAATTATATTTTTTAATATATTAATTCAGTTCAGTATATTTTAGTATTTATAATGCTTGCCTCCTTTTCTGAAAAGCTACAATGCTCAATTAAAGCTTTAATCAGACCTTTCCTTTAAAATTTATATAAAATGGCTTTCAAAGAAGAAAAAGACTTGAAATTTGCGTATTCTGAGATCCTTTATCTGTTATCTGAAAATCTTGTCTAAACTAGATTTGAAAACAAACTTAAACTTAAAAAAAAGCTAGGAAAATTTCAAATCATTTACTTTATAAGAAAAGCCTCTGATAAATATATTATATATTTTTTGATTGTATATTTATTAAACCGGAAGTTTAATTAAATTCATTAGTCACTTTGTAAACAATATAATAATATTATTGTACATTGCTCGCATGATTACAGAAACAAGTTTAGTTTTGGCCATTAACCTAATGCTAATTTGTTCATTGCTTAATAGGCCACATATGTATGTTTCATATGTACGTGTGATGACATAAATTACTGCTGCTTTGACTACCGCATCTGACTTTTATGGTTAATTCAATTCATTTGCAAAGCTTATTTTTTGGTTCGAGAAATTGTTCCCATGGCTCAAGCCGAGAGAGAGAGAGAAAGATACATAGATAGTGATAGAGACTGCAGTGCAAATCAACTGACAAAAAGCCAACAACCTTTTCCATTCATCCATCCATCCGTCCATCCATCAGTCAATCACACACACACACACACACACACACACACAGACAGGCAAGCGACAGCGACGCTGGCGTCGCAGCCAACGCCTTTATAGAAAGTGGCCTGCGGTCGTCGAATCACTGCAATTGCAATAAACCTGGAAATTTGTAATACAGCATTGCGGTTTGCCAACAACAACAACAACAACAATGACAATAACAAAAAACAGAAAGAGTTAAACTTGGCTACAATTACACAGAGAAGGCGAACAGAGCGACTCAATTACGTGACAGCTTCAAGATTACATTTGATTGATCTGCAATGGAGACAAGATCGCATCAACTTTGCATGAAAATCGTATCAAATGCGACAAGCGCATGTTATGTATACACATATGTCTGCCCATGTTTATAGGGCTTAAGTGTCGAAAGTGTCGATAATAGCCACGTCTGTGATTTGGCCTGTTTACGAAGAGCTCAAATTACAGGTGACGATGACACAATACTGATCAGGCCTAAAATAATACTGAAGATATAAACATTTTTTTGGTGATATTATTTTTGTTTTATATACAATGTGTGATTATTTTACTTAGGAATTTAGGTAATTGTACACTACACTTGTTGATATCTTTAACAATTGATAATCAATAGACAAATATCCTGTTCACAGATGGTAGCGGAAATATATATATCGAATTCAATGAAAACTTTATACTTACTGGTTATTGAGGCCAAGATTCAGTTACCAAGAGTAGGAAAAACCGGTGGCAGTATAGGTCTATGATAGGATTGAGACAAAGATGTGTGAGTCTTTGGGTCTGGTTAAGGTTACAATCACCTGGGCGGATACAAGCCCAGAACTAAATTGTTACTTAACTTAACTTAGTCGCAGCTACAAAGGAAACCTATGAATACCTAGTGTTTATGTATGTTTGGGATAACTAGGAGTCAGAATTCAAGACTTTACTTGTTCATTCACTTATTTATGAATTTTATAATTCTAACTCTTCGCTAAATAACTATAAAACTTATATAGTTCGAAATGAGAAATATTACATTCAATCCACATTAATCTCCTTCAAATCATTAAAGCACGCCCAGTCATCATTAATGTTTAAATACCAGTTTAAATAGTGCCCAATTATCCAACGGCATCATAGATATATTGAAAATTCAACCAAATAGTGTAAATTATAAATAAAGAACAGGCTAAGAAAGTCAGTTCGGCATGTATGCGACAAAAAACGTGCGTCCACGCAGCAGCCTCTCCACAGACGACAATCATCGCATCAAGGATACGACGCGCGTCCATAAGAAATCTCCAAGCAACACGGTCCTCACGCTGGTCGCGTTTTGTGTGTTCCTTTTGGTGCTCTGCAGTTTTCTGCTCGGGGCTTTGGTTTATGTGGGCAAAAATATTGCCGAAGAGCATCAGAAGCAGCAGGCGAACAATGCTGGCAGTCTTACTGTATTAAACGATACAGTACGCACCATATATGTGGATCGTGATCAGTTGTTGTCCACGAAGCCAATATTGAGTGTGCTTTCAGGTTCGTTTCAAGTATTCTCAAAATTTCGCGCTAAGCAACAATCAGCAGTCTTATAGCAGTCAGCTTTGTATGGCTTGCTTATGCTTTGCTCAGATATTGTGCTGCATTATCGATATCGATATCGTTATCGAAAACGCAACAGCTGTTCGAGGCGCTGAGTTGCAAAAAATAAAATTTGAACTAATTTATAAATTACTGATAATAATAATAATAAAAAAATACAGATAATCGAGCATACACCACCCAAGTGCCAACAACAAGAAAAGTAAACGCCATGGCCGCCATAGCACCTGAAATTCGAGCTGCCAGCCGTGTTCTGCAGAAACTCAGCTTCCGCCTGCCCAAGGCGCTGCAGCCGCAAAAATATAATTTGGATTTGCGTCCCGATTTCAATGCTAAGAGCTACACGGGCAACATTACCATCAATCTACAAGTACTGGATCCCATTGCATTTATACCCGTGCATATTAAACAATTAAATGTGAGCCACGGGCAACTGCGGCGCTTGGATGATTCGGGTGCTCCATTGGCGGAAATCAAGCCAACGCTCAGCTTTGCCCATCCCGATCTCGAGTACTGGGTGAGCGAATTCGAGCAGCCCTTGGAGGTGGGCAACTATACGTTGCACCTGAAATTCAATGGTTCATTAGTGGATCGTTTAACCGGGCTATACCAGAGTTCCTACTACGATTCGCAGAAAAATCGCACCAGGTAGACGCAGTTTTTGTGTCTTTCATAAGCTAACCCCAAATGCATGCTCTACAATCTAACCAATGACTAACGTTTAACTAACTTAATAAGTTTGTGTATATTAGCCAACAATTAAATTGCTTAACTTGCTTACAGATGGATCGCTGCCACTAAATTCGAACCCACCTATGCGCGCCTGGCTTTCCCTTGTTTCGATGAGCCGCATCTAAAGGCGCAGTTTGTCATCACGATTGCTCGTCCTAGTGGCAGTGAGTACCACGTACTCTCCAATATGCCAGTTGCCGTAAGTGAAGACAAATATAATCAAAAATGAACTCACTTTAATAACGTCCTTTGCAGAGCGAACACATTGAAGGCGATTTAACGGAGGTGACATTCGAAGAGACAGTGCCCATGAGCACCTATTTGGCGGCCTTTGTCGTTTCGGACTTTGCGCATATTACGAAAAAAATTGGTGAAACCAACATTGACATTCGCGTTTTTGCGCCGCAAGCACAGATTGAGAAGGCCCAATACGCTTTGGATATTGGTGCTGGCGTTATAGAATACTATATTGATATCTTTAATGTTTCGTATCCGTTGCCCAAATTGGATATGGTTGCCATACCCGACTTTGTCTCCGGTGCCATGGAGAACTGGGGTCTGGTCACATATAGGGAGACAGCGCTGCTGTACGATGAGAAAACCAGCTCCAGCGTAAATAAGCAGCGCGTTGCTACTGTCGTGGCCCATGAATTGGCTCATCAATGGTTTGGCAATTTGGTCACCATGAAGTGGTGGAACGATCTGTGGCTCAACGAAGGCTTTGCCTCATTCATTGAATACAAGGGCGTGCATTACATGCACGCCGATTGGGATATGGTAAGACTTCTCTTTGCTCTGTTTCTGTTGTTGATTATATATATTATGTTTTCATTCCGCAGTTGAATCAATTTGTTATTGACGAGCTGCATCCCGTACTGAAGATCGATTCCACGCTTGCATCACATCCCATTGTCAAAACCATTGAGAGTCCTGCTGAAATCACTGAATATTTTGATACCATCACCTATTCCAAGGGTGCCTCTTTGGTACGCATGCTGGAGAATCTTGTGACCGAGGAGAAACTGAAAAACGCCACCACGCGCTATTTGTACCGCCATATCTATAGCACAGCTACCACCGAAGATTATCTGACGGCCATTGAGGAGGAAGAGGGTCTCGACTTTGATGTCAAGTATGTCAAAGCAGATATTAAGGTGCAGAATTACAATCGATCTAATTACTCTTCTGCTTATAGGCAAATCATGCAAACGTGGACCGAACAGATGGGTCTGCCGGTGGTTCAGGTGGTGAAGGATGGCAACAATTACAGACTGAGTCAGAAACGGTTTCTAATCAATCAGGATGACTACAATGTCGAGGTCGAGCCATCCTCCTTCAAGTAGGTGATAATAACTTATTCATATTCACAATCCACTCAACTCTTCATTCGTATTTCAGCTATCGCTGGTCCATCCCAATAACATACATCACGAGCGAGGACAGCACGCCAAAGACCACAATATTCAACTATAACGATAATCAGCTTGTCATCTCTGTGCCAAGTACTGTTAGTTGGGTCAAATTCAACAAGGATCAGGTTGGCTACTATCGTGTCAACTATGCCGAGGAACAGTGGAATACTTTGCTGGAAGCTCTCAAGAAATCACGTGAAGACTTTAGCACTGCGGATCGTGCACATTTGTTGAACGACGCCAATGCCTTGGCGGATGCAGCACAGCTGGACTATACCATTGCTCTGGACTTGAGTACATATCTAGAAGAGGAGCAGGACTATGTGCCTTGGAGCGTGGGCACCGCATCACTGACATCGCTCAGAAACCGTGTCTACTACACGAGCATTTACAAGAACTTTACAACATACGCACGCAAACTGCTGTCACCAATTGTGGAGAAGCTGACCTT
Source organism: Drosophila hamatofila (assembly GCA_035045345.1). Lineage (NCBI taxonomy): Eukaryota > Metazoa > Arthropoda > Insecta > Diptera > Drosophilidae > Drosophila > Drosophila hamatofila. The sequence goes on along the minus strand of JAWNPA010000020.1, from coordinate 3,406,045 downwards.
TTCCGTGGGCACGGATCATTTGGAAAAGTAAATATGACATTTCATTAATGCCCCAACATTGTTATATATTAAATTTATAAAATTTTCTAGTAAGCTGCGCATCAAGGTGCTGAGTGCTGCTTGCGGAGTCGGACACCAGAGCTCGCTGCAGCAGGCTGCCACTTTGTTCAATGAGTGGCTTGCCACTCCCAATACCCGCCCCAGTCCTGACGTGCGCGATGTTGTCTACTACTATGGTCTGCAACAAGTGAACACTGAAGCCGCCTGGGATCAGGTCTGGCAACTCTATTTGTCTGAGCCGGATGCACAGGAGAAGCTGAAGCTGATGAATGCACTGGCAGCTATTAAGGTGCCTTGGCTGCTGCAACGCTACATCAATTTGGCCTGGGACGAGAACAATGTGCGCCGCCAGGACTATTTCTCAGTACTGGGACAAATTTCCGCCAATCCAGTTGGTCAGAGTCTCGTCTGGGATTATGTGCGCGAAAACTGGGAGCAGCTGGTGGGACGCTATGGCATTAACGAGCGCACCTTGGGTCGTCTAATCCCTACAATTACTGCGCGCTTTGCAACGCAAACCAAACTGGAGGAGATGCAACAGTTCTTTGCCAAATATCCAGATGCTGGTGCTGGCACCGCGGCGCGTCAACAGGCACTGGAAACGGTTAAGGCCAACATCAAGTGGCTGGAGCTCAATCAGGGTCCAGTGGGCAAATGGTTGGCCAACTACGTGCAACAGGCGGCTGTGTCAAATCGCATCAACTAAGCTAAAATGCTCCAAGGGCAAACTGTAAATTACAAACTTATTTTTGAATAGTCTTAGCCTGCAATTTGAGTGCATTGCAAATGTGAATGAAAGGAATTGTGAATACTATTTTTTGAATAAAATATTAAATGAAATATTAAATATTTGTATAATTCTATATAAAAAAGTATTCTGAAAAAAACTGAAAAAAGCTGAGAATTTTCAAATTGATTCTGCTTACACGTATTTATTGAAATTTGTATGAATTTAAGAATTTAATACATAAAACATATTCAATCATCGAAAACAAACTAGAAATGATAATCAGGGTTTGTGAATAGGCTAAATCATGTGCACAAACCACAAGCTAAAGGCAAGTGAATAATAATCAAGTGAAATAATGTTTTATCACTTGATTCGCAAGCATTTGATATGTGTATATAAATTGCTATAAAGTTTGGTCACTTCGTCTCAGTTTGCACCAATTTATGACTTTATTATCTCCTACATGGCCTACAAATATTTGGGCCAACTTTCACTGTGACATTATTCTCAATAAAATTGCGGAAGCGGAAACGGAAACGAGGCGAAATGTGACGCGCGTGGCTGTTTAATTTGAAAGCAGTTGCGTTGCTTTTTGTTTTTTTATTATGATTTGATGTCAGCCAAGCTATTTATGGCAACAGGACATCAGTGTTGTTGTTGTTGTTGTTGTTGTGGTTGCTGTTTACTTATGGCCATTAGGTAAAATTGTTTACGACTTGAATTGAACGCAATTGAATTTGCCAACTGATTATGTGACACATAATGTACATTTTCTACCACATGGGCATCATCTGCAGTTGAAAGCCAATCACTCAAATGGTGTTCCCATACAAAAGAAGTGATGACAACGCTGGCGAGCCAGTTGCATAAATTTCGGCACCCGTAAAATATATACAAATGGCCATATTTTGCAGCGGCACGCATAACTCACAGAATTGTCCTTAATAATCTGTCGCTCAAAATGTTGGCAATTTATTTGATTTCGATTTTATATGAGTTTGATGGCCGCTTGGCAGCTCGTAAATTCCTGATTGCCTGACATTTAGTTGCATTGTATTCTACTATTGTGTGGGCAAATTAAAGTGCTCGCTTTCTGGTTGAACCTTTAAATGAACATCGGGTCCACTCAGAAGGTCATTCGTATCGACCCAACGAGCAGACGGTGCTCCAACAACTATTAATGAAATCGCACAATTGAGACACGATAATGTGTGTACGACTATCAAGGCAGTTGGAGAAAACTTCTTCAATTTGGTACACCAAATGTAGTACTCGCAACAGGCTGCAGGCGTTTAAATTGGCCAAGCAAACAGCAGCCCACGATGATGATTCCCACTTGCATTCTGCCCTGACTCATTTGTCCCTGTTCTCGTCTATGCCCCAGTGTACCATAAACATCTGACAGAACTTTCTCTGCCAACCTACACGTCCGCAGGCAAACAAAGTTCGTTCTGGCTACAGGCTCATTCTAAGCACCATTTATAAAACACTATTCAGGCATTAGCATTTCAGACTACGAATGACGGCATTTAAATTGAATTTCAAATATACAAAGTATACTTTAAAGTCTCTTAGCCTGAGGAGCACAGTTTATTTTAAAAAATATAAGTGTATATTTTTGTATTTTTTATTAAAATATTTGTTATGCTTATGGGAAAGCTGCTCTATCAATATAATATCAATTTGAATGCTTTATGATTGGCAGCTCATCTAGAACAGCAGAGCATCTACATATATAATCAGTGTATTGCAGAAATCTGTTAAGCGCACTCAAAGTAAAATGAGTATATTCGGTTTGCTTGGGGAGCTTACGGTACTAAGAAAATTTGGGACTTAAAGTCGATAATATACTATATGTATACACGTCTCTTATATATATTTTTACTGTCTCATGAGACTTTGTATATATATTATAGATTGTAATTCACAAATTTCCTCAGTTAAGTATAATTACCTTTAAAAATATTTAATATATATTTTAATATAAATATAAAAGGTGCGAAAAATAAAATAGTATCACACTTATAATTAATTTTTATAGTCATTCCCTCATTTTGGCAGAAAACTAATCGAAAACCAGCTTCTGGACTTCTAATATATTCACAATTTTATTAGCCTTTTTATTTTCACTTAACAAAATTTAGTAAATTAAATAAAATTTTAATAATACAAAAAAATATTCTAAGTGGTGCTATTATTTTTATTGTACAACTTAAGACCTTCGGGGCAGGTGCGAGCGAGTATTATGCATTCGTTGGCAACCGATTGATATTATTTTAATAGCGTTTTTATGGTACTTGGGTGTTTGTTAGGTGTTTTCGTTTTATTGTTCCGTCGAAGACCGCCGCATTGGCAATAAACATGCCAAGCTGAATAGACTAAAGTAGCTGTATATGCCATAAGTATGTTTATGTATATATGTATATAAAAGTATATGCAAATAGCTAGACTGCATAAATCTGTAGACGTGTCTAGATTAAAGTCATAAGCTGGTGGCTAATTTTAACTGACTTTTTTGTTGCAAAACTTTTCTTGGCGCATGCAGATGCAGAATATAATATCTATATATATATAAATTTATTTCTATGTTTTATTGCATGCTCTATTGTCTGATTATCAATAAAATATTATAATAATGTCAGTTGTATAAACAAATGAAGGCAGGGGGTTGCAGATGCTCATAAAACTCGTTTTGTTAGCCATTTAACTGGCTTGCGGCAAACTCTGGCAACGCGCATACGCCCTGTTGTTCACGACATTGTGCGGCCATTGACTTGCGCCTTCTCCAGCTATCTCCCATCTGAAATTGCGAGCATATAGAGTTCCTAATTGTTCGTGTGTGAGTGTGTGTAAGTGTGTGTGGGTGTGTGGCAGTCAGTAAAAGTGACCTTTGATTTTATATCGGCATTTTTATGACGTCAAACCTGTTGGAGCGTAATTGTAATTGTAATTGTAATTGTAATTGTAATTGTAATTGTAATGGAATGTTATAGTCATTCGCCAACTCTTCAAAATACTTCATTTTGTTGCTAATTGAATTGCCATCGCCCTTAAATATGCTGATGAGACATAAAATTAGCTACTTCTATCTAAGTGATTAATATTTTTCTCCTCTTCCCTTTCTTTTGTATACCCTGAACCCATTAAAAATGGCAAATCAGGGTATAATGGCTTTGTTAAAATGTATTCTTAATCAGGGCGACGAGCTAAGTCGATTTAGCCCTGACCGTCTGTCTGTCTGTCCGTCCGTCCCGTCGATCTCAGAACCTATAAAGGCTAGAGACAAAAGATCGATAAATATGTTCCGGTTTCAGTGTTATCGATTTAAAACGTTTTCACAAATCAGTTGTAAAACTATATCTTCAACATCTTTAAGGCTATATAGCTTCATTGATCTATTGCTTTTTGTTAGATTTTGGATAACGACCCCAAGTCCACCCACTTTCCTCAAATGTGCAATCATTTCATATATTATATTAGAGACTTCTTCTACACCTATGATTATTGGAAATGAGCTTTTTGCAAGGCTCAGTAAGTCTCCTAGTCGAACAGCCTCGACTAGAGCCCTCGTACTTGTTTTGTATTAGAAGTTGAGCGGGCTCGCATGCTCTCACCACTGTTGCCAAGCTCCGGAAATTGCTGATAAATTAAGTTGGCGGCTTTGGCTGGCAGCGGAAAAACTGGTTTCGGGTGTCCTTATTTATGTTGCGTTAATAATAGCAACATCCTGGCCCGGCCTGCGGCGCTCTGTCATTAATCTTAATTCGGTGCAAATATTCAATCAAGCGATGCGCCTTTGCGTTCGCTGCCTTCGCCTGCCTTTCTGTAATTAAAGAGACATTAAGCGCCTCGTAAAAATTAAATTGTCAGCTGCGGTTAGACGACGGGGAAGGCCCCACTGCCCACTTGCCACTGCCCACTGCCTGGTGCCTGGTGCCTGGTGACTAGCGCCTCAAATAGCGCTAATTAGCAACACTTGAGTCCAGCCACGCGGCACATTTATTGGCCAAATATCGATTCAGTTCGACTTAAATTCTGATACGAAACCTAACACAAATCTCTTAGTCGAGAAATTTCACTTTTCAAGTGTTTCTTCTTTGTTTTATCATATTTATTTCAGCTCATTGATTGGTTTATTGCCTTTGGTCGAATTCTTAGACCAGTTTTTATTTTCAAACAAATCAAATCAATGAATGAGAGTTGTGTTGTGTGCATATAAATATTGCATTCATTTACATTTAAATTTTAAAAATTTATTCGTTTAAGTCATACATTTGTATGCTTTTTAATTATTCAAATTCTTTTGCGCATTAAATGTTTTATATACTTTTTGATAAACAAATGCTTTTGGTTTTGCATACACAATTGTTGAATATAGTGAATTATGTTTATTTAAGCAAATGCGTATAGACGAATATAGCAATACACTATAGTTAGTATAATTGTAGGTCAATCTCGTTGTGAGTGTGGAATATATAATTAATGAAAAAATATATATTTTAAAGTGGGCGTGATAAACAATAAACCATATAACATTATATATATCTTTAGCAAAATGGATGGTTATAAAATTTTATTTTAATTTTTATATAAAAAATATACTTAACATATAAAAAAGAAACAAAACAAAATAAATAATTGTTGATATATAAAAAAGTTGTATTTGATTTGTCAATTTAAATGATTAAAAATAATGTATTAATATTATTATTATTTATTATTATAAATGGTAAACAAAATAAATATGTTGAGCTATTATAAAAAAATATAAGCAATATTTAAAAGCTATTGATTTAAATTCAAGGTGTGAAAAATTAACAGAAAAAAACAAGTTTTATTTTGACTGAATAATAATGGAAAGAAAAAAATGTATTATTTAAAAATAATATAAAAAATTTATAATAATATAAAATTTTATAGTAGAGATTACAGAATAAACTTTTTTTTCTAGTATATATACTTATGTATATATTGATTTTAATTTATAAATAAATATATTGCAGTGTATATATATATATATTTTTTAGTAATTCTATCAAACATAAAAAAAAAATTAAAATATTTGTGTAATTTTTTTCTTTATTTTTTATACATAGCGCAAGAATTTGATTAAAAACTATTTCCGCTTCAGAATTTATCTAGTTGAAATATTCGACTTTATGTTATTTGCAGAGATGTGTTTATTGTATTTTCGTTAGAGTTTTATAGATATTGACGCTTCATGGATTTTTGTGCATGGTTCGTTTACATTCGAATATTTGCTGAGCAATATTTACTAGCTGGTCAGGCAACTGCCGATGCGTAACAGACATACATATGTATGCATATATGTATGTATGTATGTTTGTGTGCGGGCCACAGAGCACAGGATGAAGCTGCCATCTGTCTGTTGTCTGTCGTCCATCGTCTATTGTTGTTGTTTTGTGCATAAAATGGCATAAAACTGATGCTCATGCTGTTGTTGCTGGCAGTAAAATTTCTTTGGTAAAGAAGTGCAATAAAAAGGCTTTAATGATGCGACTGTCTGTAATTAAATGCTATAGTCATACACCCACGCACACACACTCACACCCACACACACGTTCACACACGGCGTATACATAATGTGAGTGAACTCTAAGCCACTGGCGCAATGAATTGGCCCCCAAATGCATGTTTATCATTTTAATTGAATGCTCAAGCTCGTATTTTCGTCGAATCTACCACTAAAATCGCAAATCCTTGCCCTCTAAATTGTGTCTATTGTATTTATTTTTTAAGTTTTTCTCTCTTGGTTGTCTGTGTGCCCGGAATATGACATTTGATTTATTGCTGCTTGTTTTTCGCTTACCAAACAATGCCATAAATAAACATGAGAATAGAAAAAAATAGCAAACGAATGGCGATAGCCGAGTTCTGTATTGCATTCAAGGGAATTTCATTCCATTTAAAGTCAAATGCAAATTCGCATGCACAAAAATTTGCATCATTGAACACAACTTTCGACCTTTTTGCGCACATTGCGTATACTTAATTTTTGCCTTGTAACTAAGTAATCGCAGCTAGAGCAGAGCATTGGGTGGATTAATTCAGTGAATTCAATTTGTAGACAAGAGTTGATCAACAAAAATAACACTTAAGTTTTAGTATTTAAAATTTTTGAATTTTCTAAATATTTATAATAGATTTTAAAATAAAATAAAAATGAATTTTGAATTTTTTAAATATTTATAATAGATTAGAAAATAAAATTTTATTGTAGACCAGACTTGATCAACAAAAATAATATTTGAATATTATTTTATAAAATTTTAAAATGTATTTAAAATTTTCTAACTATTTATAATAAATTTTAAAATAAAGCTTTGTTGATCACGTCTGTTCTACAAATTGAGTACATTTAGTTTTCAAACCCTTTCAGGCTCACGTAGAGCACATCCTTTGGCAGCTGCTTTCGCCTAACCTTCAGTTAATGCCAAAGTATATATAAAAATGTAACTTGCTTATTCCAAACGATTGGCTTGCGGCCTTGATGACAATGGCTTAGAGACGATATTTCGACAATCGGAGCGTAAGCAATTTCCATTAACGCTTTTTACCCATTTGGCTTTGCTTGCATTTTTCCGCTTGTTTATGCCATGTCCGCTGCGTTTATCTTCTGCGTGCAATTCCGCTTTCAATTCGAATTCCATTTTCCACTCTCATTCTCATTCCCACTCCCATTTCCATTTCCATTTCCATTTGGCATTTACCATTCGGCTTGCCTTGAGCCCCGATAAGCCGCCTTTATTGGCAAAGTTTCGATAGCTAGGCTGGGCGTTTATTTAAATTTATTTCCGCACACTTTGTACAACTTATGCAATTTGCCAACTGCACTTCCAGCCTGAATGCAAATGCGCTGAATTAGTGCATTTCGCACGCGCCCACATAAATAATGGCCATAAATTAGAGCGACCACACGGTTGACACCTTCCAGCTGTCTGAGTGTCTGAATATCCAGGTGCCCAGATCAAATGACAGCTGTGGTCACTGCGCCCGCGCCGCACATTAAATTCATTAACATTTACATAGATTCATTTTTAATGAACTGACAAATCTGTGCGGCTTTCTCACTCCTTGCCCATAAATAAATCGAGACGCACCCCTACGTGGGTCGCGTCGCATTCCCATAAATCTTGCAACAACAAGAGGCGTTAAATGCTAGACAAGCAGATACCCTGTAGATGAGCAAAGAGTCAGCAAAACAGACCAATCTTTAAAATTTTAAGTGTCTTGACTTCTACGACCTCAGATTTAATCTTAGAGAACTCTTAACATACATTTAAAATAATTAAAAATCAATGAATACTCTTTATAGAGCAACAATGCATACAAATAATTAGGTATTCATCTATGGCTACCCCATTGGACGATACAATTTGTAGAGAGAAATATGTGCAAATTAAGATGTTAACAATATCTGGCAATAGCCATATTTTGAGCTGCAGCACAACACAATGAATCACAATTTCATTGACGAATGAGATATGTGGCGCCGCCGACAGCGAATCGCCCCCGGACGCCTCAGCAGCACATAATTACTCAGAATAGCGCAAAACATGCGTGAAAATATAAATATAGAACTGCAAAGAAAGGAAAACCCAGAGCAATTAAGAGTGAATACAAACAGATGTCTTCTCATGTAGAATAAAACAAAACACTTGAAAACTGAGTGCATGAAATTTGCGTGCTTTGAATTTAATTGAACAAGAAATTACGATTGAATGATAAATGGGAATGAATATTTTAAATTATCATTACTGTCATTATTAGCACTATAATTATGCTTAATTATTGCCATTATAAAGATCACGATTCTGATCAGTGACATGACAGTGATATGGTCATTGACATTATTGTTATCATGAACAATATCACAAATATTTTCATTATCATTCTCTTAATCATTATTATGCTTCTTTCATAACCATTACGAATATCGTTTTAAATCTCTTGATCATTACCCTATAGTTGCTCATATTTTTTTATAATCATTACCATGATCTTTTTCATTATCATTATCATGATCATACTTGTGCTCATAATTATGCAACTAAATCATCATGATGATAATAATTAATTTTCATTATCTTTGCTAATGCGATTATCATAATCATTATTATGATCAATATCGTAAACATTATTGAGCATACTCGTGATCATAATTAAAAAACAAAATCATTATCATGACCATGATCATTACCATTATTGTGACCATTCTCATTGACGTGCTCATTATCATTATCGTTAGCATTAGTATTATTATTATTATACTCGTGATCATTATCATTATCATTATCATGCTCGTGATCATTACCATTTTTGTTATCATCATCATTCACGTTGTCATTTTTATTACCTCAATTATTATCATCATTATTAGCCACACATAAATTTTACTAAGTACCTCTTTAATAGCTCGCAGCATTTTAGCCAATTAATCCAAATACTTTTCTGGGAAATTCTTCATAGACTTCTTGAGAACAAAACGATCCTAATTTGTAAATGTTTGTTTGTTTACTAAATGCGCAGACGAAGGAGATTGGGTCAATAGCATTGGCATTTTGTTTATACAAATTTTGATTTAACTTTTCGAATAATTGCTGAAAATTAACAATTTAAAAATGCCATTTGACTGATTGAAAGGCGACACGTCGGGATTTCTCAGCTGAACAGCTTGTTCTACGTTTTGTCATAAATTAAATGCCAGTTTATTGTGTGTGCAGCTCACAGTCCACAGCTCGCCCAGTGCTGCTTCTGTCTGGAAAATTCAATCACAATATTATTGTATGGCATACAAATAGCAAATGTCGACGACGCCATCAATCTTTACCCACTCGCACTGCAGTCCGTGCGAAGTCAACGCAAACAAGCGCCACATAAGTATCACATATACAATAAGAACTGGGCACATACACCCAATACACCACAATACCCAATGACGCCCCCACACCTATTTTTATATCCCATTCTTGGCAGCCATATGCCTGTCCGTGGTGTAAACAATCAAAAGTTAAAAAGGGAAGCTGTTGAGGTTTATTTTTTTCGCATTGCTTGTTTACAATTAATTAAGATTGTTATGTTTCCATTTCATTCAATCCGTTCTTTGTGCAATGCTCTCCCCATGATCATTTCGGAACTTCTGTTTAAATTTAAGAGACGGCTATATTTTTTTAATAGCCCACATCAATGTCAAATTATTGTTGTTTTATTTCGTATTCTTGTTCATTTGATTTCATTCAAGAGCTGCACGTATTTTGCCAGCAAGCAACATGTTTCAAGGGCAAACAACTCTACAATCAATTTGTGGAAATCTGAAAAATATTATTTATGTTAAGAAATGGCGACCAATAAAAATATCTCTTTAGCAACGGCAAGGACTGCTACCAAAATTTGTTGCTGAATTATTAGTGATTTATAGCTCAGTAGTTGAGATATATGTTATTTTTCTTGAAAATAAAAAGTGATTAAGTGCAACTTCTTATAAATTGTAACTGTGTATACTCAAATTTTTCGAAGAAAAATAACATAAGATAATATAACATTTTGGTATAAATGTAACAGAACATAACATTATGTTAAATAACATAAACATATCCGCAATAAGGCTTACCTAACATAGCCTATCAAAACTCAATATGGAATAAAATAGCACACAAGCTATCGGGCGTAACATATCACGATTCCATATATATCCTTTCATAACCGAGGAGATTATAAAATACCTTAACATACCACAATATTACATAGCAAAACACAACATCGCATAACAATGCATAAAAAGCCAAACATTACATAATCTCGTATAGCCATAGCTAGCTCATATGACGTAACATAGATTAACATAGCATAACAAACACTACATATTGTTACATCATCAAAAAAATAACTTAACATAACTTAACATAACTTAACATAAGATAACATAGCATAACATAACCTTACTTAACAGAACATACCCAAACAGCCTAGCATAACCTGGCTTAACATATGATACATAGCATGGTGCATAATTTAACATAGTCATAACCATATCTCAACTTAACTAGTCATAAAACAAACCTTATCATAATATGGCTTAAGCTAACATTATCAAATATATCCTTACATAATCCAACATATTAAAGCAAACTTAACCTAATTTCTTTATAATTCGGAATCTCATTAAAGTATTTGAATCACGTAAATCCAATTTACATCATATTAAATGATAACATTGAAATTTAATGTTCGTGACGCGATTCTCTCTTTAAAGCAATTACAGATATAAGTAAAATCCGAGACCGTTAGTCGTGCTGGCTATCTTTGGGCGTACATTAAACAGACTTAACATATAAATTGCTCCAATTTAATAAAGCGAGTCCATATGACAACAGGTTCACGGCCAAGCCGACTGGTTTTAATAAATATGCGCGAGTATATAGTATATATAAAGAGGTATCTATATATATAGATATGTATACTATATAGTATAGCAAGCTATATTCGTAGCAAGGCGAAAAGTTCAGTTGCCTTTTGTTGGGAGTCAATATGAGACCCGTCCACATCCTAGATAAGTCAAGCCTTAATGTGCAGCCACGAGCTGAATGGCTTTTAAGTTTTGCTCAGTTCAGATCTATAGCAGAGATATACATATATTGAGAGCTATAGTATATGTATGTATATGTTTGTATATATTTATGCCAAACTTTTAACGGCTGCTATTAAAACTTAAGCGCGAGCAACAACAAATTTTATTTGCTGGCTGAGTCAGCATTGCCATTCTACTATTTGGATCAATCGCAGTTTTTGTTTCTGAATTTGTTTTTGTTATGTTTTTTTGGTAGGCGTACCGCCGACTTGTTGGTTTGTCGCGCGCCAATGAGTATTTTGCATATATTAAGTGTGTCTAACATAAATAAACAACAACACGTGTCTTCAATCCGGTCAGCTAAGCAGCAAATTTTGCCAGCTGCTTTCAAATGTTTTGGCTCTGCGATCTTAATTAATTCAATATGCTCATGCTCAATTTAAAATATATTTAACTTTGGTTGTTCTTCTTAAACTTTAATTTGAATTCCATAGGCTATTATTTAGTCGTTAAAGTTGACAACGAATGCGTAATACACTTCCTAGTCAATTTGTCAATTCTATTCGTATTTCCTGTTAAACAGCCAATTTATGATTATATTTCGTTTCAACATTTTCGGGAATTAGGCTGTAAAGCAGCTTCAGAGTCGCCATAGAAATGGTCTGTGATGTTGGCATTTGGCAGATACTAGTCTTTAAGTAGCCTACTTGCCTGTAATATTATTGCCAACGTGACACAAATATACAAAATATTTGTATATAGGTCTTATCGAAGGCCATGCCAACAATTTGTCGCAAAGTCAAAGTCAGCAAATTATTTTACAAATTTACGCTTTAAAGCGAAAATGGAATGTCCAGGGCTGCCAGGTAAGTACAGTTTATATAAACTAAGCCCATTGAAAATGGGGCAACAGGGTATATTGATTTAGTAAATGGAGAAACAGGGTCCACTGAATTGTTGAATTGTATGTAACAAATTGAAGGAGGTGTGGTAGAACCCATAAAGAATAAATATTGTGAATGAGTACGAAAAGTTGAACAGGTTTAGTTGGTCCCTCCGTCCGTCCTTGCGTCCATCTCCTCATCGATCTGTATGTATCAAGTCGGTCTCAGAACCTATAATAAATATATAGTAACCCTTTAAATTCAAATTGCTTGGCATACAAGGTATTTTTTAGTCCGGCATCCCCGACCAGAGCTTTCCTACTTTCCTTTTACTTGGGAAACAAAATTTGAGTACTTTGGAAAGTATATAAGTTAGGTATGCTATTTTTTGTACAGAATCAATTTTAAAGCTAAAGACTTTTCTCTTTATGTTTATACTCTATTCACATCATATAATATTCATATGTTTTATAGATCTTAAAAACAGATTTATCTATTTTCAGACAGTTTAATTATTGCCTTACATAAAAATTGAATATTTTATACTTGTTTTCGAGATTATCAATCAAAATAATCTAGACATTTTTTTTCTTAATTTTATTCATCTATTCTACACTAATCACAGGGTATTACGCAGTAGTTGATAGTTATAGCATGTTTTGTATTTTATACTTGGGCCAGGATTCGATCATTGAATTGCAGTTTATTTGGCATTTAGGCAATCGCAGAATATACATGTATGCATGTATGTCTATGTGTGTGCGTGTGTGTATGTCCAGCTACTATATTCATGTCATGGCCTATCAAATTCCATTTTACGATAGCTGCACGCTCCCAGAGGCCACTAACAACGTGCCAAATGGCAAGAACAATGCCAACAGGCAAAAGCAACTGCCAACGGAATGAGAAAGAGAAAGAGAATCCGAAACAGAAACGGAAATATAAGATTATCAAGCCAGGAGAGCGTGTAGTCAATGGTAAATGCAAAGTCAAAAGGCTAAAGGCCACTAGGCTTAAGCAAACATCCAGAAATCCCAGTCATCTATCCCTGTTCATTCATCTCCTCTACCACAGCCATTCCATTGACAGCACAGGCGATTTGTACGTGCCAGCTGAATAACTGCTATGCTCAAGAACTTTGATATTAAGTAAGTATTTTTGTTTCTTTTTGGCTTGAAGTGGAGCTAACCTTTGAGTTAGAGATGAGATAGTAGATAGTAGATAGTAGATAGTAGATAGTAGATAGTAGATAGTAGATAGTAGATAGTAGATAGTAGATAGTAGATAGTAGATAGTAGATAGTAGATAGTAGATAGTAGATAGTAGATAGTAGATAGTAGATAGTAGATAGTAGATAGTAGATAGTAGATAGTAGATAGTAGATAGTAGATAGTAGATAGTAGATAGTAGATAGTAGATAGTAGATAGTAGATAGTAGATAGTAGATAGTAGATAGTAGATAGTAGATAGTAGATAGTAGATAGTAGATAGTAGATAGTAGATAGTAGATAGTAGATAGTAGATAGTAGATAGTAGATAGTAGATAGTAGATAGTAGATAGTAGATAGTAGATAGTAGATAGTAGATAGTAGATAGTAGATAGTAGATAGTAGATAGTAGATAGTAGATAGTAGATAGTAGATAGTAGATAGTAGATAGTAGATAGTAGATAGTAGATAGTAGATAGTAGATAGTAGATAGTAGATAGTAGATAGTAGATAGTAGATAGTAGATAGTAGATAGTAGATAGTAGATAGTAGATAGTAGATAGTAGATAGTAGATAGTAGATAGTAGATAGTAGATAGTAGATAGTAGATAGTAGATAGTAGATAGTAGATAGTAGATAGTAGATAGTAGATAGTAGATAGTAGATAGTAGATAGTAGATAGTAGATAGTAGATAGTAGATAGTAGATAGTAGATAGTAGATAGTAGATAGTAGATAGTAGATAGTAGATAGTAGATAGTAGATAGTAGATAGTAGATAGTAGATAGTAGATAGTAGATAGTAGATAGTAGATAGTAGATAGTAGATAGTAGATAGTAGATAGTAGATAGTAGATAGTAGATAGTAGATAGTAGATAGTAGATAGTAGATAGTAGATAGTAGATAGTAGATAGTAGATAGTAGATAGTAGATAGTAATGTATGTTTCTACAACTATTACTAATTCGTGTCACGACACGCTCTCCTCACTAGGCACTGACCAACACGTGTGCATGGTCAGCTCAAATGCTCAAATCAAATCATTTTCTCATGTATTTTCTATGCAAATTTCTGCATATATTTGCCATTGGCTGCTTGCGTCTGGCAATTAGACTGTGAATGAGGCGTGTTAGCTAATTGAGCCTTAAATAACTTGATATCAAGTGTGAGCCACATCTGAGAGCGATAAATAATTTCCGTAGCGGCGCCGCAAGAAAGTAGGCAACAATAATTTATGAGCTCGTCATTACGCCCCCCAATTGATAAGGCGCATTTGAATTGCTAACTGGGCGCCTATACATATAAATGGAATTGTGTTTGTGAGTTCAGTTTATTGCCTTATAGAGGGGGCGCTGCGAGACCCTTAGTTCTTATTTGTCGTCTCTATCCGATATTCGCATGCAATTTATGCGTTCAATCTCAATTGTGTGTGCGAGTGCGTGTTGATATCAACAAAGACGTATTAGCAAAATTTAAAATACAAAACAGACGTAAAGAAAATAAACCAAGAAACAAACAAACAAACAAACAAACCGAAAGGCGCATTTTCATTTCATTTGCCCGTAAATTGAATGCTGCGAGTAAAGTCCCCACTCTGGCTGCTCTCTGCGCCCAGACAAGTTGAATGCATGGCAAAGTGATAGTAAATTTGATGGCATAAGGGGACACTAAAATTTATTGTGTGGTTGCCAAAGTAACCAATTTTTGGCCATGTCTGCATATTAGACGTACGCACTGAATTCTTTTCTTCTTGCCGTCTTTTTTAGGTTGGGCATAAAAACTGATAAAGTTCATGGGCAACTATTTTGACTTTGACATGTCACACACGATAAATGCTGGCAATTGTGATGAAAAGGTTTTTTTCCCCTCTTATTTTTTAGCTGTTGTCGTTTTGTCGGGACAGCAGACTAACAGCCTGTTTTTCTTCATAAGCCAAATGATTAGCATAGTAAAGTGAATCAGTTACTTACTCAGCTATTGACAGTTGATGAAAATTCCTGACTGGGCATTGACCAAGCGACATGTTGTGACTCACTGCGTATACTTAACATGATGTTGGAGAAGTCTGGGTTAGCTAGACATATTTTTTACTAAATTGTAAAGTGTATTATGTAAAGCTTGCCCTAGCTTATTATGTTTATAACACAAACGCTCATCAAATAGTTGAAACCAAGTTAGATTCCTCTGCACTTTGTTTCTCTTCGCTACATTTCCATTGCATTTGCACCTGCGCCAGCTGGCAGTTATAAATGTTCTTTTCATTTAGCCAAAAATTTCGTTATGTTGCGGTCAAAGTGGCTTCTAATGCTGTCAACTATAAAATGTTGCCAGCAACTGTGCAACATGCGCTGCACTTTATGAATTTGCCAAACATTTATTCTGGCACACACGCGGTTTAAGCCACACAATTCTACTCTGTCGCTTAATTAATTCCTTGCCGACAATTAAAACTAAATGTGACAAAAAGTGCACAGCTGGCACTTTGTATACCTGCACCGGAAATTTTAATGGAAGAGAATGTTTTGCTCACTGACTGTGCTTAAAATATTTTAGTTATCTGGGTTTCAATTGCAATAAAAACTATAAAGCTATATTCCAATTGACGTTTCTTTAAGAAAATAAAGTAATCAATTCAGTTGAGTTAAGTTTTCAGTAGATTTGTATTATGCTGAATCCGTATCTAAAACAAATTGAATTATTGGGTGTTGAATTAATAATCAACTGACCTGCACCGCCTTTGCTTGGGCATATTATCTCTTCAATAAAAAAAAAAAAAGTTATTTTAGTTAAAGTTTAGGAAAGTTACAGTTATAGAAAGTTTAGATGTGATAGAGTAGTCTTCAATATATTGAGAAGGCATTATTATTTACTTTTGTACGTGATGTTGCATGCATGTTAGAGCACTGATATCTTGCTCTCCTTGTAAATGACAATAAAAATACCTTCAGTTTGCAACTAAAGGCGCAGACCATACGCAATACTTTGTTGTTGACCCTGTTGGAGACATAAAGAAGTAATCAGCAACATGTCCCTACAAACTCTTACTCCAGCTCAACAAACTTGCTTGAATACTCCGCCACAGAAGAAGACAGAAATGACTCAACTGGATATTGCCAACATACTCATCAGATTGCTTTATTTAACTTTCATCTCAATATTGAAAAAATTCTGCATCTCGTCCAAAGCATAATGTATACAAAATAATCAAGTCTAGTTTTACATCTTGTTAATCAAACAGTTGCTGCACAGCAACATCAAACTAGAACTACAAAAATATTTACAAATATAAATTGTAAGTAAAATTTAATTTTATAAAAACAAATTAGCAAAATATTTATCAATATAGATTTTAAATAAAATTTTATAAAATAAAAATAGAAAATTAATTTTATAAAATAAAAATTTATAATATAAAAAATAGAATGAAATTAGAAAATTATTAACAAATACAGATTATAAATAAAATTAAATTTAAAAAATATATATAAATATTCGCTGATCTTGTTCCCCATGTTTCAGCCTTGAACACGATAACACATAATTATGTTATATTGATTGCGGAATTCCTCAAAGGTATTGAATAACTAATGGAGCTAGCCAGATACAAGTTAATTTATCATTCGAATTACAGGTTTAGAGCTTGAGCAGTTCTACTTTTTTATGAGTAGAAAGTATGAATAAATACTCATACTTAAATATTCATAAAAGCAGTAAAGCTGCTCAAACTAATATACTCTAATTGAGAGTATATTGATATTATAACCCAATTCAACTGCCTATTTATGACAAGTTGAGCTTCACAATCTTCAGACCACATGCAGCATTAATAAAACCTCCAAATGTTGCCTATAAAGCGAAGCAATGCCCTCAACACAATCACTTATCTAGCCACTAATCTCATCAGTTAAATTTCACATTTATTTTCACAAATTTTGCTTAATTAGTTTAAAGTATTTTGGCTTTATGACTCGCTCGACTTCTGCAATTTGGCCCGAGCTGAGTGCGGGTATCTGAAAGTCAAGCACTCGAACCGTTTGCCTAATGAGTTGCCGTAATTAGTCAAGGGCATGGACATGCACGCATACACTCTGTCACACACACATACACTCACACACGCACATACACGCCATTTTTTATAAAATGGCTGATGCGCATTTTACAGCTGTCGCTTTGCTAAGCCACTCGAACAGTCTAGACCAACAAAAAAGAAGCGAATTTATGCGTCCGATAGACATCTTAATTACAGAGGATTATGCTACAGCGGCTGCTGCATTTAGAGACTTGCATGAAATTCATTAGTCTGTGGAAGATAATTTGGATGCTGCGCTAAGTAAGGACAGATAAGAGAGACAGAGAGAGAGAGAGAATAAGAGACAGAGTGAGACATATATGCGAGCTAAAATGTGACTGCTTTATTAAGAGAAATTGAGACACATGCGAGCAGATCAGAAACATAACGAGTATATATATAATATATATGACTAAGTATTTGCTAGGAATAGAGTTGGCTCTAAGTTGGCCACAAATTGGAATTATTTATGTTTGTTATAGTTGTTGTAGTATGCTGGCTGCTACTGCTGCCGCTGCTGCTGCTGCTGCTACTGCTGTGGCTCTTATCACAGTTACGAGTACCTGTCCTTTATCTGGAATGGACTGACTGGCTGACTGCCTGGCTGACTGCCTGACTGGCTGCCTAATAAACGGCACTTGGCGTTGATGCCCCACTTGTCTGGCCATCAGCAACATCTTTGCTGGTGCCTGCCGTCTCCTCCTGCTTTTTCTGCCTGCCACGCCAATTCAATTTGGCTTTGAGACCCTTGAGTGTTGTTGAGCGCTTAGCCTTTGCCTTGCGCACTTTGCCACTGCCCGTTGACTTTGCCACAGCAGCAGCAGCAGCAGCAGCCGCAGCCGCAGCAGCTGTTGTTGTTGTTGCTGCTGTTGAATCGCTGGCAAGTGGGGCACTCGTCTGCAGCTGTGGTTGCCGTGTGATGCGCGTCAGCTTAACACGCGGTCGGGAGAGTCCCCCAGCAGCAGCCCCGCCCACAGCACTTGATTGACAGCTCAGCTCGTCAATGGCGCCCATGGCGGAATGCGAGCCCTTGTTGTGCCGGGCAGCCAGCTCGTAATGCTCCTCGGGCCACTGCAGGTCCGCCTCCAGCAGCGAGTGAGCATCGCCCACCGAAGACAATTGAGAGATTTGTGTCTGCAGCGTGCGATGTGGATGTGGATGCGTAGCTGTGGCGGCTGCTGCTGCTGCCGTTGCTGCTGCTGCTGCCGCCCCATCAACTCCTGCCACACGTGCTGCAAACAAGTCCTGTCTGCTGCGACTCTGCGTGCTCAGCAATGTGGCGTGCGAACTGTTGAGCGACCCTCGCTGCAAGCGCTGCGAGTTGCGTGCACCGCCAGCTGCAGCCCCATTGCTGCTGCAACCATTCAAAGTGGTCAGAGTTGTGGTGGTGCGCACGCTGTCCTGCAGAGGGTGAAATTAAAAATGGAATTTGACTTACAATTTGAGAAAGTAGTGCATTATAGCGTATGCTTACTGTATGCAGACGCAGCGAGCCCGTCTGATTGCGCCGCAGCGCGCTGTAGTTGTGGGGCAAGCCGTGACCTTGATGCTTGCCAGAGAGTCGAAATTGGCGAGCCAAAGTGACCTGCAGGTCAGAGAGTTAACGGAGCGGGTTAAGACACTTGGCTGACAGCTCTGCACTCACCTTGAATGCCTCACGAAACTTGTGGCTCATTATGTTGTACAGCAGCGGATTGATGCAGGTGGAGAGAAAGTAGAGCACGCCGGATGTGTAGTTCAATACGTTGAACACATCGTTGAACCACTGCGACTCGATGCCAAAGGTGGAGCCATAGACAGCCATCAGGCGCTGGGCATGAAAGGGCGCCCAGCAGATGAAGAAAGCAACAGCCACAGCGACTGCAAAGCCCCCCAAAAAGATGAATTTGTCAGTTGTCAGTGAGTTGATGCCCACGCAGCAGCAGCAGCGGCAGCGGCAGCGGCAGCATCCTCACACCCACTCACTCACCCAGCATCCGGATAACGCGCGTCTGGGCGCTGATGCCGCGATTAACATCGTAGCTGCGACGGGGCAGCGCCTGCAGCAGACGGCTGCGCTTCAACTTGATCCCGATGAGCACGTAGAGCACACAGATGGCCGTCATCGGCCCGCCAAAGAACAGAAAGCCGGACACGGCGAAGACATGTGCAAAAAAGTCGTTATTCATCTGTCAAAAAGTAATGACAATGTAATGCGATGCATAAGTATGTATGTCTTTCGGCTTAACAAATATAGTAATGAGATGCAAAAGTTATGTGAGCTGTGCTGACAGCTGAATACCCTACATTGGGTATAGATATAGCCTAGCAATTGAAATAGAAATGGAAATAGAGTCTAACAGACTGAAATTGTATATTAATGAAGGGAAACATAAAATTTGATTTATCGAAAGTTGAATACTCTTACAGATGCATATTTGAAATAGATGGATGTGTATACGTATATTGGCTGAGCAAATGCACTTCAGAAGACAGACAGAAATGATATCTTTAGGAGACTGTCAAATTGGAAATGCCCGAAAGTTTATAACCTGGCCTGTATTGGGTATTTGAGTGAATATGTATCATAACATAACTAGAGTTTAACATACAGAAAAGGAATATTGGGGTGGAAAATAAAGAATTATTCGATATATTGAATTCTGATTACCCTTACTTGGGCATATTTGACAGATATATGAATGAATTCTTATTGAAGACTCTTAAATATACTTCAGCAGACAAAGTTGAATACCCTTACAGACAAACATGTTATTCTGTATATGAGTGTATATGTATCTTAGCTTAAGTAACATCTAAGAGATAGTAAATGTACATAATACTGAAAAGTGATTACCCTCTCGGAGACATATTTGCTAAGCCAACTGATTTAGTGATCAAATTATTCATTTGGTTTACTGAAATTTGAATACACTTACAGAAACATAAAATTTGTATATGACTTTAAAAGACAAAATTAAGGAGAGGAGGGTCAGGATATACTAGGTGGAAAAAATATACTAAAATTGTTTGCGGTATGCTAAATACTGATTATCCTCACAAAACCATACTTCTCACAAATAATACACAATTCATGCACAAGCGTGAATATGTATATTAGGCTAACACATATAATCTGATAGACAGCAATAATAAATATTCTTTTTGATTTTCTGTATATATGTAGATCACTTCATTTTATCTTCATTCAATTAATTTATAATTTATAATCTCATATTATACATGATAAACTATAATATTGTTACTAAATTCAAAATTTATAATATAAAAAAAGCTTGATTAATTTAGTATCTTGTAAAGCAAGAACTCAAATGTTGATTCTAATATGATGCTATAGAATTCCAATGCTAATGAACTTTAATTTGAAAGTTTATAAATAATTAATTTAATTAGATATTTAAATAAACTCAAATGATGTGACATAGTAATGCCATCTGGCCGATTCTATCTTACAGATATGCATATTGCCTATACTACGAGAAAGACGTGTTTAGAGCCTTAAACTAGACTAGACTAGATTAGCGAACATAGTTCATAGGCAATTGCTGATTGATAATTATTAATGGCTATGGTGATTCGTCTAATCAAACTGGTCAAGGGGAAAAATCGATAGAATATACGTCAATATATATATATATATATATATATATATATATATATATATATATATATATATATATATATATATATATATGTGCCTATAAGACCTATAAAACGCTTTCCAGACTTATTTTTTTATTGATGTAAAGTTGTTGTAATCCATTATCTTGGTGTAGAGTAATGCTATATAATATAATATCTGTTTATAGTCTTAAGCATTCTAAAAAAACCTATCTAAAGCTATTAGCTTGGGGACTAATACGCATCGGCTGTTCATTCTGTTCAAGTAGAGGTAGCTGCCTGCTATATATTACTTATTCAAATTAAATTCCATAGAACTTAATTTCTTATAGGTCTCAAGATCTATCAGGGCGCAGTTGATATTGGATGGATAAAGTGCTGTTCATAATGATCAAGAAAATATATATATATATACTTTTGCAGAGCTAGATGTCGTATTAGAAACACATTTTATAATACTTCTATTACAGTTTACATTCTATCCAAATAAGTTACTGTGAGGCTTTCTGCTTATCTTTATAATATGTATAACTGTATGCCTCTCTTTAATTATTCATGCTTCTCCTTCCTCTACTATAGAGTGTATCCTCTATTAGAGTGTATTGAAAAGTCGTAGTAGTAGTGCCAACATTTACCGTACATGATGAGCCCGGGCTCTGTGTGACCACAGAGAATTGAATGGCCTGCGGCAGGGCGAGCAACAGGGCGGCTATCCAAATGGCGAAGATGAACTTGATGGCACGCGACAGCTTGGACATGGTGTGCTGCCTGGTAGGAGTTGACATCAATCAAGTGGCTAACAACGGGCAGGGCCAAGGCCAAGGCCAAGACCACTCACCTGAACGGATGGCAAATGGCAATGTAGCGCTCCACGGTGAACGAGGTGATGGTCAGGACGGTGGCATTGGCCGCCGTCTCGGAGAGCACGCTCTCCAGTATGCAAATGCCGTCTGAGAAGGGATAGCTGTCGGGGTGCCAGAGGTTATATAGATCCTGGGGCATGCCTGCAAGCCAAAGGATTAGCCAGCTAATTACAATCACAATAGACATGAATGCTACCGACCCGAGCACAGTAGAATGAGATCCGATATGGCCAAATTGAATAGATAGAAGTTTGTGGCCGTGTGCATGAAATTATTCCTCGAGATGACAATGCAGGTAATTAGGTTGCCTAGCACGCCGGCAACAAAGATGAGGGCGTAGCCGATGGTAAGCGTGGCTAATAGACCCATGTGGGTGGCCATTGTATGGGAGCTTTGATTCATCAGTAGATCGTGTGGCTCCAGTCCCTGCAGTAGCTCCGTCAAATTGTCCGCTGATATGTTCAGCACTTGGGTTAAATTCAAAAGGAATTTCTCATTGTGAAACAGTTGCAGCTCAGACAAGGGGGGCGTGTCCACGCCCACGCTTGACACATTTGCGCTGCCCGGCAACATGGCGGACATGGCTGTGTCTCTGTGTGTGTGTGTTGTGGTGTGTGTGTGTGTGCCTGTGCGTGTGTGTGTGTGTGTGTGTGCTTGGCAGCTAAAGTGTCATTTGTGTGCTCAATTGGACAGACTGAATATGTAAAGTAAATATATAACATGCCAATTGATATATTAGATATGGAAAATGTAATTTTACTTAAAGTCGAGTCTCTGGCTATTTATGCCAAATGCTGAAACAATTATATTATGTCTGCCAGCTGCAGAGGCAATAACATTTTCATAATGCACAAAGTTTGCGCATTAAATTTTCATTAGGCAGCGGCGGGCGGCAATTTCGTTGATATTCATCAATTAAATATTAGCCAGGTAAAGGTAGTAGAGTGGGCAAGGCAATTCGTAGGATCTACAGGATATCCTTCAATGCACATTTCCATAATAAAGTGAGATTTGATTGGCTAGCAACAGACAAGGTCATTGATAGTGTCCCGAATTAGACTTGACTTAATTTTTGTATTGCAAATTAACAACAAACTGTTTTTATTTTATGTTTTTAACTTTTGGTAAACATATTTGTATATATATTTATTTGTTTTGCTATGTTTTCAAAATTTATGCGGCATGCATACGTTATTTTTCAAGAATGCTGTCGAATTTGGTTTTATTCATATAAATGTTTAGGCCAGAACAGGTTTCGTTTGTATTAGCTTTTTGTTTTTGTTGCTGTTTTGTTTTTATTAACTACATACTAATATAGCGAGCTGGCGTTTTTTTTATTATTTTTTTGTTGCCCATTGATTGGGCAGCGCCTTCAACATGGCCAAAAAGTCATATCATCGCGCGAATCGCATCCATAAGTTATGCAGCGACATTTGGCATAAAGTGTTTATTCGAATCACTGGAATTTGGATATTTTTGCTTTGTTTTTTTTTTTTTTTTTTGGAAAGTTTTTGCATATGAAATTTATTATATTTTATTTGGTTATTTTTCTTAAATTTGGTCAAGTTTATGGCCCGGCCCGGCTTGGTCTGGCCTGGCCTTAAGTGAGCAGCAAGTTTTGCAACGAAATTTGCACTAATGAATGGCTGACTTCAGCTAGATTCGCTAGATAACATAAGCTTCCGAAAGACTCCAAACAAATCGTTAATAAGTGCCAGATGTCAAAAAATAAAAAAATATTGAAATTTTAATTGCGTTTGTCTGTTGGTTTTTTGTTAATGACTTCAGTAAATATTTTTGTTAAAATTTATATAATTTAGTAGTTTATTTGTATGTTTTTTTAAAGTAAACAAAAACATGTATATTTTAAAGTGCTGATTTAAATTGAAATTTTCTAATTTTTTCAAATTTTCTAATGATTGCTGCAAATATTTTTGTTCATATTTATATATTTTTATTTCGAATTTTATTTTTTTATAATTTAAAAAAATTTATATATTGAAACGGCAATTTTAAATGAATTTTTTTTATATTTTTATATTTCATATATATATATATATATATATATATATATATATATATATATATATATATATTTATTTTTTTTTTTTTTTATTTTAATTTTATAATGAATCAAAATATGTATATATATTAATTGGAAATCTTAATTGGATTTGCATATCTTTCTAATGGCAGCTGGAAATATTTTTCGTATTTATTCACTGATTCCCAATTAATTATCAATTCATTGTATTGCTGTTGCTTCTTTTTGGTTGATGCTGGAAATCGTTTGTACATTTAAAACACGTTTAATTGAAATTTATTAAATGTTGCCTGCCACATTTTTATGCATTCAGCTTTTTTGCATTCGTCTTTTGATTATTTTTTATTGCTTTGAACTGCTTTTGATATTATTGTTTTGAGTAACTTTGCGAGCAATGCACTTTGTTTATCTGTTTTGTCTTCTTCTTATATATATGCATATATATATATATATATATATATATATATATATATATTCATATATTTATTCACTTATTTGGAATATGGCCTGTATGTACTTATTAGTAACAAATCGCTAAGAGCACGATTATTAACTTATTAACAAGCTTTATGGCCAGACATTAATTATACAGTTTTGTTTTTGGGTTTCTTTTTTTTTTTTTGGTATAGGAATTTGCGTGTAGCAGATTTAAATTTTTCAAATATTTTTCTTCTTTTTGTTTTTGATTGTTATTACTTGTTTTTCGAATATATAGCGTATACGACGCGTCACGTTTCGTTTGCGCAGCCGGGCCACGAGCTGGTCGACAGCGGCAGAACAACTGTCCGCAGCATCCGTTTAACAGCGACTGAATTATTTTGTTAGCCCAAAAATCTCTGGCAGCAGATGTTAACAGAGCAACGCAACAGTCGCTGTCGCTGTCGCTGTCGCAGTCGACGTTGGCAGCACAGCAAGAACTACCGGTTGCTTTTAGCCATATTCTGCGACGGCGCTCTCTCGGCCATGCTGCTTCCCTCTCTCTCACTCGCTTGCTCACTCACGCACTGTCTGTCTCTCTCTACATAAAAATGCAAATACTTAATATTGTGGCATGCACTTAATCTTATTTAGGGTCTTCTTTAAGTGTTTGAGGCTGGCTGTTTACGTGAATTTGAGTCCTTGGCGCATCCAGAACTTTACTAATGATGACCTTTAGCCACACTAATGACCACAATTCCAGCCAACTTGACATAGATTCAATTAACTATAAAAGACTTCGTCTTAGGCTCATAAATGTTTCCGCAGCCATTTCCAGCTATTAATTGAGTTAAGCCAATAAGTTGTTAAAGCAAACCCGCTTTACAAATTTACAAAATTAATTATGTTTCGATTATGGCTGATGCCTTAGAGTGATTCTTCATTAAGAGTGTATTAATTTGAGGAAATATTTATATATATTTTTTAATATCTATAATTAACTTTAATTATTTTCTTTTAGTATGAATTACAATGTATTTTGTATACTTATTCACGAAGTGAACGAACGAGTGTATTAGCTGTGGGTAATGTTCGTCTGAACGCAAACCATTTTGAAATTTATATATACTCGTTTTTAAACTTGCCTAATAGTATAATGTTAATCCAATACGCCTACAATTACAATTATATTTGATAATTCAGATTTGGTATTATTTAAAGTAATAGAGACTGAAATATATATATACTCGCGTTGTCAGCCCAGAATGAAAAATTTTAAGTAAATGTATTTACGTCAATATCTTCTAAGGTCTTAAAACTAGAAATATAACAAGTAAGAGGGCTCTAGTCGAGACTGCTCGACTAGCAGATACCCTGAACCCTGCAAGGTACTGGTTCCAATCATTCTACACTTCTTTCATGCACATATACAAAAACACATACACACACCCGTACGCATGCATCCATACGAACGCATAAACAATTGCTCTGCTAACTGCGCACTTACTGCACTTGGGCTGCCGTGTGGGCTATATTACGAAAATTTGTTTGTTGAATAAATCTTTTTGTAGTGGGACTATCTTCTTCTTTTCAGAACGTAATAATAACATTCAAATGTGTGTATATGCCAAAGCACAAGTCTCTAGTACTTGATATAGGTTTTTTTTAAATTTGGGGCGAAGGGGGCGTGGCATCCAAAATCTGTAAATGACAAAATCTTTGTATTCATCACATTAATCTACACAGTAAATCTGAAGTCTCTAGGTCTAACAGTATTCAAACTTGGCTTTAAAAACAAAGTCAGATTTTCGATTGTTATCGATAAAAAAGAAATGGGATGAGTTATCGAAAAAATATGATAAACTCGTACTGCGTATGGTATACACGAGTATACATGTAAAATTTCAAGTCTCTAGCACTTGTAGTTTAGGAGATCTCTGCGTTAGTACGGACGGACGGACGGACGGACGGACGGACGGACGGACGGACGGACGGACGGACAGACGGACATGGCTAGATCAACTCAGCTCGTCATCCTGATCAAGAATATATATACTTTATGGGGTCTGCCACGCCTCCTTCTGCCTGTGACATACATTTTCACAAAAACATTATACCCTGAAATCCCATTTTCAATGGGTTCAGGGTATAAAAATAGAATGTTACGTCTTTTTTATGGGCTTAGCAGTTTTGATAGAAAATACACTGTAAATTCCACAATTTGGGAGTCTTTTTAGCCACAAAAGTTTGATTGCTACGTTACTCTAGACTGTGTTATGGATTGGCTAAAAATTTTCTATTCTTGCCTAATGGAAACGAGGCAAATTGGAAAAAAAAAGTATACAGTTCAACATTTCAAAGTAAAAAAAAAATTTTTTAACATTTTCATTGCCCCTAAAGGTAACAAAAAACTTGTTTAATAAAACATTAAAATTTTTAATTAAAAATAATACAAATTTAGCTACGAAATTACTGTTGATGTCTTCTATTGATTTACTAAAAATTATATATTAATGCCTCTTGGAGGCGTGTCAAAGATAAAAAAAACATGTCAAGCAATGGGTTCAACAATAGGAGAGTTAAGTAAGTCCGTAGTAATAATAAGACTAGGAGAGTTAAGTAAGTCTGTAGTAACTTAGTTTGTAGTAATAGGAGAGCTTATTTAGTCTATAGTAACTTAGTTTGCAATAATAGAAGAGTTAAGTTAGTCTGTAGTATTTTAGTCTATAGTAATAGGAGAGTTAAGTTTATCTATAGTTACTTAGTTTGTAGTAATAAAAGAGTTAAGTTAGTCTGCAGTAATTTAACTGTCCTATTGTTGACTGACTTGCTGACTGCTTTACCAAAAAAAAATTCAATTCTAATTGAACCATGAATGAGTATTATACAGCGATGATACCCGGCAAGATCATTCCTACTTGTTGGCATTAATATTTAATTTTAATTATTTTCTTTCAGGGGCAGCAAGGTCCTTTTAACTTGATATTCTAGTGAAAGCAAACCATTGTCTTAAAAATAAAATAAATTCAATACAATTCTTATTCTAGTTAAAAACAGGGATGGACGCTCAACAATTGTTATTGACTGTCTAAGTTTCACAATTGAAATGTGTTTATAGAAACAATTAAATTTTTCCAGATGCTTCTCGATAAAAATATATCTAAATTTCAACTCAATCTTTAAGCACTGAAAGCAGCAATAGCTCAAGTTTTTAATCTCTCTTACCAAAGGCAGATATCGAAATTGAAATATAAGAATGCCTTCAAAGAGACACAGAGAGATGTGAAGGGAGAGAGAGAGTGAGGCAGAGAGTGAATTGTTGGCCAGTTAAATGGCTAACTGAAATTGGCGTGTGCTCAGTTTATTGCTTGTAGTTGGTAAGATTTTATGGGCCCGCTGGGCGCTTGTTAGCTCAGTCAGTTTAATGGGCGTGTGCCAGGGAATCTATCATAGCTTTACGGCTCATAAAAGCTAAGGCCTAGTCCACATAAACGCATAAATGTTGTTATTTGATGCGATTGAGGAATTGCTTGCGAATGACAAGGGCAAATAAATCAAATTCATTGCATGCATTTCTCGATTTCTCAATCTTTATGCAAATAATGCATAAGCAGAGGAGGGTTGGGGAGGGGAGGCTGCTTTGCCACTTAATCAAAAGAAAAGACCTAAACAAACAGTAGGCGCTACAAGAGTTGAGATAGATGCTTAGCAGCTGGCACCATACCCACCAGGACAGGGCATGGCTGATGTATCCTTTTCAATGCCAAGGCAAACAGACACACACAGCTCAGCACGTGCCAAGAGACTCACTCAAACCCCCCCAATGAACAGCGAATTGTCAGCTGTCGCTTTTCAATTTTCAAGTTGTGCTCAGCTTTTCTTTTGCTCAAGTCAAAGAATTCGTTTGTTTTCTTTATGAACAACTGGCATGACATCAGCCGGAGCACCCGAACGGGTTTCTCATTGATGTTTTTCTTATTTCTATTTTGTTATTGTGCTTTTTTTTGTGTTTTTCTTTTTGAAGTTTCGCCATTGTCGTAGTTGGCGACTCGAATTTTTGTGCAAGTTTCCAATTCATTTAGTTTTATTGCAAGCCAAACCACGGGTCGGGCCAAAAGTCATTTGCAGTTCGACCAACCCGTTGGCCATTGCTCCATCTTATCGAGCACGCAACGCACTTAGCAAAGGTATATTAAGATTAGCATACACTAAACCATTTATATATATAAATTTCATTTGAATTAGGCTAACGAAATTGGCAACAGTTTCGGAAAATGAGCTTGCCCTCTATCTAGAGGCATCTGTCTAGGCAAATGATGTCCACACGCTTAGTGTAAACAAGTTCTCAGAACTTATTTGTTCAGTGTCAATCCTTTTCCAGGAAATCGAAATTGTAACTTAATGTTGTCTTCTTAGAATTGAATGAACTTGGCTGCTGTTGCTTGTTGTGCGTTTTGTCATTCATTCTAATGTTTGTTTTCTCTTTAAATTTCCGACGCAATTCAAATGATATGCATACCCCAAAACAGTCAAGGGTATTTGGTATGACAGGCAGTTTTAATTGTTTTCTTTACCTTTTTTTTTTTGGGATAACGTATTTGACTTTTTTCTCTTTCTTTTTCATTTTCATTTTCTTTTTCGATTTATTTGACTCACGCACGCATTGGCAACAAGTCATCGTCTTGGCTTTTCTTTTCTAGCTAATTGTACTCTTCGATTAGCCATTGAGCTCAGCATTACTTGGCCTTGCCCAAAATGGAATTCCACAAAAGAAAAAGTCGAAAATTCTGACAGCGGCTTCATTTGATTAAAAGCCCAAGCAACTTCACGTCCAAAATATCATAGCTGGCATTCGGGGCGTATGAGTAATGAGCAAAGAGAAGAGCAAAAAAAGGAAAAGCTGTTGAATTTACAATGCAAAGTTCATTGAGCTCGCACTTGCGCTTTATTCAATTGAATTTCAAGCACTTACAACTGTGCCTAGCTTGGTCAAGTTATCGCTTAACGCACTGCACTCGTCCATCAAGATAAGCGCCCCAAGAGCAACCTCCATGCTGTGGTCGACCCTTTCTGATTTAAGCCCAGCCATTTAAGCAGCTCACAGCCAACACACAGCTGCCCACGCTGGGCGGTCCACATGTGCCAACTGTCCACTGTCCACTGTCCACTGTCCACTGTCCACTGCCCACTGCTCAGTGCTCTTCCATTTATGCTAATCAGTCTGTGCCTGGCCTGACCACAGACTTTGTCGCAGCAATTACAATTGAATTGCCGAGCAGCCACTGCTGGCCAAGGTGGCGCAATACCCAATTAAATAGTGTAAGCAAATGCTCACATTTTCTCTGGCTTATCTTATCTGCATATCTCATGAATAATCCATGGTCGAAAAAGAGATTATTGTCTGTGATTATTTGCGCCACATTCAGTTAAGATGTCCTTGATATGGTTATGTATATATATACAGAGCTTGTATGGGCATGAAGTTGATGAAATGTGTGATATGAAAGTATTTGTTTGCAAAGAAAATTATGGAATCATAATTAATTGTCAGCACTTAAATAGCTATGAAATATTAAATAGAGTTGAAGGAGGCTTTTCATAGTTAACTTTTTTTGTTTTTTCTATAAAACTTTTACGAATTTATTTTGGATTTCATTTCAATAAGACATTTTAAAGCATATTTAAGACCAAATGTTGATATTGATATATAAAAAAAGTGTGTGTGACCGATGTGATAGATGAAAAGAGACTACGAACTATGAACTATGAACTAGTACGAGGATTTCGCAAGGGAAGTATTCATTGTGGAAGGTGCTTAAGATGGCTTATCTTAAGTCGATATATGGAAGTCCTTACGGTTGAAGAGTATCAAGGGCAATTACCCTTAGGTTTAAAAATGCAAGAGAATTTTTTTTTTTTTTTTTTAATTTTTTGATTAAAGAGTCTTGAATAAAGTTGACGACGAATTTATATAGATATTTTTTTTTAAATTATATAAATGAGTATTACTATCACTAGTATTCTAAATATATTAAAATTTAAATGTATATATTTAAACAAAAATTATATAAAGATGTACAGTTATCTCTAGTATTCTATTTACAAATTAAGCCTTATATCCAACATCTGTGTATGCATAAAAAGTCATAAAATCCTCATCGATACTTCGCTCTACGAGCTCCTACGTCTTTCTTCATATCTATACAAAATTAGGTTCACAAACCGCAACTCAGCCTAAGCAAGGCGTCAACTTCACAATCTTCAATTTTATTACGCTTTTCAGCACTTTTTCTATCTGCGGCTTACTCTTCAGTAACCCGCACTTGCCACTGCCTACTTTGATCAAATGTTTATTTACAAAAAAAAAAAAAAAAAATGGCGTAAAATTTGCATTAAACAAATTTATGCTTGAGCAATTTGACTCAAACCATATTCGGGGCGTAATTATGAGCCGATGACAAAGTGTTCACGGTAGACGCCCATGGCCATAACCATAAAGCTTATGCCCATAACAGAAGTAGAACAAGAAACTGGCGAGATCCGCTTTAAAGCCACAAAACGACATTCGACATCCACGGGTCTAAGTAAACACCACAAATTTGTGGCTGGTCAAAGCTAAAGCCAAAGATTAATATGCGGTCGTCAGTTGTCCTCAAAAGTCCTGCGAAAGTCAAGGCAGAAAAAACACTTGACATTTGTTTTGGCATTTTATGGACATTCAGACAGACGGCTGACTGCTGTCCGACTTAGGAGCACAGCTGCTGCGGCTTGGATTTCGCGTGAGTTTTGATTGTTTCAGTTGCGGCTGTCTGGCTGGTCTGGAGGAAAACCAGTTGAACGTCAATGGGCGGCGCCTTGGCCAATAAATATTAAAAGTAACTGTTAGTGACTTGGCCCATTTGCCATTTCAATTGAATGCTAAATATGCTTGTTCCACTTTGAATTCAATTTCATTTCATTAAATTACCAGCCATTTATGGAGTTGGCGCTAAATTGCGTATACGTCACGTTAGACGAGGGCCTATCTTAGCGTCTCTATCAGACCAATTGCCAAGTCAAGGTGAAACACATGAATTTATGAATGAAATTATGCCACAAAAGCCATTCACGGCGACAGCGACAGCGAGAGCGAGAGAGCAAATGACGTTTAACAGGACGCGACGCCGCTGTTAGCTAACAGCTGTTAAGGCTTAACAGCCGAGCGTCAACGGCCGTTGCAATCGCCACACGGAAACTCAGTCTAACATTGACTGCGCTGCCAAACGGACGTGTTGCGAACCGACAAAGAGTTGAACAAAAGTTAAGCTAAAGAAGCGCGAGTTTTGAATTCAATAAAAATTGAAAAAGTATATATTTAAATAAATACAAATTATAAGATTAATTCAACTAAATTTAACAATATTTTTGAAAAATTTATAAAAATTGTTAAGAAAACTTTGTTTGAAATTCTCCTACCCAAAGTCATAAACTGCTTAAATTATTATCGCGGAAGCTGCCTTTGTGTGCAGGCATTGGCAACGAGCGTCTAGCAACAGCTCCGAGTTTGACTAAGGATGTAAAATGATATCAACAATTGTTGCCTTCAAGCGCGACTGCTCGTTTATCCAACTTAAGCGACGGCAAATCAAATCAAACCGTTTTTAATGGCCTTTGTCATTTGAACGCGCTTTCGGTAAGCTGAATTTTCATATGACTAACTGCACTTAAAATCAAATTTTAAGCCGCAGCAGTTGACGTGACCTTGCGCAACAATCAAATGTCTGGCAGAAGTCGAGAAATCGTCAGACAGACAGACAATTACTATAAATCGAACTCAAGTATTTAGGTAGCAGACAGAGAGAGAGAGAGAGAGAGGGGGAAAGAAAGAGTGGGAGACAGAGAGAGAGAGAGAGAGAGAGAGAGAGAGTGAATTATTTGTTTTGGGGTTTTTTCGGTTGGCCTAGTCGACATTTACGCCTGATTGGACAACTAAATTATTCCATCAGCAAATATTTACAGCGTCGCAATATTTCCTCAATAACAAACCCCAAATGTCTCATTTTGCGGGCTTTCGCAAATAGATTTCGTGGAATAGATTCACAACTGAACAATAAAATTTCAAGAATATTTTATTTTGCGCATGTGATAATCGAATTATGAGTTATGCAAGTGAAAAGCGCTGAATGATTGTACTTCATGTAAAATGAATTACGTATATTTATGACAGACTCATATTTGAATATTGCATCAGTTGTTTCTCAGAACTGAAAATTAAGAGAAATGCAATGAGAGAAAATTACTTGCAAGCATGAATTAACAAGTATTTTTAAAGAAATCAAGAAATGAAAATCTAGAACATTTTTTTTAATATTTTAAATTGAAATATAATTGTTCTAATTTGCTCAAAAAGTTTTAAGTAGGGTTTTCAGCTTCTTGTGGGTATCAAACAGTGGAGCCTTTGAGAATTTTTCTGTGCAGAAATCGAAACTTTGGATAGAAGGAAAAATAAAAAAATCCAAAACAAAATATGTTTTGTTATATATTTTTTATTTTTAGTATGAACAGTGGAGCCTT
Organism: Drosophila hamatofila; assembly: GCA_035045345.1. Classification (NCBI taxonomy): domain Eukaryota; kingdom Metazoa; phylum Arthropoda; class Insecta; order Diptera; family Drosophilidae; genus Drosophila; species Drosophila hamatofila. The sequence goes on along the minus strand of JAWNPA010000020.1, from coordinate 3,373,010 downwards.
TGAGAATTTTTCTGTGCAGAAATCAAAACTCTGGATAAAAGGAAAATATTTTAAATTAAATAAATAAATAAATAAAAAAAAATATATTTTTTGTAATATACTTTTTTATTTTTTAGTATGAAAAAAAAATATATTATACAAGTATTATAAAATTTCAAAATTGGCAATTAATGTTGATTTTTGAAATGAAAAAAAGCTTTTTAAGTTTTGAAGTTTACTAAAAAGGGGAATAGCTCTTAAATAAAATAGTGGAAGATATTATTTTTTGTATTTTGTATTATTTTATTGTGAAAAAGCATATGTTTTCGACAACACATAAAATTTGAGAAAGTTTTCTTGCATTCAATAGGAAAATAGAATATTTGACACATACTTTTATGTTTCTTTTTCTCAAATTCGAATATACAAATTGAGATCTGACTTTCATTGAAATTGCAAAAACCTTCTGAAAAAGTCTCTATTAGATTCACTCATTCATTGAGTTTTCACGTTTTGCTTTCCTAACTGCGCGTTGGAAGGCTTTAATCAGCAGCTGCCCTGATATACATATATATTTTAGCTATATCTAGCTCTAACATTTAGTATATATTAGAAATGTATTATTAGCCAAGCCATTGATGATTCCAGGAATCATTTGCATTCACTTCAGGCAGGAATAGAGACGAAACAATTTTCAGTCAACAGCTTTGTGGGTTTCATTGTCGGCCAATCCTAAGGGGATGCTGCCGGACGTTGGCTAAATGTATGCAAAAGGTATTCCCAATTCAAGGCTATCAAAAAACACGAGCTGTAAATATGATTAATGCCAAGAGGCTCGTTTGCGATAGCACAGGGCGTATGTGGTTCGACTCCTGTGTTTTGGCCATGCTGCTGGCAGCTGTTAGATTTACGTTTGCATATTGTCAACGTGCCAACGAAATAATGAGTGAATTATGAGCTCAAAATGCCATTTATCAGAGATGCTTTAAATTACGTATACGTATTCGCATAAAGCCCCGGGCTTAAATTCAGATGGATACCCGATCATATTTTACCTAAACAGTTCGTGTTCCGGAAAACTTTTCCCTCACCCACACTATGCTGACCACAAATACAAGAAAAGTTTGCTCCGTTTGCCAGCAGCCGCAAACAAAAAAGGGGGAGGAAACTATGCCAACAACTAACAACTCGTGCCCCACAACTTCTGTGAAGCGAATGCTGCCTATTTATAGTCGAAAGAAATTGCGAATAAGCCATAAAATTTCCGCATGAATTTCTATCACTTAAAGTGTCTCGCAAATGGCGCAGTTGTGATTCAGCCGGGGCCAGGGCCAGGTGGGTATCCACCTGTTGTAATCAGGTTGGGCGCGGGCAGAAGCCGCAGGAGCCGCAGATAGGCAGATAGGCAGATGTTCGAAGTATTTTTGGAAAACAATTTAAATTCATGCTTGAGACTAATGACTTTTAATGTTGTTGTTTGCTTTACAGGCGAATGCACAATTTTTGTGGTTTTTATTCGGCTTAGGTTTTTTTTTTCGAGGCCTGTCGTCTGGCTGCCGCGCTTATCAGCCATGTGCACAGCCAGCACGTCAAACATAACCATAAGCGCGGGCAGCAACAGCAGCAACAGTGACAACAGCAGACTATATTAATAACAGTGTTAGCAGCCAACACCAACCCAACAGCCACGATTTAATTGACGACAACGGCGACAGCATGAAGCAAAGCGTTGACTTTGCACTTGCCAGCAGCAGTGACGATGATGATGGCCTCAATCAATCATTCATGGCTCATACGTTGCCAAATGGCAGGCCAAGTCTGAGTGTCAGTCTCGGTCATGGTCCGAGTCCCAGCTCCAGCTCCAGCCCCAGCTCTATCTCCAGCCCGGAGCTGTTGTTGCTGCACAATGATAAATTCCTAACACATGTCGCTCAAATGCTCAACATGACGACCGAGAATCTAACAAATCTGCTAACAGCGAATAGCACAAATGGCACAACGACAGCGACAGCAACAGACACGGCGACAGCGACAACAACTATTGCGGACAACTGGGAGGAGTCGCCCACGCTGCTCATTTTCCTAACTATTTGCTATGCGCTAATCTTTGTGGCCGGCGTGCTGGGCAACCTAATCACCTGTATTGTCATATCGCGAAACAATTTTATGCACACGGCCACCAACTTCTATTTGTTCAATTTGGCCGTCTCCGATTTGATTCTGCTTATCGCAGGTAAGTTGAAAGGGGCAGGGGGAGCAGGGAGGAGGTGGATTAAAGCCATGTGGCTAAAGTTGCGTATGCTTAATGTGCTACTTCCGGCTATCTCGTTAGGCATACCGCAGGAGCTGTACGATTTGTGGTGTCCCGACTCATACCCCTTCACAGACGGCATCTGCATCGTGGAGAGCGTACTCTCCGAAATGGCAGCCAACGCCACGGTGCTCACCATCACGGCGTTCACCGTGGAGCGCTATATTGCCATCTGCCATCCGTTTCGGTAAGTGAGTAAGCGAATGTGTGAGTGTGTGAGTGTGTGAGTGTGTGAGTGTGCGTGTATTGACCCTAAGATAACAACTAATTAGCTACAGCAACAAAGGCTCGTGTCTATAATTTATATTCCCTAATATAATATAGGCACGCTTAATTAATCCCAAAATCTATATATTATATTTATTGCTTTTTACCACTTACAATATTACATGTCGAAATTATTTCACTGACTTTTAGTATGCTAGTAATTAAAGTCCAACTAGTCGAGATAGCATCGATTGCATAATAAATGCCTTTAATATACCATTTACAGTAGTTATCAAACATAATGAATATTTATATGAGCTGATATCTTTCATCAAATGCAATTGTCTTTTTTGTTAAATGGAAACAAACAAACAGCAAATTCAATTTGTTTTGTTGAGTCTCTTGCTGTTATTTTTTTTATCCAATTTTCTTGGTGACCTTTTGCAGTTTTTCTAGCCGCTGGGGCTTAAAAAACTTTCAAAAGTTTTTCTCTATTTACATTTGCTCATTTCAATTAAAAAGACAAATTGAATAATTCGAGTTTGCTATATTGGTATTTATTTTTAGTTTTTGCATTATTTTTAGTTGGTCAACAGATTGTCAGATGCAAATACTTAACTTAAACTCGGCATTGAAGTACATAATATTATCTCAAGTACATGCAGTCGTTGCTGCTTTATTCTCACCTATTAAATATTTATTTTTTAAGCTTCATTCAACATAATTTTATATGAGAAATTCGTAGTATTAATGATATAATATAATTATAAAATAGTTTAGATCCGAGAGATTACAGACTTAATTAAAAATTTCATCAGCATTAAAAAAACTAATTTATATATTGTAGTGTAACAAACCTTACATAGTTATCGCAGCTCATTTTTTGGAAGTTATCTATACATAATGTTGCCGAATGTTAGTTCTGAGTATTGTTTACAAGCGTGTAAATGAATTTCACCAAAATATGAACGCATAAATAGGTCAAGTGCCCTACCCTGTATATACTGTTCTATTTGTCTGTACGAATAGGACTCGGCGCTTCAAAATAGTGGCAAGGCCTTGCAAAGGCGCTTTACTTGTATATATAATATATATATATATATATATATATATTAAAGTCCCTTTGCTACTACCTCTGCAATCCAGTGTGCTAAGTTCTATTTCCGCGTTTATAAATAGACTTTGTTTTCAAAGGAATTTTCTTGTTTATACAATATTGAATATTTTAGTATATTCTACGTGTTTAGTTTGTCTAGTCAGACTTGTGAATATGAAGAGAAAAATGTGGATTCGAATTCAAAGCGTTAAAATGCTTTGCCTGTTTATTGGCTACAAACTACCAAACCACACTAGGTCTGTGAAAACAACGACTAAATACAGACAGAACACAAAGTCCAAGGATCAACTAGCGCAGATGAGAACAGACTTTTCTTAAGCTCTTCTCTTATTGAGATTGATAAATGAAATAAAAGTTACCTTAACCTGCGCTATTCTCTTTAAATATGCTGCAAGAAAATAATACTGCAATAAATAATAAACATTTCTATTGCTGAAATGTTTGCTATGTACTAAAAATGCCAAATTGCTCAACTCAAGATCTATTTTCTATCATGAGAATGTTGATCTAGCTTTTCCTGACAATTTAGGTCAACTAAGGGTCTTTGCTTGCATTATGCAGACACAACTGTAGAGGGATAACTAACTTAATAATGTCCATCTGACAATACCAGCTCGAAGGCCTCAGTTACCAGTGGTTTAGCTGTAGCTAGTAATAATTTCAATTATTTCTAGCTGCTACTAATTAATAAATAAATAATGTAATTTAGTTTTCATCAACATCAATAGCAATCGTAAACAACTGTTTATCTTTAATTCAATACATTTATATTAACTGCTTGCATATATAACTCGAAAATCTACGATAATTTAAGATCGGCAAACCTAGGCTATAGGAACTGCAGTCATTTAAGTAACTAAGTACTTTTCCTTTCACCACTTAAAAGTTTATGTTTTGTACACACACACACAAAGTTTCGTTAAGTGTACTTCAGTCATGTAACTGGCAATTCTTGAAAATATAAATTGAAAACAACATTTACAGGCAGCACACCATGTCCAAGTTATCGCGTGCCATCAAATTCATCTTTGCCATTTGGCTGGCGGCCTTTCTGCTGGCTCTGCCACAGGCCATGCAGTTCTCGGTGGTTAACCAGGGTGATGGCCACTCCTGCACGGTGGGTAAAACTCGAGCTGAATTGCCCATCAAGGCACAACTTTATATACCATTCCATGTTGCAGATGGAGAACAACTTTTATGCGCATGTTTTCGCCGTCTCGGGCTTTATATTCTTCTGCGGACCCATGACGGCGATCTGTGTGCTCTATGTGCTGATCGGCATGAAGCTCAAGCGTAGCCGTTTGCTGCAGTCGCTGCCAAGGCGCGCCTATGACGCCAATCGTGGCCTAAACGCGCAAAGTCGTGTCATCAGAATGTTGGGTAAGTGCGGGCCAAGTTATCCGTTTGATTGATTGATTGATTGAAATCAGCAGACATTTTGCGTTAAGCACGTTGTCGAACTTTGTCGTGCACTCAGAGAAAAATTTGTGAATATCGTTAATTATTATTATTTTTTTTTATATTTCAAATTAATTTTTTTCTGAATAATTTTTGAGCTAGAAACACGAAAAAATATAATAATAAATAATTTGTTCTCTCGAAAATTGTTTCAGCTTATTTTCTTAATTTAAAACAGATCAAATAAACTGTTTTAAAAAAAAAAAAATTTATATTTTAATAATGTTTAGAGTAAAATTAATTAATTAAAAGTTCTAACAAATGTCTAACATTGTCTTGCACCCTCAAAAAAAAAAGAAGAAAAATACTGGGAAAAATATTTTAGATTTAATATATTTTTTCATATTTATAATTCGTTTTATTTTTATGGTATTTATGTATATTTTTTTATTTTTATATTTAATTTTAGGATTAAAGTTTTCAAAGTACAAACAAAAATGTTGTAAGTTCAAAACTTAAAAAATGTAATGTTTGTATTGTTCACAAGAAATTTTATTATTTAACTTCTTAGTTTCTTAATTTATGTGTTTGATTTTTTGTATATTTTTAGTGGCTTTTAAGATTTAAAAAAATGTACTTACAGGCTTTCTGTGTCATGCACTTGTATTCACTTTGTATTCATTTAAATGTGAAAAATTCTTTAGCTACAAACTAGATAATAAATGTTATTTACAGAGAAGTTTAGAATTTTTTTATTCATTTTTATAAATTTTTTTATTGTTTTAGCTAAATTTGTGGGCTTAAAACTAAAAAAAAAAAAACAGAAGAAAAAGTTCTAATTTGTAATTATTAATTGTTTTATATTATTTTATTTTAATTAACCAAAAGTGCTACACAAATTTATTTTCTTTAAAACTTTCTTGATTTGGTAAACTTTTACTTCTTTCTCCGAGTGTAGCAACGTGCAATTGGAAATTAATGTCAATACTCTCACACCCTCACTCCCTCACACACTCACACTCCCATTCTCTCACACACACACTCTCAGTCATTACACATCTAAAAAAGCGCCACAAAGTTGGGGACGCACTTTGAAAACTTTACGCAATGATGGGCATACGCCATGTGTGCTGCCATAAAGAACCCATACTATAAAGGCCGAGAGGCAATGCTGAGCATTTGATGAACCATTCTACCCTCTTTGCAGTAGCTGTAGCCGTTGCCTTTTTTCTCTGCTGGGCGCCCTTCCACGCACAGCGCCTGATGGCTGTCTATGGCGTTTCGCTGATTAATGTTTGTCGCTGTCGCGATGCCTTCAACGACTATTATCACATACTTCATTATACATCCGGTGTACTCTACTTCCTGTCCACGTGCATCAATCCGCTGCTGTACAACATTATGAGCCACAAGTTTCGCGAGGCTTTCAAGGTAGGTTGTGCTGCCAATCTTCAGGTTTGTCGTTTCCATTAATTTGCCTTGCAGATTACATTAACACGTCAATTTGGTCTGGCCCGCAATCATCAGCAGCACCAATACCACCAGCACAATTATAGTGCGCTGATGCGACTGCAGGGCTCGATGCGGCTGCAGCCCGTCAGCTGCAGCAACAACAACAATGCCCTGGAGCCATATGGATCGTATCGAGTGGTGCAGTTTCGCTGTCGCGATGCCAACCACCAGCTGTCGCTGCAGGACAGCATTCGTACGAATACCACAACCACAACTATTAACAGCAGCAGTTTGGCAGCTGCTGGCGGTGCAGGTGCCAGCAGCAGTGGTGGTGGTGCTGCTGCTGCTGCTGGCAGACGCCTTCGCAAACAGGACTTGTATGCGACTTCGACAGGCAGCGCTGTGCCGCACCGCCTGCTGCAGACGCAGACCTCACGGCTAAGTGAAGCCAATACACACGCATTGCTGGACCCGGAAGCGGTTGAAGTGGCTCGCAGCCATTGTGCGCCTGCACGTGCCAAACGCACGCTGCTGGCCACAAATAATGGCGCGTTGCTGATGGCAACGGCTCAGCCCACAGAGGAGCCGCAGCCCGCCACGCGCCTCAAGCTAACCCGTGTAATCAGCCGGCGCGACGAGCCGGCCTACAGCGGCAGCAGCAGTCTGCCCGACCAGGAGACGGCGAGCACAGAAACCACAGGTGGCGGCGTTGCTGAGGTGAGCAAGTTTCCGTGGCGCAAGAAGCGCAAGAAGCAAAACGTGGCCAACAACTCTGAAGCGGTCAATGGCAGAAGTGGCTATGCCACGCCCAAGTCGCTGTGATAAATGAGAGGCGCCAGCGCTGCAAGTATTTAGTTAGCAAATAAATGTTTATAAATAGTTAGATTCAGATAGTTATATATGTATATATATGTATATCGATATAAATGTATAGTGAGTTAATGTTAACTAATAGTTTTATTCAACTATTGTGGCAAAAGTGTTTAAGAGTTCGATTAAGGACTCGAAACTTTTTTCTTACAGACTTAAGTACAATTCAGATATAAAGTTAAACTTGTCTTACGAAGCGTTATAAATAAATGTTATATATATTGAACGTTAAAATGATTTATGCTGTTGTTCTTATTGCTATTCTGATTGGAATCTTATCAGCTCTGTGAATTGCATACATAAGTTTGTTTTAGCTTGAGCAGACGACTGGCTGACAACGAAATGGCCATATTTTGATAGCCCGTGCTGTTGATGCTATACGTATATCATATGTCAATATGTCTACCTAACTTTCAGCTATTACAGATATATGTACATTTACACATAAACGATAAATACCCTTTTACTTTATCGGTGCAGAAATTCAAATTTTACTTGCTTCAGCTTGAACCTTAGCTGTTTTCTAGTCAACAAATTAGCAAAGCACAATATAAAATTTTTAATATATAAAATTGAAATTGTTCTAATTTCAGAAGTATAAAAAAATAAATTTAAAATATAAAAAATATTAAAAATATAATAGTTATAAAAATATTAAAAACAAAATTTTTAATGTAAAAAAAATATTTTTTTTAAGTATACAAAATGGTATATAAAAATGGGCTAAATATTTTTTTAATTAACCGAAAAATATATTTAAAAAAGTGTATAGAAATATATAAAAACTATATTTTTTAAAATTAAAACTGCTTTAAAAATGTGTAAAAAATATATAAAACATACCTTTTCAATATTTATTATCTTTTTTACCATAACTATAGCACAGCAAACATTTAAACACTTTCTTAACCTCTCACAGCTTCACTCTCTTCCAATCTCTAAATCAACTGCGTCTCGGGTCAGAAAACTTGTTTGCATGACAATTTATGGGCAGATAAATGACAGCGGCTGCATTAGCTGGGCCCAGACGATTTATGCCCAGCTAATGTGCGACTGCAAGTGACGAACTGACTTCGAAACACACACAAGGGCTTAAGCACCACACATAAATTAAGTGTTTAAGCGGCAACAAGTATATATACAACATCTAAAGCTCTGCACATGCATCTAAAAGCTAAACGATGAAAAAACGAAGGAAAATGGAAATAAATGAAAAGGCTTTTCCTTTTATTATCCCTAAATACACTGCCAGCTGCAGCCAAAGCTTCATCGGAATCGAAAGAAAAACTCGATTTCTTTTCTTTCTTTTCTTTCAAGAGTTTTTTATTTCAATAGTTTTTTTATCCCTTATGCAATTGGCAGCTAGTTTTTTTGCAAAGTTCGCTTTGTCTTCCTGCCTTTAGGAAACACATATAAAGCAATGGAATAAGCCTTAGTGCTGGCACTTGGCAGCTGGCTAAGTGCAAGGCAGCTAAATCAGGTACAGCTACATCGACATTTTTTTTTTTATTTTATTTTATATTACTTAGGAAAATTCGTACAGGAAATTCCAAGCCAAAAATAGCTGCTTCAAAAATAAACCTTTCGAAATCAAGTACTTAAAAAGTCTTTAAGAAACGTTTTTGCTTGAATGTTTGACTTCAAAATTTAACATATTGTTAAATGATAAAATCCAAAATTGACATAAAATTTCAATAGAAAATTTATGACAGCCTCTAGAGAACGTTCGCAACTCCATTTAACAGTTGATTAACTTAACATAAAATCAAATTCAGTTTGCATATTGCCAGAAGCAGTTCCTAAACCTTCTGGCTTCTGCCAACGCTATGTATGTCTGTTGCCAACATGTTTTCTCCATTAAATTCACTTTTCACTTTTGACAGCCAGTCAAAATTTGGCAAGCAAAGTCTTTGAACTATAATAAGACTTTTCAGCGCACAAAAAAAAAATCGCTTTTCCGGTTTGTCGTTTGTCGGAATCGCCGCTTGACTGTCTGTGTGATCAATCAATATGCAGTGTAGTCGTAAAAATGAGTGTCAGGCAGAAAGCCAAAAACCTTTAAGGTCCCTGTTGCTATGTGTACCCATTGCAAATTAAGGAAAATGGGTAGATTGTTTTTGTCTAAGAATTTTGTAGATAGAAGAAAGTTTCTTGTGTGTTTGCTCTTCAGATGTGTAAATGCTCAAGGCAACAAAAGCTGACAGCTTGTAAATAGACTTAGTCAACTAACTATCGATAAAAATCGATTTTGATTTTGAACCTAATATTTTTATATTTTATACAGAAGTAAATTGGATATATAAACTATTGCCTAGAATAAAAAATCCTTCGCTTTATTTCTGGAAGTGCGCATATTTTCTAAGACAGACAAATTTAGGGTATCTCTCCTACTACCTACTACTACTACCTCGCATACCTATTATCCCACTTCTGCTATTTTCTGTAAAAGCTAGAATGTTTGCTAAGAAAGTTAAACTCAGTTAAGCTCTGACTTACAGTCAGGAACTCTCCAAATTTATTTTACGTGGCGTGTTGCCATTGGGGATTACAACTACAGCGAGCATATTATACGGAGGATTAACTACAATGCGCTGACTGTCGAATTCCTTTAACATCGATATTACTTCTGAAAGTGAGAATATATTTTAAAAGAGTTAGATGAAAGATGTCTCGGAGTGACATATCCCAGAATACCCATTATTTCTGGAAGCTTAAATGTTTCTAAAACATTAAAAAGTTAGGGTATCTCTCAATCGGATATTCCTAACTTTTTCATTCTTTCCGTGGGCTAGAAAGATTTCAAATGCAGTTACGCGCAGAATATCTCTCCGCCGGATATTCCAGACAAGGCCATAAAGCTAACTAATTCTATTTAGGTTCAGTGAAGGTATCTAGCATTCGCATACTCCCCACTAGCACGCACTCTTTTGCTGTAGCGGCGATTTGTGTGGCCTGTTTTGAGCATTATGCACAGACAGCTATAGTCTATATGTATATATATGATAAAAAGTCTATTACATTGTTTTCCATTGTCGTCTGGCTGCACGCACGAGTATAAAATTATGAGAGTTTTGTATCTATTCATAAGCTGACATGCTCAAGTCCAGATTTTAATCCCATATCCTGTCACTTAGTTTATTTTTTTGAACAATTTTGTACTTTTTCCCTTTTTTTTCTTTTTTTTTTTTTTTGGTGTTTTGTGGCTTTTGTCTGCGCTTAACGAGCAAGAGGGTAGCCGCAGGAAAGGTTTTGAAACTCGTTGAAGGACTACAGAGAAGGGCTCTAGAGTTCATTTTGACTAAATTCAAGTTGACCAAATTCAAGTTGAACTAGACAAATTTGGAATTTGCTGAGCATCACAAATGGCTTGGCAATTAAAAATTTACACAGAACTTCATCGGCTTGTGGGTGAGCTCATCAAGAGATGCATATGTTTGTATATGTATGTATAATGAAAAATATTACAAATATATTTTCAAATATATACATATGTGTATATTTATTGTTCAAGTTTTTATGCGCAATAGCTAGCAAAATAGTATTGATGAACCCAATTGGTTTTTATATTCAGTCAACGAGGTCAACAGCAGCCTGACTTGTAATATTCTGAGAGCTATAATATATATGCCAGCCATTAGAGATGCTATCTGTAATATATATCATAGCCATTTTAGATGATATTCCTAGTATAGAATTAGCTCAACTGCCGACACTTCTATTCAACCAGTTGTTGAGCGGCATTTTCTATAGCCTACTTTTCTGCGCTTTGTTTGCAAAATTTTAATTAAATTGCAATCACAGAGTTTTCAACTAAATGCGTTTCAGCCATGGCATTTATTATTTATTAAGCCACAGAGTGCATTGGCATCAACAGTTTGATTGTTTTATCAGCAAGTGCGCAATAGAAATTGCTTTTGTTGCCAACTTGAATTGAAATTTTAATTGAATTTAGTAGCTAGTTAATTCATAAATAGCTTTATATTATATTAGCTGTCAGATTTCAAATTTTTATTCTATTGAATTATTAGTTATTATCTACAACAATATATTTATTTCAATATTTTTGAAGGTATTAAATAAAAAAAAATGTAAATAAATGAAACAGAAATTGTTATTGAATTTATGAGCCAATAATTAATTAGGTAATTATTATATTAGCTATCAAATTTCCATTTATATTGTAGTGAAGTGCCAATTATTTTGTATGACAATATATTTATTATATTTTTTTATGGTATCTAAAGAAATATTTTATACGTATTTATTGTTTATATACTATATATTTATATATTTATATATTTTTTGTATATATATATTTTGTATATACATTTTCACATGTCTATATTTTTTGTATGTAACCAGAACTCATTTTGTATTTAGAGCACGTTTGAGATTAAGTTTTTTACCAGGTCTATTTTTAGCTTCACTTTAGCTTATTAACTTTCTCTCATTATTATATAGTGAAACAAAGAATTGAAAAATATTTATTTATATATATAAAGAAAAAAATATATATTTATTTATATAAAAAGGGCAGAGTAGTTGAAAACTGAAGCAAAACAGTGTTGTCAAGCTGGCAGCTGTTCGCCGCATCAAATTTCGGTAGCAATTTTTGACAACAAATTAAACGCAGCCCTCGGTCACAGTTCAACAAACTAAAAGTGTTTGTTTTATGGCCTCCATGTACTCTACACAACCACAACAACAACAACAACAACGACAAGAGCAGCAGCAGTGGCAGTAGTTGAATCGGCAACAGAAGAGGGCAAAACAAAAGGGCGAAATCGCCAAGCAGACAGCTAAAGATTAGCTGCAGCTTGTCACAAAAACACACACACACACCCATACACAACCGCCCACAATCAAGTGGAGGGCCAAAAATAACTCGAATGGCTTGTACAATTGCAGCCGTATAATAAAGACTCTTAGCCTTGACCAAGGACCCATGAACTAGCATTCAACAACCATTCAAAAACCCAACCGCTGTCCAGCGTATCCCGTCAGCTTGATGTCTCTTTATGTTTGCTCTCTCCCTCTGTCTTCCTCAGTCTCTCTTTCTCTTTCTGCACACAATAATCTACTTCACTGCTAGCTGAAACTTAAAGTCTCTCTTTAAACTGTCGCATGACGCACTTGTGAGATCAATGCGTGGCATTAGTAGCGAGACTTCACTGTCCGATTGCCGCTGGAGGAACGTGTCTTTTGTAATCCGTTCGAGCTTTGTTTAAGCCCGCAGCTGCCATCGACTCGAGCATTCAATTGAAATTTATTAAGCAAATGAACGCGGAATCGTGCGCAATGCACAAAGGATTCTTGATTATTAACGAATCCTTAGATACGAGTGAATAGCATTTCAATTTAAGATTCAACAAAACAACTAGTCTCTCTGCCCAGCTTTAACAATTGTTTTGCTGGATTAATTAGAGACGGAGGACAATGGCTTCTATAATTTATTGGCTTATTAAAAGTTTATTAATTAACGTTGCTTTTTCGACTCTGCCACAAACTTTTCGCACTCAATAATTGTATTGAGTCAACTAGAAAAACCCACTGGAAACATGCCACGAACAGCAAACAAGCAAATAAAAAGAGTTTTAGCAAATAGTAAAAGCTGCAAAATACAATAAGGGCACAAAAAATAAAACCAAAGCAAATAAAACTCGCTTGCAGCAATAATAAATGAGATTAACTGACAGTTTAACTATGAAGTAAAAACAAATATGTCAAGTTCTTTTTATGACCTGTCTAAAAACATAGACATATCGAAATGTATAAGTAGAAGCAGTCTGAATGTGTTAGTCGACCGTGAACGACTGCAGAATACTTTTCAGGGCCATAAAAACTGTGGACAAAGTCAAGAGCTATTCGACTGCAGAACTTGTTGATTCAGCTTTAAAGCTGTGTAAGAATAATAAAATGTTGACCTACTCTAAAGATAAAGCTATGATTGATCCACTGTATGAATGAAGTCGTATGTGACTTTCTCTATAGATGGAGTCATGTTAGACATATTCTATAGATTAATCCATCTAGAGGTCATACTTGGTTAAAACATAACAATAGGTATGATATTCTTCCATTATCTAAGATTTAAGAGCTGGATTCATAGATAGAGTTATATTTGACCAAGCTGTAGAATACACTTACAAAAAATGTGTTTTTTTTTATCGATCTATAAAAACAATAGCAATCTGCATTTAAAACTTGACACAACCATTTTCCAAACTTTAAGAGATATAATTCTCGCTTTACAATCTCAGTCCATATAGATACTTTTATGCCACACTGATTGAAAAGAGTATATATTTCAAATTTCAAGTCATTAGTTTTCAAGAGACCCATAAATAAAAGCGCTTATGCTGTAAATAATAATGTAATTCCTGTTTTGCCACGCCCCAGTGGGCACGTCCACAAAATGTAAGCACTTTATAAGATGAGGGTACACATATAAGTATTTGCAATATATATTCCGAGTCTCTTGCTTGTCATTAATACTGGAAGATGAAGAGAAACGCATCAATGGACAGGCGGTCAAACGGACGGAAGAACGAACAGCCCAAAACGGATATTGCACAAAACCAATATACTCCTTTATTGTATACCCTAAGCCTATTGAAATTGGAAATTGGGGGGGGTATATTGGTTTTGTTTAAAAGTTTGTAACAGATAGAAGAGGCATGACCGTAACGTATATATATCTTTATCGACATCCGTCTATCAATAGACCTAAAATTTCAAATGTCTTTCTCTGTTTTGCAGAATTCCGGGTATCTTCTAGTCATTTACTCCCGCCTTGAGCACACTCACTAGTTTTCACTTCGTGTACGAGCATAAGAGCTCTCTTGACTTTAACTCAATTAAATTTCAGCTGTGGCATTCAGTTGGCAATTTTATTGAATAGTTAAACTGCTATCAATGCAAATATGTGATGTAATTCGAGCATAATTAAATACGATAATTTAATTGAATTGTCAATTAATGTCAACTAGTTAATTTAATTGCATTTTTTACGGCATCAAAAGTTTTTCAGTTAATAAAAAATTTATTACAATTTTTCTTACATAATATTCAATTAAAGAGTCATTTTAAAGCTTAACAAAAATAGTTGAAATTCATGGCATAAATTTGGCATTAAACTGGCAACAATAAAAAATAAATATGTCTCTTAATTCAATTGCATAAATAAGCTGAATTTGTCTAAAAGAAAGTTGTTCTAGCATTAACATAAATTTTGAACTATTGACCACAATGTACGGACCCTTATCTAAGTACGTTTATGTGTGTGTGTGTGTCAGTGTGTGGGTGTGTGAATAAATTTCACACAAATTGCCATAGAATGGAACAACAAATGCAGCAAAGCATTTGAGTTATTTCGATGGCAGAGGCAGACATAAGAAAAAAAAAGGTTAATACTGTTGAGTCGGATGCCGAGCCGGGAGCGCTCGTTAAAAGCGACATGTGTCTGCAGCTCGCAGGACATGTCTATGTATATATATGTACACATATACATATATATATGTGTGTGTGTGTGTGGGTGATAGAGGCCACATCCGTTTTACAAATCGCACACAAACTGTAATACACGCAAAGCGAATTCTGAGCTGACTTCTAATGTTGATTGTTGTTGTTTGGTGTTTGTTGCTCTTTGTTGTCGTCTATTACCCAATAGACGTATCTTACGGTCTGCTGGAGCAGCAGAAATGCCTGAACAGAGGGCAACACTATTCCATTGTAATGCTCAACGTTTAGTTAGCCCGAACGCTGCATGTGGCCCACATTTGCATGGCTGCCAGAGTCGACGCTAATTGAAATGATTTCGGTGCGTTTCGATGCCTTTCGATTGCTTGGCTTGTGGCCAGCCGAGCGATGGCAACGCCAGACGTTGCCAAAATTAGCAGCCAAGTGAAATGAAAACGGAAAAGCAAGCAACGCTGTGCAACGTCTGTAGAGCGAATACGCACCAACATATAGGCAAGCAAATGCCATTTAATTATAGCTTAGGCGCTGACAAACTGATTCAAAGTGATTTCTTGCTGTCTTCGCCACATATCGTATATCAAAACCTGAGTTGAAAGTTCACGCCAGTCAACGTGACCTTTCCATCAGCGCCAAGCGGCCACAAATCAAGTGTGGGCAAAAACTGGACACGCCCACATTTGCAGCAACACCAAACAGAGCTGCCCGGGCATAAATCAGTGCTGCAAACAGGCCAAGCAGAGCAAATAGCCGCAAAAAAAGCGAACGCCTCAAAGTATGCTACGCTTACTGCGCATTATGCATTATTTACCGCACATAAATTTTACGAAAACATGCAAAAACGTTGCAGTTAAGCGTTACCAACCTCAGAATACTCATTCACTGTCCAAACGCAGTCTGATCCCTTTTTCTATTTGCCACACCCCCAATTTGTATATATAAACATTTTGTAATAGCTCTAAGACTATTGAAAATACGCTATTACCTAATTAACCACGCCCCTAATAGGCGTAGCTATATCAGCCATATCTTTTTGAACTTATGTTGTCAACGCAAGTATACATTCAAAATTTCAAGTCTATAGTAATCCAACTACCATGGTTTCTGAAACACCAGAAAATGCATTTTCCGATTTGCCACGCCCCTAGTGGGCGCAACGAGAGAATACGCGAATCAAGTCACTTCCTTTAAAAGCCGCGAAATGGCTTGCATTCATTCGGACAGACGGATGGACAGCAAGACAAACCCAATATACTCATTTCCCTTTCGCGAATGAGTATAAATATGGGAATATGGGCACAGGTAGCATGCATAAATTGTATAAAACTTATGTAAACAACAGGCAAATGAATATGAAACAACAACAAATAGACAGCTTTAACATTAAATCAATTGTAAAAGCAAAAACAAAACAAAAAACTTGATTTATGCAGCAACGACTCCGTCGCGACAATCAAATCAACCAATGTCGCTTTTGTTGCTGCTTTTCAAATCGATTTATTCCAATTACATTAAGTATATATACACACATAATTTAAAATATTCAGTCAGTTGCGAGACTTAAGCGAAAATATATGTTCTATCATTATTTCGATTTTATTTATCTATTTTCATTTATTTTCTTTCGATTTTATGGCTGGCGTTGGGTGTTCCGTCTAACGTTTTCGCTGTAAATTCAACTTTTAGAAAAAAAACAAAAACTGTTCAAAATAGAGAATATAAAAATAATACAATTTTTCGAATAACTAAAAAAAATCAAGATTCTTAAAATAGAGAATGTCAATAATGAAATAATATAACAAGTATGGAGTGAATATGGAACTTAGTAATCTCGATTTTAAATTGCCTTAAGAAATTACGAAATATGGAAAATCGTTATCATTACTATAAATCAATGTGTATTGAGCAGTAAATATTGTCAAATTGAATATTTATTTCTAATCAATTTAATTTTAGTTTAGCCTTGAAAGTTTGAAAGTTTCTCATTCTATTCTATTTTGAATTGATTCAGAGCTCAAAGATCAAGAGATGAAGTCACGAGAATAATTAGCTATTAGGATCTCAAAATTTAAACATATATATTAATCAAATTTTGAATTTCCACGATTTCATCGATTTTTTTCCAATTTTCATTTGTGTTCATATTTAATTGAGCTCTCATATTTGATTTATTATTTTTTGAAAATATTAAAAACATATTTGTTTAATATAGTTAGCATTTAGTTAAACTGAAGTAAAGCTAATTTAAACTGAAATAGAAGTTCAAATTGAGAACCACATTAGCTTGGAGAGAGTGTAATTAAATCATTTTCAGGTGCTCGAGCACTCAGCAACTGTAGCTGTTGCCGTCTGCTTTGCTGTTCAAGTCACATATCAGCAGTAGCCCGACACCTAGACTGTAGACAAACCACACACACATATATACACACACACACACACATACACAGCTACAACTTGCTAAGACAATGCATCATTTGTATTATGCACAGTTCGTAAATTAGGCGTCTAAGTAAGCGCAACGAGACGAGCCAAGAAACTCGAGTGCCAATTGAGAGTGAGACTTACAGATAGACCAGAGAGAAGGTAGATAAGGAAAGGTAGATATAATGAGAGAGAGAGAGAGAGGGAGAAGGGAGTTGCGGTCGAGTGTGCTGCAACCGCAGTCTGATGAATAGCGTAAACTTGGCTTCCCCATTGGCATTGCCAACTTTTGCCTTTGCTGTTGCCTTGGCTCGTCTGGGACCTCGTATTGTGCGCGGGAAATTGGAATATAGCTATGCGTTCCTTTATATACATATATTGAAGTGAATATATTGCAGCAGCTGGCAACTATGGCATCCACAAAACGAACAGTCTAACTACGGTTGCAGCAGCGTTACCAAGCAGTTAGTCCAAGGCTGCGAGGTGGGCTACAAATCTCTGTGGGAAAAGTTGAGAAAAAAATAAAGATAATAAAAATTATACAAAATATATATGTATATAGAGAAATTATATGATAATTTAGGACAGTTGAATTTTGTTATATTTTAGATCTAAGAATATATCTCTATTTTGTTAGAAAAAATTCCTATAAAAGTTCACAGATTTTGTCAGCTTCTATAGAACTTAAAAAACAACCCTTGCATCATTTCTATTTAATTTATCACATTGTCCTTTAGTGCGTTAACATTGCAAGCCATTAGCGTGGCTATTATGTGGGACAGCTCCTCTCTCCAGATCCTCAACCACATCGCACCCTCTTCTCATCCACATCTCTCCCTTGAGCGGACACACCTCACAAACTTGCGAAGTTTATTTTTTATGGCGACGGTATGTAAACTTTGACACTTGGACAATTTTTGGGTGGCGGGCAGATAAAGCAGCTCACTCAGCTGCCCTGAGGCAATGCGACCAGCTAAAGGATCTTCTCTCACACACACACATACACACACACACACACCAAGACACCCACACACACACGCACACAATTTGCATAATTTGGTGTTAATTGAAAAAGTTGGCTTGGCCACAAATCTATGGATGCGGGCAAAACTCAAGCAGCTTAATATACGACTGCAAATGCTCTGATTAATTGTGTAATTGAGCCCACGGAATGTGATACTTGCGCCACGTGGCTGGCGGCTGATGGAGCAGTTGGCAGGACATTTAAGTTATGTCTACGTAATGGATACATTTCAACTGTCTGCTAGAGATGGGCGCGTGAGACGGGAGTAAGATGATGATAGACGATGAAATTTTGTGGAAAAGTGAAGCTATAAAAATTGAATGGGAAAGTATACAAAATATGTTTGGATAAAATACTTTTAAACTAATTTAAAGAGTTGTATATTACAATATGGTATATGAAAAATTTATAATGAATAAAGAAAATAATATAATAAAAATAATTTTAGACCTTATTAAAACTTTGATAAAATTATTTAGTAGATTCAGTTTAGAACTATTCTAGTGCCTTTAAATCTACTCTCTACAAATCTATTCAATATAAAAGTCCCAATAGTACACTTTATATATGGAATAGCTTTATAAGCTATTTTTCAGCACAGTATTCCTGATATCTCCTACTCGGATACTCTCTACTAAAGTTCTCTTACTTTTATTCTTTTCATTAGATTCAATTATATTCAATGATAAGACTTCAATGACTTTATTTAAAAGCCTAAACACAATATTTAAAATTTTAATATATACTAAAACTAGATAAGTGAAATTTTTTAATGATTTTCATAATTTTTTTATTTTTTTTAATTATATTGAAAAATTAAAAAATTTTTTTTTAATATATAGTTAAGCCTGTTAGTAACAATTTTTTTTTATTTTCATAATTTGTTTGGTATTTATTTATTTCTTAAATTTTTATATTTTATTATTCCTATTATTTTTATTATTTTTATTTATAAATTATTATTTTTATTTTTTTATAGTTTTAATTTTTTTTTAAATATTGTTATAATTGTTATTTATTTTATTTTTTAATTAGTATTATTTATTATTATTTTTTTTTTTTTAATTTTTTATATATATATGATTGGGTTTCACTCTACAAACAACTTAAAAATCAATTTTCTTACAACAAAATAAGTAGATTCAATTCAAATTTCTAGAGTATGTACCGCTGTGTTCATGATAATAGTAGTAGTAAACACAATATGTACATATGTGAGTCGTGCCTCGTGCCCTGCACAATTGATAGCTGTCCATCTTCAATATGTTTGTTTGCCTGTCTCTGTCTCTGCGCGTGTGTGTGTGGAGGGAGATGCTAGATGAAGCATGTCATGGCTGTGGCTTTATTTTTCATGTGGTCTGACAAAAATAACACCAACTACAATAACAGCGACAGAAGCTACAGCAACAACAACATTAAATTTGCTTTGCAGTTACATTTTTGGCGGCACATTTTGTATAATTTGATAATTTCATTAAATAAATTGCTAGGGGAGACATTTGTTAGCTGTGTGTATGTGTGAGAGAGAGTGTGTGTGTGTGTGTGTGTGTGTGTATATATATATTTGGGTTTGTTGCTTGTGTGGCTACTTTTACATTGGCGTAATGAAAAATGCTGCAAGAAATAATTAAAATTAGTCCAAACAAGTACGGGAACTTCACAGCTTGAGGCCAATACGAAGGCTGAAGGACCTGCCTCAACACGAGGCAGAGGCGGCAAATGCGCCATTGACGCTCGTGACTGGCTTACCAAATTAGTATTTTCAATGGTGTGTGATAAGAGAGCTGAATGGGCTTCGTTTTTTTTTTTTCGGGCCAAATCCACCTGCTGCCACGTTTGCCTTTAATCTGCTTTAATGTTTTCTGTATTAACAATGTGGCTAGGCAAAGTGAGAGCAGCTCAAAAACACTTTAATTCCCTTGTCAAAATGACAAGAAAAAAGAGACATCTAACTTTAAGATACCATGTAGAGAGCTATAAGTTAAATATTTGTATTGGCTTATCATATTTTGAGCTGGTCTATGACACAGGCAACAATAATATTTGCCCAAAGCTGTGCAGTTTTTGGAGTTGCTTTAGCCACTGCTACCCTTTAATGATGATTTATTGTTGTATTTTGGGTTTTCTTATATTTTTGTATGTTATATAAACAATGTATATTATCTCATAATTCATCTAGTCTTTGGTCTATACTATACAGGCAACGAATTTTTGCAATTTCATAAATATTGATTTGTAGAATTTTATTCATAAACGTATTTCAAGTCTAAAGCTCTTATAGATATATTATAGTAGTATATAGAGAGATTTTAATTTGAAATATTTGGAATATGTTAGAAAATGCAAATATGCTTATTTCCATGCATATATATATTTTATGGAGTAACTCAATCTACCGATAAATATCAATCTTAAGCAGAGCTGATAAAAGCTAAGCATACCTAAATTTTAGTAAAGAGTTTGCTGAGAGAAAAGAAGAGCATAGAAATATACTCTATACTAAAAACTTAACTTTTACTGCCATAGCTCAAACAATTGTATTACTTCGATAAATCTCGATTCACAGCATAAGTTTTATATATTTATCTCATGAAATCAAGAAGACAAATTTTGGCATTACATTTGCTACAAAGTTAATAAGTTTTTTGATTCAAGCGAGAGATTTAAGACTTCATAAACCAATAAATATCGTTCTATAGCTAAATGTACAAAATATTTAAATCAGTTTAGTAAAAATCGATAAGGATTTCAGATTGCACTCCTCCATGCTAAAAACATATTCGGCTATAGCTCAGCCCATGTTAAAAACAAATATCTGACTTCAAGCTTTACAATAAGTTTACTATAATTCAAGACAGATTTACAACGCGAGTAAAAGAGGAAGAGAAGATTATCTGATGTCACATACTCATTCATTAATTCAATATACTCTTCACCGTCAGCTTCGCCTTTGATGAGTATAACAAACACATGATTCCTGACAGTAAAATTTATTGATATGTAAGTGAGTCTATGTGAGTTGTGGGTGTGTGTGATTTATGTGTGTGTGTGTGTGTGTGTGTGTGTGTGTGTGTGTTAGTTGTGTATGTGTACATCCCTCCGTGTTTACCTCTGGCCACATATGTTAATGTCGATGTTCTGTTATCTTGGCTCATTGTTGCCCTTTGCACTCGAACACGCCAAGCCAAGCAGAGCCCAGCCAAACTAAACCTGGCCAAACTGTTGATTTTCGCAGAACGTTCCATTCGCACCGCCTACACATTTCCCATCTCAGCGCTTCGAGCTGTGTGCAAAATTTAGCGAAATGGTAAAGTTTTTAGCGAAATTGCAGTCATAAAGTTGGTTCGCGGTGTCAGCAGAAGCCAAATTAGTGACTCGCTGAGTTTTCCTAGAATCTCGGGAATCTCAGAGTAAACGTGCGCTAAAGAGAGATAGATAGATGGAATGTAATTAAACGCATTTGGCTAGCTCGCAATTTGCACTGAGCCATTGTGGCAAGCCCCAAAATGCAAATCCTCGGGTCAGCCATAATCATTGCCAGCTCCCAGGCAAACGCCTACCAAAGACCCAGCAATTTAACTGGACTCGAGCTAAAGTTATTTTATGGCCAAGTACAAAGCAGGCAAGACAGCCAAAAACTTTCAACTGTTTAAGCACACGCAAAAGCAATTAGAATTCAAATAAAGTTTTTCCAAGAGATTTCAAATACTTTCTTTATGCTGCGGAGGGATTTAGCTTTGAGATGAACTTAAGATAAGATTTATATATAATATATAGATATAAATTGAAACTATAACTATAACTAACTGTCAGACTAACTGACATATAAGGTAAGGTGTTTCACAAACACATTATACCCTGATTTCCCATTTTCATTCGGTTCGGTGTATAATAAGATTTATATATTATATATAAATATATATATAAATATATATATATATATATATATATATATATATATATATATATATATATATATATATATATATATATATATATATTTAGATACCTTAATTTCAGACTAACTCACATTGAATCTGTTAAGTGAAGTTTTATCTAAATGGGCCTTATTATGAAATGATTGAATGTATGTGTGGGATATCTTTGGTTCAGCTATTCTTATACTCGCCTCCAGCCACACCCCCAGCTGGCTGCCACGCGCCTTGCCCAACAACAGGTCCTGCACACGCCGTGTGTGTGTGGTCATACATTTCAATGAGTAGCGGCGCCTGGGACGGGTATCAGTTACAGTAAATCCTATTCATAACACTCCGAACACATTTGGCACGTGGTCCTCGGGCATCGATTTTGCCCTTGCCTTCAACTTTATGCATTTGCTACGGCA
Organism: Drosophila hamatofila; assembly: GCA_035045345.1. NCBI lineage: Eukaryota > Metazoa > Arthropoda > Insecta > Diptera > Drosophilidae > Drosophila > Drosophila hamatofila. Next base: position 3,350,410 of record JAWNPA010000020.1, on the reverse strand, counting down.
ATCAGACCTGCGCCACTTGTTGTGGCTGGCTGCAAAATGTATTCTGACATATATAGCAAAACGGGGCCAAACAGCATTTTAATGCAATTCCCCTGCAAACGAGCAGTCCTCGACCACACACACCCACCCACACACACACACACACACACACACAATGTAAACGCATCCATATTGTGTTTTTATGCTCAACATTTCAACATGAATTGTGTAACGCTTGAAAGGAGACCTCAAGTGAGACAAATAAAAATACCTATTGTATAAATAGTATATATTTGTTATTAGCGTAAATTGCCAATATTTTTGTTTTCTGTTCTATGCCTTGTGCAATTTAATAAGCTCTACAGCTGGATTGTTGTTATATATGAGCTTTATATAGTTGGAGTAGAAAACATTGGGCTGATTTCTCTTTGAGACATTTGGTTCAAACCATGCCTTAAAATATAATACGATTTGCACTGGTTTCGGATAGTTTGTATTTATTTTTTGGTTTTTGAAGGTTTTTTTTACTTAATAACAATTTTTTTGTTTGTAATGTATATATTTTTAAATATATCAAATATATAAAAAAACCTTACCGTTTTATTTGGTTTAGTCTTTCATCTTAATGATTAGGTCAAATATATTAAAAAGTCAAAAAGAAAAACAAAGTAAATGGTCTAAAAAATATTATATAAATAAATGTATTCTAAATAAAATAATTTCTTAATTATTGTTTGTTTTATTACAAGGTTTTAATAAATTTTTATTTATATAAATAAAAAATTATTTGTGAAATTCTTTTAACTAAAGTACATTTTTTTATATAAGTTTTGTTATATAATATTTTTTTAAAGTATTTTATAAACTTTAATTTGATATATTTTAAAATTATTTTATTATTTGTATTTTTTATATTTATTTATTAAAATATATTTATCATATTAATATCATCATTAAAAATAATTTAAATATTTTTTTATTGTTATTTTATTAAATACTTTAAAAATATGAAAAAAAAATTTCTTTTGGAAATAAATTTTAGTACTTTAATAAACAATTTTCAGACCATTCTCTTAACATGTTTTCTTTAAAATCGTCATATCATAATATAAATTTTAATTTTTATTTATTTAAATTTGAAAAAAAAAAAAAAGTAAAGAGTGGCATTTATATTATTATATAAAAATTTATATTATTATGTACATATTTGCTAAGGTATTCCATTTTTGTGGTTTACCATAAAAAGATATTTTCCTTATGAATTACAGCCCATTTCTGTCTATGGATATTGAAATCGAAATAATGTCACAGGCCTGGACATGCGTTAGGACTGCGATGTTCTGCTCACCTCGAGCGCTCGTCTGCATTATCATGGAATACTCTTTGCACCATTATTTACAAAAATTTCATTACATAGCTGTGCGTGGGTGCTGAAGCACATAACGCAAACTCCTTCGCATGTGCAGCTAACACCCAGCCAAAGCCAAAGCCAAAGCCAAAGCCACAGACCGCAGAGCACTTTGGCTCGAAGAACCCAAACACGGGCTAAATAGAAATGAGCTCAAAATCGAATATCATTGAAAATTTACGTTCAAGGGCATAAACAGCCAAGAGTCGAGTGTCAAATGTTGCGCAGTTAATTGAAATGACAGAGAGAGAGAGAGAGAGAGAGGCAGGGAGGAAGTGAGACAGAAAAAGTTGTTTATCAGCTGTGTTTCAGCCGATTAGCGAATTGCCAATCATTCCTTTGATGCTTAAGCAAATTTTGAGCATTTCACTGGAAATCTATTTAGGCAAAATAATTCTCTAAGTAAAGCCGCTAAATTCAATATTAAATTGTGTGCAGAAATCTTGTTGGCAAATGCTAAATTGCTTGACAAAACAGTTTCCCTAATTGTCCGGAACCACCAAAGAGAAAAATAAAGAGAGAAATAGAAATGTTAAATGTGTAGATAGAACGAGGACACAGGAAAATGTTCATTGGCAGCGCTCAGTTGTGAGGACAATGTTTTTCGTTAATATGAAAATTGCACAAATTCTCAATTCACTTTTCGCAACTTTTATCTAACTCGCTGATGTCCCAAAAAAAAAAGAAAAAAACGAAAAAAAAAAAAAGTGAAAGCTGAAATGTACGTGCTTAATTTCTCAACTTTTTGTCCGAGTCGAATTCAATTAGACAATCAAATGTAAAATGTGAATTTCACTTTGTTTCAAAAGCATTCCGACCATGAAATGAATTAGTTGGCTTAAAGTATTTTGAAGCGAACTGAAGTGAATGAGTTAGCTTGAAATATGCAGAAACAAACTGAGCTGATTTAGTTTGCCTGAAATACTCAGAAACATACTAGAGTGAATTAGTTTGCTGTACGCATTCTGAAATCAACTGGATTTAGTTTGCTTGGAATACTCTGAAATAAAGTGCCTTCGGCCTACTTTCAACTTAACTCGTGTTCACATTTTGTCATTTATCTGCTTGTATCAAGTCTTTTTCCTTACTTCCCATGAATATTGTGGTTTATTCAGACTCTATTTATCTTCTTCTTCTTTTCGTTGTTGTTGGGATTTGGCCCAAAAATTTCATTTCCTGGCTGCTTCATGCTGCAGGCGTGAATTGCTTATGATGTTTAAAGAGAAAAAAATAATTTGCTTTAAAGCATTTTGACATTTTCACTTCACTGTTTTCGAGAACTAAGCGAGTTGCTGGCAAAGAATTAGTTGAATATAAGATACCCTGCCTATAAGAGATAAATTTTCAGTTTTAATAATCTTTGTGTTTTATTTAATATGATGAGTACTTAAAATATTATGTAAACTTTGACTTTATTGCACATAAATTTCATATTTTGTTCTTTAAATTGTTATGTTTTAAATATATTTTAAAATTGACTATATACACCACATCTACTAGGAAAAATTCAGTTTTAAATCAAGTTCACACTCTATAATATTATATATGTTGTTAAATCTATGGGACCAACTGCCGTTGTTAAATTGCAAATTTCAACGTATTGCCCATCGAGAACTCCTATGGGCTCAGCGAAGAATGAATTCTTGAAAGAGTGAACGAATGAACAGCAATAGACTGAGTCAACTCCTTATTCGGATCAATAATCTATATATTTAATTAAATACATTTAAACAATAATTCTCATTTTGTAAAAGTCAGAACTTTTATGCCAAAAATCAAGGCTTTAAATTTTAAAATTTTTGTTTAACTAGTTTTTGTATATTGAAATTAATTTAAATATATAATAAAATATATATTCACATACATCTCATCTCATCTAGCACTTGTGTCATGCCCGCTATCTTTCCACATTGAATGCGCATTCAAAAGAACAATCACTTCAAAAGTCTATGCACGTTCGAGCGTTATAAGGACCTATACATTTACATAAGTACTTGCGTGGCTTTAAAGCCACATTGACAGGCTGCCAACAGCCACACACAACCACCATACACACCACACACACCACATACACGCACACATAGAAATACCATGAGTTTTCCCGCTATGCACTTGATAATTGCTAAAACTGTTTTAAATTTTTTTCTTGTGTTTTTTTTCATTACTTTAATATAATTTGAAACCCTTTTAGGCTTAAGCACTTTCTGCTGGCAAATAAAATAAATAAGAAGCCGCCGTCAAAACCTTTTAGCCCAAACAGCGGACCTTAAAGCGTAAATTGTGGCTGTTAAATAAATATTACGCATACGCCATGCTGGGCCAGCTGAGAGAAATTATGCGTATGTGGATGTGCGCGCGACACAATGGCGATATAAATCGGCAGATGCAAAGACTATCAACACACACACACACACACACACAAAAAATCAAGTTGATGCTGTGTGTGTGTATGTGTGGTGGGAGTTTTTTAAGAGCGAAATATATTCAGCTGTGGACCATACTAATATGCTGTTATTATCAGTGATGAAAGGGTAGACAGGCGCACTGGGCCTACACAGCTGAGCATAAATTATCGCCTGAGTTGTTATTTAGCTCTTCTTTTTTGCCTGCATGATGATGCCATTGTCACACACGCGCCTCTCTCGCTGTGCATGCGAAAATATTTTTTTTGCTGCCTGAAAGTATGCAACGAAATTTTCCGTTCGCCCATTAAATTCTACGCTGTCATTAGCTTGGCCAAAAACACACACAAATTGATGGCCGTAACGGGTAAAACCAAATTTGCGAGTTTTTCCTAAAGGCTAATCAAATTTATGCTGCTGCGAGGCGAATATCTATATCTCTATATATAGTATACCTAGCAGATATCCAATCAGAATGCCAACTTCCGTTTTGGCTCACTTCCGTTCCGTTCTGGCCTGAGCATATTTTGTGATTAAAGTCAAAATCGTTTGCAACCTACGTGACTCTCGAGTTGAAAGCCAACGTAGCCAACGTAGCTCTCGATGCAATTAATTAAGTTGCTGACAAAGTTTCGGTTTTCTTGCGCAGTTCATTGGCAGCATCTGTCGTCGCAGTATTGATTGAGATTAAAAAATGTTTGAAAATACATAAGAAATGAGGCATTTTATTCATGAAACACTTTAGATGTCGAGCAAAAGATTTGAATTACAAGCGAGCTTTTTTTTTTTTTTTTTTGGTTTTTGTTTTGCAAATTATCATCATTTGGCGGGCAGACAAAATTTCATCAGCTGCGGGGGCGTTTTGCTTAAATTCAATATTCCGTTCATTTGCTGTATACACTGTTGGCAGTGGCAAGAAGGGTATATTTGGTTTGTATTTTTTTTTTTTTTTTTTTTTTTTCTTTTAGTGTTTGAAGGCATACAGAATTCTACACTTTACCCAAAATATATCTGTTAAATAAACAAATATAAAAATGCTGGTTTTATTCTACTCTATAGAGCGACCAGCTTTAGTCACTATATTTGCAGTTTGGAGTAACTTTCAGGAAAAGTCTCAGATTATTTTTGAAAAACCTCATTGAACTTAGAGCTTGAGATAAACTTTAAAATATAATCTCTGATCTTTTGGTATTCCATTATATATAAAACTATATTGAGTTGACACTAAAAAAAAACTTGTTAAATAAAATATTAAAATGTTTACAAAAAAAAAAAAAAATAAAATAAACTGTGCCTTTAATATAAACTTTTGGTTTTAGAGTTTTAGAGTCACTATAATGTACTTGCTGAATTGCTAACTTAGCACCTTCAATTTTTAGTCAACATAGTTTGCCTGTTAATCAGTCATATTACAGCTATAGGTATTTTCAGAGAATGTTTTAAATCATTGTACTTACTGATTTAGAAGAAATGCTAAGTAGAAGTTCTGTTACACTTCAAAAATCATTTGAATTGATTACTTTATAGTTGTAATTTCATTTGGTTACAGTCAGCATAGTTTGAAAGCCACTCTGCTTACAGCTAAGCAGAGCTTTAAAGTCATTGTACTTACAGTCTTAAAAGAAATGCTGAGCATTATTGCGTTCAGGTACAATTTAGATTGATGACTTTATAGCTGTAGTTATATTATATATACACTCAGCATAGTTTTAAAGGCATTGCAGTTACTGCTTACCTTAACCCAGCGATACATTACAGTCATTGAGCCACTTACCACACAAAGTAGTTTTAATGACTCCTCTTAAACGGTGAACCAATAAAGGTTGTCAGTTTTACAGTCACTGCCGTTACAGTAAAGCCATTTTAAGCCTATGCAGTTTTTATATATTCAGCTTAAAAAACTGTTTTTGATAGTATTTCCCATTCAGTTAGCTTCGTTACTCTTTGGCACAGTTTGATATTTACTGATTTTACAGTTTTAGAGTAACTGTTATCCATGACAGCTTTTATTTAAAATAGCTAAAGAATTTCGAAAATTACTGCAGCAGTAAAAATTATATTGAACCGTCGAAGACTTTTGTGTGCAGTTTATGAGTCATAGATTCTACACTCACTGACTCTCTCTCTGGTACAGTTTGACAAATACTGATAATGAAGCTATGACTACATTATTTTAAAGAAAATCTTACATTACTAAAGCAGAAATTAATATATTGAAAAGTCGATGACTTTTGTGAACAGTTTGTGAGTCACAGATTCTAGTCATTGACTCTCTCTCTCTCTCTCTCTGACACAGTTTGACATTTACTGATTTTATAGTTTTCGACTAACTGTAAGCTATGACATCTTTTACTTGATTAAGCTAAAGAAAATCGTACATTGCTCAGTAATGATTACTGAAGCAGTAAATAATATATCCAACAGTCGATGATAAGCTTTTCTGCACAGTTTGTGAGTCACTGATTCTACAGCCATTGATTCACTGCAAGTTATTACCATTATCAAGCAACTAAAATGACTAAAACTATATTGTTAATCATAAACAGTGAACAGTGTATTGTGCAGTTGGTTACACCCGCTTGCCAGTCACTCACTTGTTTCTCATTTCCATCGTCATCGCATATTGAACAGCGTCCCTTAAATTGTGGGTCCGCTGCGTAGTACAGGATATTTGAACTCTAGTTTAGTTTACATAGCCGGACCCGCCGTAAAGTCATGTCCAGACACGAATTCATCATATTGTCTGCGTCAATGTTGAGAGCGGGTCCGGCTGGTCAAGCGGCCGGTGACGTCAGCAGATGCAGAAGAAGACAACGCAATTAGAAGAAACGCACCAACGAACGAACGTGAAACGGCCAACACAACAGATGTTATTGGCACATGACATTCAGAGCAGAGACGTTGACATGCCGCCTGCCTCCGATATAAACAATTACAGCAAGAGTTGTTTTTGTTTTTGTTTTTTTTTTTTATGTATATGTATGTATATAATATATAGGTATATCAAAATGGGCTTTAATAAATTCCATACAAAATTGCAGCAATGCGAATTTGGAGTTAGACTTTGACGCCGATTTCTCCCGGATTGAATATCTTGACATAGCGATCGTTGACCTTGTAGAGGACCTCCTTGCGCGACTGCTCGCAGGAGTAGCTGCCCTCGTCGTCCAGGACGCGCTCGATCAGCAGCTTGCCGTCGACCTCGCGAAAGACGCCGCTCTTCAGCCGCAGCACCTGGATGCGCACGTTGCCCAACTTGGCCACGTTGTTGTCGGTGAGCGGGTGGATGTCGCTGTTGCTCAGCTTCGTGATGACGGTCAGATTGTCGTGGGCCTTGGCCAGGTCGGCCAGGTCCAAGCAGAACTGCTGCACCTGCTGCTTGCTGGCGCCCAGATTGATCAGAATCGATAGATTATCGATCAAAATGGTGTAGCTGCTGCGATTGGGATAGTTCTTCTCCAGCTGCTCGCGTATGTCCTTCACCAGCTGCTCGGTCAGAGTCAAGCCATCCGGCGAGCGCAGCCACCTTGAGCTAAGGCCATGGCGCGCCATGTCGCTCAGCACGTCGATTACGTTGAAGGTCTTGCCCAGAAAGATGTTCGAGTTGTAGCCCAGCCGCATGCCCGCATTGAAGTAATGCTGATAATGATTCTGCAGGCAGACGAGCAGCGTGCCCGCATTGGAGATGCGCAGGCGTTGGCCCAGAATGCAGCTAATTAGAAAGCTGCCATCGACATTCGATTCCTCGCTGATGTGCACGAATCCTGGCAGCTTCTGCTCATTGAGGCCGCAAGCGAGCAGCACTGAGGCGGCCATAATTCAGATTATGGTTTAGTCGGCAGCTGCAAAGACACAATGCACAAAGGACCAATTGGAGTGAATATGTTTTTGGTTAATTTATAAATGCCATAAAATGTGTATTCAATTAATTAAATGTGACGCGGGGTCACGTGCTCGGGCATGCTTCATGTTCATGCAGACCAAACTGGCCAAATGGCCAAACGGCCAAACGGCCAAAATGACCTCCAGACTTTCCTTTTTAATTTATTTACTTTCATTTTGTCACTTCATCATCGCTGTCAGCGGCACACGTGGCCAATAACCCGCCAATCAATGAAAATAATTTATTAAATGTGAAAAAAAAAAAAAATTGAAATACTAACAAAAAATTTCGTCTTGGCCCATGGGGGGATCGAACCCGCGACCTTCGCGTTATTAGCACGACGCTCTAACCAGCTGAGCTAATGGGCCACATGAACAAAGCGCTGCCAAAAGCCCATTTCAACGGCAAGCCCAGAACGGATAAAAGCTTTTCTGTGAAAGCTCGCACGCGCCTACTCTGCATGTGTAAATATTTTGTCTAAAATTGAATATGGTAAACAAAACTCTGATTGGAATAGAATAGCAAAACGTGTTTCGGACATTTTTTCAGCAAGCAAATAAGAAAATCGCATTTGCTTATAGAATTATATAGGTGACTATTTTGCCATTTTCAACGGGTAGGCCAGTAGTTTGCTTGTTTATCAACCTAAAAGCGTTAAAAAGAATTACTGCAACAAATTAACATTCTAATTAGACCTTGACTGACAAAGCGAATTGCTGCCTAATAAGAATATGCCGATTGAATTACGAGCTTCATAATTAATAATAATTATGAATGGCAATAAATTTTTGAAAATGAACTCGAGGCAGATATTGTCTGTACATATTTATAGGGTGTATAAATATTTTATATATGTATAAAAGTTTATTTATATTTTTAAAAAGGCGCCTAGCAGCTGATCAATAATATTTTGTACACTTCTTTGTTAATTACATAAAGGGCATTTCAAATACATAATTTCAATATGAACACTAATACCTAACTTTAAATACCCTGTAGGCAATATGATAAGGAAGTTATATTATTAATTAATGGTAATTATATTTTAATAAATAATATTAATTAATAATAAATAATATTAAATAAATTAAAATAAATATATAAACCATTTATATATGGAAGATTTGCTTTTTAGCACATTCTAAATAAATTAGCAACATTTTAATTGATTTTTAACTGACAAAATATAGAATAGAAAATGTTGAATTGCTTGACCATAAATTGCTTGAACATAAATATTCTATATTATATAAAGATGATTGTATATATACACCTGCAGCAAAAAAAAATAGTACTAGTAGTAGTAGTAGTACTGTTGGACAAAAAACTTAGTGATAAGCTCAATATTTTGAATACCATTTGAAGCGAATATTACGATTAATATAATATAATATAATATATTGTTTTTGCCAAAACTATTACATATTATATCCTTATGTCCCTTAATCACCCCTTAAAACAATATGTTAAAAAGCCTTGACCTCTATTTCATATATCTGATATCCTAAACGCTTACATTATTTATGCCCCGTATATATTACATATGCATACAGGGTATATTTGAAAACAAGAACAAACTTCGCTGCGATAATGAGCTTCAGTCCGCCGATGAGCAATTTCAACGATATGAAAACTTTTTACACACATGCATTCATACAAATACAAATATCAACACACATACACATCAATTGTTTTCAAACAGCGAAACAACAATTCGCTTCGTATCGATTACATGGCAGATAGTTTACATTAACTTTATCATTCTACAATTGTAGAATGGAAGCACACACATATACGCACACACACACACAATGGCACAGACAACACATACAAAGTGTGAGCGCGTACGAAGGTTATGACAGAAATGAAAATAAATAAATAAAAAGCTCTCACCAATTTATGTTTATTGAAGGCACACGCTAGCTCGCTCGCTCTCCCTCTCTCTATCTCCCACTCCCTCTCTCACACGCTCGTTAAGTTGGAGTTTGATTGCGACTGTGGCTGCCGAAGCGTGTGACAGCAGACTAACTTAAGCCAAGCCCCGCCACACTTCTGGAAACAGTTGGAAAGCGCCCGCCTTGACCGCGCCGTCACCTCAATAGTGATAAAACAAAATCCAAACACTACTAAGAGAAAGAGAGCGAGCGTAGAGTGGGAGAGTGAGAGCGCAAGAGAGAGCGCCCAGTTAGGTGCACACGCTGGACGAAGCTTCGTCTAACGCGGCTAGCCGACAGCGTCGATCAGTACGTATTCAGTGCTCAAGCGGCGACAACGTCGTGTGTTGGTGTTGTGTGCGTGGTGTGCGTTCCAGCAGCAGTAAAGCAAGAGAGGGAGAACAAGAACAGCACAGCGCTAAGAAACCGGGTAAAGAACAACAACGATTCACAATATCCAGACCAGTTTTTCGCCGTCAATTGTGGTAATGATGCGCTGAACTTCTCCCACTCTCCCACTCTCTCTCTCTCTCTCTCTCTATTGTGTTGTGTGTGCGCGTGTGTGTGTGTGTATTGGTGTTGCCAAAAATATAGAGCTTAAGCAATTTATAGCGGTAAACAACATACGCCGCTACAACATTTGGTCTCTCGCGTTTTCAAGGTAAACTTTCAATTAGCTGAGTAGTCAATTATTTTTTCAATATCAAAATGCAATTATTTACACTGTAAGCTATATTTGCTACTATGTGTTTATGTGTTAGTGTGTGTAAATCTAATTCAATTGCCAACATTTACACAGACATTAGTTTTGATAGCAACAGCGGGAGAAATCATGGCATTATCACGCTACCTGTCGTGATCTACGTCTATGAAAAAATGTGACAATCAGCTGTTTGCAAACCCACACACACACACACACACGCATATATACTATGTACACAGCCGCACACGCTGAGAAATATGTTTCTAGTTGGGAAGGCGCGACTGTTTTCAATTTATATAGAAACAAATCTAAAAGCATATTCCTTCTTCTTCTTATTGGATCATGTGATGTTTTGTTTTGACCTTTGCTCATGGAACATTTCAGTTTATGATCAGATAAACAGCAAAAAGTTCAAAATAAAGCGGAAATAAACGACTTATCAATAGCCGGCATAACATGTAATCTATATACATATATTACACATTAGGACTAATAAATGTTTTTACATTTACTATATTGGCAAAAGCTCAGAGACATGTTAAGCATATTAGCTCAATACTCAGTTATGTGTTAAGCTTTTTCTAAGGAAGCTGCTTAGATTTGTTGCAAAAGAGCCAACAATGTGTGCTTCCAATCAGAATCCATTTGTTTTTCTTTTTTGGCAACACAAGAGACGAAAAGAATCGTGTGATTTATTGGTCATTTGCTGCACGTGGCATGGTTCACACGAAATGTGTTATATATACACATATATATAAAAATATACATACATACATTCATACGCAGGCTTATGCATATTTGGAATTATTCAGTTTGTTATCACCAGGCGAGTAGGCAGCGAACTGAAAAGTCGATTAGCTCAAAGCCAAACAGGGTCACATTTGTTGGGTGACTAAGCATGAAATAATGTTAATTGTTAGCTAACAAGTTTTTAGTTCTCAATTAAATTTATATATATTTGCAACTATGCAGATGTATCGCTAAAAATTTCCCAGTGTAAAAAACAATTGAATTTCAAATTTTTCTTTTATAGCGGAACAAACAAATGGCATATTCCAATTAGCTTCATTACAGTAGCCACTCGCAAATTGGAGCAGGCAAAAAGTTTTATCAGACATTTTTTAAATTAAATTAATTACAGTATTTCTTCACAAATATGAACAAGTCGGCAGTTCAGTACATTTTTTCTTAAAAATATATTTTTCTGAAAATAATTTGTCAATTAGAAATTTAATTTAGCAGATTTCGTAAGTTTTTATGACTAACATATAATTTTGAGCATTTTTTAAATTTATTTATTTAATGATTCATTAAAAATGATTTTGTTTAAAGATTATTATTACATAATTTTTTAAAGAGGCATTTTTATATGCATATATTATTAGGAAATTAAGCCTCAAAGAGGCTTTACTGATTTTTAGTTGACATTGATCATTCTCAATTTGTCATCAAAAATTTAGTATCATAATTAATATTATTATTTTTTCAAATTGAAATGCGAGTTTTTTTTAAATATAAATTTTCACTTATCTCTAAGCAACACGTTCGAATTTTCTAACGGTCACTGTACTTTGCTAGGGTGCGCAGGTCAGTGTATGTGAGTGTGTGTGTATTCTAAAATGGCTAATCAAGTAGATAAATGCAAACACACACACACGCATTACGTACACATAACTATGCAGCTTCAAGCACTCACACACTCGCATAAACTATCATGCACACACACACACACATCGATATCATTATGATTCAGTTGCGCAAATTGCTTAACTGAAAAGGAAAATCCAATCATGGAGCTTTGTGAATTGAAATGAAAATAAACAAAAACAAATATATGTATACAATATATACAAAAGCTTTCGCCACGTGTTGTTCCAATGTCAATGCCGAAATGAAATGCAACCGCTTTTTTCTCGTAATGCGAGATGCATACAGAATTAACTAATTGCACGTCAATAACTTTGCTAAGGCAATGCGCTCGTTGTGTGTTTCACAGCATGTAAACTACTTATGCGTGTATAAATACTTATGCAAGGTACTCACTAATCGTATGGCACATATGCTACGCAGCAGTTTAATGTATTTTATGGTGGAAACACTTGCAATTTTATGCACAAAATGAAAATAATAGGAGGCACTACACACAAACGACTTCCCACTGCTCTGGGCAGCATTTGACAAACAGCTGTTCGTGCAGCGTTGCCACCAGGCACGCTCAGTTTTCTTTGATGTGGCCATATAAGTACAGCACTAGTGTTGAGTAATGGCTGACGTGATTCAAGGCGCGCGCAAGCTGTGCTTACGTCATGGCTCAGCTGGTTTTGCGTATTTTATTATCCTTAGCTTTAATTAATAGTGGCGATGATGTAATATTTTGTAACTGTTAAGAATGTTGCGCCAACTTGATATTAAAATTAAAACATAATTTCGTTAATAAGTTTAGTGTTAAATTGACAAAGATGTATTTGAATATATAGCTAATTTCATTGATTGATTAGTTAGCAACCAAAAAGGGGAAACAACAAATCAAAATGAGCGACAAGCATGCCCGTTGGTACTTCGGTGGCATTGCCAGCGTTGGAGCGGCATGCGTGACACATCCCCTGGACCTGATCAAGGTGACGCTGCAGACGCAACAGGGCGATCTCTCAGTGCTGCGCCTAGTGCCGAAAATCATGCAGGAACAGGGTGTCCTGGCCTTCTACAATGGTCTCTCCGCCTCGATACTACGCCAAATGACATACTCGACGACACGATTCGGTGCCTATGAAGTGGGCAAGGAGTTCGTCGACACGAACACCTTCGCAGGCAAAATCGCCCTGGCCGGCCTCTCAGGCATGATTGGCGGCATCTTTGGCACCCCCGCAGATATGATAAATGTGCGCATGCAAAATGATGTCAAACTGCCGCCCGAACTGCGAAGAAAGTGAGTGGACAACAGACAATAGATAAATACTAAAACTCCCCATCTAATCAATCTTTATATTCCCTCTGCAGCTATCGCTCAGGCGTGGATGGCATTATCAAGGTTTATAAGACGGAGGGCTTTAAGAAGCTATTCTCGGGCGGTTCGACGGCCACGGCTCGTGGCGTCTTCATGACCATTGGCCAGATTGCCTTCTACGACCAGATCAAATCTTCGCTCCTGGCCACGCCCTATTTCCAGGACAATCTGGTCACGCATTTCACAGCCTCCCTCATGGCCGGCGCCATAGCCACGACGTTAACGCAGCCCATGGATGTGCTAAAAACGCGATCCATGAACGCCAAGCCCGGAGAATTCAAGGGTCTCTGGGACATTGTGCTGTATACGGCGAAACTGGGGCCACTTGGCTTCTTCAAGGGCTATGTGCCGGCATTTGTGCGTCTGGGTCCACAGACGATATTGACGTTCATGTTCCTAGAGCAGCTGAGATTAAATTTCGGCTACCAGAAGCAGTAACATTCCCGCCTGCAACTAGTTTAAGATGATGTTAATTGCATAAATTTGCATCTGTTGGCTTTCGTTTTTAATGTATATAATTTGCGACTTTTAGATCAAAATTTTGATTTTATGTTATGATAGCTTTGATCGAATTATAAACAAATATTAAAGCTAGGCGGAGTTTGTTTCGTTAAGTCCATTGAAAAAAAAAAAAAAAACAAAAAACTAATACAAAAATTCGTGTTTTTGTAAAAAACATGCTTCCATTTCCGTTGACGAATTTGATTTCGATCGGATGACGTGGCGGATGCGCAATGTTAACACGATACATTTATATAAAGAGCTCGATCGATGCTCGACAATTTTATATCCGACTGCAATGTCTGTGTGCTTGGTGCAGCTCTTCGCACTGCTGCTACTCAGCAGCTGCGTCCTTGTTCAAAGTGACCAATCCAGCATAGGCGAAATCTCAAAGAGTCACGAGGACACGACGATTTTCGGAAGTGAATTAAAAGTCAAATATCAGGATGGAAAAGCAAGCGCCGTTATCAGTGGAGACTTGAAAGTTTTGACGACCCTAGACAATAATTGGAAGGTGAGTTAAAAATAATTATATTATATAAAGTAGAAATAAGTAGTAAAGTAAAAACAGTGGAAAGTGTGTTATGCAATAGAAGGATCAAGTCTAATGACTGATATAATAGCTTAAGCTTTGCTTGTCGGAGACAACTAAGCTAACTGCTATGACACAGCATATCAAACGATTAGCTTTGGCTTGCAGACAGCAGATAACTGCTATGAAACTGTTCTTTGAGAATTCACGACTAACAAAGGAAAGAGCTGCAAAACTTTCATGATTAATCGGAGCTCAAAGACATATGCTAACTGCTATGACATTTTTCAAAGCTTCCATATGAAATACTCACAGCTTACAGACAAATGCTAATAGCTCTAACACTGCTTATTAAGATTTTGTTAAAATTTGAACTTAAATTTAATTCTTACAAATTGTGAAATATACAAATTTATAGTGAGCATTGACATAGAATGTTGTGTTTTGTGATTTGTTTCAATTACTGCAAAGTGTAAATTGGAGCTAATGGTAATATTTTAAGTAAGTGTAGTAAGTTTATACTTGAACTATGCATCAATAAAACAAACAGCCAAAAGACTTAATTTCATATTGTACATAGTTTCATTTATGTTCATACATATATGTATATAATTTCGTATATAATATCATATATATAATATTATATATATAATTTCGTTTATATAATTTCGTTTATATAATTTCATCTTAATATAAATTTATTAATTTACATCAGGTAAACATAACAATTCTTAGGAAGGATGCACCACCAGAGGATTATAAAATGTATAAGGATTACCCAGTGATGGGCCTCTGCGATTTGATGGGATCGATATATAAGAACTTCTTATATGCGAAGATAAAAGACTATTCGAATGCACCCGATCCAAGCAACTGTCCATTGTCGCCCCAAGATTTCTACATTAAGGACTATACACTGCATGCATCGAGTCTTGAGAAATATTTATCGACTGGCTTCTATATTGTATACGGAGAACTAATGAAGGACGAGGAAGTCAAATTGGGTTACAATATGGAATTCGTGATTGGTTAACCATTGCGCTTTAATGTTTGAATCGTTTGATTGAATAAAGAAACTATTCGTAGTTAGACATCTGCTTGAGAACTTCGTCGTACACGTATTTCTTGGCCTCGGTGCCCCAGATGAAGTCCAGATGGGCCCACTTCTCGAATGGCACCAGATAATCGAGCGCCATGTTGGGCAGCTCATCGCGCAGTTTGCGCACATCGCTCAGATCGCACATCCAGTCGTTGGCGCCATAGTACAGTAGAACTGGGGCCTTGGCGTTCTTTAGCTTGTACTCCGGCGGATAGTAGCTGCCGTACTCATAGGGATTGCGTAGCGCAGAATAGTCGAACTTTCGGAACTTGCCGGAGTTGTGCTCCTGGCAGAAATGCAGATTTTGATTGACGGAAGCACCAGCAGGAGATGTAGCCTTGATGTGCTCCAAGAGTGCCTATAGAAAAACAGAGAATGTTATATATCCTGTTGTCTAGCTGTCCTCTTTTATCACTTACATAGTCTAATTGCTCGGAGTCGTAGCCACCGATCAGGAAGATCTCATTGGCGCACATCTCAGCGTAGGGCGAGGTAGCTTTGCACATCTCAATGCCCATGTCCTGCTTGAACTTGTTGCTGGGCATGAACTCCATGGAGCCGCAGAGCTCGACCATGGCATTGGGCTGGCCCAGAATGGGAGCAAAGGCGCGTGTCAATGGACTCTTCATGTTACCCATGTAGGCAGCGGGGCCCAGCAGATGAGCGGACTTGATCTTGGCATTGTATTCGGGTCGCTCGGACATCATGACCAGGTAGACGGTGGTGCCCTGCGAGTGGCCCACATACTGCACCTGGCTCTCGCCAGTCACCTCCAAGGCGTAGTCAATCATGGCGGGCACATCGTACATGCCAATCTCGTTCCAGCTGAAGTTCCAGAACAGCTGCCAGAAGGTGGGCCAGAACTTGTGCGCCTTGGAGTACGTATTGCCGCGGGCATTGCCCATCCAGACATCGTAGCCGGCGTCGGAGAGAATGTAGGCCAGGGCCTTGCCGGGACCCATCAGCACCCAATCGGAGCTGGAGCTCAGCATGCCGTGCATGAGGAAAGCAACAGGTCGCTTTCCAGTGAAGCCCGTCTTGGGGGAGTAGGGAATGCGGTGCATGGTCAGAATGTAGCTGTCCTCGGTGACCACCTGATGGCGCTCCATGGGATAGCCGTCGTTCTCAATGCGTTCGCCCTGCAAACAGTTGAAATTTACAAATCAGAATTTACCGCAAGTTAATCGTAGATGGGTCTTACGCAATCGGAGATGGGTCTCTGGGCAGCCAGAGCCAGAGCTAGCATGCCCAAGAGCACGCAAGCGCAAATCAAGTATCTTCTCATCGTGTTCCTTCTTTCAGTTTTGTGCTCAGCCTGGCAAATCGATCGCCTTATATAGCCGGGCATCCGTTATCGCATCTATAACATCTGATAGGCCAGCAGCACTATCTATTGATAATATTCAGTCTGTGAGTCAAAATTATTGTTTTCTTACACTTTGTTTACCCCCCAGCGAACCGAATGCTATGTAGAGCCGTTGGGTCTAATCTACTTTTTTCTATTTTTGATTTGAGACACTTTTGTCTATAATTTACAATTCGCTCGATCCTCATGTCTGCCTTTATCGTTAATATTGTGTATACGTATATATAATTTTTGTTTTATTTATTGAGTTTCTTTTGCCAAACTCTTACAATCGTGTTTATACTATACTCTGATACTATAAATAAATGATTTGATAAGTCCTAACGTGCGATCGCTATAAACTATACACAAATTGAAATCCATCATCAGGACAGAATGGCAAAATTGTTTGCTATTGGTCTCCCTATGGGTATAGGTCAATGCTTGATATATAGCATTTATTTTTTAGGCCGTGACGTAATTGTTCTTATATAGACTCAATAAAAAAACCCATTGAAAATGCCATCACGTTTTTAGTGCAAACGTTTTAGAGCAAAACAAGCAAACATATATATATATACATATATATATAATAGGCTATACCATCCATTATAACCCAGTAAACTCGTCAATTACAAAAGCTAGAGACTTGTTTTATGAATTATGTATTTTTTTGTATCATAAATATTATAAACTTAAAATTTTTCTTCGATAACTTTACTCATTTAAAAGTTATCGATAAAAATTTATTTTTATTTATGGCTATTAAAAGTAGAGATTAAACATTTAGTAAATAAATGTTTATGATGACTCCATAGATGAATCATATTATCAATTTTAGATAATATTAATGTTGTTTAATTATTTTGCTATGACTGTTGTTGGTAATAAACATTAGATATTTTTTATTTTTAAACTTGTTTAAAGTAGTCTAATAGTTTAAATACACAACAATATCATAGTTATGCTCCGAAAGTATCTCTCAGATCGTATTTGCAAATCTAAAATTATTCTATACTTTATTACTTAAAGTTCAATGGAGATCTTAGGTGCTTACATAAGTCTGAGTCTAAGTGCAGGCTTTTCATATATATGTATGTATATACTATGTATTATATATAACATGCCTCGAGTATCTAGGTGGGAGATACCCACCTAGAACACTCCTAGTTTTCCTATTAGAGACCATCATCAAAAAAGAGAAATCCCTTTCAAAAAACGTTTCCTTTGATTTCCTATGCCTACAGGTCATTCGACATGGGTCTAGGTCAGCTCTCTATATGCTCCAAATACACACAGTCGATACACGTATGCAATCAGAATTATTGATTTGTGGGAGATACACATATGCATCATATATGTAGGTTAGCCATGGCGACCGGCGACGACCACAACAATTCAATAATTGCTTCCTTAAGCAATACGAACAAAAAATATTCGATAAACTGGCTTATGACACTTTATTAGATACTGTTGCGTTGTCGCGGAAGGATATAGTTACCTTAATTTTCTTATCAGAGGACTTTTACCTGTTACCTCTTACCAAAATGAAGCATCAGCAAGTTGTTGTTGACTATTGGACCATGCTGAAGACATCAGCATTGTGTCTTATATTGGCTGTAACGGGTTTTATATTTCTCAGGTATATCTACTATAAATACATACATATATATATATATATATATATATATATATATATATATATATATATATATATATATATATATATATATCAATATGACTTCAACTTGTATTCCTTTATGTTCATTGTAGAATGGTGCAAACGATCTTTTGGCTGCCCAAACGTTTCAATCAGAACCAGGAACGTTTGGAAGCCTTGGCCAAGCAATATAGCGATCAAATGGATCCGGAGGAACGAGCTGAAATCGAAAAGATGTTCAACAGCAAGGAACCCCTAACAGAGGAGCAAATTACTAAGTTGCTGGAGGGTTCCAAAGCAGAGATCGAGGAGCCCAAAAAAGAACAGTAGACACTAAGTATGAAGTACACATAAGAATTTTTAATGAATAAATATATATATTTGGAAGTTTTCAAGTCATTAAACGAAGAACTAAAAGGCAACAGTAGACACTGGCTATAAAGTACAAAAAGATTTTTAGATAAAAAATCAATAATAGAAGAGTCTAAAAAGCAATAGGTATATACTAGCTATGAAGTACACAGAGGAACTTAAGCAGAATAATTATGTTATATATATATAATAAATATATTATATATATAATCTATACATATCTGGAGATTTTCAAGAAAGTAAACAAAGAGTCCAAATAGGAACAGTATAGACTAGCTTTAGAGTACACATAAGAATTTAAGATGAATAAATATATGTATGTTTTATATCTGAAAGTTTCTAAATCAAAAAGCAAAGTTCGCTTAAAGCAACAGTAAACACCAGATTTAAACTACACATTTGTATTTTGTTTTTAAACAATATATAGCATATATATTTTTATATATCATGTATGTTTTGAAACAATAATTTGTAGTACAGCGATTTGTTCTTTTACACATTATATAATATTTATATATCTTATAACTGAACAATCAACTAAATTAGCAAAAGATAAACGTATAATCAATCAATCAGCAACTGGTTAGTTATGTATTTATTTAGTAGGGTATATGTACTTATAATAAGAACAAAAATATATGTATATATATGTATGGGAAAAAGCAGTTCTATTTACTACTGATATATGCAGACTTTAAGTCCTTTCCTGCATCAATTTCAAGTGTTTAAGGGGAAGCGAACAAACAATGTCACACGAAGAGCCTCAAATAACAAAGGACATTTATATAGATATCATCAACTTCAACCTCTTAAGTTTTCTTCTTCTTTTTTTTTTTTTTTTGTCAACTAACTCATATCAAATATAAGCAAGCAACACAATATTCCAATAGTCTACAATTACAGATTCATATTTACTATAATTTATATATATATTGGATTTTTAAAAAGCGCAAGTCTCTCTTTGTTTTCTTCTTTTTCTTTCTTTTTTAGGGGTTTTTTTTTTTTACCACTTTTCTAAAATTTGTCATATAGTATATATGATGAATATAAAAACATTTCATTATCTCGCACTTTCTAGCCAGCCAAAAATATCACGAGAGTTTTTGCTATGATAAGAACTAAATTATAAGCCTTTCGATATTTGCCATTTTGGGTTTTTTCGCTTTTGTTTTTTGTATAATATATAGAAAGAAGAAAATGTTGGACCAATTCCGAGAGAGCGCATTTCTGTCTATGTTAAACAACTTTTGGAACAGAATAATTATACATATATATGATCTGTTGTGTATATGCTAATAACTTAGTTAATATTTCATTCATATAGATTAATTACTGTATACATATATATATATATATATATATATATATATATATATATATATATATATATATATATAGTTTCTGATAACATTTAAGAGCTGCTCACAATGCTCTATTTACTTGTGGTATGCATTGGAAGTCTAAAAAATGGATTTGCCAAGTTGACGCGCGCAGCGGGCAACAACTCGGGATGTTCGGTTAGAGTATCGGACAGTGCGGTGAGCAGAACTCCTAAAAGAAAAATAAAAAGAAATTAGAAATCTTATTTTAGTTGATAATATTAAAGCCCCACTCACTTAGCACTTTCTTCTGCAAGTCAACGGGAATAATGCCCAGATTGCCCTCATGCTCCAGGAATTCGGTTAGCTTCTGCAGCTCCTGCTGTGCCTCATCGGAACCATGAGCCAAAGACTGAGCAAACATTACCTGGAGGATAAATGTTACAATGTAATTCATGTCTCTCTATCTATCTCTCTTTATGACTTACCTTGGCCAATTTGTAGAGTATTTCTTCTAAGCTGTACTCATTGTATAAATACTCAACGATTTTAGCACGACCCATGGTTTCATCATAGTCCGTTAGATCTAACAGATATACACATAAATATATACACATATAGTTAGCTTTAGCTTTATATATTTTCTTTTTCTTTTAACCCACCTTGAGGACTCTCATTCTCCAGCGCCTTCAGTTTGTTCCAGAATGTAAAGCTGTCCAATGACTTGCCTCGCCCTATTTCCGGAGTTACGGCCTCCGAATCGGTATCCAGGTGTATGAATGGCTTCTCTGTGGTGGTGCTTGTTGTGGTTGTTGTTGTTGTCGATGTGGTTGTCGAACTGGGTAAAGTGTTGCGCTTCAAGTGATTCTGTCGCAACTCCTCGGGAAAAATGCGATTGGCATAGGAGCGCTGCAGGAACTCAATGCCTAGACGAATATCGCGCAAGAACTTCAGAGCACTTTCACGGGTAATCTGTGAAGGAAGATATAAATGTGGAATATAAATATTTAGAAATAGGTATTGATTGAAATCTAGAGATAGATATACTGAAATATA
The DNA here is from genome assembly GCA_035045345.1 of Drosophila hamatofila. Classification (NCBI taxonomy): domain Eukaryota; kingdom Metazoa; phylum Arthropoda; class Insecta; order Diptera; family Drosophilidae; genus Drosophila; species Drosophila hamatofila. The sequence continues at coordinate 3,329,213 of JAWNPA010000020.1, read as the reverse complement.
TGTAGATATTGATAGAGATGTAGATATAAATATAGATATAGGTGTATAATCAGGTTGCTAACTAGTTTTCAGTTCAAGCTCAATTTACGGGGTGTACATAGATATATGATATATACATTATATATTATATATATATATATTTTTTTTTTTTATTTCCTTTTATATTAAAATGAGATGAAAAAAATAAAGATATATATATATATATATATATATATATATATATATATATATATATATATATATATATATATATGTAGAAATATTTTTAGAAGATCGTTACATAAACCTACCAAATTCTCATCGATCAGTTCCTCAACTGCTCTAGCTACGCCCGTCTCATCGCCAGTCCAGAACACATACTGCGCCATATCAAAGGAAGAGTATTGGCCATTCGGATTGCGCAACAAACTCTGAGCGGTCTACAAGAAAGAGAAATGAGAGACACAATATAAGTAAAGGCCGATCAACAGAGTCGTGAGTGGGGTTAAAGTGCAAGCAAGAGTGGGCGAATGTTGAGAATAGAGTCAATTTGGGTTGGGTTAGCCAATTCGTTGCCGATCAGTGAAATGTTTACTGAGTTGTCATAAGAACCTTGGCCGTCATATGTGGCATGCCGGAGCGTCGCTCTGTGGTCTTGGCCACCGTCTCCAACTGATCGATCAGTATGTCGCCAATGGTCTCCTTGTTGATATCGTGATTTTGATGAGCCGCGGGCGATTTATTCGGCGTTGAGTCGACTTCGTCCCCCGCAGCTGCGGCTATTTCTTCGGCAGTCTCAACGGGCTCACCCGCCACATCCTCGCCAGCTGGCGCTGCGGCGTCTTCTGTGGCTAATGTTGGCGTTGCAGTTGTGGTTGATGTGGTTGTCGTTGTTGTTGTGGGCATTGCTGTGGTGGTTGTTGTAGTTGTTGTGGTTGTGGTTGCTGGAGAAGTTGGTAATACCTCGGGATTTTGGCCAAATGCTAGACGCGCTGCACCGTAGAAAGCCTGTTGGTTTTTGGGTGGTTTCGTGGATATACACTTGGATTTTCAAAAGACATATTGGCTTGGTTTACAAGGGGCATACATACATACACATATATAGCTATGGGACGGGATCTGGGCATGGCAATGGCTTTTTACCTTGGCATGGGCGCCCGGCTCATTGGCCGGCTTGGCCGCCGTCTTCGGCTCCTCCAGCTGTGAGCGTTCGCCATCGTCCTTAAACGCTGCCGTTGTTGTTGTGGCCGATGTGCTCGTGGTGGTGGTGGTGGACATCGACATCAGGGGCGTGGCCACCTCCAGTTGACGCTCCAGGTCGGGCATCAAATGCTGCTGCTGCTCCTTGCTGCCCGCCTCAGGTGGTGCAATTACCTTCTCGATGCTCTCCTTGGTAGTGGTTGTGGTGGTGCGGGCGGTGCTGCCATCGGGCTGTCGCTTGCCCGCCACGGGCTGCTCCTGACGCAGCTGATCCAGCTCCACGACATCGTCCTCGATTTGCGGAAAAGCATCAGCGCTGCGCTTCAAGGGAGCTAAACAACAGACATCAATTTATATATATACATAGTATAATATATATAATATTTATAGCATATACAGTGAGGCCTACTTACAGTAGAGATACGGTAAGAGCGCCGGATAGGCCTGAGCCAGGCTGCAGCTGACAACCAGGACAACAGCCACGAATCGATTGCCAAGCATAGCGTAATATTGCGAGCTGCAAAGGACATTAAGACGTAATCAATTTGATTAGCTGCCAACAAAATTTGATTACGCATACAAATGAAAGTTCATCTAAGTGTGTGTGTGTGTGTGTGTGTGTGTGTGAAGAGAGTGAAACACAAAAACACTCACATCAATGCAAATAAATAATGCTAAAAATAACACAAGAAATCGATAAAACAGCGGCAGTAAAAGCGTCCAAAGCAAAGCCAAGCACAACGAAAACACCAAAAAAAAAAAAAAAAAACAACAAGAAAGAAAAGTTTAATTTGGTAATGGGGAACATTAAAGGGCATTTAATTAACAGGTAGTAAAAGCAATGCAAGCAAAGCTCAACGAAACATAAACAAAAAGTAAAAGTAACACGAAATAACATTTTAAATTTTGAAGGACGACGACTAAATACACTAGCAAATATATACATACATATACAAACATATGCATATATACATGTATATTTATGTATATGGTTTCCCTTTCTGCAAAAAAAGCTTCATTATATATAAATATAAATTGTAAATAAAATATAAATAGTATAATATAAATATAAAGAATTGGTTAAAAATATTAAAATATATACATAGATGCGTTGTGAGATTGAATTCCATTTCGTTTAGTAAAATATTGATGATATTATTTAGTTTCAAAAAATTCAGACATGAAGTCATGATTTAGTATATGGGTTTATATACATATGTACATGACCTAATTATATGAATATGTATCTATAAGGAAAATTTTTTTTGACAAAATATCTAATATGATGTAGTTAATAAAATAATAAGATTATATAGAAAAATAATAAAATACAGCATAAGAATAAGAAGCAAAAGAATACAAAATTAAGAATTAAAATTAACACAAAATAAAATAAAACGTAAAATTCAAAACTAATATTAAATTAAACATTAATATAAGACTTAAATACAATGTAAGATTAAAATTAGATTAAAATACAATGTACAAATAAAATGTAACATAATAATAAATATACGTTAAGAATAAAATCAAATATGATAACAACGTGTAGCATAAGAGTAACATAAAATATAAGAATGAAATAGAATAAAAGAATAAAATATAATCTAAGATTGAAATTTATTTAGTGAATAAGTATAATATAAAATTGAAATATAAAATAAAGACAATATATATTCTAAGAATATATGTAAATATCGACCTTTATATTACATACAATCGATATCATATACAATCTCTCATCGAATCACCCATTTCCTAACATATTCAGCATACTCATTGTGAGAGTATACAAACAGAGGCCACACCAACAGCAGCAGCAACAACAAAGCTTATGGCATGTCAATGGGAGAGCAGAACGGAACATGCCAACTTTGATGTTAAGCGAATTTTATGCTGTGGTCCCTAACTAAGCCACCCAACCATCGACACTCACACAGGCACACACACAGGCACACAACACAAGCAGCCAAAGAAGCACGCTCACACTTACACACTTACACTTACACAAACACACACATGCACACAATTGTAATAGATTGGCCACAAAAGCGAATTATCGATGCATTTGGGAGCACTTAGGCACGTTTTGCGCATTGCAAGCCACTTGCTGTCTTAGATTGCGTGGTTGAGTGGGGATGCAGCACAAGCAGCAGTTAAAACCACAGCCAAAATTATGTTGCAAATGCAGCGCAAATCGTCACACACACACACTCTTGCATATACACACACCCACACAAACAAGTCATGTATACGTGCACAGAATATTACGCAAATAACAAATATGGCAACGCTCAAAAGAGTGCTATAAAAAATGTTTAACAACGCAATAGCCAGTTCGCGAAAAACATAACAGTTATTATTATTGTAATTGACACAAATGGAACAACAAAAATTTTCACTTTTACCTCTTGAAATGTATAAACTGTAAAAACTCGTCCTAACCGCACGAACGCAGAGAAGACTCTGAGCCGAGCAACGGATTGCAAATTGTTTGGCAGCAAAAGAAATTGAAAGCTCACTCTTGCCGCTAAAGCGCTTTAACACTATAAGGCCAATAGGGCATTAAAATGCCCGCTGTAAGGATAAAAGCTCAATGAAAAGCTTGAACATCTAATTCAAGCGTTTGTACAAGCTTGTTTCTTAACTATGTGTAGATTTATTTAAAAAACAACAGCACAAATTAAATCATTTATATTCAATTGCAGCCTGGAAAGGGATCCACACGGTTCTTTCGCAGCACAAATTGAATTTTACGATTCATATCCTCATTGTAGATAGCCTTGCACTTCTCAAAATTAATACGACGACGCACCTGTGAAAATAACAGTTATTAGTTATATTTGACAACATATTTATATTGTTTGTATACGCACCTGATAGGGCTTTTCGTAGAAGCGCGTGCGGCGGAACTGATCAAATATTTCTTCCTTGCCGAGTATGCGGTTCAGCAGGCGGCATGCCTCCTCCACGTTGTTGTTGTGCACAAACACAGTACGTGCTAGGAATTGAGCGTGTCTCATGTTTAATTCTAATTCAGAATTAATTTATTAAATCCCCGTTTATTCCACCAGAGTTAAATAACCAGGTCGCAGTAGACAGCTGTTGTGCAAAGTGTGACCGTATTGTTTATAGCTAGCGTAGACTTGCCAGACTGCGCATTTGCGACAGAGTTGCATTTTCTCAACGAACGACTCGTTGCTATGGCAGTATTATTACAATAAAAGTAGTGTAACATCTATCACCCCTAATATATTCTCGATCTTTCATACAACAAGCGTGGCGCATTCGTATAGCGATAGCAGGCTGCTGAAAAAGTATTCGAAAAATATTTAAAATTATAGTAAAAGTGTAACTCTTAAAGCGTACTGTAAAAACTGTATACATATATATAAATATATATAACTATTAGAACAAAAACTCGAATACTCCGTGAACTCCTGCTTTAAAAAGGTGAGAAATACTAAGAAATGGTCTAATTATTTCCGCAGGCATTTGCATTATGTGTGTGTGTATTTGATGATCAATTTTTGCCCACTCTTTGTTAAGTAATCATAGGGAATCTAAAAAATTTTTATTTGCGTCGCAGTTAGTAAGTGCATTATGTTACGCTAGCTGCACTATTTTGCAAAATCGATTCAAGTCGGCAACGAAAGCTGAATTTTCTTTGTCTCTACCCCAATTAATATTCCTCTGACGCAGCGTCCTGCGCGGCACATGTTTTAGCGTGTGCGCCCATACTCGAGCATATTTATGTGCGTATGAGTGTGTGTGTCTGTCTGGGAATTGCAGCCTGCACAATTGACAAGAGCCTTAGCGAAAATCACACGCAAATCAATAGAAATTTTACAGCGTTTTCTATTTTTTTCGTTTCGCTTCGTTTTCTGCACGTTGCTTTCCACCTAGTCATTGTGTTGGTGTGCTTTTTTTCACATTATCGGCCCGTTCACTTTGTGCCGATGTTCGCACAGGGGCAACGGTTACGGCGCGACCAGGGCTGCGCACTGCTGACGAAACTTTTCTAGAAGCTTATGTACATTTGTATATTATGTATGTATGTGGGTATGCGTATGTGTACCTGCGTCAAAGCGGGAGAGAGAGAGACAATAAAATGCAAAGAGCGGGGCAGAGTCAGCTGTGAGGCGTTGAATGTTGTATCCAAAACCGAACGTAAAAAAAAAAAGCAAATTGAAATAGAAAATTTCTAGAAAACGTGGTGCCCTGTTGTCGTCGATATCGCCGTCTGCTGACCTTGAAATTGCGGTTTTTTTTTTTATTTTCGCATGCCGGAAATCGCCATTTATACGAACAAAAAATGAACAATTTATAAATATCTGGCAACCCGAGTAATTGCAATGTAATTTCGTCTTTGCTTGCAGTTAAAGTTTGAAAAGAAACAGCAAAAAGAAAGAAAAGATGGTCAAAGAAACGGGCTATTACGATCTGCTGGGAGTAAAGCCCAATGCAACCCCTGATGAGCTGAAGAAGGCCTACAGAAAATTGGCGCTCAAATACCATCCAGACAAGAATCCCAATGAGGGTGAGAAATTCAAAGCCATCTCGCAGGCGTACGAGGTGCTCTCTGATGCGGACAAGCGTCAGGTATATGACGAGGGTGGTGAGGCGGCCATCAAGAAGGGCGGCGCCGATTCCGGTGATTTCCGCAATCCAATGGACTTCTTTGAGAAATTCTTTGGCACCGGTTTCGGCGGTGGCGGCGGCGGCGGTCGTCGTCGCGAGCGACGCGGCAAGGATGTCGTCCATCAGATGTCCGTTCAGCTGGAGGAGCTGTACAATGGAGCAACGCGCAAGCTGCAGCTGCAAAAGAATGTTATTTGTGACAAGTGCGAGGGACGCGGCGGAAAGAAGGGCAGCATCGAGAAGTGTGTGCAGTGCCGCGGAAATGGTGTCGAGATTCGTGTGCAACAGATTGCGCCCGGCATTGTGCAACACAACGAGCAGGTGTGCCGAAAGTGTTCCGGCAGCGGTGAGACCATACAGGAGAAGGATCGCTGCAAGAACTGCAACGGACGCAAAACGGTGCGAGAGCGGAAGGTGCTGGAGGTGCACATCGAGAAGGGCATGCGGGATGGCCAGAAGATAGTATTCACAGGCGAGGGCGATCACGAGCCCGAATCTCAACCGGGTGATATCATAATATTGTTGGACGAAAAGGAGCACTCAACGTTTGTGCATGCGAATACGGATCTGATGATGAAAATGCCGCTGCAGCTGGTCGAGGCTTTGTGTGGCTTCCAGCGCGTCATCAAGACACTCGATGATCGCGATCTGTTGGTGAGCACACAACCCGGTGAAATAATCAAACACGAAATGACCAAATGCATTGCCGACGAGGGTATGCCCATATTCAAGAATCCCTTGGAGAAGGGCACACTGATCATACAATTTGAAGTTATATTCCCCGATGTGATCAATCCATCAGTTATCCCGACGCTCAAGCAGTGCTTGCCACCGGCGCCAGAGATTGACATTCCAGTTGATGCAGAGCATACAGTTTTGGTAAGTTCAGAAAGAGAAAGAGAGAGAGAGAGAGAGAGAGAGAAGTCTAAAAGAAAGCAATTAACTTTTCTATTTCCTATTTCTATTTTGCAGGAGGACTTTGATCCCAAGCAACGTCGCCAGGAACACCAGCGCATGGCCTATGATGAGGACGAGGGTGGCTATCAATATGGACCACGCGTTCAACAGTGCACATCCAGTTAAGCGGCCTACACTTAATGCAAATTAACCAACATAAAACAAAAGTAAACAAAAAACCCATAAGAAAACAAACAAAAATCAAGAAGTAAATCAAATGTTTGCAACCAAGCTGAAGCTGGAGAATATCCGCTGTAAACCCAAAGCAAGTCCGTCACTAACACCATCGATCTGATCTGATCCAGCTGCTGCTGCTGGCCCCCCACTTGGCACTTGGCGCGTATATATATTCCAGCACCTGGCACTTCATCTGCATCGACTGGCATTTGCTGCATTCATTGTAATATCCCAAACTAAAACTAAAAACAAATTAAGAAACACTCGCAAATAATTAACTGAAATTTACACACACACCCACACACACATATATACACTAAAAAGTACCCAATTTGAAGAAACAAAGATGAAATTTCAAGTTATATATATGGCTTAGGATCGGAAGACGCTCTTCAGACTACGAGATATGCTAATTACGATATTTAGGTATAAAAACAAAACAAAACAAAAAAATACTTATCAAAAATATTATGCACTACATTTTTAACGCGTGGTTCGAAAAAAACTATATATAAACATTGTTTTATTCCGTTTATGTTGAGTTGGATATATATGATATATATGAGTTGACAATAGGAACAGCTACCCCCATGAAGTACGAAAATATAAATGAAAGAAATTTTGAATCAAGACGCCACTAGAACCGCATATCTAAAGACCGCGATCTAACGCGTCTAGGAACAAGTTTAAGTTATTTAATTCCAGCCTAAATAATAAAGCATTAGATTAAAAACGGATATGATAAATAAAATAATTAATACACAATTTCAACTTTAAAATACATATATATTTATGCGTTCGCTTTTCTTTCAATGGTAACGCAAATATACGAAGCTAACTGTATATCTAATCCATTTATCAGTCTGGCGTGACTGGCATATGATTCATGGGTCTGACTAAGATATTAGCTTTCTTAAGAAAGGGAAATGGACGAAGTTCTGCCAGATTTAAGATATTAGCTCTCTTATTAAAGTGAAATAAATGAATATTAAATTTTATAATTGGAAAGTTGTAGCATTGACTCGGATATTGCTTTAAATTTAGATTGATTCTCTAATAACATTTGAAAGCAGGGAGGATTATATAATTTCAGATAGGTGTATCTATGGTTTAACTGAATTTCAAATGGGCTTTTCGTATGCTCAGTCTGGCATGACTAGCATATGATTTATTGGTCTGACTAAGAAATTTAAATTATGGAAGATCTTTGCATGCATTTTAACTATATCTATGATCTATGGCATCAACTGCAATAGAAAATGAAAGATCTTAAAATGGAAAATATATCAAAATTTGAAAATTTTGGAATCCATTATTGGCTGAATTTGATTGACTTTGGTTAAAACTTATATTGATGAATGAGAGCTAAAAGCAGGAAGCAGACCTATCTTTCAGATAGGTATATCTATAATTTGGCGGAGTTACAAATGGGTATTACGTAAGCTTGTAAGCCCCTCAGTTCAAAAATGCTTTCAAATTATAATTTGTTACCAATTTTTATTTACAAGCATCTGGTAAAAAGTAATTTAAAAGACTTAAGGGTTAATGACCAAGCTAGCGAGCAAAGTTGCGCAATGCTGCGACGACGCCTGTGCCGTAAATCAACTTGCTCTCGATGCGCTCCCAGGCCACCTGTTGAGCCTGGGCAACGCTGCGCAGCGACTTGACAATTTCTGGGGATTCGCTTAAGCTCAAGCCATGGGAGCGCAGATAAACGCTTAGATAGGATTGAGCCAATTCGAAGTTTAGGTTCGAGCCAAACATGTGCTCGATGAGGCTGAGGAACTGCACCATGGCCAGCTGGGTGCCGCCGGCATCGGGATGCAGTGATTTGATCTCAAAGTCCACCATTGATGGACCCAGCTGGGTAATGTGCTGCACCGCGGCGTCGAAGTCGTTGTTCGAGACTGTCGCCTCCAGCAGCTTGCCAAAGGCGGTCAGATTGTTGAACGAGGAGACCTCGAGCACACGAGATTGGCCATTGTCGTTCGGCGGTTGCGCATTGGACACATCGAAGCGCAGCTCTAGGCCCGCGACCGTGGGCAGAAAGAAGGGCGCCTGTTTGGGCGCCTTGGGCGGTGCCTTCGGCTTGTTGCGCTGCTTGATCAGCTCCAGGTCGAGCAGATTCTGCCAGCGCGATGCCGCCAGGCCGGAGAGTGTGATCAACTCTGGCGTCAGCTGCTTGGGCGTTTCATATTTGGCATCAATCTGCTCGCCCAGCTCCACATTATCGTCGGCGTCATCAATGCCCAGCTCCTGCATGGCATCATCCAGATCCATGGCATCGCAAACGCTAGCGGGCAGGCCCACGTACGGCGCCGGCTCATACGGATCGATGGAGCGCAACGAGATCTGATTGAACAGCGTCTTGTTGGCCCACAGGTAAATGCCCAACAGGCTGATATGGGCCGTGGCCAGGAAGTCACCAGTAGGCGACATGCTCAGCGAGATGCAGGGCCGCTCCACCTTGAAGTGATCAATCATATAGGATGAGGGTATGTCCCACACCTTGATGGTCGAGTCCATGGAGGCTGTGATGAGCCAACGACTGTCCGGACTAAAGGTCATGTCGTTCAGCTTTGCCGTGTGACCGACAAATTTACGGATCACCACACGCGTATCCATGTCAACCACGTAAACCTTAAACGACTCCAGGCCAATGGCAACCATGGAGCTCTCGCGATGATGCCGCATCAGAGCAATGCCGTCCGCTAGTCGCAACAGGGCAACTGGCTTCATAGCTAAATGGATGAGAATGATGAGCTCGAGGTGGAAGAAGGATTTACTAGGTAAACACTCACCACTTCCCTTGAATGGCCAGAACTTAACCAGGCCTTGGGAACAGCCCGAGACCACATACTGATTCAAATTGTCGCAGGCCAGGCCACGCACAGCTGCGTCGTGGGCGGTGTGGAAGCCACCGTAAGTCAGGCGATGACGGCCCGACTGGATGTTAAAGCGCTCCACGTCGCCGGTGCTGTAGCCAATGATGACAAAATTGCCGCAATGCGTCGAAATGACGGAGGTGGTCTCCGCTTGGAAGTCGTCGCGGTTCTTATTGTGAAACTTCTTTGGCACCAGACGATGATCGCCCAAGCGGCTCTTGTGGAATGACCAGGTGGTGGTCTGTATGATGCCCGCATGTATGGCAGCAATGTTGTCCCATTCCTTTTCGCGAGTCGCATCCGCGGTGAACTGCAGAATTGGCGGCATGCTGTTCTTGTCGAACACAAAGCGATCTGTGGAATGCAGGAAGGGATTAAGATTTAACTTCAATTAGACGATATAATCGTCTCCTTACTCTTCTTCTTGGTCGCCTTGGGATTGTAGGTGGCTCGGCCCATGCTCTTGTTCAGCGACTCCGATATGGTGGAGAAGACGCGCAACGTGCTGTCCTCACCGGCGGACAGGATGGATACACCGCTGGCGCCATGATAGCGTATGAACAGCGGAGGCTTCGTGTGGCCCTCACGTATGCGCAACTGCCTGGCGCCACCGTCGGACATATCGAACACGAAGAGTTTCATGGAATTGTCCGGGGATGTGGTGAAGAGCACCGGCTCGCTGGGCAGGCAGATGGCCGTTGTCACCTTCCGCTCGTGCGCCTGCAGTTGACCGGCTAATTTGCGCTCCTCCAAGTTCCAGAAGGCCAGGTGGCCATGGCCGCTGGCGGAGACCAGAATGGGCGGACCATCTGTGCGGAAGGACAACTGGCTGACGGCGCCCCACTCCTGCTTGAAGGTGATCAGCACCGTGTCGAATTTCAGATTCAAGACTATTATGGTGCCATCCCGATGGCCAACGCCAATCACATCCAATGCTGGCGCCGGCTCCAGGCAAGTGACGCGTTGTCTATGGTGGCTCAGGGTGCACAAAATGGTGTTCTTCTTAATGTTTAGGATCTTCAGCTGACCCTGTCGCGAGCCGAGTACAATCTTATTCACATAGGTAGGCGGATGGGCCAGAGCTGTGATCAAGAACTCCTCCTCATCGAATGGCACATCCAGATAGACGTCATCGGTGGATATGTTCCACACCTTGAGCACATTCTTGCGATCCACAGCAATCAGGCTTTTGCCAAAGGGCAGCAACAGATGCACATCACCTTTATGACCCCGGTACACATGCCGAATGTGCTTGCCCGCGCGCCAGGCATAGATGCACTTGTTGCTCGCCGTATACGTGTGTAGCCTGTCCGTGGCCAGTGCCGTAATCTCATCCGGATGCAGGCCGCTGACATGCAGCAGACGCAAATGGCTGGCCGTGTACACCTGGAAGGAGCGGCCGATGCAGGTAATTAGCAACGTGTCCCGACGACGTTGCACGTAGCGCGTCACTGCCGGCACCTGGTTGCTGACATAGCCAATCGCTCGATTCCGCCGGAATATCTGACTGCTCTTCCTTACTATTCCGCGTGGTTCTTTCCTCTCCTCCTCCGTACTGTCTTCTGCACGCAGATGCGTCATTTTATTTATTCTTAATTTGCGTTCTTTTATATTTTAACTATGCTTCAACGATTTTCATGTTTACCCGCAGCGACTGAGCACGTGTGTCAGTTTCAATGTTTCCAAGCCTGAAAGCAATGCAATTCAAACTGTTAATCGATGTTATCATAACAGAGCAAAGCACTCAAACTGTAATGCCGTTAATTTTAAAACTGTCTCCAACAACAGTCAAAACTATATGCTAAGCTCAGTTTAAGAATTTTAAATATATCTTTGAAAATTAAGCTCTTTGTAATATAAATATTTTAGCCTAAAATGTTTTTGTATAGTTCAAATTCTAACTCCCTTCCAATTACTCAACTGGCACTATTACATGCTCAATACCAACTGTTAAGCAGCTGTTGCGGCTATCGATAACAAATAGAAAAGGGGCAATTATTTAGTAATCGAAATATTCGTTAAGCTCAAACGTCTATTGTAGCATAGAAAATAAATTGAAATGTTTTTATTTATTTTTATTTTGAATTTGATTTTACTAAATAACCATATAATTATAAACATATATACAATAAAAGCTCTCGCGATAAGTTTTAGATATTTTTGCATTTTTAATCATATATATTTTTTTGATTATTTTGTATTAATTGATAATTATTAAAATTACAAACTACACATATATTCATTTATATATATATATAGTCTTTTGCTTGTTACACACATAAAGTTAATAAGGTTTTTGATAAAAGCAATAAAAACACTTTGCTATTGTAGCCATTCATCTTTAATTTTATTCAAAAACTTTTGATCGTTTTTTTTTTTTTTTCAAAATATACACTGAAATTTTTACCAGCCCTTAAAAACTTCAGTAAATTATGTTTTTTTTTTCTTTTTGTTTATACAACTTTTACAGTTTATGCAAATAGCAAGAAATCGTGAATTGCGCTATGTGTAGACATCGATGAAACAATTTTAATAAACATTCATTAGGTAATAGCGTTTGTTGTTGTTGTTGTAGTAGTAGTAGTTATTGTTGTTTTGAAAACTGCGTTATTTGGTTCATTTGTTGTTTAGCTTAGTTGAGCGCATTTAGCGCGATTTCCCGGTTAAAAGTTTCGCTAGAGCTCGAGAGCGGATAATCCAGCTCACCCAGACGAGGCACAGGTCGATGCGGACGGTTAAACTACATGAAATCAAACAAATTAAGCACATGCTAAAGATTTAATTTATTCATTTTCAACCTACCCAAGACTTCATGATTTTGTAGAGCACTTGACGGGATGGATAGTCATCGAAGTCGGTTTCTGGTGGCTGTTCATTTGGCGCCAGCATCGGCAGCAAACCATTTGGACGCACAAACTCTTGGTCGAGGCCACCGGCATTGGCATTGGAATTGGCGGCAGCTGCACCATTGCCCGTTGCACTCAAGGAGCGCTTCCCATGTCCGCCGTAGCAGACGTGCCCATAGGCCTGACAGCCCTCTGTAAAATGCAAAATCGTAAAGTCAGAAAATCAGTAAATGATAAAATCGCAAAATGAATTAGACGCCATCTACTTGGCAAGCAGATTGCAAATGCTTCCAGCTATAGCTGTAATCGATATAAGGCCCACGCACACCAGGCATGCTTCAGCACACATGCAAAAACAAGTTAGAATGCGCGGCTGACAGATACCCTAAGCTAACAGTTTAGAGATTGATGTTTCTGCTTATATTCTATGTTCTAGATACACGATTTACGATATGCAATTTACGATATGCGATTTGCGAAATACGATATACGATTAACGATATACGACTTACGATATGCTACAAATATAAATATATAGAAAATTGTTTTCTCATTTAACTATGGGAAATTAATTGATGGAAAATCTATGAGTCTTGGTATACGAGCAACGATACGCGATTTACCAAATACAATTTACTATATATGATTTACATTATACGATATATACGAATAGAGAATATTTTCTCTTTGTTTACTATGGGAAATTAATTGATTAAAAATCTTTGATTGTAGATATACGATTTACGATATGCGATTTACGATATACGATTTACGATACCCGATTTACCATATAGGATATACCATTTACGATACACGATATACGATTAATATACAATAAGGCTCAAGAATCTATGATTAGATTTACGTCGTTTACGATATGCGATAACTATACGATATAGCTAAGGAATCTATGAATAAATTCTCGATACGCGATTTACAATATAAGATATACGATAAGACATAAATCAACAATCTATCGAAAATATTCATAATTTGTTTAAAGTACGACATTGCCAACTGCAGCTGTTAGAGTTAAAGAAAGCTTTATGCGATTGGGTTATATTAATAGACAGATATGCCTAGATGAAATCAGTTCTTAGGTATATACATATACGTGTATGTATATATATTTATATTCATATATTCGCTCTAGCCTATTGCATGTCTTTCCACAAAACACATTACAACCTCTTCTACCCACCTTCAATGGGTTTAGGGTATTCGAAGTTATTAACTGCGACTAGCTAGCAAAGTTTAAACCGTTTGGGCTATTCCCTCGTGTAGGAAGGTCGCAAACTTTGTGCCCTGCTGTGAAGAATATGTGGAGACCTTGTGTGTTCCCAATAGCTGGGAGAGTGGAAATCTTTAATCGCTCGCCAAATGCTCTGGAGAGACAACGTTTGATAAGCATTTGACCCCATGCGATATTTTATACGAAACAATGTTTTTTATTTTATTCGTTTTTTGTTTGTCTGCGTTTGCTTTCGTCTGTTGACTTTTTGTCGCTTCCGCTCGCACATAGCCAGGCATTGGAGTTCACATGGGAGTTGAACCTCTGTTTTTGTCATTTGCAGGGAATGTTCTTTATATATGTGTTTTTTTTTTTGTTTTTTTTTTTTTTTGTCGCTTGGGAAGGCATTAACAACATATTGTTAACACACACATTCAATGTCATTTGGCTAATCTAAGAGACACTCAATATAAAAGTTTTTAATGGGGAAATTTATGTACAAGCAAAAGGTTCGAGTTGAGCTAAAATCTAAATTTATTTAAATTTGATTATAAAATCTAAAATCTAAATTTCTACTAATTTGATTATATGTATATATTACAAATAAGACTACGAATTCAGAATTAAATAGTATATAAATATGTATATTGCTGCTTTATTTAATATTAACATTTAACAAATACCTATTCTCATTTTTTAAATTTTCCTATATTTTGAAATACATTCTAAATTATAGCTATGTGAAACAATCTAATGAAGGTAATGTGAAATACTTTTGAACAGACAAACACTCTATAAATTAATAAAAAATTACGTAAATTAAAAAAAAAAAAATATATTAAAAATAATTTTTTACATATATAATTTATGTTAAATTTGTATAAAAATAAAGCTATAATTAAAATTTGAGCTTTAGTTAGATAGACGTTAGTTTCAATTAGATATTTTATTTATAATTAGAATAAACAAATTTGTTTTCTAAAATTTTGTATGTTAATAAATAAATATTAATTTATATAATATATAATGAAAAATATATTTTTATAACATTCTATCTTTGGTTCAATATTTGTCTTGACTATCTATCATATAAAATGCTTTTCATGCTTTTCGTTCACTTATTGAGTTCACATATTGAGTATTGACTTTTTAATGCAAGAAAACCTTAACATTTGAAGCTATAAAATAAGACTTTCAAATATATATTCACTCTACAGTGCAAGACAAATTTGATAAACAGATTCTCCACTTGAAAGTAAAAAAAAAAACAACTCTGTTTACTACTGAGAGAAATATAAATTTTGTATCTTAATTGAAGCAAAATATATGTATATGCAACTCTGCTCTCACTGTTGCTCATTTATGAAAATATGCGCGCATAATGAAGTAGAGCACAACAGAGAATGTTGCACATGGCAATTGCACTGCTAGCTATCCCTATGCCACACCTTTACCCACCTGTCCACTCGTTCAAAATTTGATGAGGCGGCAGCTGCATAAACAAAGCCACAAAGGAGCAATATCAATGGCAACGACGATGTCAACGATGTGCAGACGAAGAAGCTTCTGTTTGTTTTCTGTTAAAGTTAAACTGTAACAATTGCAGCTGCCAGCCATAACCTGTGTGTGGACAGGTGTGTGTGAGTGTGTGTGTGTGAGTGTGTGTGTGTATGTGTAAGGACTTCCGCCTGTCAGGCATTTATAGGTTTGTTGTTTGCGCTTAAATTCAATGCCATAAGGGGAACTAAAGTGGCTTGTGTCAGGGCAAGCTACGCATACCTTAGCCAATATTTTCAAGAAATAAATAGATAAATAAAGAAAAATAAGCTAATACTCACTTTTAGCCTGGCTCTGTTGGGCGGCCAGAACGACGGTGCAGATGACAACCAGCAGCAGTGAAATTGTGGATTTCATATTAACTACAAAAGAGAGAGAGAGAGAGGGAGAAAGTGAGTGTGTGAAAGAGTGAGATAGTTTACAAACATCAATTAAAACACTTAGTTCTACTTAAAGTTGTGTGGAAGTGTGGGCGTGTGGGCATGTGGGCGTGACTTGCGCCCACCTGTTGATGCCACTGACAATGGGCTGCAGGGCCTGCGGACTAATTAGAAACGCAAGGCACACATACACGAACACACACACACACACACAGACACAAGTCACATGCATTTAGTAAGCAGTTAATCCGGGGCACAAAAACTTTTGAACTTTGATTTATGTTTCACCCACATACAGGCAATTAGTGTGCGTGATTGTGTGTGTGTGACAACTTAAGCAAATGTGCGTTTATTACGTGATTTGAATGTTTAACAAACTGAAGTCATTTAGAATTCGCACGATTTTCATATATATGGAAAGGCTTTTACAATGAATTTTGAAGCATTCGCCATCAATCATACGACGTGTGGACCCAAAAATATTTCTAATATAACTAAAACGCAGCAAGTCGCGTGTCGACTTGTATATTGCGAAAACTCACCTTAGCTTGCACTGATTAGTTGATATTGAAATATATTTATTGAAATTTAATTGCTATATTATATATTTATAATATGTGTATGTATATTTATGTTACTTTGGAACTTTGTACGTTTTCATATAATAATCACAGATAAAGTTGGGATTTTTTAAACGGAATTTTTTATTGAATTAATATTGAATATTGAATATTGAATATTTTTAGTTTAGTTTTATTGTTAAAACAGCATTCAACTAAGTTAATAGCAGCTGCTAGCGTTGTTCAGTTCACGTTTTCACATTTTCAAGCGCTGCCCGGCGACTGCTCAGGCGTTCAGCTGTAGCTTTATAATCCCATTAATATATATATATACATATATATAAGTACATTGCTTGACTCTTGGCTCATTGATAAGCCACAAAATGCGACGCTTTAATCGCAATTAAAAATCATGTCAGTCTTTGCAGACTTGCCAACTCACAATCACGCAAGATGGGGTTTATTTTTGAATTATATTAAATTTAAACATTCATAACAGATAAGTGCGTGTGTGTTCGTGTGTGTGTGTGTGCAGTAAAAATCAACAGCAACTCCCACCCACAACATGCTGGAATAACAATAATATTATTGTTATTACTTTGTTTATCAATCTGTCATATGTCAACCAGCAAATGGGACGCAGCAAATGAGGGACGAGAGACTCTCTCCCTCTCTCTCTCTCTCTCTCTCTCTCTCTCTCTCTCTCTCTGCAGTCGGCGCCTGCCGCCATTCGCTTATCAATTTTCCCAGACCCGACTGTCAGCTAATAACGATTTAATGACCTGCTGCTGCCGTACACTGTCAGAAGTAGTACACATAATATCCGTTGCTCTGCCCAATATAAATCAATTTCACAAAACTTTCCACAGGTGCTGCTGATTCAGTATATTCGCTGAGTATATTCACTGGGCGCGTTTACCATCTGCCCAAAGGCAAAGTTCAGTTGCATTCGCTGAGCCATGTTTTGTGTTCCGTGTGAAATTTTTCCTAATCAGCAGCCAGCTGATAATTTATACATATAATATACATATTTATATAATATATATATATGTTTGTTATTAAGATCCGCGCAGCTTTTAAAAGCGTGCCTTCGGCATGGCGTTACGCTAGTAGCTTAAAGGCCTGCCCGCTAAGCTGCCGATAAATCGCGTTCCATTTAGTAGTTCGGACCGAGCTGATAAGCTTGATTTGAGAGCAAACTAACCAACGGAGCTGATTAGTAGAAAAAAAAACTCGTTTCTCACATAAAAGATGAGTGCGATAAGCAAAACAACTACATAGAAAATTAATTAGATGCCCTTTCAAACTATCTGCCCTTTTCTTTTTTGCTGTCAAAGATTTTGCGGTTTGCAACTCAGAAACTGTTGAGACTTACCTCGACCTGAAACTTCTCTAAATAAAAGAAGTAGTAAAGAAAGCTAACTTATGTTTGTTTGAGTATCTGTTCTCTATTCAATTCTATATTTGGCGCAGGCAAATTTGAAATGATAAAGATAGATAAAGACTCAAAATTAAGTTAAAAGTTAAGACTCAAACTAAAGCTAAGCAATTTGTATTATGTACTTAACTATATAGAAAATAGGTAATAAGATAATTAGGAAAGTCTAATAAATAGTAATATTTAATTAGCTGCCCTTCTATGCACTTCTCATGAGTTTCCTTAGGTTTATCAAGCATTGGCTGGCGGAAGCTAATCAAATTTGTTCAGCTCCTAATATTATCATTTTACACTAACTTTATATTCATTTGTCTTTCTTGAATTATTATATTATTGTCTTTTATAGTCTCTTTTGCTTTTGCAATTTTATTTCAATTTTATTATGCAATTTGTTTTCTTTTTTTTAATGCAATTCGTTTGCTTTTTTTAGCCGCTCAAGAAGTGAAAAAGAGCATATTGTTTTTTTTTTGCAATCATGGTTCATTCCAATCAAATCAATAATTTATTAAATTTATATTTATATTTATTTATTATTTATATTTATTCCATCCAATCAACTTAACCATTCTTACTTGTCCTTAAAATTTTTCTTCTCCGATATATTTGATAGACTTCATTACTTACTTTTTTCATTTATAATGAATTATGCCCAAATATTTTTGTATTCTCCTAATTTTCATAAAATATATTAAATATGAGGTAATTACTCTTTCAGATAACACAGATTTAAAGCTTGAGTTCTTTAAAAAGCCTTTACAGCGAAAATGTTGCTGATTAATAATTACCATATAAATGCTTTAAGGCATTTAAAGACTTTTTCGTATTTCCGCAACACTTAAATTGAATTTCTTTAAGAGCATGTGACACGCATTTAAATTTGTGTATGTGGGCCGAGAAGATAAATAAGAAGATGTGCTGTAAAGCCACTTAAATACTTGAATAACAAAATGTACAGAAAGTACATAATTCAGCAATCATATAAACTGAAACATGTAACATATAGAGGTAATATACATACATATGTATATTACCTCTATATGTAACAATATATGCTGAAGACAAACTTTCATATGTGTTAGATTAAACAAAAACTAGTTTCATCAATTGGACTTAAGTTGAAGATGCTTTGATAAGCTAATAGACACAATAGCTATCAGCTAGATATATTCTTATCATACTTTGTGGAAGTTTTTAGATACTTTAATAACAATTTACTGTATCTGAAAGATTTACTATAGAAATTCTGAAGATTATTTTATAGTAGCTCATAGATACTTTAGCATGTTTTGAATGAGAGATCATCTAGAAATATTCTTAAGATACGTTTTTCGGCACTTGTAGATACTTTAGCTAGTTTTGCTTGTATCTGACAGAAATTCTATTGTGATAAGCATTAAATTACTGTCTGTGAGGGATCTTAGAGATACTCTCTCAAATACTTTTGTAGAAATTAATAAATGCCTTAGCATGATTTGAGTGTATCTTAAAAAATAATAGAATATAAATCGTTTATTATAACTTGTAGATACTTTAAAACATGTCCATTATATCCGTGAGATTAATTAGGGAAATTCTTTAGATGCTTTTTTAGGAACTGTCTACAAGCTAATAGTAGTTTAGGAAGTTTGTTCTATATCTGAGACATCTGCTGATATTCTTAAAATACTTTGTACAAGCTTATAGATACTTTAACCAGTTTTGATTGTTTAGATTGATGAAGCATATATTCTTAAGAAATCTAATTTACATAGATAATGTAAAAATTGGTATGCTTGGCTTAAGTCAAGTTAATCTACATAAATCCTTTTTTTTCGCTGCCTTGAAGTTTATTGAGCTTATTTTAATAGATAAGCATTCATAAAAAAATGATTGCAAAATTCCAGCTAATTCTTGATGCTCACAAAATTACGTTTACCTTGAACCAATTTTCTCTGCCAGAAGCATGAGCATATATCTATACATGTATATATACTAAATAGAGCTCTACACAAAGTCAACAAATTGCAGAGCATAAATCGAGTTAAACTGTTTGCAGCCAGGACGCAGAGTAGCTTCAGCAAAAGGTACATCAAATTATATAGTGATGCTTGCTGTTTAGGCACTCGAAAAGTCTTCATTCATTTATGCAGCTGTTTTGCCTTGGCAAATGGAGGGCCACGTTTATAAACTTTGAACTTTCGCCAGCCCGAGTGCAGCCCGTGGCGACTTATAAAAAATTAATCAAAGCTGCCAAGCTGGAGAGAAGAGAAGTTAAGCACAGTATCAAGAACCAACAAGGAACTTCAAGTGCCCACTAATCTAATTTGAATCAATTAAAATTGAACAAATAAACATGGCCACCAAATATGACCAAAGGGTCTATTCAAATGTGTGTGTGCGTGTGTGTGTGTGTGTGTGTGTGCGTGTGTGTGTGTTTAGTTTACTCTGGGCTTATAACTAAAGCAAACATGAAGCAAGTGAAACATAAATTATAAATGAATTATTAAATCTACCAATATGTATTTTATATCATTTTATTATATGTATATTTTTGAAGCTAAATATATTTTTATTATAATTTAATTACTAAATTTTTATTTTTACTCAAATTTAATATTATTTATATATAATTTTATCATTTCAAGAATTTTTCTTTTATTTATGTAAATTTTGTATGTTTTACTTACCAAATTTTTAGTTAATAAATTTGTTAGTTTTAACTCTGAGTATAAAGTTGTCCTTCACACAAAATCTTGGTTTGCTTAATCTTGGTGCTAACACAGAGTTGCCACCTTGTTTATTTTTTAAAAATTAATTGAACTTATTTTGCAGTCTGACTGATTTGTTAACAATAAATTTGGACTCTTTTGGTTTTAGCGCGTTTTTGTTGTTGATGTCGCTCGACTGAAAGCCAAAATTCGTTTGATGCCGTTAAGAGCAAACGGCTCTGCTTTATACCGCAGGACGAGAGCCAGCTCTGTGTGTGTGTGTGTGTGTAAGTGTGGGTGTGTGGGTGTGAGTGCTCGCTGTCTCGCAGCCAATCAGATGCGCGCGCTTAGCCGAGTGACACACGAAGCGTTGCCAACCGCCGCCTGGCTGTATGCAATGGCTTTGGATGCCACTAGTTCTGCGTGGGTGCTGCAACCATTTGAACGCCCAAAAATAAAATCTACGGCCACAGGCAAGCCCCGTGATAGGGGCAAAAGAGCAGCAGCGCTGCGTCTATGTCAAATTAGCAAGGGGCACAGATTTATGCACATATATATAGATATATATATATATAGATATATATATCAATTGATATATGGTATACATATATACGAGCGAATGACGTCTAACCCGTGGCACAACTTTCTTAACATTACTCAGCTGCTGCTGCGTGGGTTGTCGTTGATGTTAATTCAATTAAATTGCCTTTGATTCACTTTACATTTACATATATCAATGAATACCTATCTATATACCTATGTATATATTCATATATACTCGGTTTGACTTGTTTACAACAATTATTTTCAATTGTTGCTAAAGCCAAACGGCTTATCGCCTCTAGAAAAATTACGTCGATAAGCAGCTGTTGCCATTGCTGTTGCTGCTGCCCCCAAACACAACACAGATCAAAATATTTGACATCAAACAGTAGCTGCTGCTACGCCCCTGCATATATAGAGCTCTATCAATTTTCCAACTATCTACATACATATAAAATGGCTTATTGTGCATTTCCGTAGGGCTACCTGATTTGCTAATAAACAAATCTGAGTATATATTATATACATATACATACATATATGGGGCGAATGAGAACGTCATGATAATAAAACTCGATTTGATTATGAGTTTTCTTTTAGAGAATGAGTGAGGTAGAGAGAGATAAAGATAAATGAAACCTGCATCATAATGATCAAGCAATATTTTAGCCCTCCTTATGTGAATGCTTTGCTAAAAGGAAATTGAAGCTCTGCCTTTCAAATTTTGCATCTCTCATATCGGTCATCTTCTAAAAAGAACAGATTTAGAATCATTACAACTCAAAAATGATGTATTATTGACATTTCAAAAAGAAATGAAGTAAAAATAATAATAATCATAACAAACCTTATGATCATAACTAGCCCATGGTACAATGATGTGTTAAATGGGTTGAAAGGGTATGCAAATAATTTATATTTGATAGAAATTCTTTAAAAAGCTATGTTATACAAAAATTATAATCATAAAATTGATTAATACTTCAAAAATATTTTAGAACTCTAAATAAGTTAAGAATTATATAAAAATAAAATTGATAGAAGATAAAATAAGCAAGTACAAGAAAATCTCAGAATTAAACGAATATATATAATGATATACAAATAATTCAGAAGAATTATTACATTATTTTACTTAGAACATCAGTTATACGTTCGTCTAACTGCGAAATGGCTTTTTATGACTCATCAAGCTGGTGCAACGCGAATACTCAACTCTCATAGATAGAAAATACAAATTTTTAGAATGAGAGCCTGTAAATTCAAAGCTTGAAAGACTATTAATCAAGTTAGTCAATGAGGTATATTAACTTTACACATTCATATGCAAAACAGATAAGATTGTAAAACCAAAAGTTTTAAAAAAGTTTCAATTTGAACTCTTGATATCCATCAATCATAGAATTGTTATTTACCCCACTGAAAGATAATCAAATTCAAAGTCTAATTTAAAATGCATAAATCTTCAACTTGTTAAAGCTCCAATTTTATTATTATTTTATAAACGTTTGCATAAATGCTAGAGCTAACTGTGGACGGTTTGTAATTAAGTTGGGATATAAAATAATAAAGTAATATACAAATTGTGGAGATTCAAATTAGATATTTATGCCGGCCACTTAGTTGAAGAGCTGACGCATGAACCAGATGCCCAGGATGGCGCTCAGAAGGGAGCCAGTGCCAACGAGACCCATGGCGCCGTTGTGCTGGGCACAGATGCGGGGCTGGGGCGCCGACACATATTTGCAGAGCGTGCCGACAAAGTTGATCTGGGCGCGCTCATTGACATTCTTGTCGAATTGCTGCGAAAGGTCAGAGGAGAATCAATTTAAGTTGTTGATAAGATTTGTGCGCCCACGGCTAACTCGTGCCTACCTCATTGAACAGAATGGTGGGCACACTGGTCAGCGGCTCCTTCAGCCTCTGTGTGGTCTCGCCAGCCTTGCGCAGCAGCACGCTGCCGTCGGTGGTGTTGGCACAGGTCTTGATGTTCTCCCAGTTGTTGACATGGTTTTCCGTGGCGCAACGCTGGCCCGGATACACATTATCGGGGAAGTTCTTGCCGGCCCGCATCAGGCAGTTGATAAAGTCTAGAGTTAGAGACTCGCGAGTGAACTCCACTTGATAGGAATTGGCCTGAATGTGCTCAATGGCGCAGGCATGCACCTTGTTGCCATAGCACTCGTTGGGGCCGTGGTGGCAGGTAAAGGTCACCTCCGAGCCTTGTGTGAAAAACTGCATGCGAAATGGAAATGGCAATGGAAAATGTGGAGTTTCTCAGTTAGTTAGTGCGCCAGTGTGACAAATGAGGCATTGTTGCATCGACTCACCTGGGATTTGCCAAAGGGCACAAATGTCAGCTCGACCGAGTCACGCAGCTCGCTCTTCATCGCCGGATACAGTTGCTCCGTAATAAACTTGGCGCTGTCCGGGCACAGGGATTCATAGTAAATGGCAACGGGCACCTGGTAAACAAAGCAAAACAGGTGTGTCAGAAGTATGTGTGTGTTTGTCGCATAATGCACATGCTTAATAATGTGATGTCCATATTTTGTGCCTGGCAATTTGCATTTCTACTGCAAATGCAAAACAGTTTCGTTTGACTGAACACAGCCAAAAATTGAATTCTGTGACTCGAACAAAGGCAAACAATGGATTCAGGGTATAGCCGAAAAAAAGGTGGGCTTGCTCTTACTTGCTCTTTATAAAAGAGTATGTAATACAAAAAACATTTAAAAATAGCTAAAGTCTGTATATTTTCAAGAGAAATAGATTGTTCCGTATACTTTATTTTTAAAATATTATCTTCCATTTCTTTGAAGCGAATACATCTAGTATTTAGATATAGTTTGTATATACTATATACATTCGCTTCACAGAAATGGAAGATATTATATATTTATTTTCCAAAAATTTTTTTTCCTTTGTCCTTAAGGTAAGATCGCAATTTTATTATAGAGTCTATAGAATAAACTATAAACATTTATTAGGAGATACATATAGACATATGTACATACTATAGATAATATAAAGAATATAAAAAATAAAAAAAAATGTGTGTGTATATATGTACATATATATACATACATATGTATATATATACATGTCCATGCATATACTATATACGTACATATATATAACCCTCTCCGTTAATAGTTTATAAAATTTTAACCTCATGCATGCAAATGCTTGTATATATTTATATACATATGTATGTATGTACACATTTTAATGTATCTACAAAAATATTTTACCTGTATGACATTCCAAATATTATTGTTAATTATACTTCCTATTTTTTCCAACATTTGTTTTTATTTTTATTTAAAATATTGCTCAACAGTTTGCCCATATTTCATTTAAACATATTGCAATTCATGTTGTTTTTTTGATAAAAACAAATGAGTATACATTCTTATATAATTTATACATATTTTCCGTAATCTTTGTGAACCTAATAACTAATTTTTAGCAATAAAATGTGAAATTTTGCATGAGGCAAATTACAACTTCTCGTGACTAAGTCGACAAATGATGCGCATTAAATAAAATGTTTATTCAAAAATGCCAGCGTAGCTTCACACACACACACACACACACATAGATACATAGATACAACTCTGTTTTCAGCAAACGCAATTTGCTTATAATTCTTTTGTTTTCAATTCTTTTTTTTGTATAGCGAAACAGAAGTTCTTAGCACTGTCTGTACTGGAAGCACATCAGTAGAATTGACATGAGTTCCATTCTTGTGAACAGCAGCCGCAGCAGCAGCTACCAGCAGCAATAACAACAACAGGTTGGACTGGAAAGGGGCTTCCAAGAGTGGCCGGCGGGCAAGCAGACAACACCGGTTCCCGCATGCATTACACGCACACACACACACACACAAACACACACACACACAAACACACACAAACACACACAAACACACACACACACACACTCAAATACAATGAAATGGAAACTGGTCGGCTTTAATAACCGGTTTTGGCTCCCAAAACAAAAACACAGCGCGTCGCTGTGGACAGCCCAACAGAGAAAACTAAATTTATACAATTATTTATGCATATACATATGTATTCACATGTGAATTAAATATTTTCCAGCTGCAGCATTTTCCAACATCAGTTCATTCAACCCTTTTTTTTATAGGGCGCGCCACTTGTTGCTGCATTCGAAATGGGCGCGAGGCTGCTTTATTTTTTTTTTCAGACTTTGCCGACCCTGACCCAGTACATTACTTTTGTTAAAATCGCGAATTTCATTGCTTGCATTTTAATTTGATAGTGCTTAAGCTTTGCCGTGATTATGTAAGACTTACCTTAGCGGCGCTGCACACAGAAACAGCCAGGCAGGCCAACAATATAAGTTTGTGACTCATGCTTCTTGATTTCTTTTATTATCGTTTTCTTACGGCGATTTATGTTATGCTGACACGAACACAATTAAAGCGCTGGTTGTTGTGAACGTGCTGACGTCTAAGCGTGAACTGTTTCATCGCCTCGCCTCTTGGTTTGGGCAGCGACAGCAGCGGCTCCACGGCTTTCCAGTCTGAGCGCGAGAGCGGACGCTCACATGCATACGTAATTAGAGTTGGGCTTGGTCCTATAGAATTATATGTATGTATACACACACACACCCATGCATATCTGTGTATGCATATTACAGTTCACAGATCGTACGCGGCTAATGCATAGGCCAAAGCTTAGCAGCAGTGCGCTACAAAAGCACCGTAATTCAATTAGAGAAGAGCTTTGTGCCTCTCTTCTGTTAAAGGTACAGCTGCATTGGCGCTCTCTGTGGAACATGCTAATTAGCGCAACGCAGCTAATTGGATCGTGTTGGGCTCAATTCGAATGGGAATTGAATACATACATGTTGCACGCAGATCTCAGGGGTAAAAAGTTTGACTTACACACCAAATTTCTCTTTATATTTAATGGAATTACAAATTAAAATAAATGTTTTTAACTATGTATATATGTACATGCAGATGTCTGTTTAATTAAAAACAATCTCTGTGGCATCAATCGCGAAACTTGAATCCCTTTGCAATCAAATCTTTGCGCGCCTCCAATATCTCCTCCTGCAGTTCCTTTGCAGCCAAGGGGCAGTCGTTAAATGTGAAAGTGCGATACAGCACAGTCCAGGCGGAATAGATCTAAAGGAAAAAAATATTGTTTTAACCTAAAGCATAGCTAGAATTCCCTTAGAAACTTACGCCAAATAGAATTAGCAGCACCAGCGGAAGCAGTTGAATGTGTAGCAAATATTTGGTTGTAAATGCTGTTTGCACTGTGCCCATTATAATGCCCAGGTAAGGCACCGCGAAGAGCGTTGCGTAGAATAGCCAACGCTGTAGATTAGTCATGTTTAATGCTAATTATTAATACAAATATAGAAATTCCAATGAATTAAGTCTTCTAATGCAACACGTAAACAAGCGGCCGGCCTAGTGATGGCCGATAAATCGATATTAGTGTAATCGCTATTCAGTTGTGCACAATCAGCTGACTGCGTGTCATGGCACGCAGCTTGTGCACGCAAGCAAGTATGTGGCTGAAATTTCAAATATTATTTTTAATCAAAAAGTAAATTTATTAAGTTTAAAACTAGTACATGTTGTTAAAGGTAATTAGGTTTGCGCGGCACCCACTGTGCAGGGTCTATTTGTTAGCAAATCAGCCGTACGGCAGCCAACAATTTGAAACTTAATCTCATTTTTCTTCAAGGAGCCGCCCACAAAAAGATTCGGTTCACTACTCAGCGCCCATAGCTCATTCTCGCGATTTGAGTTTAGATTGATTTTTAGGCCAGTCACAAATTTCAGTTGCTGCGGATTGTAGGCCACGGCGCGTATATCATCAGCAGTGTAATTGGAATGCTCGTTCCAGCTAATCAAAGCACCCAGGCTGATGAGACTGCAGTAGAGATTGCCGCCACTGTCCATGACCTCCGATTCGCACTGGGTGCCCCTCGTGCCCAGAATGCGAAAATGTTTGCTGATCCCCTTGCTCAAGGCCTGCTGCTGCCAGATTCTCGCGTTGTTCGCCACGTGCAAGGGAAGGGCTATCTCATAGAAGCTATTCAGCGTGTGGAAGTACAAAAAGCGCTCTGAAATCGAAAGAAAGGACATTGTGTAGATCTGTTTTCGAGCTGACGTAAATGAACCAACCTGCTGCCTGACGTGGACTCAGGCTGACTGTAAAGATGCCAGCATGGGCGTTGCCAAAGCGACGCACACCCAAGGACGGCTGCATGGATTCGTGTTCGATGCGCCAGGATTTGTCGGTGAGCGCATCAAAGACAATCAGGCCATAGCCCCAGGCATCTGCTATATAAGCCCTGCCACCCAAGCACTTGCTCTCATCAAGATCCACCACCATTGCCGTAAAAATCGATATACTGGGTGTATACATGTGTGGTGACAGCATGGAACGCTGCACCAGGACATCCTTGACTAGGTCGAAAATCAAGATTTGTGGAGCACACAGCTGTACAGAGTTGACTTGACCCGAGTCCACAACCCAAAGGCGCCAGCACTCATCAATCTGCAGGCGAAACAAAAGTTAAGATTCGTCTAAACTCAGCTTGTAGCCTGAACTCACATAAGTCCTGATGGCCGAAGTGATGCCCGAGCAGTTGTTAGCTGACTGATGCCACTCCAGGCTAGGATAGGGCTCCAGGCGCGGATTCTCAACTAGTTTATTATCCGCCGCTGCAACCGTGGCCAGCGTGAATGGCGTGCCCGTGCTCAAGCGTGGTATGGTCAGAAAGGTGCGATGACGTCCCTCGTCGCCGTACTCAATGTCCAGATCGACGGGCAGGAAGTGGCTATTGCTAGCCTCATCCTGTCCTAGACTCAGATTGCTCCACTTGTGCAGCGTGTGCAGCTGCTTAATGCGCAGCTGTTGGGCACTCGCATTGGCCAGGACTAGGACCAGGCCCACTGCCAACAGGACAAAGTTGACACGAAACATTTGAAGAACTCGAAAAGCAAAACAGAAAATCTCGTCTTAGCTGCTCAGGCGATGCTGCAGTACTGAGCTGCAGCTGCAGGTAGGGCCCATGCTGGCCTGGCTAGTGTTAACAAACCCTAAAAGGGGCAAAACATTCGAGAGCTCTAGCACAGGTACACACACACATACATACACTCCGAATTTATTGCCGTTAAATACTTGTGAGATTTATGGACACCTTTTCTCTTTCTATTTACATAGACGCTTAGAACACGCACACTTCATGCCACCTGCATCCATCCAGCCTCCTTGGCTCACAGCATGTTAATTGATCTCTCTCTCGCTCACTCCTTCGCTCTCGCCCGCCCGCTGTCTGCCGGAAAATGCTGTCAACCCGCAATTTGAGTGTAGGCTTAACCACTTCTGAGCCAACACTCCAGAGCCATCAAAGCCAAACCGGCTGCAGTTGGCTGATCTTCGGGTATTTGGGATCGTCAGTGAACTTGCTTTTTCCACGCGCCGGAATTTGGTTTGTCGTCAAATGTTTTTATTTATGTTTCAGCGTGTTTAATGCCATGTCTTTATGCTGTTTACATTTCATTTTGCATGTAGTACTCGCAATATTATATACCCTGTAACTAGTGAAAGTGACTAAAAATGTTTATCACATATCGTAAAGACAGACAAATAGAGGCAGGCTTATAGAGCTTCAGTTTGAGCTGATAGCAATAAAATTTGGTCTGTGCGAGGGTGGTAAAAAAAGTTAAATAATTATAAAATTCGAAAAAAAAAATGAATGTTTCAAAACTATTTTAATTATGTATAATTCAAAATATTTTTAATATATATGTATATAAAAATTATTTTTAATATATTTAAAATTATATGAACAAAATAAAACTGAGTCAAAAAATATTTTTTTTATACATAAAATATAATATTTTTAATATAGAAATTAAAAAAAGGTTAAAAAACAGTAAAAACCATAATAAAATGCTTTTATATTTTTAACATATTTTAAAAAAATATTTTATGTATTAAGCTTTTTATTATTATTTTAAAATTTTTCAAACTTTTTATAATTTTATATATTAAAAAAATATTTTTTTTGTATTAAAAATATTTTTTTTAATATATATAATTCTAAAAAAGCTTGAAAAATCGTAAAATAATAAAATGCTTAATATTTTTCTTATACAGAAACTTAAATGTTTTGCTTCACATGCAATGTAGCGCGCACAGAGTATCTCCAAGTCGAACAGTCACAATGTTAAGCAATCTTAATTGTTTTCTTTGATGTTTACAGCTCAAGCTGCAAGTGCTTTAAAAAGAAATTTTTGAAATTTGAATGGACTTTCAGCTATGTACATAAAATGGACTTTGCACGATTTACAGCTGAATGCTTGCGATTCTCAACCAGTTTAAGGCTTGAAGAGAGCGGAAGTTGTTTAAAAAAATTGAAGAATTTGTTTGTCTTGCAGCAACTCTTAGGAATTTATTGTCATTAAAAATTGTAGGCAATCTTTTGGAAACGTTTAAAATTATGGCCGAGCCGATCAATTAATTTCCGAATCGGCTGCATTTTTGCACTTATTTTGTATCAATTAAGTGTAGCCAAAGACCAAAACCAAATGAAACTTAAGTTCAGATAAGCCAAGCAGAACCAGGCAACCATAATCGAGAAATCGCCTCAAAGAGTTGCTTAAGATAGAAACAAACAAAAAATTAGAGAAAAAAAACAATTTCATTTGAGAACTGGTTAAGCCGTCGTTTTATGGCTCATTAATGTCGGCTTTGAGAGCGGCAGAGTTCAAGTTTTCAGAAACTGTGATTTAATTATGTAATTAAAAATTTGTTTAATCAATTTATTACGACTTCAGCTGGCAGCTGTTAGATACATAGTCAAACATTCAATTAACAGCAGATTTGAAAAGGTTTTTAGATAGTTAAATTAATTGTAGTTAAATACTATGTATTAAATGTCAAAGTCGTGTTTGGGCTAATAAACTTCTTTGACATTCATAACTATCTAAAAATTGGTTTTATACTGAAAACTAAGTTTGTATTACAATCAGTTTTCTAACATCTTACAGCATTCTATAATCAATTTTTAATGATTTCATCTTTAGTTTTTCTTGAGGCTCAAAAAATCATATCTTTAAACTGCAATAGAAACTATAAAATATATTATACTACCTTGAATATTGACTTATTCTTTTTAGAAAGTATCAAAATCATTCTTTAGAAAATTTGTAGAAATAATTTGACTCCAGCTTGAGTCATATTTAATTAATTTATTTAATTTTGTATTCCTATACGAGTATCTTTAATTTTGTGAAAAATTTATTTATGTATTCATAATTTGACCTATTAAGGCTTCTTCAAAGTAATCCCCATCAAGTACAATAGATTGTGCCAAAGATTTTTTCCATTCTTTAAAAGCTTCCAAAAGTCTGTCTAGATCTTTTGAGTTATTTATTTATTTATAGTAGTTAGGAATTATTAAAATGAATACTAACTGTAGCTATAGCACTGGCTGCTAGAGCCTTGGGCTTCACCTTTTTTAGTTTTCGGGTTTCACTTTCAGAAACAAGAAAAATGCTCTGTTGAGTCTAAGCAAAAACTTGATATAGATATAGATTCTCTGCTCCATTTTTGTGGTATAGGCAAACATCAAAGACCAGCCAAAACACGTCCAAGCTAGGCAGCTGTCAAGCATTAACTGTCAATTGAAAGTGGCCCAACTTGTCGGCATACTAAGTGAGGGACCAGAGAACCAACTTAAAACCGAAAGAAAATCAAAAATCGAATATATGTAAGCTGCTGACATTTAGAATTCGCAATACTTTTTTAACAGACAGCGTGCTAAAATTTTTTGAAAATTGAAAATTTTAAATATTTTTATATTTTGATCAAAGAGCAATTAACTCTATTTTTATCTTGAGGAAAGGATTTTTTTTTTTATATTAAACTCGATCAAAACGACATTTTTTTCAAATATTTTTGAAAATAAGTTTCAGACTAATTCTCAATTTTTATTTAAATTATAGTTATATATAATTTATTAAATTTTATTTAAAAATGTATTATATTAATTTATTCAATTTATTTTCCAACAAAAAAATATCAGCTTTTTTATTGGAACGTGGATACTAGGAATATTCTAAAACCCGATCTGAAGTTAGGAAAATTGTTTTTTGTTTGTATCCAAAATATTTGTATGTTAGTTAGATTAGATTAGAGTCCAATCGATCCTAACGATCTCCCAATAATCTATTCATTGAAACAGTCCCTTAATCAATAAAAACTTCAATTTTTTAAAATATATTTTTAAATATATTTGTTGACATGAAAAGAACATGTTCTAGGACTAAAAGCCAATTATTATAGAAAATCATAAAATATTTACAAACAAAAAAGAGAGGAAAAAAATAAAATAAATTAAACAAAATATTTACAGAAAAATAAAAGAATATACAAATATCAAATAAAATGTTTATGGATAGTAGTAGCCACTGTGGCGATGGCTTTGAGGGTAGGGCGTGGGCGCAGCTGCAGGCGTGGTCACGGGACTGCTCACCAGGGTGTCCAGATAGGACCGCTGATAGTTGTCACGTGTCGCCTTGCTGGGCGGAAAGGCCTCGCCCTGATTGAGCGCCGTGAACGGATTGCGTAGTCCATAGTTGACAAAGCCCGTATTCTCGAACTTGTACGGCGACTTGGTGGTCAAGGCCGGACTCGTAAAGTACGTTTGCAGTGCATTCGTATTCGTCTGCGACTGCAAGTGGATGTTCGTGTGCGGAAGTCCATTGTACAGGCTGTAGTGCAGCAAGCTATTGTGAGCTGGAGCTGTGGGCAACGGCAGTGAATGCCCTAACAGGGGATTCTTGTGAGTTTGACCCTTGGCCTGTGGCAGTTCGATGCGTAAGATGCGATTATTATACTCATTCGGATTGAGATTCTTGAGGAAGAAGCGATGGAACTTCGAGGATATAGCATAGACGACGCCTGGCTCTGCGTGAGTCGTGGTCAAGTCGGCCACAAACTGCAGTCGATCGACATCTTGGGCTAGCACAGATTGCTGATTGGTAGCTGGATTCCAGGAGGCAATGGCCGTCTCACTGAGCGGACTAAAGATCAGGCTGCTATCATAAGGGGACACGGCCAAGCCAATGCCCTGCGACGATTTCTTGCCCACCAGCTTGACATCCAGCATTTGACCATTGGGCAGCGGTCCACTGCGCAGCACGTCCTTGTGCACCGAGAAGACGCTGGGAGACGATGGGAATATAAGATATATATAGACTATATATACTTATGTTGACTATATGCATACCGATCTGTGGCCAATGGCTGGAAGTAGACAATGCCCTTTTTCTCATCAAATGTCAGACCCACAATGCCATCCATAAGCACAAAGCGATCGTTGAGAATCTCCGATTGAGCAAAGTCCGGATCCGGATACATGGCTAAGGTTGACATACATATAAAACAAAGTTACTTATTTTTTATTGATAGATTTTTACCTGGATGGGAAACGCGCCAGGTGACATCCTTGCCGCTGTCATAGACAATGATGCCCGGCTCTACGGTATCCGTAATATAGATGAAGACATCGTCACAGGACGTGGCCGTCGTCTCATCGATGATCATGTTGGTGAAGAGGGTTTCACCGCGCAGCACTTCGGGTGGGAAGTCAATGCGACGCACCACACGATCCGTATTCAGATCGACAACAAGTATCTTGGGCGGACAGGTCACCTCGTAATCCTCCAGAGAGCGCGAGATGCCCGCATCGAGCATCCACAGGCGATTGCAGGAATCGATGCGCAGTCGATAAACCGAAGTCAGAATCAAATCGCTGCAGTTGAAGTTCGTGCGCGCTGTGTTGGAGAAGCTCCAGTCCGGGAAGGCCTGCAGCGTGGGCGAGTCGCCAATTTTTGCCTTTGACACCCAGCTGACGGTCGATGGAACGCCCGAGAAGAGTTTCGGAGTGGCCACAAAGATGCGATCAGCTGTGACGGCGATGCCCGTGATGAGCACATTTTCCGCATTATAAAAGTTCGTGTCGCCTGCTCGAGAGGGCGATGGAAAATTGTAGCGCAGCAGCTTCCATTGCTTCATCACCTGCAGGCCAGATGATTGGGCGCCACCAGGCAGCTGACAGAGCAGCCAACAGAGGACGGTGCCAAGCAGAAAACGTTGCATGACGAATCCCAGCTGAATGAGTGAGGAGCAAAATAAGCAATCGCATTTATATAAATGAAAATTATTAGCCATAAACAACTCGAATTCGTGTAAATTGAATACAGTTGCAATTCAATTCATTTTATCTAATTTTTGTATAGCCAATAAACAAACTAGTCAATGATTCACGCTGAAAATTTCAATAAACAAATCATTTAATTTACTCATCACTACCAAATCTATGTTAATAGTATATACTGTAGGTTTCCCAATCATTTGAAATCAATTATTATGAAATTGACATGAGTAAAACTTAATAATATAATTTATGTAAATATTATGTAAGGCTTTTATCAAGTATTTTTAATTGAAAAGTGATTTCTTTGCGAATAATAATCTTATATTAGAGAATAAATTATAAATATTGGGAAAACCCAAATTTCTTCATATTTTTTTTTATATATTATAATAATATACTAAAAGGCTCTAGTCGAGAGTGCCGATGGAGTTGCCAAAAAAAAGGCTGTATTATTTAAACAATTTTTTTTTTTTTTTAAATTTTGTTTTTTTTTTTTTGCAAATTTTGGAATAGGAGTTAGAGCCAATCTTTAAAGACTTTAATTATAAATTGAATTCATATGATATACAGAAGTAAATACATTTAAAATTTTAAATGTCTGGCTTTTGGTCATTCCCTGAATTCATACGGCCAACCAAATGGACATGGCTGGATTAATTAAGTATGTTGCCCTAATAAATAATATATGTACTTTGTGGGGCACGCCACGCCTTCTTTTTCTTGTGACATATATATGCAAAAATTCATTATAAACTGAACTCCCATATTTTATGTGTGCAGGTTAAAACAATTCTATAGCATATTATTTTTGACTTTTTTACCAGTTGCGGAACTCAACAATATAATTATATATGCTATATATACATACATATATACTATATAACAACAATATATATATTTTTTCAGTGCAAGTTTGATAAATGAATGCCGTCTATCTTCAGACTTAATTGGAATCGTATCGAATATAAATCAATGCATAACTAATGCTAATTTCAATTATAAACCTATTGAATGCATGAAAGAATATTTTTTGCTGGATTACTCGATTGTATAAATAAATTCATTATTATATGCAATGTCATTTTCTTTGCCCTTTGTTAATAGATTTATATATTATTATATATATTATAGTATATGGAGCCAATTGCGGGCATTGCAGATTACAATTGAAGTTGTCAAGACATTGTATTCAAATGGGGCTTGTCTCTTGCTTAGCCTTGTTAATAGTTGGTCTCGCATGTGCAGCTGTGATTGCGATCAAGACGGAGCACTATGATTAAGATTGATCAGTTGTTGCTGAGGCGAAATATATGTATATATAATGTATATCACACACAGATACAAACACACACACTCATAGAGTGCTCTATTTCATATGGATATGAGTTATACTGCGAGGGCTGTCATCTGTATTGTTAAGCTTGTGGGAAGACTTAGTTATTATTCAAATTGGTTTTATCATAGGCAAGATATCAGTTGGATATATTTCTATGTCTATGTAATTCAGCTGACTGTGAATTAGCTGCACTTATAATACGCAGCTCTAACGAATCCATATTAATTCCCATGACATTTCAAATCACAGCTGGAGAGACCTTCACAAAATCCTGCAGCGTTTGACAGCAATATTTGCTTGCAATTATTATAAGCGTATTGGTCAAGTCACACAGCAATTGATAGATGTCACACATTGATTGATGCACTTTTAACTGCATAAACCAGTTTAATGTTGGCAAAAACTGAGCACAGAAACTTTCGCACAATTTTGATTCATATGATTTTTATGGGGAATAAAGCCTAATGAAAATGGGCAACGATATTAGACATGTTTTGGCTAGCTTCCAATACATAGAATAGCGCACTATTCAAGTTCTCCGTTAATGTTGAATATTGTCTATATTATAAGGGCTAAAGTCTTAAACCATTTTTTATTAAACTCTATTTTATTCTTCCAAAAATAAAATAAAAATGGACTCTGTATCATTTCAGCAAAGATTTTTCAAAACACGGTTGTAAAAAATGTGTCATCAGGACAGCGCAATCAAATGAGTGTGTGAGTATGTATCTGTGTGTAATATACATTATATAAACATAAATTTCATTTAATTTGACAACCAGACCAAAAAAAAATTTTCTTTGAAAAAAAAAAACTTTTATTGGAAGATATATAGTATAATCCTTGAAGGAAAAACCAAAGATTGCAAATAGTACAGCTTACTTTGATTTCCCACTACTTGGACCAAGAATCCCTATAAAAGCTGGTAGACAATTATTTATTTTCTTGGAAATTTCGAATTCTTACGATTCTCTAACAATATTTTAGCTATTTATTGGGGTAGCTTCCTATATGGTAATCAAAATCAAGAATATCTTCAAATTAATATTCATATTTTGTTGTATATTTAGATAAAGCTACGTTTGTAAACGAAGCACGGCACTAGCTATTGATTATCTTTCAAGGGCCTGCTAAATAGCACTCTCACTATGAAGACTTTGAGGCTTGGTGTAGCTGCCAAGGTAGCTGATTATATGCTAGCTTTTATTGTTTACTAATTTTGTATTTAGAGGCAAATTAAAGTAGCTTTAACAAGACAAAAAAATAAAATTGAAGACTGTATCCAAAAAGGATGAAATTGAGTTTTTGATTATGATTCTTTTTTTTACTTTCACTCTTCTCTCCAAATATGTGCTTATAAAACTCCACTTCAACCTAAGTAAAACAAGCAAGCTGTCGATTATCTTTTAGCCACACTAAATAACTCCAATATTTCAATTCACAAACTCACACGCCATATAGTTTATCTTTTCGCCAAGAAACACTTGATGGCTATTAAAAGTGTGGTGTCGACCCTCGTGCATAACGTGCATAGCATGTGCAAGAGTTGAGTATAAATTTTGCTGACAGTTCGTTTTGCTAGGCACTCTTGGCATGGCAGCTAAGCTAAAGGTGAAGCTTTAGTAAATTGACAAACTAAGTTTTATTTTGCGTTTCACTTAATCAATTATCTATGATTTATGGCTAACTGTTGTCGTCTAGCCCACACACACGCACACACGCACAACATGCACATAATTTTTGGGTAATTTTTCTATTTTTCACTTTCTTTTGGGTAATTGCGTTACGCTTGGCTGTATCTGAAGATAAGCTAATCAAAACTAGTTTAAATGTGTCTCGTAAATTTGATAAATGGGTAAAAATTGTCAAGAGCTAAAAAAAAAAAAATTTCTACCCTCTTTCTTATATAATTAAGAATTATGCAATGCAAAGCGGAAATGCGTACAATTTCATGTTTTATGCCGAGAGATAAAGATAAATAAGAAACACAACACGAAAATTGTAAATAAAATAAGTCATAACAATAACTGTCGCGTCTGACATTGGACAGCAAATTAGGCCTGCTGTCAAGAGTTGGCCTTCAATGGCTGTTGATGACAGCCGTTAACGGGGCCGCAAGTTAATGCCATAAAAGCGAAAGGGCTGTCGGCTGTCTCCTCTTCTACAACAATAAATGGCATAATTCGTGTGTTGCATGTCTAAGCTTTTCATTTCATATTTATAAATTGTTTGATGGTTACAAAAATATAAAAATAAAATATATCGCAAACTTGTTTGTTGAACTCGTAACCGGCATTCGTTATAGTTATAATCTTGTATAAGCCCGCCAGCTAGACAGCCAGCGAGCAAAGGCCAACAGAAAGACAGAGAGAGAGAGAAAGAGTGATAGAGAGGGGAGAGATCAAATATTGCATTTATACTTTCAATAATGCATACAATACTTTTTTAGTGCCGGAACTCTTAGCACACATTTGATAAATAAGTTATACATTTATATATGTAAGATTTGAGGCTTATTCCCGAGCGTATCAAGATACTTGTTAGCCAAAGACAGACAAAGATACACAAACAAAGACCAATTGAGTTCAACTATGTCTTGCAGCACTTGCCAACAGACAGACAGCTAACTAGAGTTGATCTCCCTCTACCTCTTACTCTCCCTCTCTCTCTCTCTCACTTCTACATCCCCTCTCTCTCTCTAGTCTTATCTGCACACATTCTCACACGCGTTGCACAATGGCAAAGACATGCAGATAGATGTGGCAGACAACGTGGCAAAATGTTTAATTGCTGCAACTGGAGCATTCTACACATATAGCGCTATGTGAGAACACAAATATGAATCACTTCTTTTTTCTCTTCTGTTTTTAATGAAGTTTGAAATTTGATCTAATTAAGGGTCGCACGGAAGCGCCATCGTTGCCAAATTAACACGTGATTGCAATGAAAATTGCCAGCCACAAAGTTGAGCACAGAGGCCAAACGTGATGAAGCTCAACTTTATTGCTTCCTCGTAACGCGAGAAGAGCCATAAATGTAAACGGTAGTGTTATGGATATGTTGGTACATCTATGCACATAAAAGATGGTAAAAAGCTCGTGTATGTGTATGTATGGCAATTGATGAAAGTTTTGAATGAAAATTGAGTTTTTAGTAAATATTTGCTTTATGCTGGTATACCATATATCAAACGAAGTAGATATACATATATGAGATGTTTATTATGGACAACAGTAAGCTTAGCTTAGTTTTCATAAGGGACTCTCATACTCTACTCAGAAAATATATAAATGATACCTTTCTTAGGGTATTGCTAATCAATATAAGTGCATTATATATTCAATTTAAGTTTTGAAAGTTTTTTTGTTTAGGAAGTTTTGTTGTTTAGTAAACTAAAAAGATTTTTAAAAAATAATAATTATAATTATAATATAAATTGCATCAAATCATATACAAAATATATATAACTATCAAAGAAGTGAATTCATTTCTTAAGCATTCTTAAACATATTAAATTTGCTCTTTATATTTGCCATATCATCAGTAAGTTAAAGAAGATGTTTGCCTGGATGTTTAATGAACTTAACTTTAACGAACTAAATTTCAATGAAAATATATGAATATTAATTTCTATATTTCATAAAATATTATCAAGCTTAAGAAGCTACGATATTTGTCAATTCTTAAACAATTGCTCTAAATATTTACTATATCATCAATAAGTCAGTCATAGAAGATGTTTAACTAAATATAAAGTTTAGTGAGCTCAAGTTCAATGAACTAAACTTGATTTCCAGCCCCACATTTCAGCTAACAAACATTGCTGTTATTAACTAATTAATTATTTATTTATTGTTTTGCTGCATCTATCCTAAAAAATTTGATATTGTCAATCAAAAAGCTATATAATTTTTCTCATTAGGTTTCTTTGGGCAACTGGCTTGGTTTATGATTGAGTTTATAGAATCAAATATAACCA
Source organism: Drosophila hamatofila (assembly GCA_035045345.1). Classification (NCBI taxonomy): domain Eukaryota; kingdom Metazoa; phylum Arthropoda; class Insecta; order Diptera; family Drosophilidae; genus Drosophila; species Drosophila hamatofila. Next base: position 3,290,589 of record JAWNPA010000020.1, on the reverse strand, counting down.
GTTTGTCATACTGATATATAATATTATTTGTATAATAATTTTAATAATTATTATCAAAATTATTATATGATATATGGCGGCTAATATGATAAAATCATGGAAACCTGCTTAGCCAGACAATAATAACAGATGAGTAAATGGACTAATAAATTGTTCAGACTTATAATATATATAGAATTTTATATGGCTGATAGACATGGCTTTATCTTTCTGTGTGAATTGGTATGCCCTTGCAGAGCTTGTAAATTTTTTCTCATGCAACAGTTATATTAGATTCAAAAATCTATATTTATACTCTATAGTCTGATATAACTCTTTCAAACACACACACCCAGTAAGATATAGCCAAGTTTGGATGCCAACACGATCTCGATTCACACTTGGCGATGGCGATGGCGATCGATTGGCAAAAGCTAAAACAAACAAAAAGGCAAACAACACGCGTTGCTGGCCAACTTAATTAACAGAGTTCTTTTTGTTTTGGCCATGCAAGAAGTGCAACACGGCAGCCGGTGCGCACTTTTTGGCCAATTGCTAAACAAGGCTATTGGCCAACTGCATACCCTTGGCTATGGATAGTTTAATTGCATATGTGTATCTATTTAGATATATACATATATATTTGCTGCAATCGATATCTGTTTCTGTTGTAGAATGCAATACGGATATGGTGAGAGTCGCTGGGACATTGGCTATGCCTCGCAGACTGAGCTGCACACACTGTGGCAATTTCAATTCACATCCACAATCCACAGCACTGCACTGCACACTTTAACACAGAGACGCATGCCAATTGCCACTTTAACCGTTGAAAACCGTGCCCCGTGCCACAGACGAGAAATGCATTCGCGTTCGTTGCCTAAGTCTTTTGTTTTGCTGGCCAATTTGTTAGCGGTTAGCGGTTACCGATTGGTGGCTGGCGGTTGATGGTTGGCGTTTTAGCGTTTAGAGGTTTTCCCCTGGCATTAGCTTACTTTGAGGCACATTCAGCGCGCTATTCGAATCCGCTTTATCTAATTTTTCTTTTCGTGCTGTTCGCGACACGTCCAAGCGTTGCGATTGCCGTTTTGCGACTGCGCTCGTATCACAAGCGCACCGAATTTTATAAGAGCTTTTTTTTCTTCAAAACTCAAATATCAAATAGCAAAGCTGCATGTTGAGGTGTCGGAGCTGAAGTATACCCTATAGGGTGTATATACTATACTATTCTGAGTAAATCTAAAAGCGACCTCAATTAAATGTTTGTTAGTAGTTTGTGTAGATGTTTACTTGAATATTTATTAAAGCTGGAAACTGCAGTTTTTCAATGGGAAATCAATTTTATACATATTTTAGTTGAATTATTAATAAACTCGAATTATATTAATAAATATGTATATATAAATGGGAATTTATTCTATTTTTTCTTATGGGAAGTAAATGCAAATTTGTTATTGGTTTAATTATTAAAACTTATTGTATTGCTATATAATTCTATATTATTCTATTTATACTATTAAAATTGATTGCATTGATATATATATTTATACTCATATTAATGGGAATAAATCAAAATTAAAGTTTTTAAATCTGAACTTGAGTTATTGCCTTTAAGTATATAAATAGCATTGGAAAACGATATATATAAATATTTATTATTTTAATATTCAATGGTGCGGGAAGAAAAATAAATAATAAATATGAATTTAAATAAACAATTTTTTATTATTTGTAATTTAAGTGCAGTTTTTGGTTTGCGTTTCGCATGAAGCAAAGAAAGAAATTTCAAGTTCATCTTTTAGATGGGAATACATTAGATGACCTTTAACATCGATTCTTTTTTATGGGAGACGTTTTCCTTTGTTTCATTTCCTGTTTGAATGAGACAAAATGTAGGACAAAAAACTTAATTAAATGAAAAATTTATATTTTTGTATATAACAAATTTTTATTCATTGAAACTTCAGATTATTTAAATACACAATTCACACAATTCAATGTTGTGACTTTGACAAAATACTTGAAGCCCGAAAAATCAATATATGCAGGCTGGAGTTGGAGCAAGTGCTAAAAAGTTTAAGTTAAGCTCATTAAAGGTATGACAAATCGAAATGTAGGTAGACAGTTTTATACATATATATACATAAATATATCTATATATATTTTCACGATTTTCTATTCAACTCTAGGTCTTCATATATATAGTATATTATATATTATATACATATATTATTATATTAAAACTAAATTTTTGATCGAAAATATATATAAAACATTTAACTCTATATGCCCAATAGAAAATATATAATATATTAACACCTTCAACTCTATACGCCCATTGCTTGGCCTCCCCCCACAGGGTATATTAAGATAAACGGCGAGGCAATGTCGGGTGCCATAAAAACCGCCTAAACTTCAAGTTGCAGTGGCAATTCCGTGCTCTTATATTTGTTGACACGGCTATTAATCATACGCTCTGTTGGTCAGCATTCAAAATTGCAGCGACTTTTAACTCAGCTAAGCTTTCAGCTGGCGGCACATCTTCCGCAAATTTGCATTCAGCTTGTGTGTGTGTGTGTGTGAGTATGTGTGAGTATGGGCGTGTGCGTAACTAGTTTGTCAGCTAGTAACAGATTTTTTTTTTTTTTTGTGTGACATGTGATTTGCCTTTTCAAGTTCATTATCGCAATTTGGCAATCAAAGCTCAATTCTGTCTGTTAATACTTCTTGATAATCGACATATGTAAACATATATATATATGTATATGTATATATATCTAGCTAATCTGGTAAAACAAATTAAGCCTACACTTATTTGCTGGCCTTTCAATTATGCCCAAGCAAAGTAATTTTATAATGGACAAGTTAAACAAGCTTATATCGAGCATTTATTATTGCTATTTTATTTTAATTATTAACAATTAATATTTATTTTGATTATTTAATGCTTATGACTCTTTTTTTTTTGGAATGGGACAGCAGACGTAAATATTAAAACCAGTTTTATTAACGTTAGGAATTCTGATGATGCAAAACTCTCATCAACCATAAATGCCACTGCCTTTGAGTGTGTTGGCTTTTGTTAACATGCCAGCTTAGGGCACATTTAAAGCAATTAATTACATTACATTTATATAGAGCACACATTAGGCAGGTAATTAAATGTAATATAACAAGGCAGTTACATACTCTGTAAAGGATATTTGAATATTTCGCTTTTTAGTCGCTAATGGGACTTTAGCTATGCTCTAAAATCTTAAAGATCTATCTTTATATTGTGTTAGTTAATACATATAATATGATATATTTATAGACAGCAAATATTTCATTTTAATAAACTTCATTTTGCATCAATTATTTTAGCTTAAATTGTGGATAAAATAAAAGAAAAATATTTGATTTATTAGGGATTTTTACATCATTTGCCCTGTCATTTAATTTATTGACAGGGTAACTTCAAGTCATGTATTCTCGACTTATTGACCTAAAACAAGAAAAAATTGTTTTCTTATTACTTATGTAGGTACTCCTTTACCCTGATAGGAATAAAAACTTTAAGTCACATTTTATTTTAAACGATGTTTAAATAGCTTTTAGGTAACTTTTGAAAAATTTTATGATTTGGTATCAATGACTTATGATTCACTTGAGAATATCTCTAAATTTAAAAATACGATCTTACTTTGATTACAATTTGGGATAATAATAATAAAAAAATAATACCCTAAAGGCATCGTGCAAAAATAATGTATGCAAATTTGTGAATAATTTTCAACAATGTTATAAAACCGTTGAAATTGGCTATAAGCATATTTAGCATATGCTAATCTGATATTAAAAACCCATGAACTGTAACGAACCTTTAAATGGCTTAGAGATCAAATCCTAAGGCAGGTGTAGAGCGGCTGGATTTCGTAATAGTTGCGGGACATGTGCCGCGATAGAGACTGGTGAAAGCCCAATCAGAGCCTGGCTAGAGCCGGCAACAACAACTTGTTTGAGTCGGAGGCAAACCCAAATTGACAGCCGAAAATAACGAAATACATGTTATAGAAATGGAAAGTAAGAGAGTCCAATAACCCAATATAACTGATATATACATATATATATATAACGGTATATACTCTATATATATCATATATTTTATGTGTTTAGTCCAGATCTTAAATAGCTTTTAATTGCCGCTTTTGTTAGGTTCTGCGACACATTTGATGGGACAGCTGCAGCTAATTCGCAAAGGGGGTTATGCAAAAAAAAAAAGCATTAAAAATAAAAAGCAATTGTTGCGGCCACAAAAATAGTACCAACAGCAACAGCAGCAGCAGCAGCAACGTGAGCAACCAGAGCAACGACAACGACATTTAAACTGGTTTGTGCCGCCAGAATTAGCCAAGCTGCTAAAGTCACAGCAGCAGCTCTTGTGGATTTTTGTTTTTTGGGCACTAGTCTCTGCATGTAGCACGTTAGATTTGGTTGCATGAATCACACACACACTCACACACACACACACTCACACACACATGGAGTATGTCTGTTTGGCTTGTTCAACTCTAGTATATACACACATTCCCGAAAAGTTCATCTGGTTTGTCTTTAATTGGCTAAATGCATTCACTTCATCTATAGCTAGCTATTCGACTAATTATTCATCTATACTATATATAACCGATATATAGTATTTAGAATTGCATGAGTGCTCACTGCACACCCGTTTCCAAAGTCAAGGTTTGGCTTATCCGGTATTTGTTTATGGTAATTGGCCATATGATATAACCGTAACTCAAGCTGCATGAAATTCGACTAGTGCTTTCTGCACTTGACCATAACATGGTTAGGATTACGATGACGATTGCGCTTACGATTACAGTTACGCTTACGACATCTGAGCTGGAGCCGAAGGTGGAGCTGGCGTTGTAGGTGGCATCGCCCTGTTGCCGCTGGCCATTGGCTGTTGTCAGTTCTCCTTTCACAACGACAGCGGCAATGCCCTCAAAAGTCGCTCATTAGCTGTTGGCTATTTCGAAAGTCAAAAAATACAAATAAAATATAATCAAGTAAAAAAGTCGAATTCATACGCTCTAGGCCTGCGCCCAAGCCCAAGTCCAATCGCATGATGTGTTGACGATTCGATTCGATATTAGTAAACGCTGCAGTCGAGAGCCGCCTTAGTGCTATCGTATCTGCCGCTTAGATATTATGTAACAATGCATAACGCTTTTTTTTTAATGTACCCATTGATTAGACAAAAAGCTATAACAACTTTGTTACAATGAAGAGTGAACTTGACAAATCAATCAAACTTTTGTAGGAAATACGATATATATCGATGTCAACAGGCTATGTTTTCTATGCAACACGAGAAGTATCGGTTCACAGCTGCGATCTATAGAAGCCGAAACTTGTCTCTTCATACAAATTGAAATATTTGATTAGCATCTGAAACCGAGTGCCATCGACTACTTAATACTCGTTCATAGCTCATTCGCTGCCTAAATTTATTTACAGAATTTTAATAGGTGGGTAGAGCAATAGAGTTAGATAGAATACTGTATAATTAGTTTTTGTTGTTCCTAAAATCTTCAGATCCTAATATCTGCTTAAAGATCAGATACTTAGATTTGGTCAAAGATCACATCTTTAGATCTGCTAACAGATCAGATCTTCAGATCTGCTTAAAGATCAGATCCACAGATCTGCATAGAGATCAGATCCTTAGATCTGCTTAAATCTGCGAAAGATAGAAGATATATTTTACTGAATAATCTCAACTCTTCAGTATTTTGTTACATCAAAAGAAACAAGTCCCACGGCTAAGTTGTTAATCAAAAAACCAATATACTTGCTTCTCTCTATTGCAAGACTCAAATATATAAAAGAAAATTTAAAATTGAGGCTAAGACAGCTTTAAAGTAGACCCCCAACTAATATACTCTTTTCCTTCTATGAGCGAGTATTACAATGCAAATGTATTAAAACAATTTCAAGTGTAGCTTAAGAGAGCTCAAAGTCGAGCACAGTCTAGTGGCTCAATCCCGACCAATATACACACACTCTCTCTCTCTCTCTCTCTCTCTCTTTCTCTCTCTCTCTCTCTCTCTCTCTTGGCGGCTCAAACCGTGTAAAATTTCGAGATTTAGGCGAACACAGCCTCAACTCAAGTGCTGTCTAGTGGGGCACTCCCAGCCAGCACCCTCCTTAACTGTTTTAAAAGCTTTCAGGGTGGCCCATCCAACTGTCCAACTGTGCGACTGTCCGACTGTCTGTCAGCCTGTCTGTCATCATTCACTTCATCATCATTGCTATTGCTTTTCTTTATGTGTCTGCATTCTGCGTGGCACCAGTCGAATTTTAATAGCCAATCTAATGTGTTGCGGCCAGTTTCATTAATGGTTTCGGCCTGTTGACAAGGTCTTGAATATGTTGAGCATATCAAGTTTTTTTTTTTTTTTTTGGGATTTAGATTTGGCTCTTTAAGAGTTTTAAATGCCAAATTCAGTGCAAAAACTCAATTAACTAATATGCAGTGAATAAAAGCGTGCTGTTGAACGCCCCTAATGTGGTGCTCCAAGTGCGCTTTGCCTTTAGATCTTTATAATAAACGTAACCCATTTAACCAATTAGAGCTGTTTGTGGCTTTGAAAGACTCCACCTCCGCAAATGAGGTGCGCCGACAGCCGGTTTTCCAATCTCTATCTGTATTGTACTTTCAGTTTCAGCTCAATTCCAGATTTGCCAGCTTATCGATAGCACTCTGGCTCTGCTCTGCTCTGCTCTGCCTGCACATACCAGCTTTACACCTATAGCTAGCTGTGAATACAATGCGATTTGCTGATCGAGTATTTTTTTGCTTAACTGCGGTCAGTCATTGTTGTCTGTCTGCACTCCTTTGACTGTCATAAATCAGAGCTATGTATAAATTTATATATATATATATATATGCTTCTATTCTCCAGCATGAAGGCCAGCACCATGTCAAAGACACCAAAAAGCTGCAGGCCCACACACAAGGAGGTGGTGCAGAGTGCGATGTGAATATGTAAGTTGCAATGTTTCCATTGAACAATCAAAATGGCTAAAATATTCAGAGATATACAGAAGTTGATATACTCTAACCTAAAATCATTTTAATATGGTTTGGTTATATAACAAAGTGAAAGTCAGTTCCTTTTGGGCTTGCTAACCAGCCTCTACAACCCGGAATTGAATGGAATATGTTGACTCCATCCACCTGCCCTAAAGCCATGTCATATTCCATATACCCTTATGGTAAGCGTACACAATATTTAACATATTTTATAGCTCGTGATCGAGTTGCACTTCTACTATCTGCAAACTGCGAAATATACATTCAATATATTTTATACATATTTCTCTCTGGTGACACTTAATGTTAATTAATGTTAATTAAGATTGTGCGTTGCTCAACAACAAATAGGTTTACTGCACTCGAAATAGTATATTATTATTATTTTTATTCAGCTAAACTTCATTTTCATGTGCAATATCAAGAGTCTCTTTGAGCAACGAGTTTGGCATCAATTCGAGTATGTCCTGACTGGTTTCTGCCATCAACGGCCCCATCAAATGCTTGTAAATGGTATCACAAGATAAAGTGCAGAAAGCACTGAATAATCAATATCAACAGCAGAGTCGAGCTGTCGCGTGCTTATATACGACGCTTAGAGACTTGTCACTTTAACGTGCAAATAATTGTGGACTCCATATTTATATACAACACCTAATAACATTCAATTATAGCTTTACACAGGCTGCTTCGATAAACGTTTAATTGTTTCTTTTATGTAAAAAAAACTTGTATCCGTGTTGTTTGTGTTCTTACAGCAAGCTCAGAGCAAGCTAAGCGCCGCTGCTATATAATTAAAAATTATCTTTTTTTTAGTACATATTCATACATATGCGCAATTCTCATAACTTAAAGTTCGACACGTTGGCGTTCATACCTTGGTCTTTAAGTTTTATACAAGCTATGTCAATCTTACTTGGCATCTACATATGTATGTATCTTTGCTGCTTGTAAAAGTACGTTTAAATGATGCCTTTCTGCCTTTCTCCTCATAAATTACAAAAATGACTTTCAAGTAACTCCAAAAAATAATTCTAAGCTCTGAACCTTTTTGAATTATTCTCTGTCAAATAGGCGATTTTCAATTTTCAACTGATCAACTTCTCTTTCTTTATAACATATTCTCTTTTTCCCTTTCGTTAATTATATTACTCTCTTTCTATTTAATCTCACTCCCTCACCCACACTCTCATAGAGATCCTATTTCCTATCTTTATTTTCTGTCTCTATTTTTTAATCCTCTATTACTAATACTCTATTTCTCTATCTTTTTTCCCTTTTTCGCTATATTTCTCTCTCTGTCTCTATCTCTCTATTTATCTTTCTCGTGTTTTTTCTCCCTCCCTCTTGAGATTTCTGTTTCTGTATTTTCTAATACTAGATCTCTTTCATTGTATTTTTCTTTCTCTTCATCTTAATTTTTTTTTATCTCTTCTCTCTTTCTTTTTCTTTATCTATCTATAATTCTCTATTTCTTTCTCACTCTGTCCTTAACTTTCATTCTGATTTCCATTTTCTAGTATATTATTTCTTCTGCTTCCAATCCAAACATATTTTAGTCCTATCCTGACTATTAGATCTTCTTCTACAAGTAAATTTCGTCATTGCAAATCTTTCCATTGAAATATACTAAAAGATTGTTTATAGGGTAACTTACAGTCGGGCACTCCAAATTACTATACGCGTTCTGCTTTCAAAGCACTTGCCATCTAAAAATCATTTCTTATATGAAATCTTGCAAAAGGTTCATAAATTTTTACGCATATGAATACTGAATACCAAGTTGACAGATTTCACGTCGTCGTTTTCCTTCAGCTCACGCACTTTTATTTATTTTGCAAGCTCAGAGATTTGCTTTTCGTTTTGTTACTCTAGAAAATCCAGTTATTTCTACATTTTCAACCCGAGCTCCCATTAGTGGCGGTGAACGGAAATGTTTGGGAGTGGCAGGACGACTATCAGAGAGCGAACACTTCCAACAGCCGTTGGATAATAAATAATAATGACACGGTTGTTGATTTGTGCGACAGGCTATTATCTATATGGAGCAGCCGAAGGCCCGGGTCAACTAATCTACCCAGAGCTACGCGTAACTAAACAAACGTTAAACTCTCAAAAATTATCATGATTTCGGATTGAAAATTAACATTGGTAATTGGATAATAATAACCGAGGGACTCGCAACTCCCTTGTGAATATCGAAATACGAAGCCAGGCAAGGTGTGCCCCACTTGGGGCGTGCCGCATTCAGTTGCCACTCGCATGTCAACGCCACAATTACGAATCTCTAATGCTGGCTCCACTTATGTGGCTCCGCTGCTGCTGCTGCTTCTCCAGCTAACAATTCGCAGAGTTGACTCTCATGGCTTTGGTCTCAACTTGATGCAGCTGCCTGGAGAAGATAAATCGCAGGTGGCATGCGTCTCGGCGCTGTTGCAAAAGTATTTCCACTCCGGCGATGCACTCTCCGGCTCAGTGCTCTGCGTAAGCGTTACTTCAAATACGCCCGATGTCTTGGATCAACTGATGCTGGCGTTCAATCATCACCAGAGCTATACGTGGACCATTCTAGTAACCAGTCCACGAGAGAAGCAAAAGTCGATATCCAATTCACATCAACTACATGAGAAGCCGCAATGTTATTTCATCATTGTGGAGGACTTGGATGACGAAGATCTGGAAGAGTTAATCGGCGACTGGCGTCTCATGATCAACTGGAATCCGTTGGCACAGTTTGTGGTCTATTTTGCATCAATAGAGGAAACGGATGAAGAGATGACCGACCTGATGGTGGAGATATTGCTGACGTTTATGAGCAACAAGCTTTACAATGTGAATGTGCTGGGACAGAGCGAGGAGAATAGTTTCTACTATGCCAAGACGGTGTTTCCATATCATCCGGATAATAATTGTGGAAATCGCGTGATAGTCCTGGATCTCTTGGATGCATGCGGCTATGAGGATGATGAGGACTCCGAAAGTGATAGTGAGGACTATGAAGATGATGAGGAAGAAACAAGCTTTTATGATGAGAATGAAGGTGAGGAAAATCGAGGTGAGGACAAAGCAGTTACTGAGAGTCTATCAAAAGAAGAAGAAGCTGAAGCAGAAGAAGCTGAAGCTGAAGAAGCTGAAGCAGAAGAAGCTGAAGCTGAAGAATCTGAAGTGGAAGAAGCTGAAGCTGAAGAAGCTGAAACTAAAGATGCTGAAGCAGAAGAAGCTGAAGCTGGAGAAACTGAAGCTGAAGAAGCTGAAGAAGCTGAAACTAAAGTTGCTGAAGCAGAAGAAGCTGAAGCAGAAGAAGTTAAAGCTGGAGAAGACGAACTTGATGGCGGAACTAATCCTGACTATGAAACAGATGAAATTACTATGGAGGCATTGACTATGGAAAATAGCGCTGAAATCAATAACCTCAATGAATCATGCAATGCAACAAATGTTCGTGCTCAGCCAAAAGCAACCATTGAGGAATATACTCGCGGTCTATTTGAAGATAAGTTCCCTAGGGACCTGAGCGGCTGTCCCATTAGAGCTGCTTATCGCGGTCCCTGGGAGCCATACATATTTGTCAGTGCCGAAACAACTGCGCCAGAGGTGGACTATTATGGCGCAGAGACTGCAGCCAACGATAGCGAGCAGACCTATGAAGAGAGCATTGATGTGGAGGATTATACCCTAGAAAACGAGAGTCCTGAGAGCCATACAGCCGAAGATACGGGCGATTTCAGCAATCTGAAAGGAATTGAGTTTCAGCTGGTGCAGACCATAGCTCAGCGTTTGCATATGATCATTGACTTCAAGAAGAAGAGCACGAATGTGTTTCATCTGTTCAATCTTTTGATTGATGGGTAAGGCATACTTAAGTAATAAATAAATATATTTTGATATACATATATACTCCCGTCTGGTCAGCCGTGTGGAAATGATTATTGGCGGCATCGGCGAGGATCCCAGCACTAGTCAGTATGTGTCCAGCTCCACGTCGTACCACCAGGACGATCTCACCTGGTGTGTGGCCAGGGCCAAGCGCAAGCACAGTCTCTTCAACTTCTTGGCCAGCTTCGATGCCAGTGCCTGGTTCATAATATTGTTCTTCATTCTTTTTAGCTCGCTCGTTGCGCTGTTGACGGAGCACTTTACCGGCTTTCAGCTCAGCGAGCAGAACAATTTTGTATCCATCTGTCTGCGCATGCTGGGCATCCTGCTAACACAGTCAATTAATGTGAACTCTCGACGTTTGTCTGTGGCACTGCGATTGGTATTTCTGATGGGCTTCTTTTTGGCCTTCTTCTTTAGCAACACCTATCAGAGTTTTCTGATAAGCACACTGACCACGCCAACTACAGAGTCTCAGATAAGCGAAATGGTGGAGATCTATGATCGACGCATGACTATTATGGTCAGCTCTGAGAATATGCGGCATCTGAATAAAGAGGGCGAGGTGGGTGCTCAATTTATCTTTGATTATATATATCTCTTTTGCCTCTATCTCTTTCTTTCACTGTAGATCTTCAGATACATTCGCGAAAAGTTCGAGATCTGCTATAATATTGTGGACTGCCTCAACTATGCTGCGGAGAACGAGCACCTTGCCGTGGTCGTTTCACGGCAGCACGCCCTCTACAATCCCCATATAGAGCGGAATAAGCTCTTCTGCTTCGATCGTCGTGAGTCCCTGTATGTCTATCCGGTGACCATGCAGCTGCCCAAGAAATTCCATTTGCTGCCCCACATCAATGCGGTGATACAGCATGTCATAGAATCGGGTCACATGCAGAAGTGGGCGCGGGATCTGGATATGGTTCGCATGATACAGGAGAAGATCGCACGGGTCCAGGATAATGCCTTTAAGTCGCTGACACTGGAAGCATTTCATGGCGCCTTTGTCTTTGCCAGCATTCTTCTGCTAGGCGCCAGCTTTGTGCTTGCCTTCGAGTGGCTGATCTACTGGCTGGTGGTTCGGTGGCGCACACGTCTCCGGCCTATACGCTACTTGCACCGCCGCTTGGGCAAACGGCCTGGCTAAAGCTCTCATATATTAAGCAGACGCCCCCAGTATATCCAGTTGTTGACATATTACGTATACGCCTTCTATGGCCAGCTGTTGACAGGGGGAAGTGCCGTAGATCAAATTATACAAATTGCAAAGAAATTTTATTCAAATATATACCATATAAAATTATATGCTTAAATATATATGTATGTTTTTAGATCGCATATATAGTATTATATATATTTCATATTTTCTTGGCACATAATTCAATTTAAAAATACAAAATTGCATTCTGCCGTGGAATGCACGGCAGCGTTGCCGTTGCGGCTGCTTGTCATAATCCAAGCAGTTGTCGACGCTTCACAGTGGCTTCACACCAACAAATCGGAGCAAACAATATAAAGACAGAGTTTAGGGATGCATGAATATTCATAGAAATATGTTTTATGGTTTCTTTAAATTAGTTTTATGCTCGTTAAAACAGAATTGATTATGCTATTTCTTTATTTGTTTTTCTTTCACAATTTTTTTTGTAAAAACAATTTTTTTCCATGGCGAATTTTTTATTTATAAAATATATAAATATTTTTTGGGCATTATTATTGTTTATTTATTTACTAATTTTTTTTATTTACTTATTTAATTTTTGTATTATTATTATTTTTTTAAGCAGATTTTTATTTATTTATAATTTATATTTATTTTTATACTAACTTCAATTATTTATTTACATTCATTTCCTTAATATATTTTGATTTATTTTTTATTTCTTTTTCTATTTATTTATTTATAATATACATTTGTATACATTTATTTTTTGTATATTTACATATATTATATTTACATATACATAAATATACTTTTTTATTTAATTTATATTTTATAAATTTATATTATAATTTTATATTATAATTTATATTATAATAATACATTCTATTGTATTTTTTTTTTCAATAATTAAATTTTAATATATAAATACTTTTGGTGTATTATTTTATTAAGTAATTTATTTAGTGATTTTATTTCATTTTGTATTTTTTTTAAAAATCAATTCTAAATTTACAAATGTTATTTTATTTATTTATATTCATATTCATATAAATATATATATATTTATATTTATTTTTATTAAGTATTTTTATTTTTCATTTAATTTTAATTATTTGTAGTATATTTATATATTTTGTACTTACATAGGTATACTTTCGTATTTAATTTATATTTATATTATTTATATAAATTTACCAATTAGCCCACAGTGCTTGGCCGTCGTCACCTCCTGTGCTGATGCATCCTTAAAAGGTGGTGGCCTACTGCGCCGACTGCCCCGTACACAAGAATATTGTATAAATATATATATATATATATATGAACATATATAACGCTATATAGATATATTCATAATTTTTTATAAGTATTCTATTTAAAGACTTACACATTTGTTGTGGTATCATCAAATTGGCATCTTTTTGTTGTTGCTGGCCAACACAACACTATTCAATCAGCTGCTTGTGTGTGTGTGTGTGTGTGTTTGTGTGTTTGTGTACGTACATATATAGAGTGAAGCGGTCGAGCGATCTGCTTGACTGAATGAGTTTTTCATGCTATATTCATTGAATACTATTTTACATTCGATTTAGAATGAATTGAATATATACAAATATATATAAATAACTATATATGCCATATATGTACATACTATATTACAGAAACCTTGAGCAAAACTAGCTTCCAATTAATTATGAAATAATTGTTCATTACATTGTTATAGTTTATTAAATATGCATAGTTAACGAATATAGTGTTTATATTATGACATACAAACCTCAGCCTTAAGATGCCACACTGTATATACAATAAAAATTTTAATAAAATTATAAAACTAAACCCTAATTAATCACTTTCTCAAAACACAAACGAGCAACATTAATCATCTTTTAGCTACAGTAAAGCTTAGCTAAACCATAATTATAAAAAGGGTATTTGCACGTCGTCTAGTGTCCCTAGTGTCTACTGTTTGCACCTGTATTATCTAGCAAAATACACAGAACAGCTAACTTAAAAAATATATAAAACATTCAGAATTGAAAAAATCTTTTATAAATAGAATTCCATTCGTATCTGCGCGTCAGCGTCAAAGAATCTTATGCAAAAACGTGAGAGCGCACGATATTTGATTTTTTTCTCGTTTTCTTTTAAAAATAACATCAACAAACAACAGAAAAAAAGCTTTAGTGTAAACAACAAGCATTCGAGTTAATAATATGCAACAACTATATGAAGCTGCAAAGCAAATAATCGAAATATTTTCCTATTTTTACATTATAGATTATATATATGTAGTTCAATCATATTTCAATTTGTAATTTCCTATATGTAGAAGGCAAAAACTATTAACAATTTTCGAATTGCATGTTTATGATGCCGAGACCTCCACCTCCACCTCCACCGCTACCTCTACTTCTACCTCTACCTCTACCTACGCCTCTACCTCCATACACCCTCTAAGAAACACCCACATTCAAACGCCCAAACGCCCAAACGCCCAATGAATTGTAGCACAGAATATTTTCGATACTTAAATATTTTGTTTTGTTTTGAAATTCTGATATTTTTTTCTAATTGCGAGTACCCCAACGAGAGAGCCAGCGGGAGAGCAAGACAGCGAGACAACCAGAGAGAGAGGTAACGAACGAGAGAGAGAGAGTTCCAAGCATCCCCATGTATGGATTGGACCAACGTGCAAATGTTGATTAAAAATTAGACAAAACAAAAAATTATATATATACGCCTACGACGCCTCCACGGAGGATCGACCATATACATCTGTGTGTGCGTGTGTGCATTTGTGTGTGAACAATTTTTGTTTACCCTATGCTCAGCGACGGCTGCTTTGGCCTCTCTAAAAAAAAATATGAAAGAAAAAAAAAGTATTTTTAAAAGATATTCGAATATTTCCCCTTTAGCAAAATGTGCATCCATGTGCTGCATATGTCTGTCCATATCTGTATCTGTGTGTGTATCTCTTGTCGCTGTATGCGTGTGAAAAATATGCTCGACTGAGGATCGCTCGAATGGTATAAATATTAGCTCATTACAATCCAGCAGCCACTCGCAGTTCTACAGCGAAAGTGTTGATATACAATTTTACAGTTTTTCTTTTTTAATTAAACGGTCAGTACAAATTTCTAAGAGCAATAATAAATCAATTTTAGAAATCTTTAAAAAATCTAAAATTTTTTAATTGAGGAGAATTTTTTTAAAATTAAAAAAATGTCTAAGTTTTTTTGAGTCCTTTATAGTCGAAGTTTGTTTTGCAAATTCCGTGTCCTTTTTTCTACAACACATTTAATTGTAATGCTCCTGTTATCTCCTGCAGTAAAACACATTAATCGCCAGGATGTGTGATGATGAAGTTGCCGCATTGGTCGTGGACAATGGTTCCGGTATGTGCAAGGCTGGCTTTGCCGGCGACGATGCGCCCCGTGCCGTCTTCCCATCGATTGTAGGCCGTCCACGCCATCAGGGCGTTATGGTTGGCATGGGTCAGAAGGATTCCTATGTGGGCGATGAGGCGCAGTCCAAGAGAGGTATCCTCACTCTGAAATATCCCATCGAGCACGGCATCATTACCAACTGGGATGATATGGAGAAGATCTGGCATCACACTTTCTACAATGAATTGCGTGTCGCACCCGAGGAGCATCCAGTGCTGCTCACTGAGGCACCACTCAACCCCAAGGCCAATCGCGAGAAGATGACCCAGATCATGTTTGAGACATTCAACGCACCCGCCATGTATGTGGCCATCCAGGCTGTGCTCTCCCTGTACGCCTCCGGTCGTACCACCGGTATCGTGCTGGACTCCGGCGATGGTGTCTCCCACACCGTGCCCATCTATGAAGGTTATGCCCTGCCCCATGCCATTCTGCGTCTGGATTTGGCCGGTCGCGATTTGACCGACTACCTGATGAAGATCCTCACCGAGCGTGGCTACTCGTTCACCACCACGGCTGAGCGTGAAATTGTGCGTGACATCAAGGAGAAGCTGTGCTATGTTGCCCTGGACTTTGAGCAGGAGATGGCCACCGCTGCCGCGTCCACATCTCTGGAGAAGTCCTACGAGTTGCCCGATGGACAGGTCATTACCATTGGCAACGAGCGCTTCCGCTGCCCCGAATCTCTGTTCCAGCCCTCGTTCTTGGGCATGGAATCGTGCGGCATTCATGAGACCGTCTACAACTCGATCATGAAGTGCGACGTGGATATCCGTAAGGATCTGTATGCCAACATTGTCATGTCCGGCGGCACCACCATGTACCCAGGTATTGCCGATCGTATGCAAAAGGAAATCACTGCCCTCGCTCCATCCACCATCAAGATTAAGATCATTGCCCCACCTGAGCGCAAATACTCCGTCTGGATCGGTGGCTCCATCTTGGCCTCCCTCTCGACCTTCCAGCAGATGTGGATCTCCAAGCAGGAGTACGATGAGTCCGGTCCCGGCATTGTGCACCGCAAGTGCTTCTAAGCAACACACACAACACACACACACACACACAACCACAACACAACACAGCACAACACAAGCAAAAACAAACCAAAATCGGCGTCTCTTAGCTGGCGCCTAGAGCTTAATAACGATTAATTTTAAGTTAAACCTCTTGCTGCCCTGCCAACCAGACGGACATAGAAACCAATTGATCGCTCAATCGGCCAGCAATGAAATGTATTATATTTATATTAATATTTATTGGACGAGTCGCTCCGATGACGAATGGAGAAATTGAGAAGAAAAGAACTATCTAAATTTAACTGTTTACAAAATAAATAATAGCATCCATTTTAAATTATTTGCAAAAATGTTCTTCTTTGGATTATTCTTGATCTTTTCTGTACATACGATTTATATTTAGCATACGCAGGAAATTACGGTAATTTCGCACATCCACCCCCAACCCAACGTATAAGGTGTAGCTAATGCACACTATATCTGGCTATAGATATATATATATATATGTATGTATATCAGGCTAGATATTCGCGTTGCTTTTCCAAAGTACACACATATTTCAGGCAGATGCAACTGTTCGTTCGCCCCCCTCGTCGACAAGGGCTAAAAATAATATTCTGTGAAAATAACAAGATGCAATAACAAAACAGCAACAGCAACAACATCACGATGTTTGTCTTGAAAATAAAATTCATGCAGACATTGGGCGTCGTCGTTTGGAAACAACATTAAACAGTGCCTGCCGGCTGTCTTCTAATTGCAGTGCGATGGTGCGACCCTCGGGCTGCTGCGAAAATATCTTGGAATTTCAAGTACACACACGTGTGCATGTGTGTGTGTGCGCACTTGAACATTGCAGGTCATATGGCAGCTGGTGGCTTCCTGGAATGGCCTGCCTAATTGAAAAAACAAGCCCAAACACTATTTCCGTATATGCACATTTATTAAACATTTAATTATAAAAATGCATTTTCTTTTCTTTTTCTCTTTAAAGTTGTATACAAAAATGAAATGCTCGCTTTGCACTTAACAATTGATATATGGTATAAATATATATATATTGATATATTTATATATATGTGTATATGAGTAGGTTTTCAGTTAGCTGTCTTTTAAACCTCATGAGCGTGACACTAGACTTAAAATTGAATACATTTGAATAGCGATATAGTTGATATTCAATTAAAAATCTGCGACAATTTCGTTGTTCATTTTGTTTTGTTTCTGTTTCTTCTGATAATTTGAATACTGTAATTTTAAAAAATATATATTTATATATGTATATGTTTTTGTCACATTTTCTTAGCTATAATATAGAGCGTTGTATATTAAGCAGAAAGACATCACTTTGCTTGATTAAAAATCCAGTCTATACACTTATCATTTAATTGAATACATTATGTAAAAATTTAAGTACACTGTTTCTTGAAGCACATTTTTCTCGCTGACGAGACGAGACATATTCGTACATTTATCATTTATATAGTTAATATAAATTAAGGCACATTTAATGGACAGTTAACGATAATATGTTTCGATAGTTTCATTTTGATTGGACCTGCTCTCTCATTGTCTTTAACGTTGTTTGCTGCTACGTGGAATGCTTAAAAGAATGTTGTCTAAGGTTTGTCATAGCTATCTTCTTATATATATAAATACGATCATTAAGTCTTATCAATTATAAAATTGTTAAATTTAAACAATAATTACAACTGTGTTGTAATAACGGATTTGCGTATTATGGTCGGCTCACGTCCCTTAGGCGCTGAAACAATTTCCGAGGAGACCAGCCAGGGTGAGACCATATCCCTGGTACTATTTGCTGGCATGCGATTGTTCTCCTGCTGATTGCTGCT
Organism: Drosophila hamatofila; assembly: GCA_035045345.1. Classification (NCBI taxonomy): domain Eukaryota; kingdom Metazoa; phylum Arthropoda; class Insecta; order Diptera; family Drosophilidae; genus Drosophila; species Drosophila hamatofila. The sequence continues at coordinate 3,272,164 of JAWNPA010000020.1, read as the reverse complement.
ATGCTTCTGTGGATGTGGATGTTGATAAAGAAACGTTTTAGATATTTACATATAGAGGCACACACATATTTCAAATAGATAATTTGCATATAGAGGCGGTTAACAGTAGGTGCATATTGAAATGAAAACAGAAAATGTTAGTTTGCAAGGCCAGTTAAAGAACAGAGATGATGTTTCCCAACTCAAACCTTTTCGCTTTGCGGCGCATCGACTTCGCTTTGATTGGGCTGCTGATTCGCCTTCTCGGTCTCCAAGCGCTCCTGCTCGCTGAGCGTCGAAAATAGCAGCGTGCCAGCGCTGGGCGTTGATGTGGCGGCAGCGCTGGTTGTGGGGGACTTTGTTTTTGCCTCCGGTTTGCTGTTCGCCGTCGCATTATTGTTTATTATATTGTTAATGAAAATTTCATTAATGAGTATTTCAGCTGCTGAGGCATTGCTCAGCAAGGAGTTGCCAGTTCCACTGGACGTAGCACCGATCAGCTCCGAGGCAGTATTGCTGTTGCTGTTGCTGCTGCTGCTGCCGCTGCAACTGCTACTGCTGGGTGTATTAATGCTAGTCACAGTGGTGGCCATGCTGGTGGTGTTTGTATTGTTTATTGTCGGCGGCAGCGAAGACGGCGGCGTCGGTGGCCCGCCAAAGGCCGACACGAAGGTGGCATTGCTGAAGGGTGAGTTATTGCTGGCCCGGGCATTAGCGTGGCTATTGATGGTGCTCGAATTGCTGCCGCTGCCATTGCTGCTGCCACTGCCACTGGTTGGCTTCTGTTCCGGTATGCTGAGCGTCAGCTTATCGCCGCCCTGTTTTTTATTTTGTGTGTTTTAAGCGTTTACAAAGCCAAGCAAACATCGAAAATAACAACATCCACAGCACACGCACACACATACACACGTACACATATTAAACACAAAGTGCACACAACGAATGTAAATAAAACAAAAAAGTAAAAATAAATGTACAGAAAAAGCATGAAATAAGTGCAAGGCATGGGGCTAACTGGTTTGCTGCTATCCAACTCACCACTGATATGTAGGTGGCATTCAGGGAATCCGGTCCATCGCTGTGTGTATGATTGCTGTTGCTTATGTTGTTATTGTTGTTCACATGCATGTTGCTGCTGCTGATGCTGCTGCTGTTGCTGTTGCTCGAGTGGGCGGCGGGCACAAACATTTGATTGGTCAACTTCGCATTGCCGCCGCTGGCGCCCATCTCTTCCTCAACGCGAGCTGAGCAAATAAACATGTTTTGGGTAACCTTTGAATCATATGAAAAGTGGACTTAACCTTACCCTTAAGTATATTGCACTTGATATTGCCCGGCGGCAACGCGCTGGCGCCCACGTTGGCTAGCTTTACTTGATTGTTGGGCTTCTCGTTGTTATTTGAAAGTCTCTTCAGTGTCTCCGTATTGTGATCCATGTCAAAAGTCTTGTTAATGGTTACCCTAAGAGCACAAAGAGATGTAAAAATTCAATTTTATATTTAACATGCTTTTCATTTATGATAACTGATGTATATTATTTACGCTACCTGATACTGTTAGCATCATTAATGGCTTCGTTTGCAAGCACAGATGGGGATGGATCTTTAACAATGGACTTAAGTAATGAATCTAGCTCTCTATCTTTATCCGATAAGCCGCTCCTAACACTGCACAATGATACACACAGAATACAGAACATAGCACAGAAATGCGTGAGAGATACAAAACAATGCGTATATTAGTTAAAAGGCATAGACAAAAGCGATACAAGAGGCACAACGAGGCAATAGACAATTCCGGCACCCACCTGAGCTGGCCTGAGCTAATTGAGGCTTTGCCAAAGCTGCCGTGATGCGAGGTGGCCGCGCTTCTAAACGGATTCGTCTCATCAAAGTTCTTAGTGGCATTCGGAGAGTATGGAGGCGTGTACTCTGGCTCCAATCTAGGAAAGTAATATAAATTTATGTATACTAAAAATCTTGTAAGCTATCTCAATTTGCATACTTCACCAATAGACCCGCCGCCTTGCCAATGGAGCCTATTTTGCTGTAGGCCGGATCATCATTGCTAAAGTTTGATTTAAGTGAGTTGCGACCTAGCGACGGACAGGTAGCGCCCGCATTATTAGATGAGCTAATTGAACTACTGCATGCCGCATCCGGTTCAATAATCGCCGAGTTTTGTATAACAGTCAGAACGGAAGGTGAGGGGGTGACGGTAATGAACGGATCTGCCGAGATGAACGAGTCGAATGTTTCGTTATTGTTCTCATTGCTGGTTACGGAAGGAACAATCGATGCAGCTGTCGGCGCTTGACCAGCGGCTGCTGCAGCTGCAGCGGCGGCTGCACGCGCATTAACCGAGGCAACAGCAGATGCGGCCGATTCCTTTTGACGCTCGCGCAACAAGTGCGACTGACGACTGGCGAATCGCTGCGACGGCCGACGCTCAAATTGAACAGTGCGACGAGCGCGGCTCTGCTGCGTGGTCTGGAATTCGGTGCGGCCCGAGTAACGGAAGCGCGAGCCCATGCGGAAGAAGTTTTGCCGAGCCGAGGGGCCCTTGACAGGCGCCCGCAAACGGAAGAAGGTGTGATGCTCCACGGCGCACTTCCACAGATGCTTGCAAGCCTTCTCATTGTACAGTCGAAAGACGAAGGTGTGCTCCTGCTCGCGACCCTCGTCATCGTCTTCAATGACAATGAGCGTAAGTTTCTTCTTCTTGAAATCCAATTTGCTAATCTTGGGCCAGAAGAAGAGGCCAATTTTCTGATCACGTTCGAACACCAGAATCCCAGTGGGTGTTAAGCCCAGATGATATTCGCAGCTATCTTTGCCCAGCACGGTGTGCATATCCACGCCGTACATATCCAGCCACTTGGCTTTGTTCAAAAAGGCTGTTTCCGCTTGTGCCGGTGTTAGGCCACGACATGTTTTATACTCCTCTAATATGGCAATCTCCAGATCCTCCGTTTGCTCCGGCACAAAACGAAATTCCGACACGGTAGCTGCCGAGTGCACCTGATCATCGTAGTCTCCCAATTCCGCTGTAAATGCAAAAACAGCGTTATTTTTGTTTTACGTAATCAGAGAGTATACAGCTATAAAACAATACATTAACCCATTGTACGTTGAGGTCAACCTTTGCACCAACCAAAGGTCACCGCAAAGGTGGCCATTCAACTTTTCAAGTATGCATTGTATATACAACTTAATATTCTACAACAATTGCCAGCTCAGTGGGAATCACGTACACTGCAAGGCCAGCGCGCAGAGCTCGGCAGATTTGTCATCCGGACAGTCTAAACGCCCCTCCAGCAGATCTTGTTTCAGTTGCAAGAAGAACAAATATCGTGTTAGCTCCTCGCGCAGCGTATTCGGCTCCGAAGAGTAGAATTTCACCTTCAAACGGAATGTATACGGTGGTCCAACTAGAATTTAAATTAAATATTTAAATATATATAAGGTTATAAATATTGTTGCACACTCACTTTTTACTTGCTTCTTGATGGGTTTGGTGGGATCGAGCCAGTGCTTCACATGATTCGCATCCATAAACTGCAGCCCAAAGTAATCCTTCTCAATGATGTCTAGAGCATAGAAGACCTGTTCATAGAGGAAGCTGCCAAGCGCTTTTTTCTGCAATCAATGAAAACTTAATTAAAATTTATGAATGCACGAATCGCATGCAATGTAGAGATGTGAGCGTGTCGTTTTTAAGATGAGACAATATATATAAAACTAAAAATATATATATTTACGTAAGACTGTATATAAATTAAAAGTAATTTTTTATGATTTGCTCATAATAATATATAGAAAAATTATTTTAAAAATATATAAGTCAGAGTATATATAATTAAAAGTAATTTTATGATTTGCTCATTTGAATAGAGACCTCAAGATCGTAAATATCCTGGAGCTTGCTTCAAGTAGACCAAAAATGTATCTTAGAATTCAAACTTCGTGATTCATTATCACAATATAGAACTTGTCACGCGCTCATCTCTATTGCAGACTATCAAATGTGGCCCTGAACTAATCACGTTTGTTTTTGTTTAAAATTCTTTTTTCGGGGTTCTTAAAAAATGTGTCTGATCAGCAGTAAATTTTCTGTTTATCACACGTACACAAACACACACACACACTCACACACACGCAGGCATGCAGTGATTGAATTTTTGTACTCCACCTTAAACAAACAAAACAAGACACCCCCTTTACCGCATCAGCGCCCCCTCTAATGAGTGCTGCTTCTATATGTTGTTTGATAAGCAGAATGTAATTCTATATACTCACCGATAATTCGATGGAAAGGTCAGTATTGTCCAGCAGTATAACACGGCAGTCGATTTTATTTTTGTTTACAGCGATACGTTGGGGCTTAATCTGTGACCCGCTGCTGCTCGGAATGACGCCACCACCACTGCCGACCCCACCGCCTCCACCGCCGCCGCCGCCCCGCACGTTGCTCGCATTATCTGCATAGTTGTTGCGCACCTTGCGACGACTTAGAAAACGCAGCATTTTTTGCCGTCGCTCGCTTCTACACTATTCTCGGTTTGTCTTCTGTTGGTTTGGCGTTGGGCTTTGTTGCCAACACAGCGTATTGCACCAATAATTCACCTGTGTGCTCGCTTCTTCGTCGTCTGGGAAAAAGCGCAGACATCAAGACCACAGCGTTCACACACACACTAACACATACATACACTCACGCACACCTGCAGAGCACAAGCGAACCGTAGACACCAATACACGCGCGACCTCATACAAATGAACTGCAACTTGTTCTTGTATGGAACAGATATACACACACACACTTGCAAACTCGAACTCGCACGCCCCCCGTTTCCTCAGTCTAACACAAGCGAATCGGGTTGAGCTGGGTCTGGGGCAGGCTTTTGGCGCTCCTGTAGCCGCGCGGCTATATTTCCCCCAAATCACAGTTAGTTACAGCGGCGTCCTCTTTTCCGCTCTGGCATAAAAAACAAGTCCGCCCCAAACACCAAACACGTTCCGTTCCTTTCGTTCCTGCCAGAGAGAACACCAACACACCACAGACGATAGCAGCAATATTTCTTTCTCTTTTGGCAAATTGTTTTTAGCGCGTCGTTTTATAACATAAGTATGCGCGAGTTGTAAAATGTAATTGTGTAAATATATTTGTTATGGTGCCGTAAATTATACATTTGCTGTACTTGCAAGCAAAGTTTTATGCGATGATGGTAAAATGCGCAGTGTGACCAATCGACGTTAGTTTGAAAATGTAGCTAGTTTTGTGTTGTATCGATACTCATCGTTAAAATGTTATGTATTTGCTGGTCACATTGCTTGCAGTTGATTGTAGTTTTATTTGAATTTTTAAATATTTCAAGAAGATGCATTATCTCAACGTTAAACAATTTTAAAAATATTTTTATATGATGGTTAAATATTTTCTGTATTACAACATTTTTCGCTGTATCAGTCCGTTATTAATTTCGCGCCATTTTTTAGTATGTTAGTCAACACTCATTGCTCGACTAACAACTTATCGATTATTATAATTTTTAAAATGCGTGGCGCGCAGCATAAAATAAAATAGAATAGAATAAAATAAGAAAGTCCCTTTGGAATGCAGTACAATTACTGTGGATCAACTTACAGTGGATCAAGCCAAAGTCATAAGAAACAATGCTAAAAAGCTTACAGCAATATAAAATAGAGACAACTTACGAAATTTTATGATTAAAATAAGCAAGTTTTACTTGAACCGAATAAAAAAGAGGAAAACTATCAGTTAACTTACATTTACAACGGTCCCACCACAGCTGTAAATACAAAGCACATGAGGGGCTTTCTAGTTGCAGCCGGCATTTGCAAAATCCTTTTTATGGGCAATTTATTCCTTTATTTGTTAGTGGATTTAGGGCTGGAGCTGTAACTGTAAGCGACGCAGTCAACCAACACACACACACACACACTCAGACACACACACACACACAGACACACACAGTCACAGGCACAGGCACAAGCAACCTCCCCCTATTGGACGCTGTATTTCGAGTTTAAAGGTAAATGGGAGATTTATCGCCAACAATTTCCGTATGTTCATGTGTGCGTGTGAGTGTGTGTGTCGGTTTCTCAATGGGTGTTTGTGTGTGTGTGTGTGTGTGTGTGTGCTTGTGTGGTATTTTCTGCCTTCTTAGCTGTTGGTTCATATTTATATCGAGCTTTTAGTGGACCCCCGAGATGGGCGCCTCGGTTTTCCTTTACAACATTGGCTAAAAGCGTAAACTATGCATGCACACTTCAATGATTAATCTACGTTTATTGGCTATCAATTTTCCCCCGATATGCATTTACACTTAGATGAAAATGCATTTCACAGATATGAAAGCATAATTACAGAACGCTTGTTATAACTAGGCGCATGATTAATTGCTGGCTAATAAGGAAACCCGATCGGATGCCTAATAACAAACCAGCCAGTCAGCCAGCCAACGAGGCCAAGCCATGCAAACCGAAGACGTTTGACTGCTGCTGCTGCTTTGCGGCTTTGACTCGACAGCCGGCTGACCAGTCGGCAACCCGGCAACCCGAGCTGGCCATCAACAACTGGCCCAAACAACATGCGTAGGCCGTAATTATGACAGCCAGCTAAATGGTTTGCTTTAATGGGTGTGTTCATAATTAGGAAATGGCCAAAACTTCTCTTTCCCCTCAACAAAATAAACGAATGCCAAGAGTTTCCTTTAACCCATATTCATCGATAATGAAAAGTCGCTCACAGGTATATAAATATTTGTGTGCGTGTGTGTGTGTGTGTGTGTGTGTGTGTGGGGATGGAGAGTGAACTATGGGCAACTACTGTGCATTTTATCTGCAGTTGAGTGCAAAATAAATTCCTTTTAATTAAAACCGCAGCTCGTGATTTAAATTGCTTCAGGCTGAGGCGTCGCTGGCGTCGTCGTCGCAATTTATTGTTGGCCATCCATAAATCAGCCGTTGGCGACGCGATGCGACGCGAGGCGGCGCTTGGCTCTGTTGCCATGGGGGCCAAAACGAAAAGGTAAATTCATTTTAATTAAATAGAAAAAATGTTTTGCTAACGCTAACAAACTGGCCAAAAGGGCCCAAAATGACATCGAGAACGAGTGATATCCGAAGAGGCAGCAGAAAGACGTCGAAAGGAATTCGAACTTTCCAGTAATTGGCTACTTAAGCTCTCGATTGGTACGGCACGTCGATGAAGGCGAGAACGAGCAGAGCACACTCATTGCAATAAAAAACATCCTCGTGTTGTAAAATTTTATGTGTGATTGTATGTCGCTTTACGATATCCTGGCTGGCTGGCTGGTTGGCTGGTTGGCTGGAAGGCTGCTCTCGACTGTCGACGGCCTCTCGACTGTCGGCTCGTTATTGTCGGCCAAGAGACAAGCACAGGATGCGATGCGATGCGATGGCCGTCTTCAAGCCAAGGTTTTTGTATTGAGCAGCAGCAGGAACAACAACAACAACAACAACATTTGTTGTCTCAGCAAATTCTGTGGGGGAAAACTAAGCGATTGCCGTTTACCTGCTCACCTACGCCCTGGGGGAATAATTCACGGCTATTTGGCAAGTCAACAGCTTGTTTTATTTTTCGATGAGTATTTTTATGACGAAAGGCGCAAGCAGCAGCCGAAATCAATTGAGAATCAATGTTGCAAAAAAAGAAAAAACATCTTGACTACAAAATAATTAGTTTGAGCCTGAATTTGCTATCTCTCTGTTTTATTTGTAAATGTACAAAAATTATACCGAGATTTATTTTATTTCATATACAATTTAAAATGTGTCAACTTTTTTGCCGCTACGCGACCTTTTCATAACAAAAAACCATATGAAATGTATAAAAAGTTATTTATGCCCTGGGGCAGCTTTTGTTGCAGCGCCATTTGGGGCAACGGTGCTTAGTGACCACAATCCGAAAACCACCCAAAAAAAAAAAAAAAAAAAAAAAAAAATGTATAAGAGAAGAAGAAATATAAAAATTCTAGCGGCCTTTTTGTTCCTGCAACTCTTTTTGACCTGACAGTAGCTTTAATCCTGCCAACGGATGAGAGAGCGAGAGGGCGAGAGAGCGAGCGAGAGAGCGGAACGTTCTAAAACTTTGGTAGCATTGCAACAATTAAAAGTGGCACAAGGGTCATTGAAACAATTGGGCATTGTTATTTAGCCAGGGGATTTAATTTATGCCACTAATTACTTTAAGAGCTTTTTAGCTGCAATCATGCTGTGAGTGCTCTGAATGCGTTGAGTGCGCAGCCACTGAAAACTTCCTTTGAACTTTAAGCGCGGTTTGCTCGCTCGCCGCTTGCTCTCAGCTCTTCTACGCCTGCTCTCCCGCTTCCTCTCACTCTTCCAATAGGCAAGCCGAAAAACAATATGCAAATGAGTTTAACATATATTCAAATATATATTCTTTTCTATGCCACTAGGTAGAAACTAAAGCAAAAGTTTTGCTCAGAGTTTCACATCTTCCACAGCTTTTTTTTTTAGTTTTTTTTTCTGGCAACAGTTTCGCTTTGCTTGACTGTCTGCGGCTTTTTCGGGTGACTGCGACTCTGAAATGACTTCAAATGACTTTTGGCCAAGCCGAAGAAACTTGAAAGGTTTTCTGGCTATTTACACTTGATTCGGACATATGTACGCACACCAACACACACACACACACACACATACACACACATACTTATATATCTGTATGTATTAGATAGGTTTTGGCCATGACAGCAAACAGCAAAAACAGTTTGGCATTAGTTTTTGCATTTGGCTCAAAGATTTTACCCTTGGGATGCGGCAACAATAAAACTATCAACTTTAAATTGTAGTTCATATTATTGATGTCTGTGTGTGTGTTTGTGATTTTTTTTATTTCATATAAATTTTTTGGTTTTTTGACTTGACTATGCAAAGCGAGTTTTCCCATAATCATGGCAAACTAAGCATGTTTCTGATTTGACATCCACAAAAAGTTAAAAGCTCGCAAAATTCATTTGAATTTCATTTAAATTATTCAGCATGAAAGTAGCTGAACGAAAAAGAAGGTATGATGTACCTTAAAAGGTATATATATATGTATATATTTGTCCTTGTTGGGGACAATGAGCTGAATCGATCTGTTAATGTCTGGCATTCCATAGTAATGTATGTCTGTATTAAAGCTTCGATCTTGACTGTATAAATGAAATATTTTAAATATGTAATAAATATAGATATGTGCTTATGTGTATATACAAAAAAAAAATTTTAATAAATGTATGAATTTTGAATATTTTTATTATTAAAATAAATAAATTTCAAATGATTTTTTTGTTTATTAAAATTTTTTTAATATTTTTAAAATATAAGTTTTAATTATTTTTACTATTGAAATTTATAAATATGAAACTAATTTTAAAATAAAAAATTATTTAATGAATATAAATTTTAAATATTTTTGTAATTGAATACCTATTTACCTGCAAAATTAAAAGAAAAATAAAATTAATATAAAAATATATCTAATATAATATATATAATAAATTCTTAAGTTTAACATGTATTTCACCCATGTAATATTTACCCTGCTTCAATTATATAAATATATGTTTCTGTATACATAGAACAAATATAGAATATTGTATATCTCAGACTTCAGCTTTCAGGGTATATTTTATTCGTGCATTCCCCATGAGAGCACTCTGCATTGTCTTTAATTGTCAAACTGTCTGCCAAGCGATTTGAGGCTGAAAATACATTTCAATTTCATTTAAATGAAACCTCAAACCAAATTAGTTGTATGGAGAACAGCTGAATGCTAACCAGAATCGAGCAACATTTAAAAATAATTGATTATTGGAATATGTTACTGCAATATTTATCCCCATTGCAATTTGTGAATTTGACAATACAATTTGGATGCATAAAGCTGCGCTTATAAATGTGGTTTACGAACCAAGATTTTGATTGTTCAAGCAAAATTTTATACATGTGTCTCACGAGCCAAAGCTGAAGACAACGCAGCGGCTCAATCGCCTGGAATCGAACCACTTAACACTGTCGTGGATGACAACAACAACAACAACAGCAATGACAACTTGCCACATGCCACACAGAGAAGGCACATTGTTCATCGGCTAGGCGAGAAGCGAGAAGCCGCTCATCATCAATGTGCAATATTTTGCTTATCATGCATTTTGCTTGGTCCACTATCTAACGAGTAGCACTAGAAGTGCTTCACACACACAGCGCAGGAGAGAGACATATATATACAAAGAAAAAGAGATAGAGAGACACTGAAGTAGAGAAGAAGAAAAAAAAAAGTAGTTCATTGAGCAGCACAATTTGCTGATTGTTGGAATTTTTGGGGATAGGAAATGAAAACCGAAACTGAAACTCATTTAAATCAATATTTTGTTGAGCACGTATGCAGCAGCAATAACAGTCGAAGCACTGGCCGTAGGAGTAGCAGTTGCTAGTGCCAGTTGTCTTTGGGGTTTTGGCTATATTCTGTCCTCTGTCCTCTGTCCTTTGTCCTGAGTCCTCTATCCTCAGAGTGTGTGTGTGCTACGGCGGCATCAGCACAATTGTCAAATGTTGTCTTGCTGGCCATACGCTAACCACAAATGCCCCAAAAACCAAACCCCAGCCAGATGACGCCAGCATGCAAATGTCTTGTAGCATTGTGCAGAAAATAGCCTTGACTCGCCCAACCACCAAACAACGCCCACTAACACACAGACAGACAGACATAGACACACACACAGTCGCAATTATATTTGCCTTAGGTCTGCATTAGTTCGCTGAATGGTTTGGCTTTACGTCCGGCTATTGGTTATGGTCAAGCCTGCTCCTAAGAGTCATTTCCGTTCTTTATCAAACCATCGACACACACACACACACGTACACAGTAACCCACACACACACACACTTGCACACCGCTGAGGTGACAGAGTCCCGCTTTTCATGTGTTTGATGTGTGTGGTTTTTGTGGAAATCGCTGTGATTTGTTCAATTCTCTTTACCACTAGAAAAAATATATATGTATATACTCGTATGTATATATTGTGCTAGCATTTGCTTTACCTTGCTCTCAGTCAACAATTTATAAATTAAATTTAGTTCGTTTTAACAACGATTTACTTTTAGGTCAGCGTGTAAAAAGTTGTCTCTAACATTGTTTTTCCACAGCTGCTGACGCAGGACTTGTTGCCAAAAATGGCAAAATGCAAACGTATCTTAATTGAATATTAGTGTACAGCTTCATAGCAAACTAATGAAATCTGCTTTGATATGCAGAGGTGACCCACTAAAATTGAGGCTTAATAACAATTGAGATATATTAAAATTAACTTGTATTTGTTTTCATTTTTTTTTTAAATATAATACATTAATATAAGTACATAATTTTTGTTATAAAATGTAAAGTATTCAAACAAATGTACTTATTTTATTAAAAAAAAATAATAATAATAAAATAAAAATAAATTAAATTTTAAAAAATTATTATAAGTTTTGTTTTTTTTTTTGTCATAAAGTGGAAAGTGACAAAATATTTAATTATTTAAAGTCATCAATTTATTTTTATTGAATTTTGTTTTATTTTTTTATTTAAATTTTAAAGTATTTAATTTTAAATTTATAAAAATTAATATATCATATATAATCTATTAATAAAAGTAATTAAATATTTTTATTTTATTATGAAAATATAAACACAAATTTTTATCTTACTATAAATATTTGTTTGAAAAATTTAATTATTTTAATATTTAGTATTTACTATTTTTTTAAATTAAATATTAAAAGTTGTATTTATTTATATATGTATATAAATGACTATTTTATATCTATTTTGTTTTTATAAAACTTTTATTTAAATTTAAGTTTTTAAAATTTAATATAATTTAAATTTAATCTGTTTTGTATTTTATTTTTATTTTTATTGCTTATTTTTCTTTATTTATGTTTATTTTTCTTTATTTTTGTTTTATTTTTATTTGTTTTGTAAAATTATTTTACATTTACATTTTTTAGATCAGTCTTTGATTCCTGTTTAGAGAACTCTCAAGCAAATTGTAAGCTTAGAGTAATTGCAGCAGCTGTTGACAGCAACAGCAGCTGTTGATCTTAACATCAAGTTAATATAAGCTGCTGTTCCAGCATGCTTAAGAACTGCTCAGTATTTTAATAGCATCTATAACAGCTTCTATTACAGCTGCAATCGGCAGTTTGACTAAACTTGCCATAGCTGTCTATGCAAAAACTTTAGCTATAAAATTTCCAACTGGATTTTTATAAAGGGGTATACATATATAGCTTAGCCAACTGTAGCTCGGTCGATGTCTAACTAGCAGTGAATAGGGAAGTCTTCTGGTGTTAGAAGCGACAGGTTTTTGAAAAAGCAAAGCAGACACCTTGCGAAATCCAACTAATAAATAAGCTTAAGCTTATGCTAAGCCACGCTTTTATTGTTAGAAATATAGTATAACCAATTAGAATCTATAAATACTAATTTAGATTAGAGCAGTTTTGATGTTGTTTGTATGCATATAAGTATATTATAATATATGTATATATATGATTTATATATATATATATACGTATTTATATTTATTATAATTGTTTTTTTTTACTTTAATAATCCTTTATGTGTGTAATATAAATTTTATTGAAAGATGTATAACTTTCTATGTTGTTGTTATTATGTTGAATTATGTTATATTTTTTATTGTTATCTCTTCACAGCTAGTTATAATTTTTATTTTTATGCTGCTTGCTAAGCTTAATTGTCTTTTAATTACATTAATAAATAACAACTCAAAACTTGAGTGGCTTTTTATTTATAATTTTTAACTTAAACCGTGACTTTAAGTCTAAGAATAATTATTATTATTACATATCATTATAATTTTTTATAGCCTTCGTCTAGACTCTCTATTCTTACATCAGTGACTGTAGGTTCAAGTGAACCTTTAAGTTATATCGATGGAGTAATGCGATATGGTTCAGCTTTCGGATAGAGCAACTACTTTGGCTTGAGTATGGATAACAATTTCGAAACGATTTGACTTCAACTGAGCTCAACTGCTTTTAAGCTATAAATAAATTTGATAAAAATAAAAAGAAAATAATGAAGCGCCATCAAATGGGGCACAGCTCGTTGAGTAGCATTAAAATTAAAGCAAACGCTTGACACAATTGTTGTGTTGGCTTCCTTGGCAATTGCACGAAGATAAATTTCAACTTTTTATATTAGCAGACAGCAGCTGCAGGAGCAGGAGCAACAGGAGCAGCAGCAGGAGCAGCTACATCTACTCGATGTGCTCATATTCACGTATTTAATGTTGTTACCACGCATTTATCTCATCTTTTTTACTTCTTGCCATGGAATTTTGACTGGCAATTAGCAGCGTTGCCAATGACGGCAAAGATAGAGACTTTTCCTTTTCTTTTCTTGATTTTATTTTATTCCTTTTTATTTTGCCTTTTAACGTCTGGCTTGGTCCTTGGCGCTCTGTGTGTGTATGTGTGTGTGTGTGTGTGTTGACTTTTATGACAGTTTTTTCTCTTTTTATTGAGCGACAGAGTTTTCTATGACATTTTTGACGCTTACGATTTTAACATTGTCTTAATTGCTGCTTTATGATGTGTGCGCTCAAATGACACGCAGTATTTGTTTGGCTATGATTATGATTTAGTTGGAGTTTGTATTGGGTAAGGGCAAGGGTATGGGTATGGGTTTGGGCTCGAGTTTCCAGTTTCAAGCGCCATAAAGATTAAACAGCAGTGAAGTAACCATTTTGTCAGTCATTTCTGCTTTTGCACCCGTCTAACAGCAGCAGCAGCAGCAGCAGCAGCTGAGGCATCAACAGCGGCAGTCATAAAACACGTTCGCATATCATCTTGTAAACTTCTTTAAATATTTGTTACTTACGATTGTACATAAAACAAAATTGTTTACAGCGCAATCATGTGTGGCAATTGAGGCAGCTGCTAGACGGCAGACAGCCAGACCACTCAGAGGCTGTTGTAGAAATCGTGTCGGGTAAATCTTTCAACTCAACTCAAACTGAAACTGGAACTAGAGCTGGAGCATGTCAGTTCGCTCATATTTGCTAATCGCTTATTTTATTATGCAGCTACAAATTATCCCTTTGAACTAATGAAAAAAGCTACGGACTTAACTTATTTCACTCAATTGCCCTCTGCCTGTTTGGCTTCAGTGGCTAAATCAAACGGCAGCTTAGCCCGACGAAGCCTACGAAATATTTGCAGCTACTAGGCAATATTTCACACAGATGTAACACATTGATATAAATAATGTAATGCGCAAATTTATAGAGAAAACAAACCCAAAAAAAAAAAAAAAAAGAGATTCAGAAACAGGTAAAAATAATATGTGCATTGCGCACAGTACGTGACTGAAGCATATCCTAGACACTTGTGAAGCTGAAATTGAATTTTAAATTTAAAAATTTATGATTATTTTTTACGCTGTCGCTATGTTTGTATAAAAGAAAGTTTTGATTTTTTAATTTCCTTTGGCATGAATTTCCTAACATGAAAAAACTAAATTTTTTTAAATGTATGTAAATATTTTCCTTAAAAAAGTGCTTAAAAAATGTGCATTAAAAACTTGATTTTTTATAAATGAAAATGAATATATATATATTTATATTAATATATGTACACATGTAGTTATTTTATTTAGATTATGCTACAACGCGTTGCCCATATACCTTTTTGGGTTTGGCAGGGTTTTTGTTTTGTTTTTGGTTTTGTTTGTGCAGGGTATAAAAATATATTAAAAATTTGCATTTCAACATTAAATTATTGCTGGAAGATTTTTATGACAAATTATGGGCGCGTAAATTATGTTGGTCTCCCCACGTAGGCAGCGCCAACCCTCTGCTGTCTACTTATATATCAAAAGAGATCCACAAATAAACAAACACACGCACACACCTACGTGTGCCTGTGTGTGTGTGTGTGTGTGTGTGTGTCTCTGTGTGTGTTGCCAAAAAGGCAATAAAAATATTTCGCTGCAGATCTTATTCTGCTTTATTTCGCCATTTTTATTTGTTTCTTCTCCAAGTTATGAGTGTATGTGTGTGTGTGTGTTTGTGTGTGTGTGTGTGTGTGGGGCGGGATTGGTTTGTTTGTATATATAGCGTACACCTTGCAGCTTCGCATTTGCAAACGAAAACCTCTTTTATATGTATCTTTACGCTTGCCCTGGCGCTTATCCTTGTTTGGGTTTCGTTGTCCTCGCTGCCTGCCTGACTGCCTGACGGCCTGGCTGCTTGACTGTTGTCCTGGCTCTGGCTCTCGCTGTGTTCACCCTACGATTTGTTTTTAAAAGCCGCTCAGCTGTGGCTGAAATAACTTTCTGTTTGTTACCTGTGTTAAAACAATAAAATTATTATTATTGCTCCACATGCTGGAATTTGAGGACTTAAATTGTTAGCCCTGTCTCCGTCTCCGTCTCTTTCTCACACCCTCCCACACTCTACCTCTCTCTCTGTCTGCGTTTCTTGTGCCCTGTGCGCTGTGGTCCTGTGAGCATATATATAGGCAGCGTATGTTTGTCTGCCTCTCATATAATCATCGTCCATCATTTCTTGGCATCCTCATTCGACTTCGACTTCGACTTCCACTTCGACTTCGACCCTCCACAGAAATTTGTCATGCAATTTATTTTTTTCTCTCTCGACTTTTTTTTTGTTTGTTTTTCATTTTTTGCCCATTTCTTTATATTTTTTTCCAGTTTTTTTTTTGCGACGTTCAGCAACAATTTTATGTCATTTGTTGATTGTATAAATTTCGCTGTTTAGCAGTCGCATTCGTCCTGCTCTGTCGAATGGCCCTTGGCTTTCGGCCGTAGCTCTGGCTTGGGCATTTTAAAGGTGCTAAAGGATTTTATGTTCGGCCTAACCGTGGCTTATTTGCGTTGTTAGTAGCCCCAGCTACTCGTGAACTCGCTACATAAAAAATGATTTACTATATGGCGGGCTCTCCCTTTATGACAAGTCGTAAATTGCATTTTATGTCGCATCTTTGGCCGGGCTACACTTCTACTTATATTTTGTGTTTGTCTTTTCATTTTTTTTCCATTTTTTTTTTTCATTTTTATTTCTTGTATATTTGTTAATTAAGATTGAGGATGATGTGCGGCAACTGCACACAGAAATGGCCAATTATGCAACGTGTTTGCGAACTGCAGTACAACCCATTGCCAAATCTCTTACTGCATATGGAGAAGCTCTCAACACCCGCCTCTTCCTGCTCCTCCTCCTCCTGCTTACCTAGAAAACTATCTAACGCCGACCTTTTCTAGCGTTCATGCTTATTTTAATTAGACTCGGGCCGCGTTGCCAGCGCCATAGTCAGAGCCAAAGCCATAGAGCAAGAGCCGGATCGGGGCACAAAAGGCAAACTCAAATGTGTGCTGCCTTCCGTTGCGGAAATAGCTTGTACTTGAGCTTGTAATGCACTCTGACGTTAGAGCCCACTCTCACACTCTCACACTCTCTCTCTCTCTCTCTCTCTCTGACCCTCCCCCTCTGTTAGCCCACTCATACATACGTTTGCAGGTGTACTTAGCTGCAGGTTAACGTTAGCATCTGTATTTGTATCTGGCGACGCTTGGCGCTGCGGCATCTTGGCAGCCTCACAGCTGCACATCTTCCTCTAGTGTAGTGCTGTATGTCGCCTGCTTATGGAAAATTGCGAAAAAGCGAAAAAGGCTTTTGCCCAGCCAAGAGATTACGAAACGTGTCACAAGTGCAGTCTGCACCTTTTGAAGTTATGTTTAGAATGACAACGGCGACAGCGACGCCTAATGAGTGGAATTAGAATTCAAAATATGGCAAAAAAGTCACGTTTTCTCAAATTAATGATTTGGGGCGACCACAAAAGCAAGCACAAACAGTCACACACACAAAGAATTGCTGACAGTCATCATCATCATCATCATCATCATCATCATCATGGCTAGCCACTTGTTCTATACGAATGTCTCACTTTAGATACATTTCTTTAACCAGCCGATTATGCGCAATGCAATTGAATAGGGGCTTTTGTTTCTATTTGAACCCAACTCAAAGCTAGTCATAGCTCAGCTTTAGGCCCGAAGAAAGCTAAGCTGAAACAAGTCAACAGATTTGAGTTTGAGTTTGTGTTTGGATCAAAGATCTAGCTAACCATTGTGTGGTGTGGAGTGTGGGTGGGTCAACAAATATAGTTGTCAGTATTGAGTGGTGTTTGTACTGCTTTATTTCCAAATATATATTTAAATGCGCGGCAATTCCAACTAACTTGTATATATGTATCTATATATTTTGATTAAAATTGTGTTGCCGATAGATAGATAGACACGATGCGATGCGATGCTCGTGCTAAACAATACACACGCACACCTCACTGAATAAAGAATTATGGGTATGCAAATAAGCTTAAAGCGCACAATCACAATCAAGAAACAACAACCACAACAACAACAACAACAACAACAGCAGCAGCAACAGCAACTAGCGTAGCGGTAAAGTGTTTAGACACGCAATGTCAATAAAGTATCTTATCTGGGCGCACACATTCAGCGGGCGATGGCCACGGATACGGATACTCTTATATGGCACAACAACACGACGCCTCTATAAATATATATATATAAATATGTATATATATATATATATTCCATTTTTTCGGGGGGGAGCTTATTCAATAATGCGTGCCTTTGAATTCTGATTATACACATGTATAAATGTATCTAAATGTGCGGCTGGGCTTGAGAACCCAGTAACAGATACATGTCAAAGGGTTTGGTTAAGCTGTGGGTCAACTGTAAACGTGTGTGTGAGTGTCTGTGTGTGTGTGTGTGTGTCGAATGATCTTTGCATGTTTGGAGAACATTTTAGCGAGCTGGGCGTGGCGAGTGCGTAACGGTTTGCCCAGACCAGGCAATAGAAGCACACACAGGCAGAGAGACTGCGAAATACAAACCGACAGACGCTACAAATTGCAAATTGAAATGTTAACATTTAAGCACGTATTAAGCACGTGGCTATGTGTGCGTGTGTGTGTGTGTGTGTGTGTGAGCGATAAATCGATGAACATATAGATTCGAGAGGCACCCACAAACATGCCCATGGCTAGGCCAGAATCATTGTTCCTCATCCGTTTCGAATAAAAACCGAAACGAACTAATGCTAATGGCCCAAAACACGGCATTTACG
The DNA here is from genome assembly GCA_035045345.1 of Drosophila hamatofila. NCBI lineage: Eukaryota > Metazoa > Arthropoda > Insecta > Diptera > Drosophilidae > Drosophila > Drosophila hamatofila. Next base: position 3,253,944 of record JAWNPA010000020.1, on the reverse strand, counting down.
AGTGAACGCCTGAAATATTGTGTATAAACGACATTTTGGCATTCATATGCAAATTTTGTGTGATGGCCAAATTATCAAAGCCTATCTACGTTTCGATATTCATTGTAAATTTAATAAATTTGTTAAGTTCTTTGTGCTTCTATTTGGAAGTTGTCATTAAGTCATCAATAGACGATGCTGCGTCTAATTTGACAGTCAGCTGCTATTAATTGCTGTTTGACAAGCAATTCATTATAACTCAAAAAATAATAATCATAAAAAACAGGCCTCCCCACCTAATGAAACATGCCGTATGCAAATTGCAGAGCCAGACACATTTACATCTACTACAGTCTTCAGACCGTGGCTGTGGCTGTGAGTGTGGCTGTGGCACTCCTTTTGTAGCTGAGCATAATAAATGTTCGAGCTGAACGAAACACATGTAACGCATGTAGAAATGAGCTTTTAAATACTACTCAACCAGCAGCCTCAGTTTTGCATAGATACATTTGTATCTCATGGATCCGCGGTGAAAATGTTGATGTTGATGGCCGTAACAAAATGCAAATGATTACGATTTACAAAGGTTTCGTGTTTCCAAGGAAATACCCGGCACGCGATCGGAGCAGCTGCAGATACAATTACAAATACAGATGCAGATATAAATACACCCACAACCAAAGCGGCAGCTGCATACAAAAGATATATGCATGAGTACATACAGAGATGCAGTCACCAAGGAGTAGATACAGATACAGATACAGACATAGACACAGATACAGATACAGATACAGATACAGATACAGATACAGATACAGATACAGATACAGATACAGATACAGATACAGATACAGATACAGATACAGATACAGATACAGATACAGATACAGATACAGATACAGATACAGATACAGATACAGATACAGATACAGATACAGATACAGATACAGATACAGATACAGATACAGATACAGATACAGATACAGATACAGATACAGATACAGATACAGATACAGATACAGATACAGATACAGATACAGATACAGATACAGATACAGATACAGATACAGATACAGATACAGATACAGATACAGATACAGATACAGATACAGATACAGATACAGATACAGATACAGATACATATACAGATACAGATACAGATACAGATACAGATACAGATACAGATACAGATACAGATACAGATACAGATACAGATACAGATACAGATACAGATACAGATACAGATACAGATACAGATACAGATACAGATACAGATACAGATACAGATACAGATACAGATACAGATACAGATACAGATACAGATACAGATACAGATACAGATACAGATACAGATACAGATACAGATACAGATACAGATACAGATACAGATACAGATACAGATACAGATACAGATACAGATACAGATACAGATACAGATACAGATACAGATACAGATACAGATACATTTACATATACAGTTGCAGTTGCAGTTGCAGTTGCAGTTGCAGTTGTAGATACAGATAGATCTACAGATGCAGATACATTTCATGTGGTGCATTTTCTTTTGTTTACATACCGATGCCATTGACGTTGCTATTTTTACACCGCACAGCGTGCAACTGCTTTCAATTCTAAACATTCTTCTTTTTTGAGTATTTTTCTAGCTAATTTGCTCGTCGCTCTTCTTTTTATTGAAGCATCCGAAGAATATTTATTGATGATATGACCACACCTATTTTATGAGCTCGCCCAGCTAGCCCAGCAGCCAGCCAGCCAACACAATGCCCAAAAATAAACCACAAATCCCCAGTGTTAAGTCCAAGAAGCTGCATTTCTTCCTAAAGGAGGACAGTGAGAAAGAGAGAGAGAGAGAGAGAGAGAGAGGGTCTCGCCCTCGTCTGGGACTTTGCCTGCAGGCAGCTGAGTGCATGGCCAGCTCACTTGAGAATTCTCACACCTCGTGCCGCAGTCGCTCGTGCCTGGGCTTTTGATCTGCTTAGCATTCCATGGCACATCAGAAAGTCGTAACTATTGACAAGATCCGCCCCCGCGCCACCCTAGCTCCAAATATGGAAAATAGTGCCCCTCCCCCTCACCCTCACCTTCACTCTCTCTCTTTTTCACTCCCTCTCTCTGGAATGGAATGAATTGTTGGAAGCACTCGTGTATTTGTTTGCATTAATTTGTATATGTTACTTTAACGATTTAATGCACCCGTTCCGATTGTGGACCAGGTGATTGCACTCCAACAATCGATACATATGTACATATGGGTGGTCATAATGTACTTTAAGCCAAAATATATGTATCTCACATACAGTTAGCGAAAAAAAGTGAGTTTAAAATGAGCTTCAAATTTAAAAGAACTTAAAATTGAAGAACTTTCTTTTTCAGTCGGAAAATTACTCCAATAAATCATATATTTATATATAACTGCAAATGAAAACGAAATTTAAAATACTCACTTGACTTTTCCACTTACACTCAGAAAAAAAGTGTTGACTTTCTGTTAAACCAATTAGGTTCGAGTTTGATTCTGTTTATCATCATCTCATTTCATCTCAGTTTAATCCCAATCTAATCAATATTTAAGCCCCAACTGCCGTAATTTCACATTTCATAATTTCTAAACAAATTCAACTCACAACACATTTCGCTCAGTGTACGTACGAGTACATATACTCATGTGTTTGTTCTCGTAAATTGGCTGAGCATCTTTACTACTTCCTTTCCGATATCGAATCGTGTGAATATGGCGCATCAATCACACGATAAGGCACAACAAAGCCACATGATGAATAACATCTGGCTGTATAAAACTGAATTGTCTTCTGCAAAATACAAAAAAATAAAAATAAAAATAAAAAAAATTCTCGAAAAAAAAATGAAGCGAACACACAAAATAAAATTATGGAAATCTACTTCAGAAGTTGAGAGAATTTATTTATACAAGCGGCTCAACAAATTGATTGATACCAAATTATACGAGTAGACGAGTAGCAGGCGATCAAATGGATTTATTTTCAAATTTCAACTGTTTGCCAACAACAATTTTGTGGCCTCAATGATTTCTTAACTTTAACGAAAATGTTGTCAATATTTATATGTGTATGCTAACTCTTAAGTCTAACCAATTTAATTATCATTATATATACATATATATTCAATATTGTATTTGTTTATTTGCCCAGATAAGAGCAGAGAGTTTTGAATTTAAATTGCATTTAATTTATGCAAATATGCAAATGTGCAAATGTGATTCAATGAAATATGCTCTAAATGCTATATATGGATATATGATTTGGCTTCGCTTGTTGCTTGTTTAAGCCCATTTTGACATTTGATTTCAGCGTATGCTCAATTATATACAACACAAAATTGTTGGGGAACTGTAAAGCTGTAACAAATTGGTTTGTTTAAAACAAATTTAGCAATTAATTAGCAACAACAGTGAAACCAATTAAAATCCCGTTGAATATGGTCGCCAATCGCATATAACCGACTATTTATATTGGCCTATAAAATGTCTCTTAAATGGTTCAAAAGTAATTTAAATCGGGTTGGGCACTTAATATATGCAAAATGATTTAAAAAACATTAAAGCTCATCATCAAAACATTTCAAATTTGTTTTTGTACGCAAGCGAATTTTTTATACGAAGATATATCTAGTTTATTTTAATTGAACAAGAGTTGAGCGCGAAGTGTTTTTCCGTGTTCATTCACAAAAAATCTACAATCTTTAAATATAATAAAAAAAATAAAATAAAAAAAATTCAGTAATAATAAAACTATTTGTTTTCAATTTGGCCTTATTTTGAAGCGGCTAAAATTTGCTTTAAAAAATACAATATTAAAATATAATAATAAAAAGCTCGCTTTCAAAATATACAATATTAAAATATCATAATAAAAATATTGTAAATAAAAATAAAATATTTATTAACTAAATTTTCGTATACTATTTAATTAATATAATATTTAAAACATTTCTGATTAAATAAAAATATTTTCAATTTAGTTTAATTTCCAAGCTTCACTTATTTCGAATTTCAACAGTCGCTGCCGTTATCAAAAAACATTTACGATATTCAATGCTGTTAACAGCAAAATTCGAATATCGCCAAGTTTGCGCTGTTTACTCTTTCGCTGCACTGTTAAGCTCTCTTATGCGAAGTTCGAAAAATCAAAGGTGTCGCTGTAACAGACTGGCTAACAGACTGCTAGCAGACTATTATGTTATTAGCTTAAATTTTGCTATGGCTGTTATTGAATTAAATGTCGTGCTTTACGATCGAGCTAGATTTATGAATGAATTGCAAATGTATTTATGAGTTGTAAATTAATGGAAAAGTAACTTATGATGCTGTAGTATTAATATTGAAATGCATATATATTCTTATATAGAAGTATGTTTATTTACAAGCAAAGGCCTGCTTTATATAAGTATTTTTATTATTTATGATATACTATCTAATATATTATCTATCATTTAAATTTAATAAATTTGCAATTTAAGAAAAAAAAAATATTCTAAAAAAATTTCCAAATAAAATAAAAACAATGCCGTAAAAAAAGTCAAAGGCTCTAAACTTAACACACATTCTAAGTAGCTCGTGTGAGGGCTGAGCTCTTTAGCTGTTGATTCGAATTCCAATTAGATTTTCTCTTTGGTGCGAGCAGCAGTTCGAAAATTCGAAAATACAAAATCAAAGCAGAGACGCGTTGGCAGCGACGAGTGTGACGATGTTGAAGTCGTGTATCCAGTAGATACGCGAAGCTATAACGGTACACATGTTGCACACGGACTCTGCGCTCCCACGTTCAAATGTTGAAATGTAGCCCAATGCGTTCGCTTTAGGGTATCCGTTTAAAGCGCATACCAAAACACACTCAACACACACACACACACACACACACACAGACACACGCACACACACTTTGTCACTCACACACACACGCACTCACACAGGCAGCGTAATGTTTTCTTACATCTGAGCGTGTGCGTGTGTGTGTGTGCGTGCGTGTGCGTCTGTGTAAGTGAGGAGTGTGAAAGGTATTTGTGAAACTTCAGTGACTTCTTTCGCCTAACCGAAGGGCAATCAAATTAATGAGCGAAATTGATTAATTAATAGTCAACAAATTCATAATATATCATCAGCATACATAACTCAGATATTGACCCAAGCATCAACAAAAACAACTAAAACTGTGTGTGTGTGTGTGTGTGTAAAAATAAATATATCCAAATCCAAATCCAATTTCAAGTTTCAATTTCAATTTCGGTTTCGGCTTCTCGGTTTTTCGGTGGCGCAATTCAAATTGCATTACCTGATGCCACATAACAAGGATTACCCAAAATTTAAATATATTAATGAAAACGAAACAAAACTGTGACTAAAATAGCAACAAGAACAACCACAGCAACAACAATCATAATAATAATAAAACGCCGGGCTCGTGCGCCGCGTGCCGGGCTCTGACTTTGAAAAACGCTCCACTTCACACAGCTCGTCGACGGCTCGACGGCTCGACGGCTCCAGCGACTCGACAACTTCGACGCCGGCTTCTGCGGAGGCTAGTTGCTGGCTGGCATTGCTGTTGCTGGTGTGTGTGTGCTGTTGCTGCCGTGCTTCGACGTCGTCGATAATTGGAATTTACGACTGTGGCATAAAAAGCGGCGAATACAGACACAAGGATAAGCCCAAGCACGGCCCGTGAACGTGGCCGTAGCATAGCGCCTCCTGCCACACTGCGGCTCGTCAACCAACTCGTCCTGGTTAGCCCCAGCCCTAGTCCCTCGACCTCTACCTCTGCCTCTACCTCTGCCTCTACCTCTGCCTCTACCTCTGCCTCTACCTCTGCCTCTACCTCTGCCTCTACCCACTACCTACCCCTACCCCTTCCATTTGCCCTTCTCAGCCTGTTTCAGCCTCGTTGTCACTGCGGGAATTGGTTTAGTGACGCTCACGGCAACGTTGACTCGCTGGCATTGGTGGCTTAAAGCCAGCCGCAGTACCCACTATCCCAAGCACGGCAAACCTCTGCCAAACCCTAACGAAATCCGCTCTACCTCACTTCTTTTTTTTTTTGTCGATAGTGCCGTGTAAATATTTTGCTGTTGTCAGTTTTTTTTGGTCGTCTTCCTGTTGTTGTTGTTGTTGTTGTTGTTGTCGTTGGCTGTGCAGTTCAATTGGGCTGTCACAGTCAGGCGCGCTGATTTGTTATGGTAATAGTTGTCAAAACGAGAGAGATTCAAGAGATCTTTAGTGGCACTTGATTACACTTGGCAGCGACAACAACACCTACAACAACAACAACAACAACATGGTGTTGCTCCTGTGAGCATGTAGTGCAAAATGATATGGCTAAAAGCGTGAACGTAAATCTTGGCCAATTAAGTGTGTGCGCTCGTTAAGAAATGTCTCATTAAAGCAGACATATATATGCCCTAATATACAAACATACCTATAAATATATCTATATATACTTATACTTATGCATCTAATTTTCATTATTAAAACGCAGCTCAGACGGCGTGTCTCGCGTTTCGATCTTATAAACTGATCAGCAGGTAGTCAATATCTAAAAAAAAAACAAAATATAAGAAAACCACAAACAAAAAACAAAACAGTTGAACCATTAAGAGCAGCTAAAACACAATCAAATAAATATACAAAAATATACAAAAAAAAAACAACAAAAAATCAATAAGAACAACAACATGGAATATTGAATGAACCGATTTCGAGTATGCACATATATTAAACTGGTGAGTTATCAGTCAGCTAATACTACTCTTGAAAATTTATGCTCATATCTGCATAATCGCAAATTAAGCTACATAATTAATAAGCCAAAAAGGGCCCTCAGCCGCTGTCAGATGTTGATAGAGCACCTTAGTATGCCATCAACTGGCCAGAGCTGCTGGGCAGCTAATAAAACCTTAACACAAACACACACAACTACCTATATATACACTTCGACTATGTATATAGGTTTGTCTGTCGGTCTGTATATGTATCTGTGTATCTGTGTATCTGTACGTGCCACTGCGTACCGTAAAGTATCAATGTCTGTAATCTTAATTAGCAACACCACAGCACAGTTCGAGCCGCAGCGCCAGCCACTCAGAGCCCAAACATCTTTTAGCATTTTAAAAGCGTCGTGTACAATTTTTTGTTTTTGTAGTCTTTTTGTTTCTTAAATCGAACTGTGAAGAAAAATGCTTAAACCGGTTATGTATCATATTTTTTGTCTGTTTTTTTTTTCTGTATTGAAGCTGAAGGTGTTTTTGTTGAAAATGGCCAGCAAATAAACAACGGGCGATTTGAACAAACCGCAGTCAAAGCGACCGACACGCCTGCCTTTATAACCGGCTGCCCCATCAGCCAGTTAACAAACTTAACCGCTCATATATTAAATATGTAAAAGATATATACGCACATGCATGCATATATATTAGTGTGTGTTTGTATATATGCTCAAGGAATCTGAGCAAACAAGCAAACAAGCAAACAGGCTAACAGGCGCTCCCAGAGGAAAAGCGCCTGGGGCTATGACAAACCTGCAGTTGTTGTTTAGTGGAATACCCTTATCAAAGGTTGCTTTGCATGCTGATGAAATTATGTAACACTTGAGCTGAGATATGGCTGAGGAGCATCTGGATTATAAATGGGTTATGATAATTACATATATTGTTGATGCGATTAGATTTTGGCATTTGTCTTTCGCAAAACTTTTAGTTTGAGTCTAGCTTAATCAGAGTTTGATGAGATTTGCCTTTTCAAAGATTACTTTGACTATTTGTGAAAATATGTAGCTGATGAGCTTTAGGAATAAGTATGATGCGTTCATCACATCTTTTAGTCTAAGCCTAGTTTTATCTTAGTTTTCATAGATTTTCCTTACTTTGAAATTAATTTAATTAATGTATTACTCTCTCAGAGACATATCTATCTAATGCACATCAACTACGTATATGATATTTAGATATTAATATATCTGCTTGGTGAATTTGTCTTGATTGACATCTTTCAGTTTTAAACTAGCTGAATCAGAGTTCTTCATAAATTTCCCTTAACATTACTTTGAATATTTATAACAATATGTAATATTTGAGCATAAAAAAAAAGAAAAGCTGTTTATCTATATAAAAAATATATGTTATTCAGATACAGATTTTTTTTTCTTTTTTTTTTTTTTTTTGTTATTGTTAATAACTTTTTTTGGCTTAAGACATACCTAATCTAACTTAGCATAGAATTCCCTTCAATCAAAAGTTATTTTGAATATTTGCTGACAACACATTGTAAATCATTGTCAGAGACTTATCGAATAAGCATCAGGAACATATATGGCATATTGATAATGATAATGATATATTGATGCTTCATGCGAAAGATCTGATAGATTTTCCTTATTATTTGTATATTTTTGACAATTTTTGGTAAAGACATAATACGCATTAACTACATAGATATTGATAAATCTGCTTGATACCCAAAGTACTTGGTATCTCCATTCACCATTTTTTGTTTGAGTCAAGCTCAAGTAAGCTTTGCATAGAATTAGATAGCTCATAAATCATATATTAGATTATTGATTAACAAATTGAATATTGTTTTCAATATAATCATTATCATTAATAATATTAATTATTATTATTAATATAATTGCTATTATTATTATCACATACCTAAAAAAACAAAGCTAGCAGAAAACAAAGCACAGCATAGTTATTATCATAATTAACATTACTATTATCACTTTGCTAAAATATATAGCCAACTGAAAGCTTTATCACACTCTTGACAATGCCCTGTATATCTATCTTATAGCTAACTTAAGAAATCAACACACTATATCATATACATAGCTGTCTTTATGATTAAGCATAAAATCCTTCACATGATCGTTAGAGTATTCAAACTTCGTCATGGTATAAAAATATGCTCACTAGCACCTCTACTGCTGCTGGTGTTGCTCTTATTAAAGCGTGTGCTTGGCACCTCTGGCTGCGTTTAAAATGCAAATATCTTTTGATCTGCTCTCATGCTGAAAAACAAATTCGCACCTCGCTGCGAGATGTGCCAATGAATGACACGCCCCTACCCAACCCCAGCACCCTTCACTCACTAGCTCACTTACTCACTCCCCATCTCTCTCTCCCTCTCCCTCTCCATCTCGCTCTCCCTTTCTGCACACACTCACACACATGTATGTAGATGCGCCGCACTTAAAATGATTTTTTATGGCGGGAAGCGTTTTAATTGCTTCCATTAGAAAACGCTTAGCACTATTTAAGTTGGCCATTTGCAGGCGAATATTTAATTGTAGTCGAGTGTAAGCGAACTGTGTTCAAATTTACATAAATTCCCTATCCCAGCTCGCTGCCCGCTGCTCGTGGCCATGGCTACAAATGCAAATAGCAAAGTTCACAAACATTTGATTTGCCAAGAAAACATAATCACAAATGGAAATTGTAAAATTGTCAATTAAACTGCTTCAGAAATCACATTAAAATAATTTGTGAAATTTGCTACAAAAAAAAAATTTAAAAAAAAAATAGATAATTAATAAATCAACGCTTCTATTGTTTATTGTTTTTGTTATCTTTTCCCTTTTGGCTTTTAAGCTGTTTTTTTTTTTATCAACAGATAAAACCTAATGAATTTCCAATGAGCAAGAATTCAAGTTCATTGATACATGTTTTGCATTAGTCAGAACCGGTTGAGTACAAATCGCTGGCATTTAAAATAAATATTCAAACTTGAAAAGCTGAAAAACTAGCCGATAGATAGGCCCATGGGCCCATTGTCCGCGCTGGTAGCCAACAATAACAAACTGAATTCATATTCATAGGCAAATTGTGGATGCCATACATATATTTACGAGCAGCATTATTTTTATTTATTTTTCGTTTTCGTTTTGGTTTTGGTTTTTTTTTTTTTTTGTCTAGAATATCGTAATAATTAATTAAGTTATAATATTAAATGTCCATAAAGGGGCATTATGGCCATAACTTTGAGTGCTTGTGGATATATAATCATGAGCTATGCTTGATTGGCCACGACATCTTCAAAAGTTTGTGAAAAGCGCCATAACTCTTTTGTCTTATCAGCTGAGATCTGAGCTAAGAAACCTTATAGAGAGCGCGCACATACGTAGTTGTTGTTGTTGTTTGTTATATGGCCTTTTCCAGAGTAGCTTTTGTGTCACATTCCGTTCAAGCACAATTTATGGCCAAGATGAGATGCTGAGATGCTTGGGTGGGGTTATGTTAGATTGAGGAAGCAAACCAATCATGCTTGCACTTTCTTAACCCCAGTCTAACAAAGTTATATATATGTATATGTATATATATATATATATATAGTATATGTATTACTTTTTGTATGAGCTGTTCTCAGTTTCTCTTTTTGGCCATGCGAACCATGTGCCAAATAAATGACTCTACATTTTTAAAGATATTATGCTGACAGTTGAGCTTAAGCGCTGCAAAAGCACCTAGAAATAACAAAGAAACAAAAGCACAAGCAAAAAAAAACTAGAATTTCACCAATATTTATTGAACGATTGACCACAATCACGTCATGAATTCGTTCTCTCATGCCCATGAGCTCATTCATCAAAAGCAAAGATTTATACAGAAATCATAAGTTCATAAGCTTTTGCTTTTGCTTTTGCCTTGGCTTACGCTCTGGCAAGCAAATAGTCGTAATTGTTGTTGAGAGAGAGAGAGAGAGAGAGAGAGAAAAACTGCAAATTGTAAACCGGAAAAAGGATTTTATTCTTGCTACAAATACCTGGAACTTAGAGCCAGCCAGCCGAGCATCAATCATAAATCTTAATATTTTCAAATATTTCTTAACAAATTCCTTAATTGCTGCCGAAAGATTTTTCTCTTTGTATTTAATTTATTGTAAGGGGATTTTATTTGTATTTTTATTTATTTATAATTTGATTGCGGACCTCAAAAGGTATTTCCGTTCTGCCAAGAAACTTGTTCATTTATTGAGTATAATTGATACTCTAATAGAGAGACATGTGTATAAATGTGTATATATGTATTGTAAAAGTCTTGGTTTATAGTCTTGTTAAAATACTATTATTTAAAAATATATTTTTCTCTGCTGTACCAAAAACAAAAAATATTCTCATATTGCTGTCATCTGAGGAATTGTTTAGATATATGACAATATATGATATAATATGTAAAAAAATATATATAAACATATACATATACAGTAAGTAACATTAATATAGGGTTTTTATTTTCGCAACTTCAAACTAAAATAATAACTCATATAAAAAAAATTTTAAGGTTAAGTTGTAGATTGAAAAAAAACCTTTTCATTGAGGTATATATAAAATAATGGTTTTAAGCCTATAAAGCCTATAAATATATATTGTTTGTAGATAAAAATATGTTGAAAGATATTGCGCTGATTCAGATGTGTTTAATGAAGCTACTTCCATGACTCAGCTTAGCTATCAGTGCTTCACATCTAAGAACAAATCCTGAATAAATTTCTCGCTCTCTCTAACCTTGATATCCAATTCTTTCAAAGTAAAAGACTTGCAAGCTGAGGAGTTAACGTTGCATCAAAGAAAATAGGCGACTTATGTCAAATCACATAGTCGCAGTGCTTGACTTAAGTCAGAGATTGAGTTGCGAAACTTTAGCTTCACAACATTCAGAATTGCAATGCTTCTACGACATGTTGCTGACTTGCTGCAAGCACACCTCGTTGCTCATCCTCAAATCATTCTCCATCATAATATTATAATGACTCTATACTTAAAGACTCAATTTCAGCTTCGCAGTTCACTCTCTGTCAATGCCCAATTGAGCTGATCGCCGTCAAATTGCCTTTTCTCTGTGTCTTCTTCAATGTTGGCATCTACTTGTTTACATCATACCCAACTGAGTCTAAGATCTAAATTATGCTTAAACGGAACGAATGTTGAAATTCTCCACTAACAAATGAGTCAAATATTTCAGTAGCATTTCTTAATTAATTCGATATATTCAAAAGGCATGGCAATGTTTCATGATTAAATGGCAAAGTTTATTAAATATTCCATAGATTGTTATCAATAACTAGAAAAGCTGCTGAATTATAGCTATTGGCAAAGGTATTTCTGTTCTTTGGACACGCTTTAAATATAAGATATTATGCAGACAAAAAACTTGTTGATTCAATATGAAACCGATAAATGTATGCATACAGCTATATAATATAGCATATATATACATCTAATTTAATTTTTATAAAATGTTTTCAAAATATTTAAAAATATAAGTGATTTAATATTTTACAAATTAAAACTTTAGACTAGCAACTGTCGTTTAAGGTTTGTTGATATCTCTGTTAGCTAACATTTTATAGGTGTCCAAAGTTCTTTTTAGGTTGCTGGTTGAAAAAAGCTGTGAGCCACTGTATACAGCTATATAACATAATATAAAAGTCTATATACATATATATATACATCTATAAATACATCTATAATTTTGTCTACCTTATTAAAACGTAATCAACAACATCCACATTCAAAGCTCAGAGACTCAAAGATTGAATTCTCTTTGCTTACTGACAACTATAAGCACAACTTAATATTCCCGAGTAGCTTGTAATGTCACATAGCATTTGAAAATTTCACTTTCAATTACCTATATCACAATTTGAATACAATTAAGTCAAGAACTAAATAGCAAATGCTACTTCACTTGTTCAGGCAACTGAATTTAATGAAAATTTGCAAAAGCTACTTCAGCTACTTCGGCATGCCGATGGTACATTCAAGTACACACAGTATATTATCCTTTATCTTCTTCATCGTCAGTGCATTCGCTCAATAATATAATTAATTAGTCCTTTGAGATGCAATTATATTGAATAGAGATGGCAAAGACTTAACTGTTTAAGCACTCTGTAAATTATGAATGGTATTACATTTCATGCATATACGCTCTGTCCACAGCCAGAAGCAAGCAGATGCCCAAGATGGTCCGCAGCTTGACACAGACACTTAATCTCCACTCGAATGCGACTGCAGTAAACACTTAATGCTTAAATGAATTAATAGGCAAACAACAAAAGAAGCAGAAAAATGGATGCAAAGCTCAACAACGAAAACGACGATTGCAATTGCCCGCAGGAGCAGAAACATCAACAGCAGCATCAGCAGCATCAGCAGCAACAACAACAACAGCAACAACAAAAGCTCCATCAAAGCTGTCGGAGATGCCCGCTGCGCAGGAATGAATATATGACAATGGTGCATTTAGTTTTCCGGCTGCTGTTGGCAAGTTGCTGCTGCAGGCTGGCGGCATGCTCCTATCTGGAGCCGGACGAGCTTATACACGAGCTGGATCGTCCGGTCCCGCTGACATCGGTGCAGGGTGTCCTAAGCAGGCAGGCGATGCTGCCGTGTGATATAACGCCGCTGGAACGGGACGACGCTGTGTATATGGTGCTCTGGTTTCGCGAGGGGGACGGCGAGCCCATTTACAAGTGAGAATTGTGTTAGCTAACAACTGCTGCTGTGTCATTTGAACAACAACGATTTCTTTTTGTTTCTGTCTCTCTGTCGCAGCTTTGATGTGCGTGGTCGTCAATTTGGTCAGGCGCGTCTGTGGTCGTCGCCGCTGGCATTTGGGACACGCGCCCACTTCAGCAGCACCTCGCATCCAGCTCAGCTGAAAATCGACAATGTACGCATTGAAGATGAGGGCGTTTATCGCTGTCGTGTGGACTTTCGTAACTCGCCCACTCGTAATCTAAAGATAAACCTAACTGTTATTGTGCCACCGGATAGACCCATTATCTATGAGCCCAACCGACATGACAAGACCAGCAATGTGGAGTCCTTTAACGAGGGCAACGATATTGTGCTGGCCTGCGAAGTTACAGGCGGTAAGGCTCACTTCCCACTTCTATTCCACCTTTATGCATACAGATAGATATACATATACATATATATATTTAATTGCCCTAATGGGTTACAGGTCGGCCGCGCCCCAATGTTACCTGGTACTTGGACAACACGGTCATCGATGAGTCATTCGATCAGCGCCCCGATGGCAAAACCATTAACCATTTATCCTATCCCAATATTGGAAGACAGCATCTAAATGCGCGACTTGTGTGCGTCGCCAGCAATACGAATCTGACGCCGCCAAACAACAAGGTCGTCATACTGGATGTTAACTGTAGGTCTCAACACTAGGCCATTGCACAACTAGAAGCTCATTCCCCCACTCTCTCTCTCTCTCCCTCTTTCTCTCTCCTTCTCTCCTACAGTAAAACCTGTTGCCGTGCACATCCTGACCAAGGATCGTTTTGTATCCGCGGATCGCACCTACGACATTGAATGCAAAAGTTCCGGCTCCAAGCCAGCAGCCATAATCACCTGGTGGAAATCCAATAAGCAGCTGAAAAAACAAACCAAGAATGTAAGTATTTAACATTAGAAAAAACAAAGCCAAAAGCAATCAATAAATGTGAACAACTAAACTAAAAGCTCTCATTAACAACAATAAAACATAATTATTAATAATATGGAAAACATGCGCATATGTTTTGCTAAGATTAGTTCAATTATTAATTGACCCATTTACAATTTTTGTAACTACAAAAATTGATTCCAATTAGATACAATATTTATATACATCAATATTTCATGTAAAATTTATAGAAGGTTATAAATAGGGTTTTTTTTTTTTTTTTTTTGGGCCATGTATATTATTCTGTATATATATTGGTATATATTTCCAGCATTTAAGTAAATTACTAATTAGCGCAATCGAGACCTGCCTTAAGGCCACGTAAACATAAACAAAACATAATTGATTCAAATTCCATAGATAAAACGTTCAACAGTTTCGGATACACTCAGAAAATGAGGGAACTGTATAGGCTAGTTATTGATTTATATACTAGAAGCATAAAGCTGAGCACTTGCTAAAACAAACTTAATAATCCTGCGAGGGTGGTTTGATAAATTAACGCCTTTATAGTTTATATATTTATAAAATATTCTATATAGAATTTATATTTAAATACGTAATAGAAAAAAACAGCTTAAAAAAAAAAAAGAATTACGAAGTAAAATATATATTAAAGTTGTTTTTTAATATTACCGTTTTTATTTTATTTAAAAAAAAAAGATTTTTCTTCAAACAAAATAGTACATGTTATTCACTTAAAGACATTTTTTAAAAATTTTCAGAGCAAATAAGTAAATTAATAAACTGAAAATTTAATTAAACATAATTTATAAATAATTTAAAAAAAACACCTAAAATTATTTTAATATATATGTTTTTTTTTTTTTTTTTTTTTAAATAAAAATTTTTTTATTTTTATTATACATATATTTGGTAGCTAAAAATAAATTTCAAATAAAATAACAGACTAAAAAACTGAAATATATAATATAACAATTTATTAATTTTAATGAAATTTAAATTTTTTAATGAACTTTATTTAAAAAATTTCTTAGACCACCCTCGTATGTATTTACATATTTTGTATTTGAATAAAAACTTAGTTAAACATAGACCTAACAACGACCCAACAAATTGAAAAAGCATAAAAAAGTTTAAATAAGTAAATAACAACATAAATTCAAATTATTTAAATTTATTTCAAAAACTTTTAAGCTAGATTCATGTATATTCTCTGCTCTGATTTCTTCTTTAAAGCCAATTTGATGAACCTATATTAGTAGACTTAACTAGCTCAGTCTATATTTTATAGCTCAACATACTTAAGCAGCTTTTAACCTATTAAGAATTCATTGTTTAAAGAGATAAGAAACAATTCAATGACAGAGATCTCATATATCTTCATTTCATTCTATAGAAAATGATCGAACCCAAATAGAAAATATATCGAATTAGCAAAGAACGCGAATGGCTGTCGCTATAATAATGACACTCAGTGTAATTTATACTTAGGGTATAAGCTCGTCTAAATCTCAACTTAAACTATCGATACCTGCTGATAACATTATTGTCAAACTTTATTGACTTAAATTGAATGCTGTAAAGATAGATTAATAAATAATTAATAACCCTCAGCCGTTTGGCATTTCATAAGTTCGACAGAAATCAACGAAGCGACATCATTTATGGACGAGCTCTGTTTCTGGGATGTTGCTAAATTTGAATAATTTGTTTCGTTAGTAAATATGTTAGCTCATTATTTATTGATTTGGGCTATTCGGGGCGTTAAAGGCCAGGACATGCTACTAGCTCTGTGTAATTATAATTGCAGCTATTTTCATGTAGATTGACGGTCAGACGTTAGTCGTTCGTCGTTCGCCTTTCGCCTTTCGCTTTCTTTCGGTTTTCGCTTTCCCGTTTGTCGGTATCTATTTCTGTTTTGGTTGAGCTTTAGCTCTTGCTTCAGCTTTCTTTTTCATTATTCATTTCCTAATGGACTCTGTTTGCGCTTCTTTTTTAGTTTAATGAGCCAGACAATCAATCCCTAAGTATACTGACGTTCACACCCACCCGGGACGACGATGGCAAATATTTAACATGTCGGGCAGAAAATCAATTCATCGAAGGCAGCGCCATCGAGGACAAATGGCGTCTCATTGTGCACTGTAAGTGGCCGGTTAGGTATTTAAGGACCTAGCTGAAGCTGCCCGAGGTGGTTAAGTGGGCCAGCTAGGAATTCTAATTACCACAGATTCCTGAGCTGAGATATGAGATAATAGGTAAAATTCTGTTTGCATTTCGCAGATCAACCCACAACGATACTGAAGATGGGCTCCTCCTTGAATCCGGACGACATTAAGGAGGGCGACGATGCCTACTTCGAGTGCATTGTACAATCGAACCCGAAGCCCTACAAGATGTCCTGGTTTCACAATGTAAGCTATAATTATTATGAGGCGACTCACGCAGACCTTAACCACAACTACTTCACACACACACACACACACACACACACACTCACATGCACACCCGCAGGGCAAGGAGCTGCAGCACAATATCTCTGTGGGCATCATCCTGTCGGATCAATCGCTCGTCCTGCAAAGTGTCTCGCGCGCCTCGGCCGGTGCCTACACCTGTTTGGCTGTCAACTCGGAGGGCAAAGGCCTCAGTAATCCGGTCACATTGCGCATACGCTGTAAGTAAATGGCCAGACAATCTCTGAACTGCGAGCTCAGGGAGCCACAGTTTTTGGCATTGCCTGTGTATCCTCATCTATGTAATTTACAATTTAATCCTTGAGCTTGAATGTCTCTTAATGCATTTGGGCAAACGGGTGGCTTCACGGCTCCTTTGGCCGCACTCCAATCTGCAACGCAGCCAAAGTTGAAGTGGGCGTGCACGTTGTCATGGGCGTGGGCGTAACAGGGTGTAAAGTACCGCCTCTCCCCCTCCCTCCCACGTTAATGACCAAGATTATGGCACAATGAATGCATGGCCTGGCTCTTGGCACTGGCTACGGGTTTGGCACTGACTGCGACTCTGAATGGTTTTGTGTTTATTTCAAATGAGTGTGGAGGGTAACTGCAGCCGCAGCAGCAGCCAAAGACCAAAATTAATTCATAGAAGTTTTAAAGACCTCGTTCGGACCATATTTGTGCGGTCTATTTAAGCCACTTTCTGCCGGGACATTAAATATTTCAATAAAACGCTTTAATTATTTATTTCGAACCATAGACGCGCCCATCTGTGCCATCGACCACGAGCAGCTGCTGGGCGCCCTCAAACACGAGACATTGGCACTGAAGTGCGAAGTAGACGCCTCCCCGCCAGCCGACTCCTTCCAGTGGACCTTCAACTCGTCCGGCGAGCAAACCGAACTGCCCGCCCGTCTGCACACCAGCGAGGTGAGTGAGCTTTTAAATCAACCCACTAATTGCTAGATATTTTAAGATGATTGAGATGCTTAAGACGCTTAAGAGCTTTTCAAAGGATTTCCAGTTACGGATTTTACTTACTTTAATCCATTTGAAAATTATTCTCGATTTTTCTTGTCATTGCAGACGGGCATGTCACGCTTAAACTACACGCCCAGCTCAGACCTGGACTACGGCACCGTTTCCTGCTGGGCCAAGAACTCAATTGGCGTACAGAAGGGCCCCTGTGTATTCCAGATTGTGGCAGCAGGTAAATAGACATGGTGATATATCTAACTGCCAACTATATAGATATCGAATATTCCATTTCAGGTCGACCTTTTCCACTGCAAAATTGTACGGTCAGCAATCAGTCGGTGGATTCGCTGCAAGTGGATTGCATTGAGGGCTTCGATGGTGGCTTGCCACAGAGTTTTATGCTCGAATTGGTGGAGCTGAACACGCTGCAATTGGCCAGGAATATAACAATACACGTAAGTTAATTAACGAACTGGCTGTACACAATATACACTGCGCAACAGCAGTATAGCAACACCCTTCATGTTCTTCATTAATGTTGAATATTTTCTATATCATTCGAGATAAAGTTATAGAATTTATTTTCTACTAGACTAAATTTTGTTCTTCATAAAATAAAATAAATCTAGACTGTATCATTTTAATAAATATGTTGTATGTAATTTTTCTATACACTGTGTATCAGCAGAATAGCGACACCCTTCATGCCTTTATTTAAATTGAATATTTTCTATATTTTTTGAGATAAAGTCCTAGAATTTATTTTCTATAAAATTCTATTTTATTTTTTCTTAAATAAAAATTTACTTAATTTTGTAAAATTTGAGCAAATATTTTTTTTAACTTTTGAAATTAAGCTTACAAAAAATGGTACTACAAATTGTACATCAAGTACTCAAATTTAATTGTGAATATCTCATCAAATTTGGTCACCAAAGCTATCAAATTTTTTGAGTATGACACAAAATTGATCTTCTTTAAGAACAACTCTACTATAAACTATACATACTACAACATCTATTAAGGATATTTATGCTGATAAATAAAAAAAATATATATATATATAAACAATAATTTGATATATGTAAATGAGCAAATTAACAATGGAAATATATTCTTTGAAAGTATTTTTTTTAAAAATACTTTAAATGTATACAAGATTTTAGGGACTTATTTCCAAGCTGCAAATAAATTGCATGTTTTTAAATAAGTTTCCATAGTTCTGTATATCTCTGTAATATCTTTATGTACATTATCTTTAACTTCCTCTCTTTCTCTTCCCTTCTCTCTCTCTCTCTCTCTTCCTCTCCCTCCTCAACTACAGCACACACCTGTCACATTCATCATTGAGAACTTGGATCAGGCAGCCACCTATCGCATGATTATATTCGCCGTCAATGTAAAGGGTCGCTCCGAGCCCACCATTATAGACGACATTAACTTTAAGGGCGTGGCAAAGCTAACGGGTTAGTTCACCGAATTGCAATTGAGCTTTAAAGCGGTCGAGAGTAACTAGTTTCGTAATCATAATTTATTACACATTTAGGCAACTCGACGGGGCTTAGTGTGCCGCTCTCGCCATTCCTGGCCGGACTGACGCTCGTGTGCGGCCTGCTGTTCGCCATATCCTGCATCATATTGGCCGCCATATACAGAAGATTCTCAAATCGGTATGTTTAATGGGGTAGCTTAATGGGCAGCTGCTTTGCCTAATGCACACATTTGAATTGCAGCCGCAACGATAATAATCTGAAGGCCGTAAAGCACACACAATTAGCAATACCGGCTGATTGCCAGCTGGACCCGTTGCATCCCGGACCGCACACAAACGGCCAGGGCCAGGGCCAGGGCCAGAGCCAGAGCCAGAACCAAAGCCAGAGCCAAAGCCAGAGCCAGAGCCAGGGGCAAGGGCATATGCAAAATGAGCAGTCAAATCACCAGGCACACCACAGTCTCCTTCCAATTAATTGTGATAATCGCAATGCGGCCGAACGTGGCGCGCTGAGCGAAGTGAATGTAGACAGTGGCACGAGAACCTCACCAAGCGGGCACGGCCACGGCTTGGCCATGGCCATGGCTGGAGATACGCTGCGGTCCACGGCACGCACTCGAGCCAATGCACAAATGCTGGGCGATCAGGCTGATATAGATGACACCGATCCCGATGTTATACCCAATCAGTATGGTAAGTTAATTATCCTCTTGAATCGCATCCAAACACATACCCTTTCCACGTCCTCCACATTCCGGATTGCAATTTAGAAAAACGCCCACTGAAGTCACTGGGCGCCTCGCCGGGCTTTGCCAGTCCGGCCACACGGCTGATGTCACGAGAATACTGCACTGGACGCGATGCGGAGCTGCTCAAGGGCAATGCAGAGAGCGTCGGGGTGATGGCGGGACTGGGTGGCGCGGATGCCAGCACCATTGGCCTGCTGAGCAACTCGGGCAATGAGGTACTCCACTATACGTTCCGGCCAAGTAAACAAATTGTGAGTAACTGAAAATGAAAGCTAGTTTAATTATATTTACTTGTATATTGGTAAACCTAGTTGGAGCCGGCACTCACTCTATTCTATTCTATTCTATTCTATTCTATACTCTATCTATTCACTATTTTCCTTCTGCTTTCGTTTACCACAGAGCTATGCGACCCTCAATAAGAAGGGCATAACCACGTGTAGTCCGCCGCTGGGGTCGTTGACATATAATATAAGCACATCGACGCCCTCATCATCATATCATCTAACACCGCAGCCAATGGAGGTCAGTTTGCTCAGTCCGAATAATGCATCGGTGACCTCGTCATTAAGTGAATATCGTTTTCGGCCCGAGGTCGTCACCACTTCGAATCGCATACAGGAAAGTTGTATATAAGCTTCACATATGCATTTAAGCAACATATCTGCATACAATAATTACTCTATACTCTCTCTCTATATATATATACTCTATATATATAGATCAATGTAGTGGCGTGTGAGTGTGCGTGAGTGTATAAACAAAAATGGTAAACAAATGCAAACTGTATTATTAACTTGAATATCGTAATACCCTAGCAGCTGGATATATATATGTACTTATATATGGATATATATATATATATATTTATTCGCATGGTTTGAGGCAAGACTTCTTTAACATTTAAGCATTTCTGTGTAATTGTTGCATTATCAATTTAAGTAACAATGCCAAAAGTGTAACCGCAATTACACTCGTTTTGTAAATACTTAACTCATTGTCATTTGTTGTAATCAAGTCTAATAATCTTAACGCTGAACAACAATTACTGAATACTGAATGCAGCATCTGAATCTCGGCAGCATCCACACATATCTGTTGTATGATTATTTATTTACTACCAGCCCACTTTCGATGCTATCCATACATATTCACACACTCTTTACCATACCTTACCTTACCTTACCTTACCTTACCTTACATATCCCGGAGAAACGCAGAGAAACTGCCAATCATATCTAACGTTCTTTCGCTTTAATCAAAATATTGCTTACTCCCCAAAACGTGTTAAGTGTTAAGACTACCAATAAATGATAGAAAAAAAAACCCCTTCCAAACAAACAAAAGAAAAACAAAAGAGAATTAAAATCCTAATCATTTATGCCCTGTTATCACGTTTATCTAAACAGGAACTGCACTCTGCCAGACCCAACAGAGTTCTGCGGGAGTCACATTTCTGAGAAATCATACAAACATATAACTCTAAATATATATCATATGTACAAAGTATGTCCCGATATGTCTCCAAGTCTATGAAAAGTATTACCTATTGATTTTCTTCTAATTTTAAATCGGGTTTAACTCTAGTTAAGTATGTATTTATACTATATAGGCATATCTAATTGTAAGGCTTGTATATACATTTTATTTAGTATCAAATTTAGTTTTGTGTTACGAACGATCAAAAAACGTCTTCATACAGCATGAAAGTTTTCCCCGGAATTTAATTGTGTAATGCCTAAATCGCAACGATAATGTTTAATAATTTGTAAATAAATGTAATTCTATTATGATATGTTGTTTACGATGCTGTTGCATAAATAGTTTAATATATGAATATGGAAAGGCTACCCAAAACTAGAAAAATTAAGCGCAAAGTATTAAGTATATAAGATAGAAAACAGATATACTATATACATATATATATATGAATGTATATATAAGTATATATATATATATATACATATATATTTAAATGCTAAATGTGTCCTCAACTAAATTTGCATTGAGTACTTAATTAATTTATTAATGAATTGACATATACAGACTTCCTAAATAAACATATACATATATTTATATATACATATGCATACTATATATAAATATGTATTTATATATGTATGTGTATAAATGTATGAATGTAATAATGTATGTATATGTATAGAGTCTTCGTATTCGAAGATGAAGAAGAAAACACTGTTGGCGACACAGTTTAGCTAATTAGTAATTATATGTATGTGTGTGTGCGTGTTTTAGACAATTTCTGCCCAAGAAATATGTAAATTTTAAGCTGCTGAAAGCAACAATTCAAACAAACGGCGAAAATTAGTATAAATTGTCAGCAAATAGTATTTATAACTATTCAAGCTAAAATACTATTAAATCAATTAAAAAGTAATAAAATGATAAAAAAAAAAAAGCAAATCACATCTGGCATCATTTTTAATTGTTGGTGTTGAAAAACTCGTCGCTTTGATAAGCACTTGGGCAGCAGGAGGCATTGCGGACACAACCCTAACTCCTGCGGCACTAGTACTTAGGAAAGCAATATGTTTCTTTTTATTTTTGGTCACAAATTCAAGGTAAGTACCACATACTTGTCACAATGGCTTGAAGCCTCTTTTGTGAGCGACCTCGTCGCCTTTAATCCTCCAGCAGCGCTTCAGCCTTAATCCGCTTGCACTTGAAGTAAGTTCTTCACTTTTAATCCTGCAGCAGTTGGAAAAAGCTCTTCAGCTTTTAACCTCCTTGTAAAGAGTGCAAGCTTACTTCTCTACGATTTTCGAGCTCATCAGCTTTAATGCATTTGAAGTAACAATGAGTGCTCTGGCTTTAATTGTGCAGCAGTTATGATAGGAGCTAAAGCATTAGTTTACCTGAAAAATTGTGAAAAGTCAAGCATTTAGGTTTTAATAGTCACATATAGAGCGCAAGAGTTATTTATTTTAAATCATTTTGCATTTCACAAGACTTCTTCAACTTACAATCTGCTGCAACGAGTGAGACACACTGAGAGAAAAAGAGAAAGGGAGAGAGAGGAAAGGAGAATGACGTACACCTTTGGTCCTGCTGGTTTCAGAGCTTGCTCTTCAAATTGATTCCTACTGCAATAAGAGCGACTTTAATGACGAAAGGAAAGAAAAATGGAGAAAGGGAGAGATAAAAAGAGAGAGAGAATGGCATACGACAGCTTTAATGTAGGCTGCAAACGTAGCTCTTCAATTTTAGTCCTGTTGCAATTAGAGCGACTTCTTCACCTTTAGAGAGAGACGGAGAGAGAGAGAGAGAGAGAGAGAGAGTTCATCCTGCTAGTTTCATTTTTAATGCTCTTGTAATTTGAGCTAATTCTTCAGCTTAAGTCCTACTGCAGAGAGAGATAGAGAGAGGGGGATACAGAGAGATAGAGAGTAAGATAGAGAGAGAGAGAGAGAGGTAATGACAGGCAGGCTTTAATTATGCTGATAATAAGAGAGAGAAAGCTCTTCAGCTTTAATCCTCTTGCAATGGCATAAAATCCCGTTTATTATTTCGAGCGAGTTCTTCAGATTAGAGGAACTCTTCAGAATTTTAGTGAGCATTTCGAGCAACTTGCTCCGTATAATCTTTTTCCAGTTAAAACTTAGGTTTGCAAATATTAAAGCAATTTCTTCAAAATTATGCATTCGAGCCACTTCTCAATGCTTTAATCCTACTGCAGTTTCAACTTGCTTCTTCATCTTGAATTGCTACAGCTAGCGTGAATATATCAGCGTTAATCTTACTCACTTAAATCATCATTAAACGATGTCTTTAGCTTTTGATTTACTTTAAATATATACTTAAATGTGCTGCAAATGATATAACAATTACATTTCCCTATACACATACATATACACACAAATATGGTACAAATATATCTCTTTGTATTTTACATACCACATGGCATCACACATCAAACATTTGTGCGGCATTCGTCCCCCATCCCCGTTCGCCTCCGTCACCTCGCACAAATGACTGCTGGAGACAGTGCGGCATATGCCTTCAGAATATTAATGTATTTTGAACTATGCACTTTATAATTTATATAGTTGAATGAATGTATATACATATATATATATATATATATATGTATTTATATATAACCTATACGCAGCTGAGTCAGAAATCTACTTAGATATATCAAGTCTTGTTTGCAACCCCCAAAAAAAAGAATGAAATATTGAAACAATTGTGGCATATAGATTGTCTGTGCTCACACGTTCGCTGCCTCTCTCTCTCTCTCTCTTTCTCATTCTCGCTGTCTCTCTTTGTCACTCTCAGTCCATCTCTCTCTCTTTTGCTGTGTATCATTACAAGTCATATATGGCATATTGCTGTGGCTAGTAACCTCTTGCACATAATACATAAGTTTATTAAATTTAAATTGGCTTAATTGACCCTCATTCGTTTTCCGTTGCGCCGCTCAATGCGCTTCAGCCCAGACAACAGCGAAAACAACAACAACAAAAAACAAGACAACGTTGATTCTGGATCTGTACTGTCTCTGTATATGTATGTGTGTGTGTGTGTGTCGCTTGTTTGCCTCCATTGTGGAGCATTCAAAGTCAATTGAATTTAAACGAATGAAACTACACACAATGTGTAGCAGGAATCTTATTGTAGTTGTTGCTCTTGTTGTTGTTGTTGTTGTTGTTGTTGGCTACCACTTGCCTCCATTTGATTGAGTTTGCTGCTGTTGTATCTGCGTCAAGTACTAAAGCTTGTCCAAAAATATGCAACAAATTGTCTGTTGTGTGCTCTCTGTCTCTCTCTCTCTCTCTCTCTCTCTCTCTCTCTCTCTCTCTCTCTCTCTCTCTCTCTTTGTGTGTGCAAGATGCAACAAACAATAACTACAACAAATTTAAATAACCAACTACATGAATGCAAATGCTTTTCATTTTCATTTTAAAGTGAACAACATAGATTAACAATACGTATAAGTATCAATTGATAGCACTTCACATATGACTAACACAATTTCCTGTGCAGCTCTGCCTGCAGTATTCATGTAGTGTGTGAAATGATTAAAAGCAAAGACTGTTGTGCAAATACCCTGTAGGCGTGGGCTAAGAGGGAATTTGTGCTTGTTAATAGAAATAAAAGCTGCTTAAGTTGTGACAGACTTACAAAGACTGAATGACACAAAGTGAGTAGCCTAGAAGTTAAAATCTTTTAAATGTACTATAAACGAGAAGTTGTATATCGATATAAAGTTTTGAGAAAGTAAAATATTATTGATATATGAAATTTTATTTTGTAAGGTAGGTTTTAGTATTTATAGGCTTGTACGTATGTTTCAAAAACCAGATATGTTTATCAAATCATTTAAATATATTCTATACTGGTATAAATTGTATATTGATATTAACATTTTAAGTAAAATATGTTTGATTTGTGAAAATTTATATTTCTAAGTCGGTTTTTGTGTTTATAGGCTTATAAGTATGTTTCAAGAACCAGAGCTGTATATCAATATATACGAATTTCAAAAAAAGTTCTGAATCAAAGCAAAATCTCATCCACAAATAAAAATTGATATACGATATTCTGTTTTTTCTGTATAACCTTGAAAAACGGCTGCAGTATATCGATATATATCGTTTAACTATACAAATGAAGGCTCTATGCTAATTCTCTGTTAGTCTCTAGCTCTGATTACGTCTCAGCCTAAAGTTTATACGAACATTCATTACTGGATTAAGAGGAATGAAGTTAATATTAATACTTCAAATCAGATATATTTTACTCAACACGCATTTTAAACAATTACAGGGTATATGCAGTGTTGATCATGCTAGTCAAATTCATAATTTCTTTTGCGAATACCACTTGAATTTCATTTGTGTTCTAACAAGATTTTCTACTTTGGCTCAACTTTCAACGCTGATTAAGCAAATGTTAATTTTTCGCATTTATTTTCAGACAAAAACTTGCTTAAAATATTAATTTGAATTTAATTAGATGTAGATCTTTAAGCTTTCCACACACAAACCTACAGCAATTTAGTTTTATGCTCTGCTCAACTCATTTTCTAGGCGCTTTTCACTTCACTCATAACACAATACCATTTTGCCGAAACTTTCGCTTGGAGTGTCCCACTGCAGTGCAGGCGAATCTTTGGAATTACAAACACACTGAGGGAGCTGAGTGGAGACACCCGCTGGTGAGTGCCGCTGCCATTTAACAACTGCACGGGGGTCTCAGCACAGCTTTGCTTCCAAGTTTTGTCGGCGACAAAGCGACAGCGCTGCCGATTGTGATTATCGCGCCTTTTGCGGGGTCTTAACCCCGCACGGAGAATTGACCAGTCGTAGGAGCAACAACTGCTCGTGCCTCTGTCTGTACATAATATATATACACATTATATACAACTGTATATATATATATATATATATAGTTATATATATACTTATATTGCATGTGCCAGCGAAAATGATGTGAAGCACAGTTTAATATTTGTTTTCAATATGTAATATATATTTAATATACTCTGGCTGGGCACGATCCATGCTCGGAGTTCCGCTGTGAGTCTTGTAACGCGCGACCGAGAGAACATTGTCGCTCGAGTGCGATTCTTCAACTGATTTGTGCAGCGATCGCTCGGACAGTCATTGGATTTTTGAAAATAACCATCAATTTATTACCGAGCCGCGATCTGTGTTGTATTTGCGTGTGTGTGTGTGTGCGTCCGACACGCCGCCCTCATATACATACACATATACAAATGTATCTGATGATGTAGTACATCAACTTCAATTCCGCAACAGTAGGAAGAACGAACGACCCGCCCAGCCACAGGCAGCCACAGTTGATTATTAACTAAGCCCGGCAAATGTCCCGCATTTATAGATGTAGTCGAAATAGCAGCCCCCTCTTTTCATATGAGATTATTTTATCTCAATGCAGCTTGTTACAGTTTATTTTTTCAATCTTAAATCGCCATCATTGCCGGCTTTTCACACACACTCTCACACACTCACACACACGTGCAGAGATTCTGACAGACATACTATATACAGATTTAGAATCAGATTGCCTTCCATATAATAGATTAGACTGAGCCCAAGTGCGAAATCCCCTATACATGTATGTATATACATACGTGCATATATGTATATTTGTATGTATAATTCATAAGTAAAATTGCTTGAGGCATTTGGTCAATTGCTAAACAGCTGCTGGGCGTGTGCATTCTATTGAATTTGATGCACTTTGGCAAAGGGCAACATGAGGGTCAATCGGAAACACCCGAAAAATTTATGAATACATCCCACTGAGGGTCACTTCAACACAAAAATAGAGAATTATCAAACGAGACTACAAAATAATGTAATAAAATTAATTGAGGTTAGAAATTGATATAAGAAAATAGAAAGCTGCTGTTAAAATAACAAGAAAACACAAAATAAAGTTGACAAAAATAAAAAAGCTGATAACGAACAAAATAGATAAAATATTAAAAAAATAAGAAATTTATCAGAATAAATTGGCATTAATTAATACAACTCGAAAGAGTCTAATATAATGTATAAACAATAATTTTACAAAAAATAGAGAATTATCAAACGAGACTACAAAATAATGTAATAAAATTAATTGAGTTAAGAAATTGATATAACAAAATAGAAAGCTGCTGATAAAAAACCATGAAAAGACAAAATAAAGTTGAAAAAAATAAGAAAGCTGCTAAAGAACAAAAAAAAAATGAAAATATTAAAAAAAATAAGAAATTTATCAAAATAAATTGGCATTAATTAATTTATTAATTGATACAACTCGAAAGAGTCTAATATAGTGAATAAACAATAAATTTACAAAAAATAAATTAATTAATAATAATTAATAATGAATAAATAATAATTAACATAATAAATATCGAAAATACTTTAAAGTTGAAATTGTTATTTTAAATGATTTTTTTATATTTGTTAAAATTATAAATAAATAAAAATTATTAATATTTAAAAGTATATTAAGTTACTTAAATATTTTTTTATAAAATGTTATAAACGAATAATACTTTTTCCTTATTTTACTAAACAACTAAAAAAGTTTATAATATATACATATATAAAAGATGAGTTTTTAAATAATAAAAAAATAAATAAAATACAAACAAAATAATTCGAATTTGAAAAACTTTAAGATACCTAATAAAAGTTTTTTTTAAAATTATTTATAAAAAAATACGATAGTCGAAAAATGCATTATAAATCGTATTGAGAATTATAAGATTGGCTATAAAAAGATTTAAGCAAATAATCAATACTTAGCTATATATTACATTGTTCAATTCTAAATTCTTAAATTCCAAAAATTAAACTACATTTCTAAAAAGAAATTATTATGACAAAGCTGTCCTATAACTTATTGTGAATAGGCTTGATTTGTATAGACGTATACATATAGAATAACTAACTAATTTACATAATTGTATATATTTATATGACGTCTCTTTATGTGTGTTTGTGTGTGCCGAAAAATAAACTAAACTTATGACAACTGTATTCACATGTATTCAGATGTATTTGCCTTAGTTGACTGAGGAATTTCAATTAATTCAATTGAAAGTTGGATGGCGCAAGTACGTAAGTAAGTAAGTGACATAGTGGGGGGCTACGTACGCCGTACCAGATCGGACGGAGCGGCATTAATTTGGTCAGCGTCTCTCTAGTTGCTCTAGTGTGAATGTGAATTTAAGATTCAGTATATGCATTATACAAGATGTGGCTTCCTTATTACGGCGCATACATGATTTAATAGGCACACACATACACACACATACACACACACACTCACACACACATACGCGCACACTCGCGCACGCTTGTAGATGAGGCACGTAAGCGATTGTGAAACTCAGGACAGCGGCAAGTCATCTTAAATAGCTCTTATGGCTCTGAGCTCTGTCCGTCCGTCCAGCCACCCACTCATAGAGACATAGACATCGAAGTCTACAAATACGAGTTTTAAACGTGGCGCTTTCACCGCAAACCTATAAAATGGAACGACTGGGGCTAAACCCTTGCCCGGTTAGCATAGAATCCACTCATTTCAGTACTACATCGATTTTCGCATACATTGTTTGTTGACGACTACGACGACGACGACGACGGGCTGCCCTAGAGGGAAGGGGATACATTGTGTGTGTGACTGGAATGGGATGATTGGGGATTGGGTTGGGGCTGGGTTGGGGCACTCACAAAGATTAAGGTGAAATCCACAAATTTGGCGCAAATGAATTTTCTTTTTATGTTTTTTACACATCTTAAATTTTTTATTATTATGCCATCCTTTGTTGTACATTTTCGATCCTCATTCTATTACACTTAGGTTTCGGTTTCAGTTCGGTTTTTCCCCCTGGCCCGTGACCGGTGCCACGGCGCTGCCACGCCCCTGCCACGGTCTCAGTTTCGCCTTTTGCCAACCATGTATGCGAATTGGAGAAATTTGCGTGCGTGTTTTGAATGAGAATTTGTTGCATATTCGCCTGCCTGCCTGCCTGGTTGCCCTTTTCATTCCATTTTCAGTTCCTTCTCTTCTTTTTTTTTCATTTTGCTTCTTTTTTTTTTTGGCCAAATGGAAAAAAATAGACGTGCTCAATAGGAGGCAGAAGTCGCCAGCTGTGTAGGTGGTGGCAGCCACAACACTGGCAGCACTCGCTCGCTCGCGTCTATCTGCAGTTATAGGTTGTAGTAAATACATACGGATATGTATGTAAAAATGACAAAGAAAGAGAGAGAGAGACAGGGAGAGAGAGAGAAAGAGAGAGAAAAACAAAATAATAAAAGGCAACAAATTCCCCTGTTGCGTATGAATTTTTTGGCTTCTCCACTGAAGTAGAAAACATTTTCGCTTTGGGTAAATGTGATTTATATTGATTGTAATCGTGGGAGTGGGCAACCACCTAACTAGTACTACAATGCGCGAGAGTCGAGTATCAGAGAGAGAGCATCAGACAAACGGCAATGGGTACGACAACGATGCCTCGGTTCAGCTATCCAAAAAGCTACGTGAACTCAAAAACCAATTTGTACTTGATAGATTGAATGGTATAAATACATATACATGAGTGTGTGTATATATGTGTATATGTATGTAAATATGGACATCGAGTGTGCATTCTATAAGAGCACTTATTAAGATATATTATTATTTTCATTTCGGCTTCAACCCAGCCAAGGCTTACTGTTCTAATGCGGCTCAGTCAAAGCTGTGCTCCGCTCTGTGTGTTTTTTTAACACTCATTCAAATATATCAAATAAAAAAAACATATGCACATGGGAGTCCTTGATAGATGAGTTGTCTAAGTGGTTCAACCATTGAAGCCATTCAATGTGAACAACGGAAATTCTGACCTAATTGCAAGTGTTATTAAGCAAATATTTTCTATGTAATTATGTTAATTGTTTATAAATATGTGCTGAAATTTTAATTGGAATTGTATTTTTTCCACCTAATCAAAAAAAAGAGATTGTAAATAAAAAGTTAAAAGTTCATTTTTGTTGTATATTTTTTTATTTTTCCGTTTTTTACTCATCCACGAAAGTGAAATAAGTGTATTGGTTTTGTGTGAAGCCCGTCTTTCTGTCCGTCCATCTGTCCGTCCATCTGTCTGTCCATCTGTCCGTCTTTCTGTCCGTCCATCTGTCCGTCCTTTTATCCGTCCGTCCGTCTGGCTATCCATCTGTCCGCCAGTCCGTCCGTCTGTCCGCCCGTTTGTCCGTTAGTCCGTCCGCATAAATGTAAACCATTTCTACGCTATTAAAAATTTTAAAAGTTTAGATTTAGAGCATATACTCGTGTTTACCCTCGTACTATAAAGTGGCAATATTTTCTCGTTTCGCCCACTAGGGGCGTGCCAAATCGGAAAATGCAAAACGGTAAACCCCAACTGCAACGTTCTTACTTGTTTCTTAATTACTTTTAAAATATGTATATAAATTTAAGTGAAAATTTCGCCTGCTTTACCTTAAAATATGTCTTGTGCTTCCCCTAAGATTTAATTTCATTTGTGTGCCAGCATTGTTTCTCAGTTTGTTTTCCAATTTTATTTTAATTGTACAACAACTATTCAAGACTGTCCTGACCTTTTTCAAATGCTCTAGATACTAGAAAGTAGACAGGCCTTTGACCAACAGAGACAGTCAAAAACCTCTCAATTCAAGTAGATGCTTATTTTTACAATTTTTCTGCTCAAGTTTTTCTTCTTTTTATAAAGGGCTTTTTCTACTTTGTTCACACAGTGAAAAGCGAATATTAACTATTATGTTAGCTTACCACGTGTCCTTCTTCAAGTCCGTAAATATCAACACAAAGTCATTTATTTCCTTTTGAGCTTGGAGACTTTAAACATGGTTTTTATACTCGCTCATACCTTTAGGTTTATAAATTCAAAAGACTTTTCATCAAACCAAGTACGACTATATTTTGTGCGAAAAATAAACGCTTTCATTTTGAGAGAATTCTAATTTGGAATATATATTCGTTTATATCAGAAGCAGAGCAAAAATATCAATCTCTATCAATATCAATTATAGCCTCAGTCTATTGCAGTCGTGTCACATCGTGACAATTTTATATTTGAGTTATTTATATAATTGAGTTATTGTTAACCTCTTCTCCAGATAGACAATTAATTTTATACGTTGTGCTCATGAAAATTGTAGTGAACCATTACAGAAAATTGAAACCAAATGAAATAGTAGAATTTGCTTATTGTGTAGAATAGCATTCAAGAAATTTATGTTTGGAAATGTGAAAAGCAAGTATAAAACAATATCTTCCAAAGCCGAAGAGCTTTGATAGATAAGCTGCAGTTGGATGACAGCTAACTTCTCTTGGAGATAAAGGTACTATAAAATGTTCTTCAAGGCATGAGAAAATAGAAAGAAAACCTACTTTTATATACAGAAATAGAATGAAATGGCTGGAAAAAATGTTAAAAATAGTTTACTTAGTTAGATAAATATGTTTACTCGTGTCACGTAAAATATATAAAAGTAGTTATTTTTCATGGTCTGTAATCTTTTTATTTATATATTTATTTATTCATATTATATATAATTATATATATATATATATATATATATATATATATATATATATATATATATATATATATATATATATATATATATATATATATATATATATATATATATATATATATATATGATTTATTTGATTTATTTAATACCTAATTTTTTTAATTTTTTTTTTTTTTTTTTTTTTTGTTTGTTTTTTTTTAAATGTTTTTTTTTTCTACCATTGTATTTAATTTATATACATAAAAGTATCAGGCCTAAGGCCCTAGGAGCCAGTGCTATTAATTGTAGTTATTCCTAACCACTAATAAATAAAGAAATAAATATAAAAGTATGTTCAAATAAATTAATTTCTTAAGGCATTCCTTTTTTATTAAAAGTCAATGCATTTTTAGAAAATGGTTAATTTAAACTAATGATATAATTATATAATTTCATATAATTATAATTATAAATTTAAAGCTCATTAATGGGCGAGTTTTAAAAACTTACCATTTTTTAAGAATTTCTAGAAATACAAACTTTTTAAAATACAAACTTTCCATTTTCTAAAAATGCATTGATTTTTAAATAATTAAAAACTTTTTACTTTTTTAATGACTCACTAATAATTTATAAATAATTATTTATTAATTATTTAATTTATATAAATAAATAATTCGCATATTTTTATACATAGAAAAACCTATTATAAAAGTATTTTTATGCATTCAAAATATAGAATGCAGTCTAAACTCTTTGACTCATTCCTCAAAGCAAAGTCCAATTAGGCTGAGCGAATTAATTTATTTTTGTGTACTTAATTTTTAATTAATTTTAACATAGTTTTATATATGGAAAAACCTATTTCAAAAATATTTTAAGACATTCAACTAATTGATATAAAATTAAGTGACAACTTTTTTATTCCTTCTGTAAAAGCTACGTCCAATTAGACTGTGCAATTAGACAATTGACATATTCAATTTATATAATATTATATTATATATATAACATATAAAATAATTGCCCTAAAGTAAAGTAGAAATTCAAATTGAAATTTCACAATGAAATTTTCTATAAACCATGTCGTCTCTCAGACGTCCAATTGGCAATATTTGCGTGCATTGATGCTCTCCATTAGGTCAGATATTGAATGCAAGTTATTTTGTAATAAAATCATAGCCGATGATGGCACAGAATGCCAGACATGGTGCTTTGCTCTGTCACAGGGCAGCCTCCCAGCAACCAGCGACCATCAGCTGCAGGCTGCCGACTGCCGCCAGCTGACTTTGACGTCCAGCCCAAATGCAATTAACGTCTTTTAGTTGAGGGAAAAAGTGGGCACTTTACGCCGACAAAACACCTACTGAATGGAAACTGTGTGCACGCCGCATATGCAGGCGTTCGTCGCGCTGAAAGAGCCCTATTAATGCAGCCCGCACATAAGAACAACAACGGAGATGCAAGGCATCGGCAGGGGATGGGATGGGATGGGCTGATGGCATAGCAGCTACCCCATAGAATGTATGCTGTATGCCCCCCTATACATCGCTCACTCACTCTACCAGCCTCTCTTTCCCTTAACCTCCCTCACGTTCGTGGCTGAATGGTTTGAGTGGCATTTGGCTTTGGGCTGCCACGAATTTGACTTTGTGTGACGCATTAGATGAGTAGCTGCTAGCGAGCGAGCGAGCCAGGCTTGGCATTTCGTGTCAAGGACTTGGACTCCATTTTTATTTAATTTTTTCTTCATCATTTTTGTTTTTTTTTTTCTTTTTTGCAAATTTTAATTAGGTTGCAACACGGTTTGTACGTGCTAAAAATCACATATCTGGCTTCTAGAAGAAAGGAAAAGCAGCGCGTCTAATTACCTCTGCCTTTATCGCCGAAGGTTAACATCAAACCCCAAAGTCATGCGCTCATATCCACATAAATCACACACACACACATACACACACATACAGAGAGATTCTCCTGCTCAAGCTCTCGTTCTTTGTGGGCAATTTGTCAAATGCTGAATTTCGCCCAAACCATTGGACGTGCGCCGTGATTAACATAAAACGCAACCACAGTGGTTTGCTACCAATGTCTGGCTGCAAACTTTGTTAATAATGCTTCTCGGAATCGAGCATCAATCTGTACCCACCTGTCCGTTGCCTTTTAGTCCTAGCTACACTGGGATGTACATATGCCAGTCAGAGTGCGTTAAATATGACATATGCTTTGACTTGTGCCCGCCAGATAAAACTGTCTGAAAGCAAATAATTCTGCTGCCGCAGACCAAGCAGACCAAGGAGACCAAGGAGACCGAGCAGGCAAGCGATAGGCTTTGCTCGGTTTACTTAAGGATCTGGTTAGCTGATTTTATTATGAAGCACATCATTCAACCAGTGGAATTCCTTCGGCCCCAACAAATTTCTTTTCATCCGCACACACATATGTAAAGACAAAACAAGAAAAGAAACAAAAAACCAAAAAAACAAACATGTGTGTTAGCCTGGCTACAACTCACTCGCCTGGCTGCTTGGGCGACTTTTTGCCTGCGCCAGCCAAAGCCGAGCTACTTATGCAAATAAACGTGGGGTGTGCAAATGGGCGTGGACTTTAGTGGGCGTGTGCCAAGCCGTGTGGCTGGATGTTTTGACATTGCCTGACTCGCTCCCTCGCTCGACTTTCGCCCGCTGGCTCGTTTGGTTGCTGTGAAGCATATGGAAATACGATATTGTTAATTAATTTACGCTTTTATTGCTATTCTTGGCTTCCAGTCGGCAATTTGTGCTGAGCGGACGGACAGCAGCATATGCATGCGGCCCATATCAAAACTGGGCTCGGGTCAGAGTTCATATGTAAAAATATAGTAAATCAAAAGGTCGTTAAGAGCAGAGATGGGTTAGTTTTAGAGACAGGGAAGATAGGCTTTCAATAGGTTTTCCATTTCAAATTTATAGTTTAAACAACGTGAAAGTATTTTTTTTAGATTTAGGAATTTATTACACAATAGTTAGATTTCAGATATGGATACATTTTTTTAGTGTTAACTTAATTATTTTTATTTTTTTATTTTATTTTTATTTTTTTGTATGATTCGGGATTAATAAGGAAACTAAATAAAATGAAATGTATAAAAAAAACATAAATACAGATTTAAATCTAACTATTTTTACAATATTTATCTTTAAACCAATCTACTTTTCTTAAAAAAATATATATATAAAAAAATAGTTTTAACATAAATACACGTCTAAATTTCCATCTTACGATATTTACTTTAAAAAAATGTTTTTCTTTAAAAAAAAAATAATAAAAAATAAATATTATTAACATATATTAAAAAAAAAAATAAATAAAATAAAAAAAAAATATATATATATATATATTTTTATTTTTTTTATTTTTATTTTTTAAATATATGTTAACAATATTTATTTTTTATTATTATTTTTTTTTTTTTTTTTTTTTATATTATTTTATAAATTATTATAATATACATATAAACATATATGTATATATATACATATAAATTATTTATTTATTCTAATTAAAACTATTCATGCATCCGATATTTTTCTTAAAAAAAACTACTATTCATTATTTAAAAATTACAAAACAAACATTTAAAATCTTTCACACATTTTCAAATTCAAATTCAAATTGAACAAGCGTTGCCAGCTAGTATTTTTGTGTGCTGCCAGATAGCTTAAAGTTGACTGAAAGCTGAATGTTGTGTACACAAACAAAAGCTAATAAGCATAAATATCGTAAGAAAGATAAATACAGGTTTGAAATTACCCAGTACTAAATAAATCCAAAGGTTTAAGTCCACACTAAATGTGTAAAAAGGACTTACGATATCAAGTGGAGACATTTGAATTTACATATTTATCGTAAGGACCAGAATAGTTATGTTTTGGAAGCAGCCCAGTACGATATTTTTAAAGGTAGTTGTCCATGCTAAATTAGTACAGAGACGTTTTTCTCCGTTACAAATT
Source organism: Drosophila hamatofila (assembly GCA_035045345.1). Taxonomy (NCBI): domain Eukaryota; kingdom Metazoa; phylum Arthropoda; class Insecta; order Diptera; family Drosophilidae; genus Drosophila; species Drosophila hamatofila. The sequence continues at coordinate 3,217,782 of JAWNPA010000020.1, read as the reverse complement.
TATACGATACGATATAAATTAAAAACTTTCCCGCTTAATTCGTTATTTTGATTTTTATTTAAACTTTTGAATGCCAGTAGGCAGTGTCGTACAGTGGTGCTGATACATTTGCAATAGGAAGATCGTATCATCCAGTGTCAATTCGGCCTTGGACAAAGTCTTTATGCGATTTTTGACCTTATTTAGAATTTCACATTCAGGCGGTGTAAACGTCTCCACAATCTATAATAAAAAATAACAATATAATAAATGTATTTACAGATTTGTAAAGCAGTCAAGCTTATACCTCTGCAATATATTCGTCTGATTCGCCACGCTCCTTCATTGTCTCCACAATGCTATCCAGCCTTTGCGATTTCTCAATCAAGCCTTTGTGCTCATTCTTCTCATAGTTCGAACGTCTTATCGTATTGTACAAGGACTTGAAGCAATTGTCCAGCAACATTCGCACAGTCTACAATGAATAAAGATAATATATTGCTTCTTTCAATGAATAGTATTTGCCTACATCTTTCTCTTTGATTTGGAACAGATAGAAAGCCTTAGCCGGACCACTGCCTCCTCCGCCGGGCTTTTTGATAACTTTCACGTGTATAAATTGCTCCTGGAACAGACTATAGGCAAGCGACTTCGCCTCCTTGGCTGGTATCATAGCCTCCTTTTGCAGATCCTCCTGCTCTATGAATTTCTTGAAGCGTATTACACGAAATATACGCGCCGCCTTCGAGCCGAAGCGTTCGGTTATGACAGCCTCCACACAGGCGAAGGCCAACGATTCGAATGTCTTCTCCATGTCCACCAGATACTGACCGCCGCCCATGTCGCCCACTTTGCGCAGAAAACCAAGCGAATCATCCACTGAAAGTAATTTAGATTTAATATAATGAAATATAAAGAGTTATTTTAGTTTTCTTTACCTATCAAGCATATATATTGATCTAAGTACTTAATCAACTCCAGATTGTTTGATTTACGCTCAATTTCTTGTTTTATTTCCACAAATGTGATTAAGTTTGAAGCTTTCTGTAAGTGACAAAGGAATTTTAATAGGAATACTTGGATGCACTCAAAACTTACTCTCTGCCATGGATCGGTGGTATTATAAATGAGGTTCAATATAAAACTAAAGCATTCGGCTGCATTTTCACCCAACTTCCGCTCAATGGCAAGCTTCATGATGTCATCGCGGAACTCTTGATGGAATCGATCATAGTTTAGGCTCCACACGAGTGCTCCGTCCAAGGCCTTGGCCAATGTCGCCTCGCCTTTTTGTATTTGCGCCAACAGCTTTAAATCTATGTTAGGCAGCATAAAGAAATCACATTCGTTTCTCTGGAACTTGGGCACAGCCTCATCCTGCTCATCGCTTGGCATCAGTTCGGGTATTTTAATGATATAGTGATCAGATATCATTTTCAGAAACGTTTCTCTATAACTTTCAGCACTCTCCGTCTTGTCTTCACCATCAGACAAGCATTTGAGCAGCAAGCCGGTGGCCGTTTCCGAGCCTGAATTGAGCAGCTCCTCTGCTATTGAAGCACCTACATTGCCGTACTTGGTCTGTACTAGATGTATGTAGCTAAAAGATTTAGGAATCTATTAATTATTAGTGCTTTGTATAGCTATTTAGTCCACTAACCGGGAGTACCGCAGCAGGCATATCACATCTTCCCGCCTCAACGCATACTCGGCCAGAAATGGATTGTTCTTGGATGGCTCAAAGTCGACCAGACGAAATTTGATGAGCACCGCCAGAGCGAGCACCACTTCCTTTCGAGAGAAATTCGTGCTGTTCACGATTTGCGACAGTGTGCGCGTGGTGGCTGAGAAGAGGCAATCCGCCACGGACTGCACCACTTTGCCAAAGCATTGCTCGAGTAGAGATGAGCACAGGTGCGCGTAGTCGGCAGACATATTAACACTATTCAACAATCTCAATCAGACCTAATTAAAAACCCACAATCAAAATATAAACAAACTAACCGGCCACATTGAGCACGAGCTGCCGCACAATATATCGATAGCTCAATATTTCAGGGTTGAAAGGCTATTAAAAAATTGTACCACAATTCCTTCTGTGGTATATATAAAACTATAAATACTGGAGTAAAAATGTTAAAAATACGGGCTCTATAAGAGTGTGATATACAATTTTTAAATTTCGCCTTAATTATCTTAAGTCTTTATTATTTCTTAGTATCAAAATTTAAAAATTGTACCATTTTGTACGATCAAGTGTACATTCCACAGCATATGTACTACATGTGGTTATCGTCGTTGTAAGTACCTATCATAGAACAATTATCGATAGTTTTAAAAGAAAAACATTGCGCAGCAAAATATTTACTAAAAATATTCACCTAGTGGGGCTTTTGTGCCAAATAATTCGACTGCCTGATAAATTGTCCATGCAGCGGAAAACCACTTTGAAATCCATGGGTAAAGAAGCGTGCGGCCGTTATCAACAATACGCACGACCATTCATAATAGTGTCCAACGCTTTTGATTTTTACATGGAACTGGATATAGAGCTAGAGCGAACACCTTACTAGACAAAAAACAAACGTAATTACAGGTTAGAATTTTCATTAGATAAGATAGGAAGTCATTACTAATAAACGCATTTCATCACAGGCAACGAGATGTCTGAAATGTCCGAGCCGGAGGATTCTTCCGGTTACCAAAGCCGTGAACTCGACGAATTCCGTGTGAACTGGCAGCGCGAGCTTCATGGCCATGGACACACCGAATCCTCACCGGCAAACGAACAGCCGCCCGGCATTCATGACATTGAGGCACAAGCCAGGGCTGAGAGCCTCTATCGCACAGCCGTGGAGCTGGAGCAGCGCGGCAAGGTGTACGATGCTCTCGCCTACTACCGCAAAGCCACCCAAATGGTACCTGATATTGAGTTTAAGTTTTACGAGCAGCAAAAGTTGATAGTCGATGCCAACAAGAAATATCATAAGCTGCCCGGGGACTTCGCCAAGCAACTAGATTTGGCCGATGCAGAGGCTAAAGAAGATGTGGAGCCAATTGATGGCTTGTACGAGAAGTTCCAGCGGGATCTTTGCTGTGAGGAGATCTACGGTGGCAAAGTCGTCATAAACAGCCGCGATTCAAGTGTTTTAACAACGGGCAATAATCTGCACATTTCCGATCTGCCGCCAGAGATTCTAATCAATATACTACGATGGGTGGTGTCCTCGCAGCTGGATATGCGTTCCCTGGAACAGTTTTCGGCTGTATGCAAAGGTTTCTATGTGTATGCGCGAGATGAGGAGCTCTGGCGTCTGGCTTGCGTCAAGTGAGTAATGAGAGATTATATATATTTATAGTAAATGATAACTTAGCCTTTCTTTCTCTCTGGCAGAGTGTGGGGCCACAATCTGGGCACTTTGGGTGCCAAGGACGGTGGCGCGTGTTACGAGTCCTGGCGGGATATGTTTATAAGGCGTGAACGCGTCCTATTCAATGGCTGCTACATCAGCAAAACCACCTACTTGCGCATGGGCGAGAACAGCTTTCAGGATCAGTTCTACAGGCCGCTGCAGCTAGTCGAATACTATCGCTATATCCGCTTTCTGCCCGACGGCAAGGTGCTCATGATGACTAGTGCGGATGAGCCAGCGCAGGGCGTGAACAAGCTGAAGCAACTCTATCATCCACGCCCGGATGTGCTGCGTGGCCGTTATCGACTCTTTGGCAGCACCGTGACGCTGATGCTGCAGAAGACTCAGCAGCATGCGAGGACAACGACTCAGCGACATCGTCGTGGCAGTGTGATGGCCGGGGACGAGGATAGCACCAATACGCAGTATGTGATTGAGCTGCGCATTATGAACTCGCCCAAGCGACGGTTCGCCCAACTGGTCTGGTCCAACTATACTTTGGTGCAGAAGCGGAATAAGGTGGAGCAAAGCTCTGAGTTTGATTTAACAGCCGCCAAGTATCCGCCGTTGTGGTTCTCCGCCGTGAAGAGCTATCATCTGGATGCCGATGCGCCGCTTTCCTAATTTTGATTTTGTGTAAATAAAACAAATTGCATAGCGTTTCTCTAATTAAAAGTTTTTAGTGTGAGTGGAAATAACGAGTCGTTAGCAACTATGCGAGATAATTCGGCATTTGCTCTCTAAAAGCGTACAACGTTCTTAACAACTAGAGCATAAAATCATCCTAGGATAAGTGAAAAAGCTTAGCTTTTCATTCTCTAAGCTAATGCAATTAGCAATTGAAATAAATTGATCTCATTGACTTGACTGGAGTTGTTGATCTAAGTTTCGGACTGAACCACGACGTGCTCGTACCGCATCTGATCGGGCGTATCCCAGCAGCTCTTCAGGCAAGTAAAAACCAACACATTGCCATATTCAATTGGAGCATTGCAGGAATTCTGCTGGAATCGTAGCTTTGGGATCAGCGTTGGCAACAGCTGCACCTCGCATATGGTTTCGCCCTTGCAGTTTTGACACTTGGGCAGCGGCTCCTTCAACGGTGCCGCCAGCAGCGGATGGGCATCACGAGAATATCTGCAAGAGATTTAATTGAATTAGAGGACACATTAAATTAGATATCTTCATAAATACCTCAACAACTGTCCTGGATTCTGTTGTATGGTTGTGATAAAATTGTGGAACACCACATCGCCGTGGGCGGGCAGCGCCTTCTCGTACGCCTCCTGCTCGTCGCACGCCTCGCTGCCGCCGGCGACTGGCGAACGCGCTGGATTCTCATCCTGCAGCTTGTACTCCTGATATAAGTCGCGAATGTGATCCATTGCAAGCGAGCCACCATAGTTATCGTACTCCTCTTGCTTTGCGTTTGGCTCCACATCCACAGCAATGTAAATTGACTTTAGGGTTAGGTCCTTGATGTGGGACAACGGTCCGAGAGTGGCCGGCAACGAGGTATGCTTTAGCAGTGCAATTAGATCCCGTTCCGGTTTCTTGGGTGTATCGACGAGCACCACATCCGTTTCAGGACCCTCGATTTCAGCGCATATCATGGCCGTAGCACCTGCGCCTGCCCCAGCTCCATCGCCACTTGCCGTTGGCAGAACTGCAGCCGCGCAATTGGCATTCGGATCCTCGCCAGCTTTCTCTGGGGAATTCATATCGATCTGACCAAAGCCACAGACCAAATCGTTTTCAGCCGAGGTACTTTCATCGTCATCGTCATCATCGCCCGACTTCGTTGCGACGTCGTGCGCCACGGTTCCTGAGATCTCGAAGTCCTCCACGGGCTTCTCATATTGCAAGCCAATTGGCCTCACGTTGCCATTTCGCTCGTTCTGCTCATCATCGGCCGTCTGATCCATGGCCTCATCCACGATTTCCGGCTCGCCCCAGCCCCAGTCATCTGCACCGCTACACCAATTCACCTTGGGCAAGGCACTTGACTTGTTCTTCTTCTTGCTGTGCTTGTTGACCAACTTGGGCGACTGCTCGGTTATGACATCAAACTGATTATCCAGATGCTGGGTGCGAACGCACACCCAACTCTTCTGATTCTGCGAGCAGGCCGGGCTTACACAAGCAAACACATACAAATTGCGATGAAACTGCGAGCGATCCAGGGGCGCATACATTTGGACGATCAAAGGACGCACCATGCCGCACAGCGGGCAAACGGGCACGGTCACTTCATGTCTCGGCCAATTCTATTGGTAAAAAATCAATTTTAATTATATACTGTCTCTAAGCAATTGATTGATTGTGTGTTTGTAAGTATGTGTGTATATATGTAGATTTTATTAGCTGTTACAGCGCACAAGGACTTGCCACACGAGAGCTCCTCCCAGTCAACTAATGAAGTCAACTGGTCTACGGTAATAGGTAGATGTATGTATGTATGTTATGTGTGTCATAATATACATTTGCAACACAAACGTCAATATATATGTACATCGTTAATTACATAGAATATTGACTGCCATTAAATTACTTGGGATGAGTCCTGTAACAGGAGTTGGAAAATCGACCATCTCTTGTACTTACTGGTGTGCCACCGATTTTATTTGTACAGCTATTGAGGAAGGCAGCCTGCTTGGCTGTAATTTCCTCATCTTCATAGCCTAAATACACCGTTGATTTATTCTTTGCCATTTTTTCATGGTTTAAATCGGGTTTTAGTTGGACACACACGAAATGTAACACACACGTTATCCTATCGATTTAGAGATGGTCGCCATATATCGATAGGTCGTGCTGCACTGACATCGATATATAAAAGAGAAAACTACGCTCAAATTCAAATCTATGAGATACCAAAAAGGAAAATAATTTCCATTTTATTACAATTAAAATATATTTAAAAATATATTCAAGGAAATAAAATACATAAATAAATTTTTAATTTACATAATCGCATCTGATTCGTAACAAAGCAACAGTTGTTTTGACATGACATTTGTCAAGCTGCAGCTTTCACTGTTACTTGTACACACACAGGATGTGGGGGAAAGCTTTCGAATCCTTTCACTTTTATTTGCTGCTCTTCAAGTAAAAAATATTTCAAGTGCTCGCACGGCCAGTGCATAATTACTAATAAACTAGCTACAGACAGTGCCGCACGTGCAACAAAATGTTGAATATTTGAAATACAAAAAATAAATAATAAGTTGATTTCAATTTTTAAAAAATTATTTAATTTTTACTGTGTAAATAGATTGTATTAAATAAATAAAGACTTTGAAAAGTGTATTAATATTATTAGTATAAATAATAAGAATACAATTTTTTCGACTGCATCGCAATTCGAATTCTCGGTCAACAAAATAGTCATTGTCCTGTGAAAAATCGATTGAATTTTTACCGTGCTTCAGTGCGTGCTGTCATATGTGGAGCTTTTGTAATTTAGTTCAATAGTAATCAAAACGCAATTTAAGCATTAGAGCATATAATTTTCGACTAAAGCAATATTTAAAATATATTTAAACAAACCAAAACACAATTCTACGCATGAACAACCAACATGATTGTTACATCTGGTGTGGATAGCACTGCTACATTGGGTACGTTTTGTCAATGTCAATTTTCATTTGTTTACTGAATGACCAACTGAGGGGGATGGTGTGGGGTAGGTCGAACAGTGTGTTGCCTTACGATTAGTTGTGGAAAATTTCGAATATGTGTTCGTTGAACTTGGCTAGGAAAGCTTTCATAAAACATTTAACAAGATTAATGTTTCCATTTGATTAATGATTGGCTGATAGATAAGTTGAAGCTAAGCACCTAGAAGTACATGTTTGTTTGACTCAAATTTCGGGTTTTCCGTTGACGCTACTGGGCAATGAGAGAGGGCTATACTTGGCCGCTTTCATTTAATACCTATTAGCAAGAGTTCATATTAACAGAATGGAATCTTCATATACCATATTAATTACTATAGAATGTATGCTATATATATATATATATATATATATATATATTATATGTAGATTATATACTAGCTTTCAGTCTTAAAGTTATTTGATTCATTATTGCTTTCTAGTCGTTTAAACAACCACGGCTTTTCATTAATATTTCTTGTTAAAACTTTTATAGACCATTTAATAATTTATTAAGTAGTCAATGTAAGGCTGACGTATAGGTCCCTACGAGTAAGGATACTCTAGAATGAATCCCCAGCACATTACGAGTTATTTTATATTAATTATAAATTTATTAGTTTTGTCTAGTTTTGTTTTCTTTAAAATTTTGCTCTCTCTAAAATAATTTATATATATGAGTTTTGTAAAAATTTTTACAAAATCTTTTTAACTTTTTTTACTTGAAATCCATTTAAAATGTGAATTCAAAGAATGAAGCGTGGCAGACCCCATAAAGTATATACTATATTCTTCTTCAGGACAACAAGCTTAATTGATCTAGTCATATCCTGTAAAACGTAGAAAGACTGGAATAGCAGCTCTGTAGTATTCAGGGCATCTCCTAGTCGGACACTCGCCACTAAAGCACTCTTACTTGTCTTGAATGAGATTAAATTATAATAAGGAAATAATTGAAATAACCTTTTAATAATAAGAAATATATCAATATATATTATACTTATATTTGTTACAGGTACTGTTGAGGTCACAACCTTATTGGGTGCCTTTTTTGGTGTCTTGGTGCTACTTTTGTTGCTCTTCTTATACATAAGTCGCCGATGCTGCTTTCATCATCGCCATGGCATCAACTGCTGTGACGAGCGACACTTGGCAGCCAAATGTGTGCAGAAGATTAGTAAGTAACCTCGCTGAGTCACTGCATATATTTATTTAATGATCAACATTATTCGCATTTAGCACGCAAACGTCGCTATGAGAACACCAGCTCCGATTCGGAGGAGGATATGCTGCGACGCCTGCGCTGGCATCAGCAGAACAATAATATATTGCCGAATGGCAAATTTGTCGGCTATGGCATGGGCATCGATCAGCGGAATCCGCTGACTGGCCACAGTTTCAATTATCATCAGGCTGACCTGCAAAGGGTGACAGTGACACGTGACCCTTTGGCCATTGCCGAACGGGGCAAGGTCGGCATACCCTCATCCCACAGCGAGTGCAGCTCCAATGATTCCATCGAGGCATCTGTCGACAGTCAAACGGGCATTTTGACAGCCGACAGCAGAGGTAATATATACTACACATAAGTGATTCTAATCAATGTGGATATTAGATATATAATGTATGTATATGTACTTGGTCCCTTTGCAGCTGTGCCGGCTGTCTCAGCGCTGAGACCCTCCTATGCCAAGTCACAAAAATATCAACATAAAGTCGATATGCTGCCACAAAAGGTCGAGAAGGATAGGGATAGCGTGGTTGTGGTGCCAATTACTACTAGTTTAAACAACAACAACAACAACAACAATAGCAGCACAACAAATCATAACTACAATCAAAACAACCACAGCAACAGCAATAGCATTAACAGCACAGCTACCAACAGCAACAACAACAACAACAACAACAACAACGATGATGTAAATATAAAAGTGTTTTTTCCAAAAGTTTTCAGGAATAATCCATTTTGAATGTTAGTGCAGGAAAAAGATTTTCAATATTGTTTTAAACATGTTTATGAAGAATAATGTTCATTCTTGGGTAAAGTGTAAGCTTGGGTGGGCTAATACTTAGAGTAAATGTCAATAATGTTAGTTATGAAAGTGTGCGAGGATTTCAGGGGGAGGGAAAAATTCTGAATTGGGGGATGAAAGTATTAAATATTAAAGCGTGTGCTAGTTGGTTGTCGTGATATGCATGTTTGTTGCTTTGTTCGGTGAATGAAAAGAATTTAGAAAGAAATATTTAATTAAATACGAAAACTTTTCAATACATCCTCGTATTTTAGAGTTGGTCACATAGCTGCCCTTTTAACTAAATAGGTCGTTGGCTTTTTGTTTATATGATGTTCTGATATTCTTAAGACTGCTTTGCTTATATCTCAAAAGCTTAAAAGCTTATAAATTAAATTCAATTTCAAAGCTAAAATTTTAGAAAATTCTGCCTTTGATATATATATATTTATATATTTTATAATAATGACTATTCAAAAATTTTTCAAATTTATTCAAAAGAATACAATGTAATAATCAAAATTTTAGTTAACGGTTTATTCTAATTTATCTTCAACTTCACAATTAATTTTTAGGAAATTTTTCCTATGATAGATTTACAGTTTTTATATATTTAAAGGTATACATAGTAATTACTGAAATTTTCTAAAACTAATACGATTTACTAAATAGTCATTTATAAGATAATAAGATAGCAAAATGATCAATTGATTAAAATTCTCAGATAAGACTAAAGCTTCTTAAGCTTAAAGATATTTTATTTCATCTTACAAATATATAAGATGTAATAGCTTTATGAGCTTAAAGCTTTTTAGTTTGCAGATTTTTTAGTTTTCAGATATTTAAGTTTAAAAATATTTACCTCACATACTTAATTATTCATTCGCCTCATTTCCTTGCACTAGGAACCTCTTTTTGATACCAGCGACTTGCGTTCGATCAAGTCGGACGATATGCTGGTCAGCGATGCAAAGCTCACAGCTCCGCGAGGACCCATTGAGCTGGAGATGTCGCTGCTGTACGATGCGCCAATGAGGAAGATGACGGTGCATGTGATGCAGGCGAGAAGTCTGCCACCCTTGGCCAATGGCCAGCAGACGCACACACAGGTGAGCAGGGGAAGTCTATTAGATAAACAAATATCATCTGTTTTCTTTTTCCCCCCTCCCCCCTTCAGGTGCGCATGCTGATGCTGCCGAATAAGAAGCAGAAGCACAAGACCAAGATACGCAGTGGCGAGAATCCGCAGTACATGGAGAGTTTTTTGCTGCATCGTGTCAATCCGGAAGATGTGAACAACATGGGTCTGCGTGTGCGCCTCTATGGATGTGAACGATTGCGCAAGGAGCGCCTCATTGGGGAGGCCTATGTGAGCTTTGCCACCGTCGACTTGGAGCTGGAGACAAACCTGTGGCTGCCGCTGGAGCCACGGGTGACAACGTCGCTCTTGGGCTCGACCAGTGATCTGCTGAGTCTGGCCAGATCGGACAGTGCTGGCTCCACATCCTCCATGCAGCACGGCGGTGTGTCGGAGCTGCTTTTGGGTCTGAGCTACAACGGAGTGACGGGTCGCCTCAGTGTCGAGATCATCAAGGGCAGTCAGTTTCGCAGTCTGACGCTGAACAAGGCGCCGGATACATATGTGAAGCTGTGCATGGTCAGCAGCATTGGCCAGGAGATCTCGAGAGCCAAAACGTCTATTAGACGTGGACCCAATCCGCTATTCAAGGAGACCTTTGCCTTTCAGGTGGCATTGTTTCAGCTGAACGATGTGACGCTGATGATCTCGGTGTATGCCAAGAGGCATATGAAGAAGAATGAGATGGTCGGTTGGTTTAGCCTCGGGCTAAACTCATCCGGACCGGAAGAATGCGCCCATTGGGCCGATGTTTGTGAAATGCCAAAGGGTGAGATATTGGCGCGTTGGCATGTGCTGGTGGATTCCTGATTCGAGCAATTGGGCCAGTCCACTGGACGCAGCACTAGAGCGCTCAAGAAACTGAGCTTTGCTGCGTTCAAGGACCGGTCCAAGGATAAAACGCGCAAGGAGTCCGACGAGGCTCAATTCCCTGCAGACAATGCGGTTGCAGTCGACATTGAGCCCGGCCTGGAGCTGGATTTTGTGTAGAAAGGCTTGAAGGTTACCTTTGACCTTTCGATTGGAGCTTTTTTTGGAATGAAGTGGAGAACCGACTTTTGATCGCTGATTGATAAGTTTGTGTTCCCCCAAGGACTACATATTGTAATTTTTGGATGAACTGGCTAGACCAGATATGAGCCCACGGGTGGGCAACAAAAAAGTATTTGTAACTTGGAAACAAATCAAATTTGGCAAACACACATTTTTATTATAAAGTGTGGGAAAAACAAAAACAAAAAAACAATTAATTAGAATATTAAAATTTTTGTACGCAACTGCATAAGCATAAACTTGTTACTATAACAACAAAAACAAATGAAAAATTTAAACTTTATAATTGTTTGTGATAATGAATACGATATGAAAAGAAAAACAAAGAAACATTGGGAGCGGACATGCCAAGTGCATGGCGATTTTTTGGAATTACTATTTCTCTGCAACTCAAACGCAAATAATTAACCGCAAAGGTTTTGACGGTCGAACACGACTAGCACATTTTTTTATTACATTATTATAATATAGAAAATAACAAACTACAACAACAAAAAATTGAAAAAATTATAAATTACCTTACTTAGCATTGTTAAACAGTTTAACCAGAACATTTTGCTATGCGATAAGAGCCACGAAATGGGCCTCATAATATCTGGAAAACAATTTAACAATTATTAATCTGAATTTTTACAACTATCAAAACATAATCCTATCCAATTACAGACTGTTCTGGTTAACGATCTGCAAATTAATAATACAAAAAAATACAAAACAATTGTAGCCAACGCATAAAACATTACAAAAGCAACAAGAAAATTCTTGAGACAAGAAAATTCAGTCGCATTATTCCAGTTTTTTATATGAATAAATAAATTCCCGTACCTTTGGATACAATTAAATTAAATAAATACGCACAAACAAAAATCTATTGTATAACCGAAAAGAAGTTGAGACAGAGACAGAGACAGAGAGATAGAGAGAGAGAAAGAGAGCGAGAAGCAGTTGAAGTTGATATTGATAAGAAATTTGGAAATTTAAAGCCAGCAACATTTAATCATATTTATATGCGAGTTGCTTGGAGCATACATAATTGTATATGTAAGGCAACATTTAATGTTGTTAACAAATTCAATATACTTATATGTAGCTGAGAAGTTTGTGCGAAAGTGGATTGGAACTATCTAAACTATAGCAAGAAAATGGAAAGCTTTAAAGAATGTCTGTACTAAATAGATTTTTTAATTGTCACAGCAAGTATTAAACTATGTACAACAATTGCTCATATGCAAACAAAAAGAAAACAAAAACGAAACATGAAACCTTAAAAACCTTAAAAACTAGTTTAAATATTTTATTACATACACATATATATACATACATATATATATATATATATTTGTATCTTTTTAACAATCTGTATGTTTTTGATGTCCAATATTTTATAATCACAAATTCAAATTGAATATGTGTTCGTTGTTACTAAACTTTGCGATATAAAAAGTTAATCTATATCTATATATGTATATATACACATATATAAATATATTTAATTTTGGACACAGGATGTTTGGGGGAAATGGACAAACAAACACACACTTAAAACTTGTCAAGTCATTTTTATAAAAACATATTTATTATATAAGCTTCTATGTGTGCATGTAACTTGAATCTATTATTATTATTATTATTATTATAAATTATGATTATTATAATACATCAGTGGAAAGTCATGCAAATAAATTGAAGTTTATTTGCAAAGTACTTCAGACTCTTTGTAGTAACTCCCTCCATTATAAAAATGAAAGAAAGAACAAGAAAAACAATGAAGTGATTGGATTTTCCTGGAATAGATTACAAATTTCTATTTTTCAATTTAAAGCAATTAAATTGTCATTGTTGATTATTAAAATAATAATTTTAATATTACATAATTGTGACTTACAAAATAAAAATGATAACATAAACAACAGACACGTCGATCTAATGTCGATCAATGTTACCTAACACTCAAATATATCCATCTAATATTTCTACTACTTTTTGCGCTTTCGCCGAGTCTTTTTTGTGTTTGCCGCATAATTATCGTCGTCGTCACTGTCTGTGGCAACATCCTGAGTGTCTTTGGAACTTCCTACTGTAAGCTGCTGTGCATCCCACTCCTTACGCAGCTCGCTGAGCATTCCTGGGGTTAGTAGACCCTGTGCTAAGAGTCTTTCCGTTAGACGGCCACGCGATGCGCTGGGAATTCGAGGCTCCTTTATGTGAGTCATGCGCCGCATATGGGAACTCGAGCTATCGCTCTCCACGCCAGCCTCTGTGTTCTTCAACAGTCGAGTTATTTGGAAAACGCCCTGCTGAATAATCTCATCCAGATCCTTTTGGGCCTCACGCACATGGGCTGCCTCAGGAAACACATCCATAAAGCGATAGCTACAGGAAAATAGGAATCATAAAAGCTGAATTAAGTAAATCAATTGCTTCACTCTCACCTCAACCACAAGTACAAGTCCATGACATCGAACACGGACTCCAAATGGACAAGATCCAATATAGTTCTAGGCAGCTTAAACGGCCAGCCGCAATTTCGTTTAATGAAATCAAAGGTAATCGGTTCATTGCGGCTATATTGCCGTGCGATCTTCAGGAACATGGAACACACAAATGGCATCTTGCGATTGATGGGTGCACAGCAGAAAACATAGCGTGCGCGCAGTGGCAGCGGCACGTGATTTATCATCTCCGCCAGGAACTTAAAATCTTCGATATTGCACATGAAGTAGAGGGAATCATCGACAGTACAGAGATTCACAAATATATCCATCAAGTTGCTCAACGATGAGTTTGGCAAATGGTAAGCGTACAGCTCTATTTGATCTGCGGTGGGATGGAGGCCAGCCTGCTTCAAAGGCTCTGGCGTTTGGCTAAGTATTCGTTGCAGAGTTTGCAGATCTTCGGATTTAAAAGCCGTCACATAGCCATGCTCCCATTCGGTGCGGTAGCGACCAGCACGTCCGGCTATTTGAAGGGCAGAAGACACAGAAATTGTGTCGATCTCGCGTTCGCCGCGTTCGTTCATTGTGGGCTTAACCAACGAGTAGAAAATAATGCGACGAATGCTTCTGCAAGGAACTGTGTTAATAAAATATTTTTAAATATCTTAGGAATGATAGTCTTACAGATTTAAGCCCATGCCTATAGCATCGGTGGCCACCATTACTTTACAGCTATTCGCAGGATCATTGAACTTGGCAGCTTGTGCTAATTTTGTACCCGGTGGTAAACCGCCATAGATAACAGCGACTTCCTTGCCACTGTAAGATATCAAGTGCACCAGTTAAAGAAATACATTAAGATTTACTCATTAGCTCATTTACCGCGCTTCGATTTCTCGCGAAACAGTATAGATGTCATTTTTGCTAAAGCAAACTATACAATCGCCAGGCATAACATTGTCCAAAGAACCCAGAGCTGAATCTTCAACCGTTAGCTCGGTGAGGCGATCGTAACGACGCACTTCGACCGTTTCGCCAGTGGTCTCACATATTTTCTCCAGCAACTCCAGAGCGCCCGCTTCACCGCAGACGTGTACCTCGTCGGCAATCAGACCCAGGAAGGCGCGTGTCCAAGCCCAACCACGCTGCTGATCGCGTATCTGTTGTATCTCATCAATGACGGCCACCTCATCTGTTTAAATACAAGGTGTTAGATGGTGATGATAAGGCATTCATAGCTTTCACTTACATGGCGTATTTACAGAGGTCATTTCAACGGTACAGGCCACATGGTTTGCTGGCGAGGTCTCGCTGATACCAAACTTGCGTTCCTCACCAGTAACAAGGTCACAGGGTGTTCCACGTTCATTGGCCTTGTTGTAGACCTCGGTGGCAAGCAGTTTAAGTGGTCCACAATAGACACCTGATTTGGCACTCAAATATCTCTCCATCGCATGATACGTCTTTCCCGAGTTCGTGGGTCCGGCATGAAACACAATCTTGCGCGTTATGGCCCGGGCATTTGGATACCAATTTGCCGGTTGGCGCAAATCCGATATCTTTTTCAAATCATCCATGCAGTCAAGATGGGGAAACATGGTCTTGGCATGGCGCAAAAAGTAGGGAAAGATGTCGTCAACATGGCCGGCACCATGCATTATGTCGCTGAATGTAATATGGACGTCAACTGGCAGATTTTCAGCCTCGATGCAGTAGCGGCGAAAGGAGCCAAAGGCCTGCTGCTGTAGATAAGCTGGAAGAGTGCACATTAAGCCAAAGGGAAACATTTTAATGACTTTTATCTATCTACTTACAATCCAATCCATTTTCGCTGCAAAGTGCTTTGATTTCTCGGCGTTGAGCAAATTTGTTCAGAATCTTCAACAATTCGGACTTTTCCAGCTTGCCCACTAGCTCGGAACCCACATCTTCGTCATCCACATTGGCCTGCACTTGAACCGGCTTAAATAGTGCCGAGACATTTGTCTCATGTTTTCTATTACGCGACAGCTGAACTGCAGCTCGCTGAAATGAACGTTCGTCAATAGCAGAGCCTTTGGCGAGCCTTGATCGTGCTGCGCAGAGCAGGCGCCTGCCAGTGGAAATTGCATAATTCCTCGAGTTGTGCATCGAGCGAGCACCGGCTGATTTTAATTGAAGAAATTAAAAAAAAAATAAACTTGAGCAACCGACCGCTCCACGTTGTGTAAAAAACAGCTGTGACATAATGTACGCGGTATGCTGTTCATTACTCGCGGGTTCTTTTGTTTTGCTTTTTTGTACTAAAATACCAGCATTGAAAAAATACCACAAAGAATCGGGTATTTTTTACATAAATCTATCGGTATCGTTTTACTTTTGTCGAAATTTGCCGCCATCCAGTATATTTTGCTCATATCATTATTATTCAAATTTATGCTACATACCCAGATATTGGCAACGCGTTAATAACATGTATTGTCGATTTTAACAGAAAATTTCTTATCTCATCGGTAGTGTGATTCAACTTAAAATATTTATTTACCTTACGGAAAGAAGTCGATCAAAATAACCCTAAATCACATCAAACATTTCATCATTGACTTTTTTGTCAACTTAAGATGAATTGGATTTGCATTAGTTTTTCAGAACATTGCAATCCGTGTTAGTGATTGATTGTTCCGGTTATAATTTTGATTTTCTATTTTCTTTTCTTTTTTTTTTTTTTTTGATTATTAATTTTTTATTTCGCGTTTTTGTTTTGTAACAGCAACAAACAATTAAATAAAAAAAATATACTGAAAAATATTGCAATCGTTTGCGCATGGTGAAGAAGAGTCATTGTCGATAGATTGCAACATCGATATAATAAAATTTCATCGGGTGAGAAACGTGGTTTGTTGGAAGCAGCCGGAGAAGGTAGACGTTGCTCTGTAACTTGTGTAAACTTGTGAAAGAAAAATAAATTGTTAAAAAAAGAAAAGGTCAGAAAGAACAGTTTAAGTACACAACTTATAAACGAAAAACGATGGAAAATCAAAGCAACGAAGCTCCCGTTGCCGCTGCCGCCGCCGCGGAGGTATCATCGACAAGTAAGTTTTCGGGGTGAGGGAAAGAATTTTCTGTTTGCGAGCTAGTCATTCGCATGTATGTATAGATATATAAATGTGTATGTACTTAAGTATTTATTTGCCGGGCCTAATATTTTTTGCAATATCGAGCTACGCGCTCTGCCTCTATAAACATTAAAAGTGGAACAAGGGCAAAGGAGCACCATTGCCTGCCTATTTTTTTTTTTCGTACGGCCATTTTTCTTATAGCAAATGACAAAAGTTGTCAAATTGCCGCCATATTTCTTTGAATTTTTTTTTCATACCTATTCTAGCGGTAAATACGAGCTGACACACTGTCTGTCACTTCTCTATTAAAAAAGCTGTAAAACGGAAAGCAAAGCGAGCAAAGAATCTGAAAAGAAGTACAGCAAAAAGAACAACAATTAACAAATGTGTATGTATGGAAGTGCACAAATACATATGCATATAAACGTTTCTACATATATTCGTATGTACGAGCTCTTATTTTGTTGCTCAACAATATAGTTTTGTGTGTTTTCTCCTATTTATTACGTCATCAGAGCGCGCAATTTTATGCTCAAAATGCTACAAGTGCTGCAATTACTATTTTAAACTCCCAAATAGTACGCAATGAATCATTTCGGCTACCATTTTGGCTGCTCTTGGCCCATATGACTATATTGTCCATTCTTTTCTATTTCTTTTTTCTTTCTCTTTTTTGCTCTCGCGCTAATGTCATAGTTAGCCGAACTACGAGTGTTTGTATGTATGCATGTGTTTGCTGTTCCCTTGCTCTTCCTGCAAGCAGAAGCAGCAGCAGCAGCAGAACTACACTTTGCATATACATCTACATACATATTAATTGAAAAATTCGCGCGTCTTGATGCGCTCATCGCTGAGAAATGCTGTGTGAGTGTGTCTGTATGTTTGGAAGTGAGCGAATGCGTGTGTGTGTATCAATGTGTGAGTTGCCACAGAGTTGCCAACTTATTGGTCATACGTCAATATCGATATTTTTAATGTTTTGGACACACACGCACGCACACACATACAACGCACTTAATTTTAGCTTTGCAATTTCAATTATTGTCTTAATTTAAATACATGTACGTACGTATGTATGTATTTTAAATGCATTATTTTTCAGTTTTATTTTTTTAGTTCGAAATATTTAGCGGCGACAGCAAATGTTTTTTGTTGTTGTTTTGTTTAGCTATACATATTGCCTTTAGCTAATATTCTAAATGAGTAAGTGCGGCAAATATCTCTTTACTGGGCGTGAAAACCGGTTTATCAGCTACACATAGAAATATTTTGTACGAATGAACCTGATGTGATAACAGACATGCTTTAATCATGGGTCAGCGATAAGAAAACAACTGCTGACAAATCAAAATGAATTCTTTGTTGCCGGTAATGCGAGATCTGCTTCTGCTTCGGCTTCTGCTGCATTCACTTTCTTCATGTAATAGGCGCTCGCTCAGCTCTGTGCTTCGTGCTCCTATGTCAGTCACAATCTGTGCTCTAGCGCGGCAGTCGCGTTTGTTTGTGTTTATTTTTAGCCCCCCCGAACGCCATCCATGAACAGAGATATCAGCACGCAAAGTCAATTCATGCCTATAGTATATAAGATTTGAATTTATTCACAAAAGCAACCCAAGTAAATGTTAAGTTAACAAAGTTCCTCTTTCTGTTGCTTAGTTAGAATTAAGAATCTTAAGGCTATATTGATCATATAGATTCCTGTTAATAAGAGCTAACTAATGTATAGGCGTGTCATTAACAGCTCAGCCCGCAGAGCCAACAAAGCGCTCGTTGCGCGTTCAAACATGGAAGAAAATCCAGGAGGGCAAAGTTGGAATCGGCTTCAATGGTATATTCAACCGTATTCCTGCATTCGTTGATGCCGATAAGGCCGCTGCATTGCTCATTCAGGAGGAGGAGTTTAAGAAAGCACGTAAGTTATACATTTTTAAACAGTCAAATAGTGGATAAATTTTATAACGTGCATACGTTTTTATAGAGCACATCAAAGTGAACATTGATCGCGCCTTGCACGATTTTAAGGAATTGTCTATGCTGGCCAATAAATCCGTATATTTGCCCAGCACTCGGGACTCGCCCGCGCTTTGCCTTAAAGTCGATGTGCCGGCCGATGCCACCGATGATCAGAAGAAAGAAGCATTGCGTGTCCAGGATATACAAAAGTTCCGTTCGGAAATTGGACTGGACAGCAATCTGAAGCTTGATCTGGTTGTCATTGGTTCGGTGGTAGTATCACGAGATGGCTATCGCATTGGACGTGGCAACGGTTTTGCCGATTTGGACATTGGCTTGCTCATTGAGCTGGGCGTCATAACACCAGAAACGGCCATTGTGACAATTGTACATGACGTGCAGGTTGTTGACACACTGCCCGTTAACTTGTTCCAAAAATACGATACACCAGTGGACATTATTGTAACACCCACCGAGGTGATACGTGTGGCCAAGCGCTTGCCGCGTCCAAATGGTGTTTTCTGGGAACTGTTGTCTGAACGTCGTTTGAAAATTTTGCCTGTGCTGCAGCAACTTAAGGAGCAGCTGGAGAAATCAGGGAAGAAGATAACATTGAAGGAGGAGGATACCGATATCGAGCAGCATCAGAATAATAGACGCCGTCGTGGACCGTTGCGTCGTCGCTTCCAACGAGGAAACCCAGGACGCACCACCTCACAGACTGACAACGAACAACAAGGCGTACGTTTGCTAAATGAGTTGTATATCTAAATTGATAATTATTAAACAAATATCTATTTAATACACAGGACAATGCGCAGAAGCGTACGCCACGCCGCAAAGGTCGTTTTATCAACCGTCGCAGACGTACAAACAAGGTAAGTAATAAAGAGAACCCGTGTTCCTAGAAGCTTTTGCTAAATTCGCCATTCATTGCAGTCTGAGGGCGACCAGTCTGGAGTCGAGGTTGGTGTTAAGAGTGAAGATCGTAAATTTGATGAGGGTGGTGCGGGTGAACGTCGCCCCAAGAAGAAGAATCGTCCGCATCGTGATTTCTGTGTTAAATTGACAAACCTGACACGCGACATTCGCGTTAAGGATCTGAAGACAGAGCTGCGTAAACGCGAATGTAACCCATTGTCGATTACATGGAAGGGTAAGTGAACAAATGATGCATTCTCAAGACAATGAATGTGCTAAATTATTCAATTTGTTTTGCAGGTCACTTTGGCAAGTGTTTCTTGCACTTTGGTAATCGCAATGGCGCTCCAAGCACCCAAGATGATGTTGACAAGGTGCTCAAGTCGCTAAACGATCTCTCGCTGACCATTACCACCGGTGGTGAGTCAGCACCGGCTGCGGGAGCCGAAGAGCCGCCAGTCGAGAGTGCGAATGCACCAATGCAAACGAAAACCATAAATGTCAATGTGGAGCTACTTAAGTTTGGCGCCAAAAAGAATGCTGGTGGCAACACCAGCGCCGGTGAGGGTGGCAATGCCAATGTGAATGGCGAGGACGGCGGTGCTGCTAATGTCGGCGAGGGTGGCGCTTCACGCATTGAATCTGTGGACACAACCACAGTATAGTATGACCAATTCGGTAGCGCTGCCACAAAAAGGCCACGGCGGATGTCCGCCGCCAGTGCCACATGTGGAGTTCAACGAAAAAGAGTAACATTTTGTTTAGACACAACACAAAAGTAACAGAAACAAAGCAAACACACAAACTGAATTGAGCTCCAGAATCGGCAAAGAACACACATAACAAACACACATACATACACACACACACATAAACACACAAACATGCATTCAAACTTAAAAAAAAAAAAAAAAAAAAAAAAAGCAAAAAAAAAAATGAAAAGGAAAACTCTCATACCCACACACACACACTTTCACACAACAATTTTCAATGTTCAGCTTGTAGTTTCTTCTCATTCTCTCTTTCTAACATACAACAAAAAATAAGCGACAGCAATAATTCGTTTTTCCTAAAAGAAAACTGACGCTTTTTCTAAACAATTGCATTTGTTTTTGCTTAAAAGAAAAACAAAACGACAAGAATTCGTTAAATACAATGAAGAAAACAATAACAAAAACATAAATAATATTTATGAAATACTCGATCTACATTTTGCAAGTGGATCATCATTTCAAGCTAGGTATTAATCCTACTTCACTAACTTGTCCTTTCTCAAATGGCGGGAAACAAAAATTATATATATATGTATAAATATATATTAAATATTTTACGATTTTCTAACATTTTTCTCTAAACTTGTAACACTCGATCCCCAGCCAAAAGCTAATTGCATACGATCTCGAGAACAGTTGAGCTGCTATCTCTGGGGAGTATGCACAGCTTTATGGCTGAGGGATCTGTGTATAAAATGTTGATATTCGTAAATTCTACAGAAAAAAAAACGCAAAAATACAAAAAAAAATATAAAAATAATTGAAAAGAAGCAAAAAAAAATACTGTGGATTGAAAACATTTGAATTAACAAACTATTAACATGTTGCATTTTTGCTGAAAGAAACAACAACAACAAACATAGAAACGAACAATAAAATATAATTATTGTAATTTTTTTGGTTAGTGTTTGCGCCCCAAACATACATTTATACACACGAACACAACCCATACAATTATATATATTTTAACAAACAATGAAGATCAAGAAATTTGTGAAGAGAAAAAACAACAAAAACAACAACAACAGAAAGCAAAAATTTATACATACAAACCGTAATTATTTACTCTTTTTTATACAAAGAAAACACATTAAAACAAAAAAAAAACTTATGTGAAACATGAATGAAATATAACTTGAAATAAAAATGAAAAACATAAAAATTGAATTGGCGCAGCTTTTGAATTATTCCTTCCCTATATATATATATATGTATATAGATAAACGATTTCTTAAGGGGACATTACCATTTATTTTGATTTTCGGCTAACATCTAAAAAATAGGTGTAAATGTATATCGAAATACATTAGATAATAATATTAATATATATGTATATATACAGTTGAAAACAGAGGCAATTGCAACATTTATAAAATAGTATATATATATATAGTATATGTATATACAAAGGTGCAAATCGGCATCGGTTTCTGTTTCATGTGGTTACAAATTGTTGCTATATATGTAAGTATGTATGTCTATGGTTTATATGGCTTAATGCTTGCTCGAAAAATATTTAATTTGATCCTTGTAGAAGGTTTCGGTAGCTCAGACATGGGTGGTGCGATGAAGCTGGTCCTGAGTTGGTCTATTAATTGAACTGAATTTATGTGTTATCATCTTTAATATTTGGATTAATTCGGAAAACTTTTCCAGACCAACTTCATGCTAATTTTGTAACTGGATTGACTGCAGGTGTGTGTTTAGCTAGGCGTAGGTGTGAAACCTGTGGACTAGTTTGGTGCATTGGATTAAATCTACATTCTCTATTCCCGTATTGTGTTCGTCTTGCAGCAGAATCGGCGCGACGTGGTCGTCGCCTGTGCCGCCTGTGGCGATGGTGTGCGATCTATAAATTCAATGATATCACTTTCTTTGGGCTGGCCGTCCGGGGGCGGGCTGGGCAACCGCACACAGGTGTTGACAGCTGTTGCTGGGGGCGTGGCACGGGATGTTGTGGGCTTCTCCTGTATGGGCGCCAGGCTGTTGACAATGGAATTGGCCATGGCCAGCTCCAGTTCGCGCTGCCAGTCGCTCTCCTTTTGCTCCATGGCCTTGCGCTTGAGCTCCTTGAACCGGTTGTAGACAATGAACTCCTTGATGAGCGTTGTTTCCGGATCGCTGTCCCGTTGCGCCGACCGCTGTTTGGCCAGTCGCTTCTTCTTTTTGTGCAGCGGCCGCGTCTCGACAATCATCTCCTCCAGCTCCAAGCAGGGATCGCAATTGAGATGATCCTCGGGTGGCTTGAAGGCGGGCTTTATACTCTTCTGCAGCACCTGCTGGAAGTCCCATGGCCGCAACAACGGCGTCTGATGCAGTTCCTGCTGTGTGCTTATCCGTGCGCCCGGATGTACGCAGAGCAACTGAAAAGTGACAAAATCAAATTAGTTGTGGGAATTTGGAGTTTTCCCTAGACGTCCCCACTCACCTTCTGCAGTAGATCAATAAATTCGTGACTCCAGTAATGCGGATAATGAACCGTGCTGTTCAACACATTCTTAATCTCCACCAGCGGCGTGTGCGAGTGCAGCACAAATGGCCGTGTGTTCGACCTCATCTCATAGGCCACTACGCCCAAGGACCACCAGTCCACTGGGTAGCTGTATCCGGCTGCAAATTGGATTAAGCAAAGAACCGGAAGCATTTAATTAAGCTTGTGGGATTTTTTTTTTTTTTTTTTTTTTTTTGTCATTCGTTCAACAAGTTAACTCGGCTATATGTATATTGGCTTTGGTTAGCTTCCGTCTGCTTCCGTCTATCAGTTGCTCACTCTTGGTCTGTATGAAATGTGGAATATCAGCTTTTAGTATACCCGCCTTATATATAAAGTGTGGAGAAACTTTTGGGTACGCATTGCAGAAGTAAAATAACTCTAAAATTTTTATTTATTTATTTTATTTTTTCTATTTTGGTGTATATTATATAACTTTATCAAATTGTTTGTAAAATATTTCTGTAAAAGTTATTTTATGATTTAAGTTCACTTGACTAACTTCGAATAAATAGTTATTTAGCTGCTCTTAGAATGAATATTAATCGAAAATATACATATGTACATTTTTGAAACATATACATTGTGGCCAGAAGATACCCGGAAATTGTGAATAAAACGCTTATTTTTTAATCTTCATCAATATTTATTGGATCTGCTTTCTGGACGATAAAAAAATATGCTATTTTTTTCTTTTCCAGTCATCGAAGGCTGTCTTATAGGCGCCGGCCGGTAGATCTTTCATTAAACTAAATTAATAAAGCCTATTATTATTATTAAGCTATTAATGAGTATGAGGCAGTTAGACTCAGCTAAGAATTTAGAGTTTATTTCTGCAATATTGCTAGCTAAAACTTGATCTATTCAAACTTAGCATGCTAGGCTTCTAGTTACATTTAGTAGACAAAATATATGTAGTAGACAAAAATATAAGCTATAAGCGTGTATTAGGCAGTTTGTTAAACCCAACTGATGAGAGTTAATCTTAGTGTTTCCTTTTTCTAAAATTTGTTTCTCATCGAAGGCATGCTTTCCTTACCCAGCCCTAAATGATCGATTAGCATTAAACATATATATTTTTATATATAAAAGCGAGTACTAAGCAACTCCACCAACTGATAAGAGTTGTTCATAGTGTTTCCTCCTGCTAAAAATTTATTTCTGGCAATGACTCATCCTTAAATTCCCATTTCTAATTGCACATACATATTTGTCTCTCAACTAAGTAAAAAGTAAAAGCGAGTATTACACAGTTCGTTACACCCAGCTGCAATATTCTTAGTTTCATTTTTCACTTTAGCAAGACTAGCAAAAATTTGATTTGTCGTGTCGACAGGATGGAGTGCCCATGACACCCTCCTGCACCCTCCTGCACCCGCAGGCATCCTCGTGCCACACTGTGTGAGTTTTACCACTTACCAACTTCTTCTAGAGCGCACATAAAGACCTCTGGCGCCATATATGGCTTCGTGCCCGACATACTGCAGGCGAGTGAGTCCTTCTGCAACCGCGTTGCAATATTAAAATCAGTCAAATGAGCGTGTCCTGCAATTAAGTGCACGTAATTGGTTTCCAATTACCCACAGACCATTGATATTGACTCTTACACTGTCTGTGTATGTGTGTGTATGTGTATGTGTGTGTGTGTGTTTGTGGCGTTAATTGAATTGAATATTTTCAGCGATTGCAATTGCAATTGCCTTTGCTCTTTTCGCATAACAAATGATGATTCATATTTTTATTGTTAAGCAAAAAATCTTTTGTGACCATTAAAATTTAATTAAAACTGAATCATTTTTTAACTGGGCGAATGAAATTTCATATTATTTAATAAAGATTCTTTTGACAACAATTAAAAAATAAATAAGTTCAGATGTGAAACGTTTTAAATTCATAAATTTAATTTAGCCAATTAAATGAAATCGTTGAATGAAATGAAATAGAATATTCTTAATGTTATGTAATATTGCAATCAGGCTTTTAATTAGTTCAATAATTTTCGGTATAAAATATGGAAAAATCAATAGAAATTTAATATGCGTAGATTAAGCTAAAGCTAAAATTTGTTGATGTAATAAAATTTAGCAATTAATTTTGTTCGATAATTAAAATATTTTCGGTTTTGTAGATATGTATTTCTAGCTTTAATGCTTTAATTAGATATACAAAATTAATTATGAATTTTGATATTGTGGAAAAGTTATAAAAGCTGTTATGATGTTATGTAAATGATATATGATATTATATATATACAAGAAATATATCAGATTTAGCTAACTTACATGATTTGCTATATTATTTCATAATTTAAAATAAAAATAAAAATAATATCTTAAGCAGCTATGGTTATATTTAATATTCTTTTGCTATTACTACTATTTGGCTACACCAAATTAAATATATTAAATAATTCAATACAGCTTTCATGTACTATACGAATTAATCTCATAACACATATAACACGCTTTATTCCTTATCAAAACAAAAAAGACATTAATTTGTCTAGTCATAAATTTAAATGTAAATACATTCTAGCTAAATAAATAAGATATGTTAAGTAGCCAAGGGGCAAGTGTCAGATGAAGGGGAGGGTGGCAGTTGGCAGTTAGCAGTTGGCGGTTGAGAGGTGGAAGACAGAAGGTGGAAGGTGGCTTGAATGCTGCTTAGCCTGGCAGGACAGGCGGGCAAGGCAGGCAGGCATATCATATGAATAATTTGAGGCTGCTCTCAAGTATTCGCTTGGGCACAAAACTTTTCCTTGCACATGAAATCAATAAATTTTTGAGCACGGACGTAGGACACATTGTAATGAATTATGGATGCTTTTTGGCTTTTTGTTGAGCTTGGCCAAAAAACTGCTTGCCAACTTGGTGTTGACTATGTGAGTTAATGTGTGTGTGAGTGTATGTTTGTGTGTGTGTGTTTGTATTGCTTATTTGTTAAACTTACCTGCATCATCCAGTAGAATATTATCGGGCTTAATGTCCCTGTGGATCACACGATGTGTTTGCAGGTACTCGAGGGCACTGCCCAGCTCGCACACTAATAAGGCCACACTCTGCTCAGAGAACTCCACCTGTCGAGGTGTTAGAGAATAATGCGAAATACATATGTTGGTTGAGAATCGTAAAGTTTTATTTTAGCAGCAGCAGCAGCAGCAGTAGCAGCAGCAATAGCAATAGCAACAACCTACTCGGTTCTGTAAATGGTATCTTAAATCACCGCCCGTCAACAGGTCGCAGACCATGAATAAATCCTCCTCATCTGTGTTGGTTAAGCCGCAGCAGCGTACCCACGCACACACACACACATATATTACATATATATGTATGTGTGCAAGGAGTCAAAAGTTCAAGAAGATAGATATGTGGAACAAGTGAGTGAGTCTGACATCAAAAGAAATGCACATACGAGTAGTTAATTTGCATTTTGATTGGCAATCAGCGGCGGTGGCGCTCGCTCTACAGGTGAGCCTTGCCGTTTGCATATGTAACTATGTGACTGTATGTGACTGTATGTGTATGTGTGTCTGTCTCTGTGTACACTTACCCTGAAAGGAGAACCATAAATTCACTAGAAATGGATGTTCCAATGAGGATAAAAGCTCCACCTCCTTAATCACACCGCCCAAAGCTCCGCGCGATTCACACACTGAACGGCTAACATATTTCATGGCATAAAGGACACCGCTATCCCGCTTCTGTACAATGCACACCTGTAAAGCACACGCAGATGTACAACATTCATTTAATCGCATTCAACGCGTCGACTTACCTTGCCGAAGCTGCCCTTGCCAATGGCGCGCAGTATTTGAAAATGATCAAAGTTAACTGAAAGGAAAATAATATTGTATTATTCTGTTAATCTAATTCTAAAAATCTATTACATTTTTAAGTTGGAAAATCCAAGGAAATATTTAAGTTAACTTTTTCAACCAGCTTATAAATAAGCAGAAATATAGCAAACTTTCTTAAGATTACTTTGAGTATCATCAATCATTCAGTCAGTACCTCAGTCAATCAGTCAGTCAATCAATCATTTAGGCAATCAATCAATAAGTAAGTTAGCTAATAGGTCAGTCAGCTAATCATTCTGCCAGTAAATCAGACAGCCTGTTATACGGCAATAAGTTAATCAATCAATCAATCAAACAATCAATCAGCTAACCAGTAAATTAGTTAGCCAGCTAGTTAATCAGTACGTCAGTAGGTCACTCAATCACTCACTTAGTCACTATACCAGGCAATCAATCCGTCAATGAGTTAGTTTCAACCAGTCAGTCAATAAGTTAATCAATCAATCCACCAATCAGCTAATACATTCAATTAGTCAGCTTGTCAATCATTCAATCAGTTTGCAAGTGAATCAGTTAGTCAATCATTTAGCCAAGTAATCAGTAATAGATCAGTCACTTAGTCATCCCGCCAGTTAATCAGTTAATCAATCAGTTAATCTGTCAATCAATCAGAGATAAGCCAAGTCTTACACAATCTTATCAAGTATTATTTTTATTTTAAAGATATTTTGTTTATTGTATTTGCAGTCCATGATTCAACTGGGCTCGCGGCATCCTCTTCATAATTCTCCTTGAAGAGCATGATCTCCTTTAGTTGTTGCTGTTTCTGATGACAGAGGAAAAAGGGAGGCAGCGCATCAATCTGGAGCATCTGGAGCTTGGGAAACCTATGCCTGACCAGCACCTCAAACTTCTCCTTGTCCACATAGTTGAGCCTCAGCACTTGCAGCTCGCGGCAGCTGTTGAGCAGGAGGAATTCAAAGAGCTCTGCACAGATCGGCACCTGCAGCAGATTCAACTCGATCCGCGTCAGCTGACGACGCCACAGGCTGCCCAGGAGCGCATAGCAACGCTCATCGCACTGCAGCATGGCCAGCTGATCGGGCAGTCGGAGATAGGTCAATATCAGCTGCAGGCAAAGCTCATCCAGACGCTCCATGGCCGTCTCCCAATTTTAATAGAAAGTCTGAGAGTCTATGCTGCAAATACTATATTTCTTTGGAATTTCTATTCCATAGCTACTCAGTTATGCTGTGTGCTGCTGACTGTTCGTTCATAGTTTAAGCCAATGCCTCGTCCTTGGCCCTGCTTTGATAGCCAGATGTTTTACAGCAAAGTTCAACTCATTTCATATTCTACAGCCAATTAGAATTTTTGAATGAAATGTGAAACCCAAAGGAAAAGATATCTGTAGCGACTAATTATATACATATATAAATTACACTGTTTAACAATGATTCAGCTATGAACCAAATCCAAATAAAAAACCAAAAATCTTATAAAAAAAAAAAAACAAGTTTTGAAAGTGTTAAAACTTTGACTTCAACTTTCAATTAAAATTTTCGTAATCTATATCTCAAAGTGCTTTCAACATCATATTACTTCATATAAGAAAAAGTTTTTTGTTGAACAGTGTTATTGATTAGTATTAGCAGGTGGTTCGTTAAAGTCTTTCAAGCCTCTGTGTTTTTCTATATAAGCTAATCTCTTAGATATGAACTTAACTTCTTATTCATAACTGCAGACTATCGTATAACACTTAGAGGCAATATCAATCAAAAGCTAAATTGTTTTTATATGAAAAGGTGGTTTTCTTTTTCTGTTTCAAGATAACTTAAGCTACTTTTGCAGCTAATAAAAATATTGTAGTTTTCATAGTTCACTCACCGTCATCATCCTGATTCAGATTCGGGTCGGATCTGGTCGACGAATTGGCGCCCATTTTGTAGCTACATTAATGTTTCGCCTTTCTGGCGGTTTCTCTAGTTGTTGTTGTTGTTTCCGGTGTTGTTGTTGTTGTTGTTATTGTGGCGGCTGCTTCTGTTAGCGTGTTTACGACTGCGCTGCCACCACCACATTCACCACATTCACCTGCTACTCGCTCTGCCTGTAGACAGTTGTTTGTGGCAATTTGATTGAATTCAATTGATTCGCTGTCATGTCCTGCCCTCAGACTTTCAGACTTGGTTTGCCTGACTAGCGAAGCTCAGCCAGCGATTTCTTATTGCTGTTGTTGTTATTGAGAATGTTGTTATTAAACAGTGGCAAGTCATTGCGGTGCACCTAAAAGAGTAGTAAAATGTGTGTTGTTATAGATAGATTGATTGAATTTCATATAGTATGTACATATGTGACTTTGACTAAATTAATTTTAAATTTCCTTTTACCAATTGGGTTATAGCTTAGAGATATAATATTGTGTAGGTAAAAATAAATATATATAATTTAACAAACAGAAACTGAACTTAATGGATTTTAGAGGCCTTATACTTTAACAAATAATGTAGTTTAGATACAGAATTAGAATTAAAAACTTAATAAACTAACAAAAGAAAATAATTATATTCTGATTTCTCATTTTCAATGGGTTCAGCGTATACAAATTTGATTTCTAACATTGTCATTTCACATGTTTGTCAACTTCAGTTTACATTGAATTGAATTTTATTCTGCAAGCATAGAATTTGGATCGTGTAAACAGACTTTCACTTACAGTGTACCCATAATGTCTTCATACAGAAGATGCTTTTTTTTATTTCGAAACGAATAAAGCATATACATATATAGCAAGAAACAAACTAAAACTGAAATACAGTCTTATTATTATTTTTTTAATTAACTTTCAAAAAAAAAAAAAAAATAAATAAATAACTAAAAAATAATAAAAAAGACATGTTTTTTGATCCAATAAAGTCTTCGTACACCCACTGTTCTAGAACTTTAGCTGCAGACCGAGGCCGAAAAAGATGACGGTTGTTTTTCAGTGTATATGTAGGCATGTACATACATACATACATACATACATTGTATGTAATTACAGCCTTGAGAAAATTTAAACTCATACAGCATGGCCTTAAGGGACATTCATATTATATATTGTGCACACATACATACATACATATGTATGTATGTGTGTGTAAGTCCAAGCTACAGCCACTAACCATACAAAACATCTGGAACAAACTTTTTCAATACATAAAAATCAACTTACACTCGCCTTTAGTGGGGCCCCTCGCTCTACGTTTTGATCAACAACATATTGAGAGCTTCAAATCGAAATCAATTTTGGTTTTATAATAAATACTATCTACTCCTGCATTCGTTATGAAGTTGTCCAATGGTGAATACCACAGTGCAGAAAAGTGAAAAATATACATACATATGTATGTATGTATGTATTTGAGTCCACATTTAATAGTGACAAAAGCACATGCTTCTCTTTGACCATCATATATCCTGTTAGCCTGGCAACGCTAAACAGTTTGAGCTGCACTGCATTTTTTAAAATACGATATGCAAAGCATAAGCCGTTATGTTCGTCAAAATTTAATAAAAATAAAATAAAATATATTGAAAAAGATTTTGTTTTCAAAAACTACATATGTATATTGAATTTGCATTATCCAGATATCCTTGGTTGTCCAATGACAAACACGTTCCATTTCCACTGCGTTCCACCATCGTATCCTATTGTGACTCAAAAAAGCACGACAAATGCCCATCTGTAGAATCTTTTGAAAGCTGTCTTCGGAGTCGACTTGAAAAGTAGAGAAAAAACAGCACGCGTTTGCTCTTAACGTTTGCTCGTAATACGAACTCAGACATTTTGGCATTCGGCAACTGAGTCTCAGTTGTCAGCACAGTAAAAACATATTCATTTATACAATAATACAACAAACACAACAAATTGAAATAGACGATTGCAGCCATTTCTTCCAGTTTCTTCTCTTTTTTTTTGTTGTTTTCTGACGTGGAGTCTGCACTCTCTTAGGCCATGTGCTGCAAGTCCATCGATATAACCGCCAAGACGGGCAGCAGCTCGGCGCTGATTTCGGTGCGCCAGAACGAGCTGATCAGCAACTTGCGTGCCTTGGTGGCGGTGCGCTTCGAGCAGGCTATCGATGACGTTGTGCTCGTGTTTGCCGGACACGTGCTGCGCGATGTGGGCACCATTGATAGCGAGGGCATCATCTCGGGTGTCACGGTCCATGTGATCTTTCGCCCGCTAGTTAAGGAGCCGTTGGAGGAGCACGATGACAGCAATGATAACAGCGACAACGACAACGACACTTCGTCGGGCAACTCATCTGATTCGTCGTCGTCATCGTCGCCGAAGAAAAACTGGATTACGAGGGCCAATGAGCTCTTACAGCCGCTGCTTGAGGATATCGGCTTGTTGCGCGATCTACTCCAATCGGATCAGCGCATCAAGACCTTGATCGATGAGAATGTCAAGTTTCGCCACTTTATGAACAGTGATCGCAACTTGCGCGATCTCTTCTCCACCATCTTCAATCCGGCCAAGGTGGAGGAGATGGGTCGCAAGCGCGACCTGCACATCATGCGCATGGAATGGGTGCCGGGTGGCTACAGCCTGCTGAACAGACTCAGCCGTTTTATGCGCCAGGCACACGAGGACAATGTGGCCATGAACTACCTGGAAGCGGAGCCGTCCATCTGCTCCAATAATCCACAGCGTGGACGCGAAAATAAGATGCCACTGCCAAATCCATGGTGCGTCAAGCCCCAGCCGGAACCAATTCCAACCCCAACGATTGAGACCGTCAATGACGATCGTATGGTGGCGGATCTAGCGAAGAGATGCAAACGCATGATGCAATCCCTCAAGCTGGGCGACATCAACAAAACGCTGGAACATGCACGTCAGCTGAACGAAATAGCGGACAGTGCACGCCGTCGTGTGGAAAATCGAAAGCGAGCTGCGGCAGCTGCGGCGGCGGCTGCTGCTGCCACTTCGACTGGTGGTACTGAGGGTGCTGCTGCTGCTGCACCACCCGCCACAGTGTCGATCAATCTGTTCGACTTCATGTCCAGGAACGACAGTCGCTGGGAGCAGCGCTACCACTCGCAGCTGCGCCACCTTGGCGCCTTGGGCCACACCGATCGCCAGCGCAACATCTGCGCCCTCTTGATGTCCGCTGGCAACATACAGACGGCTGTCAAGCTCTTGGAGCGGTGGAATCGCTAATACACTCTAATCTACATTCAATCAAGCATCTAACAAATTAACACACTCATGTTGCGCAATAGTTTACAATTTTAGCATTGGCTCTGTATCCGTCAATCGATAGCAATATTTGCAATAGCATTCGAAATGATAAAATCATCTTCCTCAATTTTCTACTATTTTTTATTTTTGTACACCGCCCCCACCCCCCACAAAAAAACAAACACCCATTTCAAATGGGCTCGAATAAAGCTGACCAATTGTGGAAAAACGTAAAGTAAGAATCAACTTATCAGGGGACATGCAAGGGGCTTAGGTCTGGGAGCAAGCAAAGTACTTGCCTAAGGCTATGAATTGAATTGTAATCCTTGATAGGATCGATTTGAGCGACTACATCTGTCAAATTATGCTCGAGTTGTCAGCTTATAATATGTATTTTAATACTCTACAAAGCATTGAATTGCATATTTCCATATTAACTAGAAAAGTCTAGAAAAAACATACAGTTTGGCAAGAAAGTGTTTACACACAGGGAAAAAATTTTAATTTTTTACTTTGAAGCGAAATAAAAACAGAAAGAATATGTATATTCAAATTTTTTTTTAATGCAAATAGGTAAATTGAACAATTAACTTATTAGTAAGTAAAAAAAAAATAACAATATGTTTCCATTAACAAAAGAAAACAACAAAAAACAAAAAGAGTAACAAAAATCAGCTGCCAAGAAAGTGTTTACACAACTAAAACTATTAATTCATTATAGTGTCTTAACTACTTTTTAGTTAAAACTAATACTTTGTGTGGCCTCCGTTGGTATCTATGACTGCTCCCAAGCGTCTATTCATCGATTGGACCAGGTTTCTGACATATTCCACTGGGATATTTTGTCATTCTTCAAAAACAATGGTTTTCAGCTCAGTTTTATTCTTTGGATGCCTTTTGGCGGTTCTCTTCTTCAGATTAGCCCACAAAATTCTCAATGACGTTCAAGTCCGGGCCTTGAGCTGACGTATCCAACACATTTTTATAGTTATAAAGTAGCCAGTACCTCAAAATATTTGCCTTATGTTTGGGATCATTGTCTTGATAAAACCTAAAAGTTGGTTTGCCATTGACAAAGAACCCAAATTTTATGGCACTGGTTATTAAATGTGTGCGCAAAATGTTCAAATAGTGTCCAGCATCCATGGTGCTCTCAATAAAACATCAAAAGTTTCAGAAGTGCACTAAAATGTAACGATCTCTCGTCCCGCGCAGCCCGGAAAAAAACATTGATGTCGGCAGATCACGTTCAAAGGCGTCTAACGTTTGCTAGAATGCACGGAAATCAGCCAGATTCATATTGGGATGATGTAATATTTTGCGATGAATCCAAAATGCTGCTATATTATAACGATGGTCCAACTAGAGTGTGGCGCAAGCCCTTAAAAGCCCTCGAGAAGAAAAATATAATACCGACTGTAAAGTTTGGAAAACTTTCGGTAATGGTCTGAGGGTGCATCTCAAGCAAAGGAGTTGGAGATCTATGTTTTATTGAGAACACCATGGATGCTGGACACTATTTGAACATTTTGCGCACACATTTAATAACCAGTGCCATAAAATTTGGGTTCTTTGTCAATGGCAAACCAACTTTTAGGTTTTATCAAGACAATGATCCCAAACATAAGGCAAATATTTTGAGGTACTGGCTACTTTATAACTATAAAAATGTGTTGGATACGTCAGCTCAAGGCCCGGACTTGAACGTCATTGAGAATTTTGTGGGCTAATCTGAAGAAGAGAACCGCCAAAAGGCATCCAAAGAATAAAACTGAGCTGAAAACCATTGTTTTTGAAGAATGACAAAATATCCCAGTGGAATATGTCAGAAACCTGGTCCAATCGATGAATAGACGCTTGGGAGCAGTCATAGATACCAACGGAGGCCACACAAAGTATTAGTTTTAACTAAAAAGTAGTTAAGACACTATAATGAATTAATAGTTTTAGTTGTGTAAACACTTTCTTGGCAGCTGATTTTTGTTACTCTTTTTGTTTTTTGTTGTTTTCTTTTGTTAATGGAAACATATTGTTATTTTTTTTTTACTTACTAATAAGTTAATTGTTCAATTTACCTATTTGCATTAAAAAAAATTTGAATATACATATTCTTTCTGTTTTTATTTCGCTTCAAAGTAAAAAATTAAAATTTTTTCCCTGTGTGTAAACACTTTCTTGCCAAACTGTATATGTACATACATATGTATGTATGTGTGTATATGTAAATTATATTGTGACTGGGATCAATCGATAATGCATCAATCTATCGATAATATAGAATCTTTCTAAATGTGGGCTGACATAACAGAGATGAACATATTTCCGATAAATATATTTCAGCACGTGCCTAAATTATCGATAGCATATACTTGTTGACATATAAGATTAGATTTGCCATTTCATAGATATTTTTCTATGGGCTCTATATTTAGAGTTTTGAAATTTATTTCTATTTGTTGCAGAAAAAGCAGATGTAGGTGTCTGTTGAGACGGATTACTATAGGAATTCTGAATTTTATTTTATATATGTATGTATGTATAAGTAACTTTCATCAACTAACTTTCGCTAACAACTGAGACGTAATGAGATACATACATACATATGTATGTACATACATATGTTATATTAAAACTATATATGAATATATGTATGTACATATGTATATAATTTGTTTATATACATACATACTTTGCCACATTCTATGCTATATTTCCTTAAATTTTTAGATTTTCAAATTTCAAACAGTATCAATTCGACCACATTCTTCACGAAATTCTTTGGTCAGAGCAATCACAGTTCGATTTTCTTTCGAATTTTCCACAATTTTCTTTTCCTCAAATCGTAGCGCGTCCATTCGCATTTTCGCAATTCCTTTTATGATTGATTGAAACAATTCTGTCAAGCTGGGCAATGGCTTAGTCATCCCTTTAGTCGTCCATCAATGCGCTTCTGCCGCAAAAGACTTGGCTGACAGTTTCCATCAGCAGGTTCCCGTAAGCGATTTCCGTTTCCTAGCCTTTTTTCTTTGTTCGCCCGCCCATAACTGTAAACATATCAATTTTTTCCATTTCATTCCGTATGTGGCGCAATACTCTTATATATTGGATAGATATATGTATATACATAATATATATATGTACATATATATATAAATATTTGCATACACTTTATGCTTTGTGGTTACGTTTCTCGTGAATGGGGATCGGTATTTTCGTTTGCTTGAATCTTAAAGGGCTTTCAGAATCTTATTAATTAGTGTCGTTGCCAATTAGCACCTGCTTTTCATTGTCTACAGGCACTGCCTGCATTACGTAGTCTGAGATGTAAATGTATTTGTGAAAAACTTTGCGCACCTTTTGCATATTTTCTGTGGATGAAAATAATTGCATAAAGTTTTTCTGCATGCAATTTTACTTAGTCATGGATAGACGTCGAGCTCAAGCAGTTCGAGCTCAAGACTTAAACGGATGTAAATAGAAAATTAATATAAATTTAATGAATATGTATATATATAATATATATGATTATAAATCATAATCGTAAAATATATATAATATATGTATACTTGTATAAGTTATCTTCTTATGCATAAGCCTGAGTGACTCAAAGCTTCGTATAATTTCTATATTTTATGCACTTCCACGATTCCAGCAAAACTTCTTACCTTTAAGATATTCAAATGCACAAGCGGAAGAAGTAACAACAACACAACTGGGACAAAAAACGCACATTAGCAAAACACATCTCAATGGAGGCGAATTTAGGTGACAAAATGGCGTGGAAGCAACGTGTCCAGCGACAACGACATTGACAACGACAACAACAATGGCAATGGCAATGGCGATGGCAGCTGCAGAGTTTAAGTTGTTTCATTACGCACACCCCACATTCGTATATATGTATAAATGTTTATATACATACATATATATAACATTTTGCTGCTGTTTATACTCAGCTCCTCAAGAAAAAGGGGCATATTCGCTTTACTTTCAGCACTTATTAAAAAACTAGGGAAAGAGGAGGAGGGAGGGAGAAAAACGAAAAGAGAGAGAAAGTGGGAGAGAGAGATTGAAAGACAAAGAAGCGAGTATGATAAGGAGAAAGACAAAGACACACAGCTTGGGGGCGAGAATGATAGAGAGAGAGAGAGAGAGAGAGAGAGAGAGAGAGAGAGAGAGGGAGAAAGAGAGTCGAAATGTGGGAGAAAAGTAGTAGAAGTAAGAGACAGAGAAAAACACACAGAGTGGACTAGAGAGAGACAGAGAAATAGAAAGAGCGTGTGAGAGAGAGATATAAAGAAAGAGAGAGAGAGAAACAGTGAGAGAGTAAGAGAAAGAGAGCGAAAGGGAGTAAAATGGACACAAAGGCTTGGGTATGAGAGAGAAACAGGGAGATAGAGAGGAAGGCAGTAAGAAGCACAGAAAGATGGATACACATGGTTGGGTATTAGAGAGAGAGAGAGAGAGGGAGAGGAAGGAAATAAAAGTCGGATAAAGAAACAGAGAGAAAGAGAGAGACAGAGAAAAAGAGAGAGAAGGATAAAGAAAGACAAAGAGAGATGGGAGACCGAGTGAGAGTGAGGAACGGAGTACCGCACAGAGAAAGAAATATATGCAAAGTTGGCGGTTGAGAAAAAGACAAACAAATACCTAGTTTACATAAATGCTAGCTTCTATTTGCGTCTTATTGACTATTTCTATTCTAGTACTCCCGAATTAAAAATCTATTTTTGTAGCTGACAAACTCATAAAAATATCACATTCAAGTTTTGTGCTATTTATAATATTTATTATTAATAAAAACAAGTTAAGCCTGTAGTTCTCAAATATCTCATCATTTTTCGTATGCCTCTATTTTTTTATAAACACAAGGAATGCGGGAAACTTACCTATTTAATAATATTTATATTTTTAAATTTATATTTTTAAATGTGGTATATAGTGAAGAATACGCTAAACTAACCTATGCAATACATTTAATAAATAGTGGTCCTTTGTATTATATACTATCCAGTTTTTTCGTATCGGATTACAAACAATAGGCATCATCGTCTATGTTTTCCCATGACGTCAAGTGTATCGTGCAGTCAGCAAATGTTAAATTGCAAACTTGTAACTTGATTTTTTGTCGTTGCTTACCGCTCACTTTTCGTATTTAAATATTTTATGAAAATGACAGTGTAACACCAGCAGAGACAGGCAACATTGGCAGCGGCAACAACAACCACAACAACAACAACAACAACAACAACAGCAACAGCAACTGTGACTTGAGAATAGCACTCTGTTAATGTGATTGCCTAAGAAAGTGAGCGGCGGGAAGCCTTAGCCCGGTTCCGCCCAGGAAGAACGGTTAATGGAAAATGGGGAAGCGTCAAGTGAGTTGTGGGTAGTGGGGTAACCCCGTACCCAGGCCAGATGTCACCTTGACACATGAACTGACGTTCCTTTGGTTAAATCAGATCACATTTGATGTGCTGCGTTGGCAGATGTCTGCCATTTGAAGTCTTTTATAGAGTTAGTTCATTTGCAGTTAGCACAACAACCAGTCTCCAGCTGCATTTGAGCAGTGAGCTCAGAGCAGTGGGCTTTCTTATGTCCACACAGCAACAGCTTCCGGCGTGTGGCTTTTATAACCGGACATCATAAAAACGCTGGTTTTCCCTTTGCCACAAGTAAAACTGGGATAAGCAAAAGTTTTTCAAAGTTTTTAAATCTTGGTTTCCGTTGCAAATAGAAAGAGAGAGGGAGAGAAAGAGAAAGGGTATGAGTGAGACTTTTATTATGTCATGCTTTATTTGCAGTTTCGTAAAGAAAACCGTTAGTTGAGCAAACTAAGATGAAGCAAATTCTTTTTTGTTTATAAATGTTGAAAAATTAATTTCGCAATCAGCAGATTGTGGTTGGTGTTGAAACTAATTTAAGTAGAAATAATAAGTTGAGTTACAACTAAGACAAATAAATATAAATAGGAAAATATTGACTGATAAAAGTGTATGCGGTGACCCAAAAAGAGTGATATTATTTCTGATAGTTACATATATCTTAACATTTGTTTAAGTTACCAATAAGATTCTACTTTTAAAATATTCAATACGATTTGCCTTGGCTGCCAAGTAAAAATAGTTTTAAAAAAAAATTGCAATATTCTGCTACAGTTGTTATTATAAAACATACGATGCAACTGTGATAATTCACAGCAGAAATGTTTTTTTTTTTTTTAATTTTGTTATCATTATTTTTTCTATTATTTATGAAAATTAATTAAATTTAATTACCTTTCAAAGCGGATTTTTTTTTTCTTTTTTGTATTTATATATTTCTATTTTTTTTATATATTAATTTTCCGTATTTTAACATGAAAAAAAAAATCAATAAAAAAAAATAATTATCGTTCAGTAAAAAATGTATTCTAGTGCTATTTTGTCACAAAGCATATTTCACCAAATCCCCATTTCATCTAAGTTTTACCGATAACAGAGGAACTTGACTACACGTAACAAGCATAGATTGATTTTATATCTTGAAATTTCCTTTCATATGCATCTAACATTTTAAAAAGCTATAGTTTTTGCAATGAAAAGTAAGCGAAGTGCGTCGAACGCTCATCAAAGGACGATTGCAATTTGCCAGCTTTTGGAATTTGTACATTTTCTCTGAGTCTATCCCAAATGCTTGCTTGTCATACTGCTTTTGGACTGAGTTCAAAGCCAATTTGAAAGACTGAGATATTTAGATTTGGACTTAAGCCTGAAGCACTGCCTACGCTTTAATTTGAATGAGATACTAGCTCAAACGTAATAGCATGAATATCAAAATTTGTTTCTATTTTCTATTAATTTTTTGTTGCTCAGCAATTTCTTTTCTTAATGCTCTTAAATATTTAGATATTATATTTTAATAAGAACAAGAGACAGAATGCTTGACTTTTATACCAGAAAAACTATTAATTCGACAACGCCGCAAAGGTAAAATAAGGAATCAAAGCGTAACCCGAATCAACGAGAAATTATATCAAAAATATAAAAAAATTCATATATTTATAAATAAATACTATAATATTCTAAAAATATTTATATTTATATCAATATATTTATGTACATGTATATTAAAATATATATGTAATAATTATAATACATATATTTATATAAATATATTTATGTATATGTATATTTAAATATATGTATTTATATATTATATGAATATTTTTACACATATTTTGCGTGTATTTTTTCGCGATGCTAAAAATGTCAACATGCAAATCCTTTTGTAAGCTCTAAGCCCGTTTGCCCTTCCCATCCCTTTCCTTACCTTCCCTTGGCTTGCCATCCCTTTCCATACCCCTTTTTGGTTTTTTATTACGCAGCAACCTTTTCTCAGCTGATAAGCAACAAAAAAACACAAGTGACAAGATTCCTATTTATATTTTTAGAGATCTCTGTGTGTGTCTATGCGTAGGTAAATATGTGTGTTTATCATGCTTGCCTAAACTGAAGTTGCGTACATGAAAATCCTTTTGTGCGCTTGTTTTAACATTCCCTTCTTTTTTATTTTTTTATTTTTTGTTATTGTTGGTTGCTTGGGGCAGGTGAGAAGCCATAAGTAATCCCCCAAAAGACTCATAAAACACATTTATGCACGCTTGGCAGGTTGGCATATAAAACTGATTTCAGGACGGAGTCAGTCGATTTCTAAACTCATTATACGACCACATGTCTTGGCCAAGAGATGAACAGGAGATGAACAACTGAGCAGTTGAGCAGCTGAGCAAAGCTAAAGGCTTTTGCCTTAAATCTTTTTGTTTCGACCTCGTCACTGCTCGTTCGTTTTGTATTTCAGGCAAGGCAAGGCGAGGTAAGGCTAAGGCATTCAGCTTATCCTTACCGTAACTTACCTTACCCTAACCCAAGCCGAGAGTCCAATATATTTTTATTGGTTTTTGTTCCACTTCGAGCGGAAATTCCACTTGTGAGTAAACATATTTCGTTCATGCCTAGACTTTGAATTG
Source organism: Drosophila hamatofila (assembly GCA_035045345.1). Taxonomy (NCBI): domain Eukaryota; kingdom Metazoa; phylum Arthropoda; class Insecta; order Diptera; family Drosophilidae; genus Drosophila; species Drosophila hamatofila. The sequence goes on along the minus strand of JAWNPA010000020.1, from coordinate 3,177,823 downwards.
CTGGATTAAAGCCAAAGTTTCGTTAGATTTGCTTAAATTAAGGCACACACACATACACACACACACACACTCACACTTGCACAAAAAGTGTTTTACGCCACAGTGCCTAGCCAAAATCAATGGACGGCTGCCTAATTGCCGACCCAAATATCTTAACTTGGCCATTTTTGTTTTTCACTTTCTTTTTTTTTTTTTTTAAATTTTATTTTTGTTGTTTTTTGTTTGTCTTTGCCAGCTGCTGTGGCTGGCCTATTGATTTTACATAATTAACAATTGTGTGATTTGGGTACGCCAAAATAGCTCAATAATGGGGCTAGGACGACCCACGAGGGCTGTGCGTAATTATGCCCTCAACTCATTAAAGAATGGGTCAAAAAGGGCATAACAAAGTCGTGCACAAATGATTAAAGGCAAGAGGCGCAAACATCTTTGATCCTATAGAGCAGCTGCAGCAGAAACAGAAAATATTAAATTTCAAACATTTTTCTTTCGTTTTCAGTGATGAAATAGAGATTGGGTTAAGACATTGCTATCAATAAAAGCAAAAGAATTGAAAGTCAAAGAAATGTCAATAAGAAAAGTGTTAAATGGGTAAAAATAATAAGTGAGGATTTTATACTCATGTAAAAGTAGACTTTAAATATTTTTTGATTTTTGATAAACGCAAAATTAAGTAAATTAATATCTAAAATTATTATTTTGTATTTATATTTTTTTAAAATTTTTTAAATTTCCCTTAAGGAGTTGCTATGTATAAAATTAATAAGTAAGAATTGAAAGTCAAAGAAATGTCAATAAAAAAAAGTCTTAAAAGCGTAAAAATGAGAGAAGATTTTATAAATTTTTACAGGTAGACTTTAAGTATTTTTTATAATTTAAAAAAATATTTGCAGCATGTTATAAGAGCGTGTATTTCTAATTAATAAATCAAATTCAAATTTAAAATTATTTTTTACTATTTATATAATATATATATTTTAAATATTTAATCTAGGATGCGAAAAGATTATGCTTTCATTTGAATGTTTGCAAAAGCCATTAGACATTTGATATGAATGGGTCGTCGCTTCATTAATCAAAGATTAGACAGTATGCTCCATATTAGTTTGCAGCCCAACAACAAAAAGTAGAGAGTTGGATTAGTCTAGATTTGGTTGCTGTTATCAAAACAAACGAAAGGGAACAGCAGCAGCAGCAGCACATCAATCAAGATGACGGCACAATTCCTCAATTTTGTTTGGTCCTTTGCTACGTCGCTGGCCTCTGTCATTCCGGTTGGCTGCCCAAATTGGAAAGGACTTCTTAATTAATGGCAGCTTTGCATTTTGTTTTTATTTTTATTTATTTTTTGTTTTCTCTCTTCTTTTTTTCTTGTCATATTTACTTGACGCCCGGCAGCGGCATGGAAAAATCTGTTGCTCTTGCCGGAAAAACTAATTAAACAGCTGTTGGCGCCACCAGCAGCAGGAGCAGCAAGAGCAGCAGGAGCAGGAGCAGCAACAGCCGAGGCGGCAGCAGAAGTTGAAGTTGAAATCGTGAGCAACGAGCCGTGGCTGAACCCTTTCTGACAGCAAATAGGTATAAAAGCGGTGTCTGGGAACAGAAAATCGCTATTGAAAATTTACATTTTCCCAACGGCTACGGCAAACGCTCAAACAGACGTGCATTGACATTTCCATTTGGCCGACTTAAGCAAACAACTTGAACAGAAAATGCTGCAAATATTGTATATCTTCAATTGACATTTCTGATGGATGCTTAAGCTATGAATACATATAGAATCATTTTTATCTTATTGTCAATTGTTAACAAAGTTTATATAAGAAATCTTTAGATTTGTCGCGGTTCAGTGGAGGAATCATATCAACAATAATCGAGTTAAACAAATTGCAATTCTTAAATAAAAAACTTAAAGATGTAGTCTCTACCCACAGTTACAATCATCACACGCATTTTAACGTAATTTATGGTCAGTCGATAGAATTTTTTTAAATATGTTAAATTCAGCTGCCGACTAATTATTTTTTCCAATTTCTTATGACTTCTTTTTTAATTTGTATTATACCCTGAACCCATTGAAAATGGGAAGTCAGGGTTTATTGGTTTTGTTAAAATGTATGTAACAGGCAGAAGGATTATATATATTCTATAAAGTATATATATTCTATGTCAAAGCAACGAATTGACTAGGTCTGCATGTATGAACGCGTCGATCTCAGAACCTATAAGAGCTAAAGACTTGTAATTTGTTTTGTAAATCCCTGTATAGCACACGAACGCGCAGATCAAGCTTTTTTCTTTATTCGATAACTATTCTCATTTAGGAGTTATCGATTAAAAAACATATTAAAAATCAGCTTTAAAGTCTCTTTTCTCTTTAGAGTTTGAAAATTTTGTATTTTAGAAAATCAGGAATATAAGTTCTTCAAAGGGTTCGTAGTCGAGCAGTCTCAGGTCTTTTATGACCTGAAGTGAGTTATTTTTTGTATATTAAGTGTGGATAGTGGTCAATGGGTAGTAAATTAATACATAGTGAATAATTAAATTTTAATTTGGGTAGTGTAGTGTATTGGTATTGGTGTATTAGGTTGATGATTTTGTAATCTGTTACTAAATACCAAGTTTATTGTGAAATTTCTTCAAGGACATGTTCTATTTTTAGGCCTCGGTATGTATTGATTTCGTTTACTAATCTTCTTAACAGTTTCGATTGGAACATCTACATTATGTTTGAATTTGTTTTAATGTGATTTAGATTTCTAATAGAAATTTTTTGATTTGTCATGCCAGCCAATAATCACAAGGTATTGATATAATGCACCAAAAATATGCCAATATCTCTAAAGAAGACGAATATCTTCTTTCACATCGTAAACGAGTCGAAAGAAAATATACAGCTGGAATTGGATTTTATATGAAGATTATCTGACAATAACTGGGGCGCATTAATACAAATTCCATTTACTTATTTATAACAACTTGATGTACACTGATATTGTCAGTTAAGTCCAATACTTCAGACGGACGGCATTAATGGCACATTAAAAACCATCTTTAACGGCACCACAAAAAAACTCTATAATTCGCTCGTAAATGGCCACATTTTATGACAGTTTCTGTTTACGATTCAGCGGGGCATTGATATTATTTCTGTCACTTTGATACCCTGTAATTATGCGTAATTGGCTGTATCGTTTGATTACATTGAATTCAATTTAACATAATTAATTAAATTGGAAAATTATGTAACTTTTGACTGAAATAAAAAATTAAATTTGAAAAATAAAGAAAATTCATATGTATATACTATACCATTTTTAAATATTATTTTTATAAATCAAAGATTATCTGCTAGTCGTGCACTCCCCCACAAAGGTATTCATACTTGTTTATGACCCTGTTGACATGTGCGATTTATTATTTGAAAATTTTATAGCGTTCGGTTGTCTTGACCACGGATCTGTGTCCGGCTTCCGTACAGCACATCAATCAATGCAAAAATGAAAAGTTAAAGAAAAGAAAAAAAAATAATAATAATTTTGTCATATTTGGTTTTTATTTACACATTTACATTTTAAATATGAATTTTTAATAAGTGCATAAAAAATGTCAGTTATTTGGCTTCACTGAATAAATATCATGAAGTACGAAAGTTTTCGCATTTTATACTCGTTTATCATATATTGTTGGTTTTGTGCAATCTCCTCAATTGTCCGTCTGACAATCCGTCCGTATGAACGCAATCCATCTCACCATCATTGCAGCTACAGACTTGAAATTATGGTCATATTTTTTTTTTGTATCCTCGAGCTGTGGCAATTCCAACTTCTTTTTATACTGTGTTCCCACAGGGAAAAAAGTATATTGGTTTAGTGCAATGTCCGTCCGTTTGTCCGTATGAAAGCAAGCCATTTTTACGCTATTGAAACTAGAGACTTGAAATTTGGAACATATACTAGTGTATACCCTTGACTAATATAAAGTGTCAAGATATTCCCGATACGCCCACTAGGAAAATGCATTTTGCAGTATGCCAGAAATGCTATTAGTTAAGTGCTAGAGACTTCAAATGTGGTATATATAGTACTCCAGTTAACAACCTTCAGTTTAGAGCTAGAAGCTTAAAAATTGGATAGTTCAGTTAGCAAAAGTTCAGATAGCAAATATCGATAACCCAAAAATTATATGTACGCCCCTTTGGGAGAGTTGCATATCGAAAAATACCTTGTAATTTTCATAATTTTGGAGCGTAAGCATCCAGTTTATAGTTTTGTTACCCTATAATCCTTCTATCAACCTTACATATGTCTAAATTTTCCCATATTCAATGGGATCAGGGTATAAACACAAAAAGGGCACACAGAGTATCACGAAGTCGGTTGGGCCCGACAGCAACGTTCTTACTTTTTTTTTTGTGTTTGACAATTGTGTGAATTGCTTTAAATTTTATAAATACATATATTCGCTTCATGCTCAAAATCTAATTAATTGTGGGGATAACTTTGCTTTTTTCATATGAATGAAATGAAAAGTTTTATGAAAATAAAATAAATTGAAAGCAAATACAAATTCTTTTTGCCAGCTGCATGAACTAACATAGATTTCATATTCAAATTCAACAATTTGAATTGTAGCATTTTTTTTTAAAGAAAATTTATAGAAATATTTTCATATATGAAATGTATATTGCTGTTAAATTTCGTTTCCACTGAAAGTTTGCTGTGACATCATCAAGGAGCTAAAGTTAAATGCTGTTATATATGTACATATGTATGTATGTATACATATGAGCATAAAGAGATATTCTGCATTTGTCTGTGTGTGAAAGCTCCTTTGAGTTGTCATTTGATTTTGTTGAGCTCACTCTGATTGTATTTGATTTTCAATGGAATTGCATAAAAATAAATCCACTTTAAAGCTATCAATATTCGAATCTGTGGCTGACTTGAAGCACATTTCAAAGAGTCATAGATATAAATATATATATATAGTATATAGTATTTACTGTCAGTTGCTGCCCAGCTGTATCTCTGGCTAGAAGATGCTCGATTAATCGCGTGTCAAAGGTACAAACAGCAAATCCACAATAAGCATTAGAATACTTAGCAACCCCCAAAACGAAAGAAAGGCCAAAGCAACCACCCATCAGCCATCTAAGAATCAAGAGGACAACCAAAAAGTGGGCACTGGGTTCAATGACATGAACATGAACATGAAAAAAAAAAACAAAACACGCACACTCACGCACTCACACTCATGCACACACACACACACACACGCAATGTATGTATATTGGTAGCTGCTACATTTAAAATTCCGCTGCTTACAATTTGAGTAAACGTTTTAGCTTCTATGCGTGCATGGCCCTTAGCTGTGGTTGCGGCGGTGCCACTGGCGCTAACTGTGGCTGTGGCTGTGGTTCTGGCTTAGGATTTTCCTTAAGTATTTATCGATTTGCAGTGTCGGAATTAGGATCGGGATCGGGGCAGCACTCATATATGCATATAAAGCGTGTAGCCAAATTGCACAAGTTAAGTTATTCAAATTGCACTCGTTACGTTTTAGCCACTTATGTGTGAGTATATGCAGATATGCGAGTACACTGAGCGAAAGCATTGAGTGTGTTGTATTCTAATACACAATAGCATGACCTGAGCTTATATTTTATGACTATATTTTAGACTTTTATGAACATACGTACGTGTAAGCTTATGCAGATATGTAGGTACACTAAGCGAAAACATAGAGTGTGTTGTACTCTAATATAGCATGACTTGACTTATTATTTTATTATTATATTTTTATTATTTATTTATGTTCAAGTATATGTAGATTTGTGAAAAAAGAATGGGGTTAAATATAATATAAGCGGTTTATTTTTTATTACTACAATTTAGATACTTATGCAGGTATATACATAGGTACACTGAGCGAAAGCATTGCAAATGTACTCAAATCAAGCGTGACTAGTCCATATATTTTATTATTATATTTTTATTACTTATGTGTAAGTATATGTAGATATAAAGATACACTGAGCAAAATCTTGGAGTTTGCTGTACCTGAACCTTGCACGACTTAAGCTTATTTTGTTTTACTATATTTTAGACATTTATGAACATATATATATATTTATGTGAAGAAATATAGGACCACTGCACGAAAACATTGAGTATGATTTTATAAATTAATATATTATATATTAATAATTATTGCTATATTGTTTTTCTATGAAAATGCAGTGTGAAAACTAAAGAGTGTTTTTTAGTAAATAAATTCTTATAAGAAATATATTTACTACATAATTAAATTGATTCTTACTTTTCATACAGTCATCATAAAAAATTCGATTTCTTATTTTCTATTTTCATATAAAATAGATGATGAGCAGTTAAATGAAGTTCTTTTAAATGCAATTGAACAGTAAGAAATTAAAGAAGCAGAATTCAGAAATAAGAAGAAATTAAAATCATATTTTTAATACATAAATTCTAATTAAATAAGTATTTTCTACTTAATTCAAGTGGTTCTTAATCCTCTTACATTCATCATAATAAAGTTCAATTTCATATTCAAGTCTGTTTACTTAAGAATAAAAGCTAAATATAATAAATCCTTTCACACATTTTCTTCAAGTGTACCTTGGTACTTCTCTACATGGTTGCGAATTCGACGATGTTTTTGCATGTTGTTCACTTGGTCTCACAGCGGCCTCAACAATTCGTAAACATATTCCCGTTATTTCACTTTGAATGCTGCCTCTAACTCTAACTGTTTATTTTGGATAGCTAAAAAGTCACGCGATAGCTAAGAACACAGAGTTCACGCTGCTGCTATGTAAACACACACGCACACACACACGCACACACACATACGCACACACACATACGCACACACAGGCAAAGAGGCGAGTGCTCGCACACGCGGCGTTAACAGTTCCGTTATTTGCCACGGTTTGCTTTTAGCTAGCGCAACGCAGTACCGTTAGCTAGCGCTGCCAAAATTGAACTAACGCAGCTAACAACTGTTGTTTGCCACGCTGATGGTTTATTATTTATTATGGTGGCGGCGTTGCCAGACTGCGAACAGAATATGTTAGCTTAGCACGCAGACTCTTAGCTTTTAAGAGAGCGAAAGAGATGTGCTTTGATGGTGTGGCTTTGTTGTTGTTTTTGTTGTTATTGCTGCTTGCTTTTTTTATGAATGAGCGCCAATTAGCCAAGTTGGCTGGCCATGCTTTATTATCGTCATTATGACTATTATTATTATTATTATTATTTTGCGAGACGGCCATAGAAATTGTATTAGCCAGCTTTGCTTTAAACGCAAATTGATTGCGAACATATTTTATGACGTTTGTTGAGTTAGCCACATGTGAGTGGGAAGAAAGCATCCGCCAGCGTTTCGAGTGGATTTTCTCGTTGCATGTGTGTGTGTGTGTGTGTGTGTGTGTTAAGCTGTTGTAAGCTCTATTTACTTGAAAATATTGTCTTTGTAAATGCGATATGTGGCATGCCAGCCAAGCTCAGGTGTGTCATCATTTGTTTTGGAAATATTTACTTAGTCTTTCATAATTTTCTTAGCTCCTTTTATTTATTTCATTTTATTGCATACTTTTGTGCGTCGCGCACATTGTTTACACACATTTCATTGTTTATTCTTTTGGGATATTGCCTCGCAGACCGAGAGCAAGAAATGAAAATAAGCAACCTTCGATAAAAATAAGGCAAGTACTCTCAACAGGCTCAGGCGCTTTAAGTGGAATTTAATTTCAGCAAAGTCAAAATTGTTTGCCAAGCCCAGTAATCCAATGCGGTTAAAGTGTATCACACTCTTTTCTCCGGCTGCCTATACAGCTATGTGTGCTTGTGTGTAAGTGTGTGTGAGCCAGTGTCAACAAAGGGCCTTAAAGCGCCATTTTGTCAGCTTGGGCAAGTGGCATTGGCCTGCGTCTGTGTGCGCCGCCCATGAAACTGCTCTATCTGAGGTTTTCTCAAGTTGCGCTACCCTTTCCGATCATAGCATTGCTCATTGGTTAACCCAAATGACATGATAAATAATAATAAACGTTTCAATAAAATATTTTGGATACATCCCAACCTAGCTCTAACTTTAACCAGCTTTTTATAGTATCTCAAAAAATGGTTTTACTAACCTAAAGCAATTTCCCAAGAAATTTGCTTGCCTAGAAATTGAAATTGTCGGGGTGTAGTGTATCAAAGTAGGCGTGACTATGCTCGTGTTATTTGGTTTTCTGGTTTTCCCCTTAGATTTAGGTCGATTGTCGTTGCTTCTTTTGTTTTTTACGTCGCTGGCAGACGGCAGTGAATGTCTCTGAGCCTTTTATGGAAGGTGGCATAAAAAGCAAAAAACAAAAGCAAAAGCAAAAGCAAAAAAAAAAATGGAAAGTAAAATTTTAATTTTCAGATTTTCTGTTGCTGAGCTGATAAATCAGAAGCAGCTGGAATTGAGTTACGTTTTAATTAATTCATATTGTTGCCATAAATGCAAATAGAGCAGAGTTGAAAGACACACAACTTGTGCTCTCTGTGCCTCAACTTGGCGTACATTTTGGGGGCATGGCATTTTGTTTGTGTTTAGCCAACGACACAAAGCTGCACTCTGTCGAGTCTAACGAGTTGTTTGCCTGGAACGCAGCTAAAGACGAAATCAATTAGAGAGCGAATCTCTTAAGACAGGCACTTTACCTTTTCATACAACAAAGAATATTTTACAGTTCATGCTGCAAGTTTTCTCTCTATTATAGCAAATTCTCAGTTATTAAACGAACTAACAAGCTCAAGGCTTGGTCAAATGCAGAAAAAACCGAATTAATTTGCTATATTTTCTGGTTCTGTTGTCTTGCATAAAAATGAGAAAGCAGGTGGCTTGTAAGGTGGGGCAAGTCAAATACAGGACACGCCTTTGAAATTTGTTTTCCTTGTTGAAAGCTGCATAAAAGTGTTGCATGTTGTTGAGCGCTACAGCAAAATGACAGCCGCAACATAGCAGAAAAAAGAAACACGCAGAGAGGTAAAATGGAAAAAATGGGGAAGAAAAAAGAAAACCAACAGGAGCATCCTCAAAGCAAAATACCAATTAAGTTACATGTTGCTTTTAAATTGCCTTGGCAAAGTTTTATCGCTGCAAGCGCCACATTTTCTGAGTGGTTTTAAAGCGTGTTTCAAACACACCACCAACAACAGCAACACCAGCAATAGCAGCAGCAATTGCATTTGCCATGCTCCACTCGGTAAATATAAAGAGAAATATTATGTACAATGTTTTGTCCCAAATCCAGTTGAATATAGATGGGAACATGAAAATCCTATCAAATCCTATCACATCCAAGTAACATCCAGAAGAAAACACAACTCTTTCTCACACCACATATTGATTTTGCTAGAATCCTGCTTTGTTGTAAGCATTCATTCATTTTGGTAAACGTCGAATCAATTGGACCAATGTGGAGAAGGCTGATGGGAATTCCGGATGCTGTTGCCCATCACACGTTCAACTCTAAAGACAAGCAGAACACATCAAAATACCAATGAAACAATTTGTAATATTGCTGTTTCTTTTTTTTCTCTCTTTTTTGCCATATCAATCAACTGCTACAATTTTTGTTATCAGCCTGTATAATACTGGTAAGGCATATGGGGTAGATGCTTTTTATAGTTGGCTTGGTTTTAGAGTTCTTATTTTATGTGAATTTTAATTTTAATAAAAATATGCTAGCTATATGTATTTTTCGTAGTCGTTCAGGCAGTGATAATTTTTTTGCTGTCTGTCTATATTCATTGACAATTTGAAGTCTCTAGCTTTAAATTTTGACCTTACACAGCCAATACACAAAGCTAGTGACTTTAAACTCAAAATGTTCTGTACACCTGTGTCTTAAAAAGTGTTTAAGTGTTTATAGAGATTAAATTCTCATCCAAGCAAAGCGTCTAGGTACTGAAACTCAAAGTTCTCTCAGCCCCCGGATCGAGACTTGACTGAACATCTTCATTCATAATGACTCTCTTAGCTTTACCCATATTTCTACTCTATATCTACTTCTATATTAATTATTTTCTGCTAAGATTAAGTTGTCTAAAAAGAAAGCAGTACGCTAAGCTGTAAACAAATATATCAAAAATAAAAATACAAATATCTGGTGGTCTTCTACCAAATAATCATCGACAATATCAGACGAATTTAAAGCTTTTTTGCTGAAAGTCAAGATTATACTTAAGTTTAAATTGACTAAAAGCAGACCAAACTCTTTGTTACAAAGATACAACTATAGCCCATCAGATTAATGACAAATTGGAGTGACAAATTGGTTTTAAAGCAACAATCACAAGTCCATGCAGATGTATCCACGTTTGTCATGCTCTACAGATGAACAAAAAATGATAGATCCACATCTGCTGAAAAAAGGCAATTCGATAAACGAAATAAATTTTCCAGCTTAAGAGTTTGAATCAGCAAGTACAGATGTATCAACGTTGAGCTTCTCTACTAATATACCCATAAATTTGATAGCAAATATGAAACTATTGACTATAATTTTGACTGTTCTGAGACCCTCAACAAATGTTAAACTTGACAATCCTCGTACACAACACCATTCTTATCAGTTCATAAAACTCAATAAAAAACAGGGTATTTGATAGTCACGCACGCCAAATCAAACACAATCGCTTCGGTTAAGCACAACTGCGGCCATACCTATTGTATATTTAATCAGCAGAGTAGATCATAAACGAAAAGCCCTGTAAAATTTTTGGAAAATTAATCAATAAATGGAATATGAATTGATGTATGCACGATTAAACAGAAAGTCTGGCGCATAATAGCATTGACAGCATGTCGCATGGCCTTAAAGTGTTAAATGAGCTGATGTTGTCAAGATAATTGCATTAATTAGCAGCTTATGGCAGATAAATGTGCATAAATGTGAATGCATTAGGGCCAGCCAATTCTTCATTTCATTACAGCCAAATAAACGAACCGAACTAAATACTAGAAAAGTACCACCAACACTGCAACAAGAAATTTGTTCACTTTTCAGTTTTCAGTTTTCTGTTTTCAGTTTTGTTCAGCGACTGTTGACAATGCCAAAGTTGAAATGAAATCCGCTTATTGTAAATTCGTTGAATTTTTCACAATGACCAGTTACATTCATTGGACTTAATTACATTTAATATTAATGCTTAAAGATTTTTCGTTTCTTTTTTTTTTTTTTTGTTGCGGTGTCATCGTAAATTTAATTTGAGTAATTAAAATTACGCAGTCGGGCGTGCTCAACTAGCAGTTGCTCACTAAATGAATTGTTTTGTTGCGAAAATGCATCTGAAACTGGAATTTGACTGTTAGTTGTCAAAATGAGTGAGGTTTTATATGCAAATGAATTGACGGCTCTTGACTATAAAATTATACTTAAAATTTTTCAAAACTGAATAAAGAAAATGTAAGAAATTATTAGAAATTTTGTTTTTTAGATAAGACTTTTACTTATATATTTTGGGTTTCATTTTAATAAGAAACTTAGAAACTTCTTTGAGACCTAAAGCTAAGAATGATATTTATAAGACGTTATAAAAGATGTGAGTCTAGAAGAAAATTTGTAGCAAATATTTTTTTCTTTTCAAAATGCTAAATATTCAAATTTGTTAATTTTTGTAACTATGTAGCTCAAATGAGATGGAATTACTGTTCCTTAATATATCTACTCTCAAATTATAAACAAAACTCAGCATTGACAAAACTGCTATACTTACAAAAAATAGTAATTTACTATCTTACTTTACTAACTGGTTATTGCCAAGCTTTCACCAAATTAAAAACATTTAAAAACAAAACATTGATTAAAAAAAGTCAGATCTTAAAAAACAAAAATCACAATTTTTTATCGATACAAAGAATTTAATTCCTAGTTTTTACTTGCCTCTCCTGGAATTAGCTTTACCAAAATTTGAATCAATTAAAAAATAGAAATAGAAAGCAGAAATGCTTTAATTTTAAATATATTATATAAGACTCTATCAATAAAGTTTAACCCTCAAAACATATGCCTCTTATGTATGGCTTTTTTCGAATACTATTTAAATATACATTTTATTCAAATTGTTACTGTCTCTTGAAAAAGTTGAATTCATTTGCAAAAAAAAGGTTTATTTATCTCAAATGTCTGTAATTATGCCCTATCAAACTTATACAGCTGAAAACAAATGACATTTATATGACATGCGTCCTCAAAACTCAAAATTGAGGCAAATAATTGTTGTGGCACTTAATTTTCTGCTCTGACTCCTTTGGTATATATTGCCAACATTTTTTGGCCAGCAAATAATGATTGAAATTTTGCATTGTTGTTGTTGGCTTTGGACTTTGGCAAGGGTCACGTGAACGCCTCCAGTTTGGATAAGCAAACAACAGGCCCCAATGGACAGTAAATTGTGGATGGCCGTGGCAATGCCAGTTTGCTGAGAGCAAACAAACCTTTTTATGGTCATGCTGTTATTATGTTATCTTCTTTGCACCACGATGGATAGAATTTGTTGTTGCGGTTGTGGGATAGGCGAGGGGAGGGGGCGGGGACACGTCAGGCCGAAACACATGTCATAACAGCCAACAGCATATGTAATAATAAGCCACCGGCGGCGACAAACAAACGACTGCGACAACGACGTCCATAAAAAGCGATGCGAACTTTGATAATAAAAGCCCGCAGAATTGTTGGCCATGGCTAACCCATATCACATACATAGTATATCTAAGTGCCTGCCTGCTGCTGTTGCTGCTGCTGTTGCTGCCATTGCTCATTTGGCTGGCTTAATGCACTTGATTCACAATTCAATGTGCCGGCATCCGTGAACAGGCGTTTATAACTTCACATTGCTTGCCGGCTATCAATCTAGTTGTCATGTCATTAAAGACACTTATCGCAAATTTCAATGCACCCCATCTGCCGAATGCTTTCGGTGTCCAAAACAGAAGCTCCAGAGCCGCAAACACGCAACACTCGCACAACTTTGACATGCATAATTGAAAGGGCAGCCAAAACAGGCGAACCAAATGAGTTTTATTTATTTTTTGCTTATTGTGTTTAGCTCTTAAATACTTAATTTAGTGTTGCGACGCCATGCAATTGTTAGTTTGCCAAACATATTTCCACACACACATACACACACACACACACACACACACATGTTGCCGATAATTAAGACAACTAATATATTATTTATTCGGCACTCATGGGATTATTTAAAATGAATTTCATTAATAATAGTTGGCTTGTTAAGAAAGATTTTTTTCTATAAATAAATAATAGTGCGCTAGTCGACTAAAAAATACGCTCAGGCACAACTTTGTAGAACACAAAAAGTTCGTGATTTGTGGGGAATATTTCAAAAGTATTGTATTCGATATCTATTCATATATACTTCTCTTGGCGAAAAACAATGGGATATCTGAAAAGTATTCTATTCGATATCTATTTATAGTTTCTACTTTCCTATTTATTAGACTTGCCGAAAAACTAGAAGAAATTTAACCCAACCTTTTTCTGCCTGTTACATATATGTTAAAAAACTCAATATACCCTGTTTAACAATATACAATGAGAATTAAAATCATGCACATTTGTATTTGTTTAACTGAAAATTAATCACAAAACAAAATATGTATTTAAACATGCATAATAAAATCAGTAGAAAATGATTTAGATTTAATCTAAAACAATGTAGGCAAATATAAAAGGTTAACTTAAAAACAAAACAAAAATATTTATATGTACATATGTAATATAATTATATATTATATCTATATACTTAAAAACCAATAAACCACACTATTTGGTCTCGGCAACACAGATTAAATTGTAGAGCATTGATTGAAAATGTACACATATGAAATTTGCATATTTATTACGCAACTAAACAGATTAGTCTGCACATATAAATGAGATTTGCAATATCAACTGATGCCTAACTAGCGTTAATTAACCATTTGTGTGCCAGATTTGGCAGCCGCAAGGAATGTAATTTGTGCAGCACATGCAACCACATGATGCAACACAGCCGCCACTCGTAGCAACTGCTAATGAGATGCAGACACACAATGAGAGTGCAGCGAAGTGAATTCGTATCATCAGATGCGGGCAAGGGATTGAGTCTTGAGCTGAGTTGGGCATTACGCTACGTGCTGCATCATTAATGCGCCGGCGAGCTGAATGCGCCGTCTTTGAGCAGCTTTTCACATAAAAGCCTGCAAATATCAATTACTTATTTTATTCCACTCAAAAACTGTTGCATCTGAGCGCAGAGAGCTCGCTGCAGCCTTTCAATGTTTGTGCGACGGAACTGCAAAAAAGCCCCTTGAATACGAGGGCAACTTGCGCGGCGTTTCATTGTTTGAGGCATACAATTAAGACGCACAAAAGTAGGCAACACAAAAGAGCGTGCAGAGAGAGAGAAAGAGGTAGGGAGGGGTGGAGATTGAGAAAGAGAGAACAAGTAGAAGACTTGATACACTTTCGAGCATTCGGGTATACTTTTCATTATTGAAAAGTAGAGACTGTAGTAGATGAGCATTGGACATCGTTCTTAGTACTTTTTTTTAGGAATTTGTGGATTTCCGATGATACAGTTGGTAGGCCACATTGGATCCACAAAGGATTGATTGTGGTCTTGAACATGTGTAGTTTATTGTTTAATAAATTGTGATTATATACCTAAAGTTTAGTAAGACGAACAATCTATGCCATGGCTTCACTTAACTTCATACTATTATTATCATACATTTCCTTCAATTTGTGAATATTTGTCTTCTTTAGTTAAAAACTTTGTACTACCTGGTAAGTGTATAGGCGCCGCAATGCAACAAGCTGGCCAATAAAAAAAAGCTCTTGAAACTATAAACACAGACAAATACGCGCAACAATTTTGCAGTCCTAATGTATTTTTTATTCAAGCTGTGAAAAAGCTTGCAGAAAGGTTTACATAGAGATACTTGACTAAGGAATGCTCTGTAAGAAAAAAACTTGAAAAGAACATTGAAAATGCATTTGGGAAACTTTCTTGATGCTCTTTCAATATGATCTTAAAAGTTTTCTTGGTGTATTTTGTGAGCACTTTGCTGTTGGCTGTAAACGAGCATCATAGATTTTTCTATAATAATAATAAACAAAATTGAATAGTAGGAATATAAAAAAAAATGTTTTGTATTCTATTTTCATTAAAATAATTTTTTTTTTTAAATCTGAAAAACTAGAAAAACAATTTTTTTAATAAAAAAAAAAAACAATAATTATATAAAATTAAAAATGCAAGAGATCCGAGAAAAAAGTATATTTTATTTGGAAAAATTTGTATACCTAAATAAACACTAATACCGATTTCAGCCACATAACATTTATATAGACTTCAAATGCGAGAGAACAATAAAGAGAGACCAAAAAAAAAGTATATATTTTACTGTTTCTGTTTATTAGTATCAAAATATTATTAAAGCAATCTGAAAAGTAAGAAAAATATGTTATAAAAAAAGAAATGAAACCTTGACTTCAAAAATTGTTCATAAAATGCCTGTAGCTTGTTTGAAATACACTTTCTTGAATAAACACAACACTTCGCTGTATTATGACCAAGTTTTGGACAAACTAATAATGACCAAGGTGAAGTGGCTAAACTTTGGGTTAAGTCCTCGACAAGAGCAGCCACTGCATGTTATGCACGCAAAACAGAATCTAAGTTAAACACGCAAAACTTTAAGCTGTAATACAGTATTTGATTGCATATACTTTGTGCGCTAATGGACTTTGGGCAGTGGCTAATAAGTTGGTCGGACATTGCAGCTGGCATAACGCCCCGGGCCTCGGCCTGTGTCTGTGTCTGTGTCTGGGACTGTGTTCATTAGGTATACGACACCGTGCCCGAGGGCAGAGACTCGTTTTTAATCTAATGAAGCGCATGGGCATCAAATCAAGTGGAGTGTGTAATTGTTGCCCCTGGCCAATTGTAGGGCATGTTATATACACTTTACCAAAAAGTCGATATGTCGCCGGCACTAGGACATGCTGACTCTCTGTTTGCTCTGCCACTAAAATAACAAAGCACTCGAACGTGATGTCATGTGCCTCAATTTCGTCCCGCTGCCCTATACAATTTCAATGGGACGAGTATTATTTCGAGCCCACCACAGTCAAGAGTCGAAGTCGAAGCTAAACTAAACGAAGACGAAGACGAAGGCGAAGTCGAAAGGCAAAAGCAAAGGCAAAGGCAAAGGCAAAAAGTAAATACACTAGAAATAAGATTAATGCTGCTCCCTCTGATGCGTATCTGTGTATCTGATCTCACACCCGGCACTTCCGAAAAGGAGCAACCCAAATATTTGCCAGACATTCAAAAAGCAACTTTAAAATGTTGCCCTGGCTCAAGGAGCGACACACGAAAATAAATATGTGCTCGTAAGTGTTTGCTGCCAGTCAAAAGTTTCACTTTGTCAAAAGACAAATTGCAGACGAACTTTATTGACACCTGGCGCTTAAGTTCCGCCAAAAGACGTCAGCAGCAGGAGGAGGAGGAGCAGCAGCAGCAGCAGCAGCAGCAGCATCATCAGCAGTCAGCATAATATACTTAGGTATTTTACTCAATTTAAAGCAAAACATTGTTTAAAGCAAACTGAGTTTAACATATTTAAACCATTAAAGTTTTCAGTTATATCAGCTCAAATGTGTTATGCCAGCTTTTAAGGCGTTTATCAAAATATTATCTTTATGTATGAAGTCATAGGATAAACAGAGTAAACAGCGTTTGCCTTTTAAAGTTGGCGAATTCGCAAAACTTTGCCAAAACTTAAACGCTTATCATGCTAAACATGTTTATCCAATGCCAGGCATTCCATAAAATATTTTTATAGGGTATAATGAGTGCTAAATACCTTTGCTTGAGGCAGCATATTATCTTCAGCAAGATAATTGCTATAAAATATTTGTTTTTTGGCTTTTTACATACTGCAAATTCCATTCGCTCTTTCCTCTTATTCATTTACTTTTCACTTTCAAGATTATTTTTACGGTTTCACACATTTTTTGGGTTTATTATGCTCTTAACTTCTTGACAATCACAAGCGTAAGGCTATAAAAAAGTAACAAAATACAGTTAAAATTTATTCAAAAATCGATTTTGACATGTATTATGCCAATATGGGCGGGCCATCGAAGTACAATGTTTTTTTTTTTCATTTTAAGTTAAGCAAATTAACCGTTTTTACTACAATTTTTTTTTTGTACAGCTAACCGAATATTCTTATCTTTAATGGTTGTAATCTATTAGTATGAAACAGCTCCTGCTAAGATGTTTATTTAGGATAACATTTGCATAATTTGTTCAGATTACATTTTGCTTATCTTAGGTTAAATTTTCATACATTATTTTGATTTTAGTGTTACTAATGTTCATGTTTAAGAACCTGACACTTAAACTGCCAAAGATATATCCCGATAGCAAGAGACGTTTGTAAGTATTGTAGTTAGTCTATTAAGGGTGCCAAAAATATCATACTAATCAAATTGAGGAGCTCTAGCGCTAGAAATGGGCAAGATTTTACGTGTCCTTAAATGACATAACAAATATTACTATGTGGACGTTATATATATTCCCGATTTCAATTCCATAACTAAAAACTCATCATAAGTTCTAATTAAGCTCTTTTAAGCTTATCGTCTCTTTAAAGATTTCCTCATTTCCTCTTGGTGTACTCATATATACATAAAATAAAATAAATACTACATATTTAATATTCTGCTGCGCTCTACAAATTTCTCTAATTTCTTTACTAAAGTCTTTACTCTCTCAGCTAACTTATCAACTCTCTATACTATTCTCTATACTACTCTCTCAGCTAACTTATCAACTCTCTATACTATTATCTATACTACTCTCTATATCACTCTGTATACTACTCTCTATACTATTCTCTATACTACTCTCTCAGCTAACTTATCAACTCTCTATACTATTATCTATACTACTCTCTATATCACTCTGTATACTACTCTCTATACTACTCTCTATACTACTCTCTATACTACTATCTATACTACTCTCTATACTACTCTCTATACTACTCTCTATACTACTCTCTATACTACTCTCTATACTACTCTCTATACTACTTTCTATACTACTCTCTATACCAACTTCTCTACTCTCTCTATTAATCTCTACTCTCTCTACTAACTTCTCTGCTCTACTTACTTCTCTTCCCTCTTTCTGCCAGCCTCTTTACTAGCTTCTTTAGTCTCTCTACTTACTTCTCTACGCTCTCTACTAACATCTCGCCTCTCTCTATAATAACTTCTCTCCTAGCTTCTCCACTCTCTCTACTACTTTTAATTTCCATTCATCTTGTCTGCCATTGTCTGTCTGTTCAGAAATTTGTCTTCAACAGCTTTGTTATCTTTTTCGCAACAAATTTACTTATTCATTCACATTAACGCCATGTTCTCGGCATTTAAATCAATAAATAATATATCTAATTAAGCTAAATAAACAAAAGATTTTAATTAACCTTTGTAAACGATTGAAGTCAAAAGCTAGGCAGCTTCCATTACTCTTGAAAAGCATATTCTGTTCACATCTTTACTCAGGTACATATAAGATCCCTAATAACTATGTCCTCAGTTTCAAAAGATAGCGTAATTATCTAATTGTCAGGCGCTTATAAGGTTTATCGAAAAGAAAATCTGAGAACATTTAAAGATTAAATTGCAATCAAGTATAAATACCACTTCAGGTCTGAAGCTTGGGTTCCTAAGGGCAGACGTATGATATGATATATATACAATATATATACATATATACAATATTAACTAATCTTAACTTCATACCAAGTATAATATGTTGCGAAAATAAACCAAGTCGAAGTTAATGAAACAGAAATGCAAAGCTAGCTGCAGGGTATTCCTAAATTTGACAATCTCTTCAATCATCTCTTTTCCTTGTTTTTCCTAAGATTTTAAGCAAGTTATTTTCACTATAATTTATTAGTATATATAAGTTTAAAAACAGCTTTGCACTTGAATGCATTTCAGCATAAATTTCATTAGTTGCAATTCAGTTAAATTTCAGACATTCCATACTTTAATTGGCTTCAAGCAAATTTTACACTGTCTTGAATGCAGTTAGCAAATTCCAGGAAAAATATTATTAACAGTATCAAGAGCTGAATGGTATTTGAAGCGAGCATTGAATACTCACTTCATTTCCATGGAAAATATTATTAGACAACTATTATTAATTGAGCTAATTTGCTAGTCGAGCTAACTTTTGTGAGTTTTGTGGCTTAATGCCGACTTTTTGGTCAGCAACAATTTTAATGAGCCGAGCGTGGCCGGGCTTCAGTTGCCAGCCAAGTGAGCAGATCCTTTAAGCCCACAGCAAATACAGAGACTAGACGCTCATTTTGCAGCAACTACGTGACATCTAAGCTAATTATTTGAAGCAATTTAAGGCATTTCAAACCATCAGCGGAGGGAGAGAGCTAAAAAGTGTAACCGTGGCCAACAAGTGCATAACAGAGACATTTAATGGCCGTTGACATGGTTTCGTATTATGCAAATTAGGCGGTCAAATGCCACAGCAAACTCAATTAGTCTCCACACACACACACAGGGTGTTGGTGTAGTAGTGTGCGTAGTCTAAGCCCATTTGACAGTTGATAACAAAAACGAAGTGTGAGTCGATTCATTTGGCAGTTAAAATTGTTTGCACAGCAGCTACGATTGACCATTTTTTGGCCATTTTCGGTGCTTGACGTAATTGAAGGCAATGTCAATATTTCAGCTCGCAATGTTGACGGCCTGACAGTTCCAGTTCCAGGCCAGAGCAGCCAAAGAGCCAAAACACAAATATTTACCAAGTTCTCATTCTCTATCCGTCTCCTTCGCTCTTTGGCTCTCTTTCATTTCACTTAGTAAAATATTAATTTCAGTTTGTGCGAAAAGTTTTGGCATATTGAACTAAGGTAAAATTTCGATTGAAAGTTTTGCTCAAAATTTTATTGAAATTTGCTTTTAATACGTTTTTGATATAAAGACAATCGAATCTAAGTTGTTGACAAGTGCAGCCAATTTAAAACTTATTGGCAAAGGCGAAAGTTTTTAGTTTTTATAGCCCAAACTTTTTTTGGCTAAATTTTCGGTCAATTTACCGTTGGCCCGGTCATTAATTTTGCAGCACGTCCGTTATTGTTTAGCAGCCAAAGTGCCGTAACGTGCGCTATCAACAATATCGAACAGACCCCGCCACAATTGATGGCCATCAAATTCAATATATGTATGGGCACTGGACATAAAACGATCACCTTGCTTTTATACCCTGTAGTTAATCAAGAATAAATAACAAGGATATTGTGAATATGTGGAAATATAGGAGAGAGAGGGAGAGCGAGAGACAGGTAGAGACAGGTAGAGTAATATAGCTATGGCTATATATTATATACAGCACTGGACTGACAAAATTTTCAGTTTATCTCTCTCCTGAGACTTGCATAATTCATATACGCGAATAGTGTGAAAAATATCTGTGTTTATGTTAAAGGGAAAGAATAATAAAAAATAAAAATATCTCAGCTTATAGGTAAGGGAAAGAATATAAAAGTCAGATTTATTAGCATGCTTTTTATTTTAGGCAGAAACTTTTTTTTAGAGAGCCTGCGTATATAAATTCTTATGAATCTCAAGAGAAATTTTTCAGAGATTCATTAACTTAAATAAAGACGAGTGGAAAAGTAAGCTTCAGATTAGTTAAATCTGGTTCATAATAAGTTGAGTATATAGCTCAACGAAAACCAGAAAATATACCATTGCTTAAACAAGATCGTGTGTACGGCTCTATATTGGGAAAGAAATGATAAAATATGTAAGCTGTTCTAAAATTCAACAGGAAAGAAAGAATTGACAGCAAAAAGAGTTTTCTGCAGTGACATTTTACGCTCCTCGAGAAATTGTGCAAGCTAGAATATGTTATTGACGGCCATCCCTTAACGCTTTCAAGTAGACTGATTATACATATAATTAATTAAATATATATGGAAATAAATTTATTATTTTTAATATTTATAATATAATATATATATTTATTTATATTATTTTTAATATTTTTAATATAAATATATTATATTAAAAACAAATGAGAAGTAAAATTTTTGGGATCCTCCATCCAATAATATTATTATTGGAGGATCCCATTATTTTTACTTCTCATTTGTTTTTAATATAATATATTTATATTTATCTTATTCGCTTGTTTCGAACTTTAGTTTCTTTATGCCTCACATGTATCATGTATGCATAGATATGAAATATATAATATATATAAATATCTGTCCGATTTCATTCTAATGTAAAGCCGAATCAAGCTCAAGAAGGCTGAAGAGTTAGGCACAAAAATCGAAAATAGCTTTCACATTGCCCATGAAATTTCTCTATTGATATTGATTTCAAAATAACATCTGCTCACAGAATCTTTCATCTGTCCCACCAAGATCACTTACTTTTGCTCTGTTAAGTCTTCCCACAGGATATTTGCTAGTCAACTAAGCTCAGTTTTTAAACATTTTCACTTGTTTCATATTGCGTTTTATGGCCATCTCGAGTTCTTCACACGCAACACGTCCAACAGTTGGGTCACGTGCGGCCAGAGCTTAAAATGTTGAATGAGACTGCCACCCAAGCCAAAATCCAAAAAAACAGAAAAAGAAAATGTAGAAAAAAACACACAGCAAAGTCTCAGCCAATCTTTAGCTGGAAGTTCGATTCGATTTTACTGATGCTGCAAGAATTTGTCGTATTTCTTTGTAACTATAAATGTTTTGCCCTTATTCGAATGGCATGAACAAATACACAAAGTTATCTTTACTCGTTTTGTTGGCTCAACACTTGAGCTTTCATGGGTAACAACAGAGCAACGACAACAATGAAAATCCACTCGAAGTTACATTTGAGTAGTTGAATTTTAACAAAGTCCCAAAAATGGAAATGCAGCCACATTTAAGTGGTTGAAAGAGACAGAGACAGAGACAGAGACAGAGACGGAGGCGGCAGATGGAAGATTGGAGACGCAAACAGAGTGCTAGAGCGAGAGACATGATAATTAAACTGTCAAAAACACGGGTCACTTCTCTAGCTTGGCCAACTTCAAAGCTCTTTGGCCATCATATACAACAATGCGACCCAGCCAAAAATCTGCATTAAATTCTAATTTCCATTCCAGTTAGGAGCACAATATCCTGTTTAAGAGCAACCGCACCGTAAACAATTTGCCATGTTCTGGCTTGTTCTGTCATCAGCCGACGGGAAATGAGTTCCATGTGGCCCAATCTCACCCACTCCGCCTTGAAGCATGCTACGGTTTTTAAAACTTGCCGCTAGCTTAAACTAATGGCACGCATTAATCACAGGACGCGCGTGCAGAAGGGAAAAAAACCTTTTTCAGCAGGGCAAACCCATGATTTGACTGGTTAGTTTCTATGCTTAATAATTAAT
This sequence comes from Drosophila hamatofila, assembly GCA_035045345.1. Lineage (NCBI taxonomy): Eukaryota > Metazoa > Arthropoda > Insecta > Diptera > Drosophilidae > Drosophila > Drosophila hamatofila. The sequence goes on along the minus strand of JAWNPA010000020.1, from coordinate 3,155,286 downwards.
TAATTTCAACACGACTATAATATGCCCTGTTCAAATGATATCAGAGATCAACTTTGCTCCCAGCTAATATACCCGCTTACACTCACTGAACAGAGTATTCTGCTCATTAAAGACTTTGTTCTTTGTGCTAGAACTTTGCTTAATTTAAACTCAATTTTGTTATTTATTTTAACATTTTTTGCCTTTACCTTTTCCGCTTTCACCTGCTTTTGGCTATGCGAGCCACTTTGAGTGTGAAGCACGTTTTTTGTTCAAAAGCCAAAGGATGTTTCTTGGAGGCCACCTCGAAGCCTCATCTAAATAAATCATTATTTTATTTTTGTGAGCGACTTTTCTGCATGGCCAAATTCAATAAGTAGCACAGAGTGAAAGTGTGTGCCACACTCCACACACACACACACACACACACCCATACACCTCTACACACCTATACGCTTTGAAGCAGGCAGGCACTCAACACTTCTGCAAGTTGCCCCGTATATCAGCTTTAATTGAATTTGTGGCACGCCACGCGCTCAAGTGCTTTAAATTGTGCCAAGTGCCTAGAATATATTGCTCTAAATAAATCGCCAACTTTTTGTGCCAATTTGACTAACAAAATAGAAAAAGGCAAGCACAAACAGAAGACTTATTAGAGCAAAGCAAATTGGACCCGGTCCTGTTGATTGCCTCTACTCAAACGAGCTGAAACAGAAACCGAAACAGAACAAGAAACGACAACAGCAACAGCAATAGCAACATCAACATCAACATCAACATCAACTTCAACTCGTACTCACATTTAGTTATAACGTTCAGTCAAAGATGGAATTGTGTATTTAAGATGCTTTAACATGCAGAGCGGCGACAGTGAATGTCTCAAGCGCCTTTGGCTTGGCTCTAGCTCTGGCTATGGCTCTGGCTATGGCTCTGGCTCTGACTGGTTTTGTTTATGTGTGTAAGTGATATTTATTTGCACTTTGCTGACTGGCGCCAGTGTCTGCCACACTCAACACTTAACATACACACTCACTCACTCATACACACACACACACACACGCACACTCACACAGGCAAAGTTTTTGACGTGTCGCTGTTAGCGTCTTTTTTGTTGATTACGTTCACTCTGTTTGCCCGAGAAGGCGGTGGCAACCGCAACATTCAATGTCCAAAAGCGAACTGAAAGCATCCTATAAAAATAAAAAAAAAGAATCACATTCAGACCTCTGCCGCTGCGAGCACGCGCAGGCGCTTGACCAAGTCGAAGAGCGGCTTCAAGCGGCCAATGAACGCCGGTGGGCGGAGGAGGCGGTGCTGGCAGCAGCATGGCCATTGAGCGCCCAATTTGAAGCTAAGCGTGTGTAGCAGCAGCAATTGACATGGCCGGAAGAACACGAAGAGTCAACAAGTTCACATTTAATAATATTGTTCTTTTTCCAGCAAAAGATACCCTCTAATAGGTAAGGGCATGAAATACTTCTGTTGCCAACAGATATATAATCATATAATAATATAATAATATAATAATGCCGGGTATCTCTGAGTCTGTCATTTGGGACTCCTTTTATGTGTGTGCGCGCTGTTTAACTGTTTGTTACATCTGTCGCTTTTATTTACTTGCCTCCTGCTTTCCTGTTCGCATGAGAGGGGCGGAAATCGCATTTATAGAAGAGCCAAGCCAAGCAGATTTTTATGCTTATCTAGCTCATGAGCTAGGCAATTATGCACAAGATTGACACAATTTTCCTTTATGAAGAACAAAATTTTATTCTGTGAGAGGCAATCTAATTAGTCGACATAAATTGAATTATTCAATTATTCAATAATTTACAAGGAATCAATTTTTGTTTGACAAATTTTACATTTTGTGAGGCAGAGCCTTAAGGACCAGTGGGTATATGATACATCAACTCTATATATAGATCTTCCGGAAATTATAAATGACGACTTCTTGGGTGTGGCAGTTTAGCAGAACTGGGCGGGAGTGCTCAACTTGCAGATGCCCTGAAAACGTTGTAGAACTATTATTTGAATCAATTTTAAGTTTTGAGAGAACAAATAAAATATTAAGGAGTTAGTTAAGTTAGGGAGTTGAGTTATGGGAAAAAGAAAAAAATACATAGTACGTATGGTATTAAGGAATATAAATTTAACATTTCAAGTCTCTAGCTTTTGTGGTTTACGATATCGTTATGTTCATACGGCCGGACAGATGGATAGACAAAGCCAGGAATGACAGACAGAAGGAGAGGCAGAGCGAAAAATAGGCACAGCGGCAGAGGCAGACAGACAAAGAGGCAGACAAAATATACTAGATCAAGTCAGCTTCTTATCCTGATCAACAATATATATGTTAAAGGAGACAGACGAAGAGGCAGTTTGACTGACACCAGATCAAGTCAGCCCTTATCCTGATAAAGTATATATTATACTCTTTTTGGTCACGCCACGCCTACTTGTATCTTTTTTATACAATTTCACAAAATTTTATATCCTGCATATCCTTTATACAATGAGTTCATAGTATAATGACAATGCCATTTCGGTGTTGCATTTACTCTACATATTCATACATTGAGTATCATCATGTGAGGCAAGAATGGGTATTATATAGTCTATTGCCCTCCAGCTTGAACACTCTTCATTATTTGACCTATTATATTCAAGTGTTGATACATTAAACTATAAATATTCAATTGCATTTAAAGTGATAAATGTCTCATGCATACAAAGAGAAATAATCAAATACTCAAACTGCTGCAGGTGATATTTTATTGTAAACACAAAGTAGATAAATGGTTTATATTTCAACTAGCAACAATTGTTAATAATTACAGCTAATTTTTATTTATATATGTATATAACAAAATATAATATAAATTCCAATAAATACTACAATTATGTAATGCAAGCACAAAGGAAAGGAAACAATTGCATTGTCACCTTTGTGTGTGAATTGATATGTATATATATATATATATATATATATAATATATATACACATACATACATATATGTATATATATATTGATATGCGTGTGCGTATATTTCATTGCTTATTTATTGAGCACTTGAAACACAATACAAATGCAATTAATTTGTTATTGCAGTGGCACAAGGGTCGCCCAGACGCTGCCATTCATTTTCATTGCGTATACGACCTGTGTGCGTGTGTGTACGTGTGTGTGTGTGTGTGTGTGTGTGTTGACTCGGACAGACCATTGCAGAACTGAAATGGCAATCGTTTGTGTTTGGCATATAGACGCGTTTTCAATAGCAAATGTGCGCTGAAATTACAAAAATATGACATAGCATTGCATGGGAACCGTGGCAGCTGCGAGGCAGTTGCCCATGTCCCATGTCTCAGGCGTCTCATGTGTCTCATTGTTTTTAATATTGTTGCATAAACATCATAAATATAAATTGTCAAGCAATTGCTATTGGTCCTTGATAATGTAAGTGTGTGTGTGTGTGTGTGTGTGTGTGTGTGCCCTATTCGTGTTTGTGTTGTTGACGCGCTCATTAGTTACCATTGAGCCAAGCGGCGAAAAGGTCGACACGCCTCGTTTAATTGCAAGCCAAAAACAACAAACGCAAAATCGCTTTTCATGGCAGCTGAAGCTTACAAATTGGCTCACATTGTTTTTTTTTTTTTTTTTTTGCTAACATCAACGTTCGCAATCAGTTAATACCCTGTAAAATGTATGGTTGATTAGGAAATAAGAAATAAATATTCTAAATAATCTTTTATTCACTTTTATACAAAAACTGATTTTTTCCCCCTATTGACATTCGTTCCATATAAATATTGTTGACAAATTTGATATGCAAACTATATAACGAGCATGACCAAACAAGAGTGATACTATTTCTAACGACAATATTTTAGCAGCTGTTTGAGTTATTGATAATTCTTAAATATTAAAATATTTACTAAGGCTTGCCATTGTTTTTAAGTATTATTATAAGCTTACTTGAATGTATGAAAGTAATAATAAGAATATATTGAAATTATGGCTCAGTTGCTATAAGCGATGAGATCAGGAAATGCTTTATCGAATCAGTTATATCATGATGAATGGTGATCGAAAATGTTATTATTTTTGGTATGACATAAAGCTACAAGAAAGATAAAGATAGAGCGATAAAAAGAGAGATTGATAGAGAGAGAGAGAGACAGAGATAACGAGAGAAAAAAAGAGTGAACTATATAAAGAATAAGACCGAATTGAACCAAGTCAACTAAAATTGGAGCTTATGCTAACTGCACTGTAAGCGAAGCTAAAATAATCATTTGATTGGTATACTAGAAATTATGGCATTGATGTAGCGTTAAAGACAAATTACATATAAAGCAATTTCTCAAACTGTTTCGAATTTCTTTTTCTATTGCTGTTCATTTGTCATTCCATATTATAAATATGCTACCATATTTAAATATAACATTCAAATATCTAATATAAAAGTCTTCTCAGAATATTCTTCTTATACGTTCTCTAATTTTTTTTAACTCGTTCCTACATATATGTATTTACTGAGTATTTTCGACTCTTTCCCACTCTTCAAATAGTTTTTTCTCCGTTATTCTGAATTTTTTGTTGTTTTGGTTTTTTAGTTTTTTGTTGTTGCTTGTTGGCTAAGCGCACTTTAAACACGCCAACATCTATCGTTGCGTGAATGCTCACCACAGATACAGACTCAGACACATACACATACACATACAGAGCCACAGAGGGAAGAAGACAGGACAGCAAAGGACAGGACATATCAATCCGACACGAGTTGCGCTCAAAGGCACATTCAATGTATGGGGTTACCATAGTTAGGACCATAACATGGCAACAGCGCTAATGCCAAAAGAGTGTAGCAAGGACATTTTTTGCTCGGTAAGGCTTCGCTATTGCCAGAACGTGTTCATATTGTGTTTACGCGTAGGAGGGGGTGACAAATGCATAGACACTGGGCTGGGAGTGGCTACAGCAATGCAACTGAGTTCGCTTTAACCTGTTGACTAGACTGTCATAAATGGAGCATGATGATTGATTCGACGATTCTTGGAAAAATATATATAGATTGAGAAACTGAGAACGTACATTTCTAGGGATACAATACGAAACGATAATAAAAATAACGCAATTGAATAATACAATAAAACATGTTTTTGAAGAAAAATTTTAAAAATGTTTATTCTGAATGCCTCTTGAATCCTTATCAAAATTATGCAGCAGTCTTACAACTGTCTAACTTGGCGTGGATGTGTCGAGACCAGCCCTACTCCCAGAAGCAGACAAAAGGCACGTAAATATGAGCATGAGGCAAAAGTGACGTTAAATGCGACAACGAGACAAGGACGATGCTAACTGACTGGCTGCATGGGAATTGAGTCACATCGTACTGTCACTGCCAGTGCCGACTATGAAAGACATGAGCACATATCATCAATATACATAAAAGACAATGGAGTCCAGCGCAATTTGCATTAAAGTTAAGTTTCTATGAAAGCCATAATCACCTGCAGTCGCCAATTGCTGGAGCCGTAATCACTACAGCCTGTTTAAGTATGCCCTGAATAGAGCATATTCAAGGCGCGGCGTAGTATGGCCGAGGGACAAAAAGTTGAGAAATCTTTGACATTTGAAATTAAATATGCAAATGTGCGCTGGGCGTTGGGCCTTGGGCGTCGGTAAATGGCGCCAACAACAGTTGCCATTTCATTCTGTTGATGTATCCTTTGCTTGACTGAATATGATTTCACTTTTTTTATATATTTTTATCGATTTTGGCTGCGACTGTTGACTGGAAGCAGACACTGGCGCAATCATTGCGAATCTCCTGGCGCAATGCCGGCTGAGAAAACGAGCAGCGAAATAACGTATATTGAAGTGTGTGTTATGTGTACATATCTATATCTCTCTTTATTATATACTTGTAAGTATTATTGCTGGCAATATAATCTACTGTCTTGCTCTGTGTAGGAGGAGAGATTTTATAACGAAATTAATAAGGCAATTTTCCACAGCCTAAGCCAATGCATGGTGACAGCCACTGCTTAACGTAGACATACATATTTATGACATTTTTCGCATAAAATAAATAAAACAAAATCATTTTAAATTCAACCATGTGAATAAGAAGCACACAAATCCAATAAGATAAATATTTTATATTGCGGCTCCTCAAAGTATGCAACAAAATTTTGATCGTAGCTCTACAAGCAAGCAGCTGATACTTGTGTGTGTGTGTGTGTGTGTGTGTGCGTTATATATGTACGCATAGTTCAAGGTATACTCAGCTTAAAGCTAGACATACTGACAATCAACTGATTAAGAAATCCTTTAAAAGTAATAAAGCAATGCAAAGAAAATAGATAAAGGTGAATAGGGCAGGTGCTCAAGCTGTCATAAAAAAAGCAGTTTCACAATAGCCCGAAGCAAACTGACAGGTCAAGGAGAACGTCAGGCGACATACGTGTCGTTGTGTATATAACTACTTTTAGTTTATTTGTTTAAACTAAGCGAAGATGTGAGGCTGTGTGCTTGCAGAAAACTGCAAACTGCTTTCATAAAAGTCAAACAAAAAGTCGGCTACAAATAGTTGGCAAAGAAACAGATGTAATATATATATAATATATGAAAAAAAATATATGTGCATATATACAAAATAAATATATATATATATATATATATATATATATATATATATATATATATATATATATTGATAATATAATATATAAAAGTGTATACACAATAATAACTTACAGTTCAAACTAAAATCGAAATGCAATTCCCATGATAAAATAACCTAAGTCAACTTCAACTTTTCAATTTAAAAAAAAAAAACTTTTGCTTTGCAATTATTTTGAAAACATTTTAAATAGTGAAATATCCAAACAAGTTTTTATTTCAATTTGTTGCATCTAGCGCATTTTATTTAATTTTTCAAAGAGAGTAGTACAAAAAACTTAAACAAAATTCCTTTTCGCCTAATTACACAGTTCAGTTAACTAAATTAGAGGAGAACAAATTTTAATTTTATGTTTATCTTTATAAGAATTTCGCTGTATGCTAACAAGAATATCTAAGAGAAATTTAGTTGAGTTAGCCAGGCTCAAGGCTCAGCCAGATTTTCTTTTATGAGTTAACAATTTATAATTTAAATGTTTGTTAAGCGATGTAGGTTAAGTTTAAGCTATTGTTGCTGCCATTTGTTGTATTATTCACCTGTCATATGTCATGCACAGGCAGATAGTTAATTCATGGCAGCTTTTACTATATAGTTTGTTTTGCGGTTCATTGATTAATTCAATTGCTATACAAAATAATCATATCCAGTAAATTAAAATTACGTACGTACAAAATATTCCTTTTACAAACTAATATCAAAGTTTAGTTATCAACAGTTTAATTTGTGACCGTCGCATGCAGCATGCGCGTGCCTTGCTCTCTTTCTATATAGTACATACATTTAATACATTGTATTTCATTTGTATATTTCCTATAGCTGTTGCATGTTGTAAGTATTTTACTATTTGTTGTCTGTATGCGTTCCGATTGTTAAGTTATGGCTATAAAACTTCAATTTTCAATCTATTGTTATATTGTTTTCCTTCTTTTTTTTAATTTTTTGTTTTTTATTACAACATTAATTGCGGTCTGTGGCTTCAGCTAACTTACATGCAATCAATGACTTTGTATTTCTTTTTATCACAATTCCATTTATAATTTCCATATTTGTTATCAATTCGCTGTAGATTTTTAAAACCGTTCACTGTTCGGTTGCAGTGGCACGAGTTTCATATGGTTTACAATGCTATTGTCAACTAGTTTACAATAAATAATGAAAGTTGTTTATGAATGATAATCAGGCTTTCTGTCTGTCTGGAAACAGTTGGAAAATTCATGCTCTATACATATATATGTATATCAAAGACTATTTAGGGGATGGATTCGGGGTCGAAACTCTAATTGTTGGCGGCTAGCTAAATCATAAGTATAAAAATAAATCCATTTGCAAATTACAATAAAGCTGTCAAATCGGACTATTGATCGATTCATTAATTTTGCTGCTGCTGGCAACTGTTGCAGTTTCTGCTGTTGCAGCTGTTGACGTTGGTGCTGCTGTTGCTGTAGCTGGTTTGGCTGCATTCAACTTTGCTTTAACTTTCAACAGTAGAGCTTCAAAGGAATCCTCCTGCGGCGGTGCAACTGGTGCTGCCTTGGGAAACACATACGAATGGTAGTTATTGATGCCCGCATTGTCTGTAAATTTACCAAATATAATTAATTATAGTAATTGAATTAAACACGTTGTCAACTTACCTAAATCGGCATAGGAGGCGCGACAGAAAGCGCGTCGTCCGCCAAAGCTAATGTCATACATATTGATTTGCGCATCTCTGGCACTCGTGTCGATGGCCGTGAAAGCATCCTGCGCACGTTCAAAGGTCACAAAGCCATACTTCATGCTGTTCAATAACGAAAAGTTAAATTACTAACTGAAGAAACTTTCTAAGTATTTTCTTTGTTATCAACTTACCCGTTCTCCTTGTAGTGTATGGTTATTTGTTTGACATTGCCATAGGGCAAAAACTTGCGACGTAACATCTCCTTGGTGGTGTCCGCCTCAATGCGACCCACATAGACAATGCGACGCTCCTCAACCGCTGGCTGCGAGACATTGCGATCGGTATAGCCACGCTTACTGTTGTTGTTGTTGCCACTGCCATAGCGAGTGGCGGATGTGGAGCGCGAACGCGAACGTCTGTGTGGGCTGCGACTCCGATCACGATCGCTGAATTCAGAGCCCGATGTGGAGGAATGGTCGCGCTTCTGATTTTTTGAGCGGCGCTTGTTGTAACTCGTGCGACGCTGTCGCTGCTGGCGTTCGTATTTTCCAGCTTCCGAGTTGGACGAGGAACTCACCGAGCTACGATGGCGATGTGTGCTTCGCGACGAGTAGCCGCCACCTCCGATGCTACTGCCACAGGCTGCCATCGCATCCAAATGACGCAAGCGTTCCGTTGAGTTGGAATTGGAGCCTGAGCGGTAAGAGGCCATGCTGCTGCACGTGGAGGACGAGGATGAGCTGCAGCTAGTTTCATTCGTGGCAGAGCCTTCCATGTGACGTTTGCGATAGGAGCGACGCGTGCGCTCACGCGATTGCCGTGTTGTCGGCAATGTCAGCAATGGAAATTCGGGTTGCAGTTCAGTTTGTGTACCCATGCTGACCATGCGCTTACGGATGCGATTCTTGGGCAGATGCATGATGACCATATCCTCGCCATGCTGTCCATTCTTATCTGCACCATTCGCTGTTGCTGCTGCTTTCGGTGTCGCCAGCGCTTCGCAATTCGTTTGCTTCACCACCTCACTCTGTATGCTGGCTATCAGGGAGTTGGTCATGTCCTTGCCCGCTTCGCTGCCATTGGAGATGTTGTACAACAGCACCGAGGATTTCAGCAGTGAACGCGATGAAGCTGTCGTTATCCTGTTGTCTCTAAGCGCAACGCTTGCCTGATGCGGCGGTATCGTAATGTCTGTGTTGCAGCTAACCGAAACAATGATAATCTCTTCATAGTCCGCCTGCAGCTTACTGCTGGCCACGACTGGCGCCGTCGGCGCCGCCTCCGTCTCGGGCTCAGTCTCCATGCAGTAGGTGTCCTTGACAATATCCTTGAGAGGAGGCAGTTTTGTTACTCTGGGCACCTTTGCAGACACCCGCGAATCAATAATCTTTAACTGCTGTGCTCGCTTCATCTCCAGCATCCGCAGCACTTTGTTCTTGGCCACAGTGATGGGATCTGTAGCAACGACTGCATCGCCTGGCGGCTGCTTCAGACTGTTGACAATTTTACTGATGGCCGCTTTGTGCGGCGATTGTTGCGCCTTCTGAATAGCTGCTGTTGTTGGTGGCTGCACCTTGCAAGGCTCCACATTAGCTTGCTTGACAGGCATGGCAGGCTGTTTGGATGTAACAATTGTACCACAGCGCCGCTGCTTGTACTCCTCTAAATTGAGTTTGCGCTTGGGCGCAGGCGTGGCAGTCGCAGAGGTATTGACCGCATCGCGCTCATGCTTCAACAGCGCTAAATTCTTGCCCCCCAGACCCAAACCGGTATTAATTGGTTGCGTCTCCATTGGCCTGGTCATTGCCTGAGGCTGCTGCTGCTGTTGCTGCTGCTGCCTCCCAGTTGGGGAGGATTTGTTGGTAGCCTCTTGTATTTTCTTAGCCGACGACACTTTGGACTTGCTGGAAGCGACTGTGCCAGCCGCCTTGTTACCCACTTTGCGTTTAAGGAAATCGCATTGTTTCTTGTTGGGCACCAAGCAAATGTTGCTGGCCTTTGGCTTCGCAGTCGGAGCTGCTTGAGCAGGAGGAGGAACTACAACGCTCGTTGCCTTGGCTGCATTTTGATTGTGAGCCGACGCCGCCTTGTGCTATGTGGGGACATCATTTGAAGAATGAGTAACATACTTCAAACTGCTTATCGCACACCAATTTGTACTCACCTCAGCGGTATTTAGACGCTTAGCCGTTTGCTTGGGACACCAGGACGGATCGGCTTTAACATTGTCCACATAGCACAAATCATCAGCAGTGGCAATGGGCTCGTTGTCCACCTGTCTGCTCACCCACAGAGACTCATCCACATCAATCACATCGACCGTCTCTACATCGATGATTGAATCCGAATCGTAATCAGAGTCACGACTCTTGGATGTTATAATCACAGGAGTAGGCAACGATGCGACCTTCCTCTCAGTTGTAAGAACTTTCGACTTCTTGTTTTCTGTTTTTAATTTAATAGGAGTTTCTGGTGCCACGGACACAGCTTTGACATGCTGAATTTTTCGCGGACGCAACGAATTAATAGTATCGGCGAAATCATCTTTGGTGATAAAGTCAGCCAAATCAAAGTTATTCACATCGATGTTCAGGCCCAGGCCATCCGCTTCCGAGCATATGGTGTTTGTGCTCAGCGTACGTCGCTTACGCTCTGCGTGATCCATCGCGAGCACATCTGTGGGCATCAGGCGCTCATCGATGTCATCGTAGTCACTGGAGTGCGACTCATAATCTCCTATAGAAGAGCTATCGGTGCGCGTACGAAATGTGGAATTGCTGCACTGGCTCTGCACATCATCGTCCCCAAGTCCACGACCGTCTGGATCTGGATGTTCGTCATCTGAGCTAATTAGCAGGCTGATCTGACGCTGCTGCTCGGTTTCGCAATCTGTGATGCCCCTATAGACCTGGCCATTGAGCACATTGGTATCGTCGCTCAGCTGTTGCTCCACAAAGTCGCTGTAGATGAGCTGCCAAAGTAGAACTTAATTAGAATAAGTCTAAAATACGCATAGCTCCACAAGCATTACCAAGTTCTTTCTGTTCTGCAGTTGCTGCTCGGCCTCATTTGGACTGAGCAAGGATTCATCTGTCGGCTCAATGGGCAGAATGCCATTGAGTGTGTCGGTTAACTGTAAACTATTTCAGAATTGAAAGATTAATATAGATGATCGATTGGTATTTAAGGCCAAATAAACCTACTCTTCAGTGGTTGACCAAAAGTTTGGCTCTGGATCGTATTTAACAAAGTTCCCCTCGAAAGGATCCTCGTGAAACACATTTAGCATACGTGAATCCATAATGTGTGTGTGTTCATATATAAAATGTCTGCAATTGAAATTGAAATAATTTAAATTTGAGTATTAGCCAACACTAGAATTACAAGTTGGCCTTGAAAATTTAAATTCTGCCATTTCACGTGTGAAAAATATTTCTCACTCCATTCGCTGAACGTCAAGAGTGCAGTGCAGGAGCGGTGTCAGTTTTTTTTAACGAAAATCATCCAAATTGTTCAAAAATTTTATTGAAAAAAGAAAAAAAAAGATTCTAATGCCTAAGAAAGTAATTACTCGTCGTCAGCGCAAGGCTGCTGAGGCAAAGCGCCAATTAGAGTCGAATGCACGTGCTTTGGCTGCGAGTGAGGCGCATTGCGAGAATCCAGAGGCAACTGCCCCGAGTGCATTGGATGCTGTGAAGCCACCTAGCAGCAGTGCAACTACGCCGGAGTCGAAAACAGTTGGCACCAAGAATTCATCTCCAAAGGCTGCCGAGCCACAGCCGGAGCAGGAGGCAGAGAATTTGCCAGAACAATGGCCGGGCACTAAGGAAGCAGCGACAGTTATTGTTAAGGACAAGACCACCCAGTCGGATAAGAATGTGTTTGCGCTGCTGGCCGACGAGAACACACAGCAGCAGGTCGGACATGCCGCCGATTGTCAAAGTCCGTTGCCAACACCGCTGCCGGTTAATGAGCAGGGCGGTTCGTTCAGCAAGTCCTTTACACGACGTGCTGTGGCCACATTCACCAAGATCCAGAAGGTGTTCAACAAGAAGATTAACTACAAGACACCGCCGGTCAATGTCAACGAGCCAATGAATTTGGCTACCGTGGAGTTAGATGAGACTGTGAAGACGGCGCTGAATGGGCCGTCGGGCAGCGATTATAAGGCCAATAACACGTGCAGCTGCGACTTCTGCAAGGTGGTATTGAATCAGCTTTTGGCTGGGAAGAAGCGTGCCAACGATAAGAAAGCATGCAAGAACGCCAACAGGCGTCCGCCTCACACATCGCCAGGAAGCGTCAATGGCAATGAGACTGTGGCAATTACACTGCCTGCAGAGGCGATGTACGAGGATGACAAGAAAACCACACGGACACCGTCGATAGCGTCTAGACGTCGCATCATTCAAATGCTCGAGAAGAAAGAGAAAATGCTGGAGAAGGATGTGATCAAGAAAATCAAGCAGCTCAACAAGCAGAACACCATAATCAAGGCAACGGAGCAGCTAATTAAGAAGAAGGAGGTCAAGCCAGTCGACCAGAAGCCAACCAACCCAGTTTTGGCCAAGGCACGGCCGACAACTGCACCAGCAGTGGATGTTAAAAAGAAACCGATGCCGAGAGTTGCCATTGCCAGAGCTTCGTCAAGTGTCAAGCAGAAACCAAACCCGGAACCCGTCAAAATACCAACAAAGCCCAAGCCCAAGCAGCCAGCCAAGCCGAAGCAGCCAGCCAAGCCGGATATAGGTGCTGCTGGGAGTGCCATAAAGAAACTCCCACCAGCAGCAGGAGCAGCAGCACCTGTGGATGCGCCTCCGATCGAAGTTATAGGCAACACTGGCTACTTTATTCTAACGGGCACCGATGCTCAGTTGAAAGCGCAGCTCCGTAATTTGGCAGCTCGCAACGTGCATATTGAAAGCTGTATGGAGCTCCTGCCAGGTGTCACTGACGAAATTGAGGAGCAACTGAAGCAGTTGGGCAATTCTCGCGAGCAAATACTTCAGCGCATGAGAGACAAGCATAATATGATGGCCAAGCGTAGAACAAAACGCACAAAGGAACCCAGCAAATATACATAAATTTATATCAAAGACTACAGAATAGAGAATGACAGTTTGTTAACTACAAGAAAAAATGTCAAACTTACGCACACAAATAACTGACTTTTATTCATGATAAATACAAATGGTTACTGACAAACTGGTCTATTTATTTCATATTCATTCGGTTTTTGTTCATCTCAAAATTTAGCTCCTCTTCGATAAGTAAACAAAAATATTCGCTTTTACTCAAATTTTAATATTTTATATATATCCACGTGCATTTGAACCCACAATCGATAACATATTCCGTTTGGCGCGCACAATTCAACAAGTTGGCAACGCTGAAATGCACCAAACGGTCGCACAAAGCAAAACAGCAAAAAGCAGCGTGGCACGTTTTAGCAAGCAACATGCTGTTATTTTGCTACCCTCAATTTGCCGCATGTCAAAAGCCGCTTCAATGTTTGTACGTTGAATGTGCAGAAATTGCAAATTGATAACAACTTAATTTTCTAGCTAGATAGATTTATAAATTGCATTTAAACAAACCGCCTGGCATCACGAAAAACAATAACAACAAACACCGCTAAATGTATATACATACGCACACACACAAACACGCCCACAAAACACACATATACAATGGCAAAGCCGCGACCACGTGTGTGTGAGTGCCGCCGCCGCACCATGTGCTTTTGCGTTGAGCATGTGTGAGAGGGTGTGCGTATGTATGCTGATGCCTAACAATAATATATTCGAAGATATTGTTCAACTTTACTATCACATTTCATACAAACACTCACACCCACACAAACACACTTCCGAAGCACACACGTTTTGTTTAGAAAGCAATTTCTTGATAAAAGTGACAGGAGATGGCAGACGGCGAAATGCGAGCCCACCAGTTTTATGCGATTTTTTATACATACATATGCACATACATACATATTAATGTTTTAGCTCGCATATCATTTGCACTTGCTGGCGGGAGGAGCACCTGTCTTTAGTTTGTACACTTTGATTCTAACACTGATCGTATATTACCTTTAAAGAATGCAACACTAAACTATGTGCTTCAGTTGTTAAGCTAATCACTGTTTTTAAATTGTCTTGCAAGTTTTGTTTTGCCGTTTTCTGTTAGTCTGTTTTAACCTCACATGTTGAGCGCCGCGTCTGCAATGCCAACGCACAAACACTGTTTGAACTTTCTGATTTCGGTATTGTTGCAATTTTATTGTTGCTGCAGTTTATTAATTGATCTAAAATTTTTTAACAAATAAAACACGGATTTTATTCTATTTTTATCTAATAACTTTATGAATCACATTGCTGAAATGTGTTCACGTGGACGCGAACCGCGGGGAATAATTTTATTTGAAGAATGTGACCGTTGTCGATGATTTTCTTTACAGCTGTTTCTTAAACAGTGACCAATCCAATAACATAACCGCATCTGTTATTAACATAACAAAACGAAAAAGAAATAACGTACTCGTCGTTAACAATAAACATATTTTTTTAAATAAATTAACTTACTTTGTACATGGTGCTGAAAAAATAAAAATTATTAATTTTTCTGAAGTTTAAGAGTTAGTTTAAGTTCAAAATTTCAATACAAAGTATATGAATATAAATTATTAAAACATGCGGCGCTAATAATGAGCTCAGTTGGCGATTTCTTTAACATCGATTCTTTTTAACGATTCTTCTTTAGGTGATAACCTGCGATCGTTGCTTACGTAGCATTACAGTTATACATGCATTGAACTTTCAAGATCCCGATGCTGTCCACACACTCATTTTCTATAATTTATTCCGTTCGTTGATCTAGTTTTAAAATTCAAAAATTATAGATTATCAGTTTTATTTGTATGAACTTTATATTAGCAGCTAGAGAGACAATATGGGGCTGCTGACATACGGATATACATATATATTGATTTTTTTGTTTTGTTAAAGAGAAGTTATATTTTTGAGATTGTGGGACGAAAACTGGTTGTAAATCTGTGCCCACAGCATATAAATTTTTAGTTCGGCTGAATTGCAATACATTCTGTGTACATATATTAAATTAAAAAAAAACTTGGATACATGTGTAATCTGTTGTGTGCGGAAGATATTCATATAAATAATTAACGACGCTTAACGCTTGTCCATTCGCCATCATCCCCGGCTTTGTTTTCTGCAAAGGGAATTCAAATCAGTTTTAAATACGTATCTAAACACTGATTTTATTAGTCTGGACTTACCCTTGTCCTGTGGCTGATCGCGCTTAACTGGAGGTTTCTCATCGCGTGGAGATGGAGCCGTACGCCAGTTACCACCACCTCCGCCGCCGCCACCACCACCGCCGCCTCCTTCTTTAGGACCTGCACCACGAACATCGCGTCTGTCGCCAGCTGGACGGCGATTATCTCGATTGTCGCGATCGTTTTGACGTGGAGAATCGCGCCAGTTGCTGCCTGTTTCACGCTGGGACTGATCGTCACGACGGAAGCCACCACGATCATCATCACGGCGTGGTCCATCGTTACGGCGGAAGGAGTCACGATCGCGATCACGATCACCACCAAGACGCTCGGAGCGATCACCACCACGACGCCACTTGTCTTCGCGACCAGACGGAGCACCACCGCCAGTTCCAGCGCCGACGCCACGCTCCGGACGATCCAGGCCAGTGCTGGCAGTGCCAGGACCACGCTGTGGCTCGGCGGGTTCACGGCGCACACGCCAAGACGAATCAGCACCGCCATCGTTGTCCTTGCGTTCTGGGCGATCATTGCGATCGATGCGCTCATTGCGTTCACTACGATCATTGCGATCGATACGATCATTGCGATCATTACGATCACTACGCTCTATACGATCGCTACGCTCAATACGATCGCTACGTTCAATACGATCGCTACGTTCAATACGATCACTGCGATCATTACGATCACTGCGATCATTACGATCATTGCGCTCATTGCGATCAGCTGGAGCAGCATTACGACGCCACTCGCTGGCACCGCCTGCCGGAGTAGCACTTGGTCGCTCGCTGCGATCGCCGCGTGGACGCCAGACATCGCGCTCCTTTTCACTGCGCTCACGTTCGACAGCGACCTCGCGGGCCAGACGATCGCGATCTTCCTGGATCTTGCGCTCGGCCTCTTCCTCCTTGGCACGTTGCTTTTCATATTGCTGGCGACGCTTCTCATCCTCCGCCTCACGTTCCAGGCGACGTGCTTCAGCAGCGGCACGCTCTTCGGCCTCGCGCGCATGACGTATCTCCTCCTCTTTGCGGAAGCGTTCCTCCTCCTTAGCACGCAGATAGGCCTGGCGGCGTTCCTCGCGACGACGCACCACACGATCAGCGAGACGCTTCTTGCGCTCCTCAGCGAGGGCAATTTCGAATTTCTTGAGCTTCTCGACGAAGAGCGAGGCGCGTTCTTTCTTGAGCGCCTCGAGATACTCATCGCGATCGGGATACATGCGCTTAAGACGCTCCTGCTGGCTAACGGCATCCTTGCGCTCGGCAATAGCGTTCTCGATGCGAGTGGCTTCAGTAGCCTCCCAGAATTCTTTGTCCTTGACATTCTTCTCAGCCAGATATTTCTCAAAGAGCGGAATCTCCTCGAGACGCTTGGCACGCTCAAAGTAATCGATTTTCTTCTCCTGCGACTTGAGCTTGGACTGCAGCTC
The DNA here is from genome assembly GCA_035045345.1 of Drosophila hamatofila. NCBI lineage: Eukaryota > Metazoa > Arthropoda > Insecta > Diptera > Drosophilidae > Drosophila > Drosophila hamatofila. The sequence goes on along the minus strand of JAWNPA010000020.1, from coordinate 3,138,228 downwards.
CTTGCGCTCTCGCTGCAGCTCCTCGCTTTCACGCATAGCAATTTGTTCAGCATCGAGCTTCTTGATGCCTTCTTCATCCAACTTGGAAAGCATCTTCTTGCCGTGCGCTGTCTGCGATATTTGCTGCACCTTCTCCTTGAGGCTCTTCTCCTTGATGGCCTGGATCTCGTTCTCGTGACGCTTACGCTCGCGCTCCTCTTGCTCCTGCTCCAGTCGCTTCTGCTCGGCCAATTTGGCCTTGCGTGACTCCTCTTCGTGGCGACGGGCCTCCTCCTCCTCGCGGGCATTATTCTGCTTCTCAATGAACTCCTTACGATCTTCAATGATCTTCTGACGCTGCAGAATGCGCTGATGCTCACGATCCTTGATCTCATGGTAATGCTGCACCATTTGGGTGCGCAGCTTAGCCCGCTGATCACGCTCCCGATTCGGATACACAACAGAAACGGCTCGGGTCAATACGGTAGACATGTTGACCAGCTGGGAGCGAATCTGCTCCGAGGGCATCGACTGCAGTGTCGGTCCATCGGGACGATACTCACGCTGACTCTCAGTCAGATCGGTGCCAAAGTAAATGCTGTTGCGCTGATGATCAATACGAATCTGCATGTCATTGTGACGCACTGACTCCACTAACAGCTTCTCCAGCTCAAAAATATTACAGAACGGCGCCAGTTCCAGCAAACGTTTAAACTCGATGCTCTCATAGACTTGAGAGATTTGGCGAATTAGACGCATTATAGTCACATCCTTCAACGATTGGATGTAGGGTGTGAGCAGAGTATTCTCCGTTTCACTGGTTTCAATGGTATCCACAATGGACTGAATACGCTTGCAGAGATTGAGTGGATTGAAGTCCACCTCAAGCCAGTTGTATAGGTTACGGAAGTCTTCTGATACCAGATTAGGCACATTCAAGCGCACCTAAATAATGAAATAGTTTATTAAATATATATACAGGGATTTGTTGCATTTCCTTCACTTACAACTTCACGGATTAGAGAGACACGTGTCGGTGGCTGGGGCAGACCCAGCAGCACGGCCAGCTTCTGGGCCTTCTCCAGTGGGCTCTTGTCAGCCTCGATGAACCGATCGAACTCCGGATGAGCCGAGGGCAGGGGTATCGACAGCGTAGCCAACAGTACATGAGCTGCCATACGCTGCAGATCATCCTTAGTTAGGTTCTTCTTGAGCTCACGTGTTAGCTGGAACAGCTTGAGCAAAGCGGCTGCATGGAAGAGCTGATTGCCAGCCTTGCTGAAGACCATAGCCAATTTCTGATAGTAATTCGCCATGGTTTTTGGCACCGGCGTCTTCTTGGACATGGCCATCAGACCATGAATGTCCTCGATTGCCTTGTAGGCTTCCTGCCACAGCTCCATCTGTATGGCCGAGTCCAGCAGGTAGAGCCTGGTATCCAGGCACAGCTGCTGCGTCTCGACCTTGTTGATGGACACGCCTGTTGTTTGGTTGCTGCTCTTGCAGATATCTTCAAGATGCTTTCGCAGCTTGTCGCACAAGCGACGGAATTCACTCTTGCGATTGTACTTCAAACAGAACTGAAAAGCCATGCGCGCAATATCGTGATAAAGCGCCTCGCAGTGAGTGTTGACGCGCAACAGCTCCAGACACTGGCAATAGGATTCCCAAAGGAATTTAACCCATGGCAACAAAATGGTACGATCCGAGCGGTCCTGGGCATCCTCACCGCAAACGGCACTCATCAAAATGCTCTCCGGTGTTGCAATATTATCAAGATCATCCAGTTCCAGCACCGCCACGGCAGCCGATGATTGTGCCTGAGCAGCCTCCGTATGCTCCTCGGCCATTTTCAAGTAGCCGCGTATAACATTCTCCAATGAGTTCACATTGACCAATTGGAACATGTTACGATATTGAAAGAGACCCTCCTTGGCAATATGCGACTTCTTGAGCTCCACGCACAAGTACAAGTACTTGAACATGAGAGGTTCAATAACCGTCTCGGAGTAGGCATAGTTCCACCTCTTGTTGCGGAAAACCTCCTGTAACGTGTCCAGGGCACGCAAGGGCTTTCCGACCTCAATAAATTCTTCATAGCAGAACAAAAGAGACGAGATAAATCGGTTTTACAGATTTCCATTCACAATGGTTCACAATTGTGCGACTGTCACTTTTGACATTTCGCTTTGGCCAGCTAATTCGCAGCCGCATGGAAAATTTTCTCGTACTTACCATTGGCTCGTTTAAGAGCATTTTCCGGACGTTGAGTGTAACGTGCCATCTTAACTTGATTACAATTTAATGCACTGACACTTTATTCTGTTTTTTTCACAGTGTTTAGACAGCTATGAGGCTTGCTGTAGCAGAAAATTTATAAAAATCTTCAGCTCGCCTACGTGTGCCTCCGAAATTTATGCAAAATGACCGAGTCGACGTCTCGTAGAGTTGCACGCTGTCGTCTCAATCGATAGAAAATTCAAATATATCGATATATTAACACCTATGTTAAATTAAAACAACTAATGTACACGCTAATGCACATAATGATATTTACAATTTAGAAAAATGACAAAGCTATGGAAAAAATATATACTTTGGTTTGCCCAGGAGCACGTTGACTTTCGTGTCGCCGAATTCGAATCGATTGTTAAACTGTTTGGTCTTCAATTTCGAAATCTTTCAGAACATCGCCTGGTAACAGACATCGCCTACTTGAATTGAATCAAAATATATTTCAATATAAAATACATTTTACAGAAACCGTTTTGGCTAGTGGAGTTTCCAAATGATGAAACAGCACACAAATATGCATCCCGGTCGATTGCACTGCGATCTATCATCGAGCTATATTCGCATGCCCACACATTTCCTGAATTCCATAAACAATTACAAGCTCACGTGGATTTGCGTCAAGGAGAGCTGAAGGAGTTCTTTAAGGCCGATAGCTTCAAAATAACCGTGGAGACATACAACAAGCACTTTAGCCAGCGCGAGAAGGTGGAAAAGATCGAAACTATGGACTATTTGCCGATCGAAGGAGCTGTCAATCTGAAGAATCCACAAGTGGAATGGTGGTATCTGGAATTTTGGGGCTTGGATCCCACGGCTGTGCCCGCTGCACCCGAAGATATTGTCTTTGGCCGCATGTTGGTACAGGGACAGCGTCATTTAATCAAGCAGCTGTCGCTGAAGCAACGCAAGTTCATTGGCAACACCAGCATGGATGCACAGCTCAGTTTGCTGATGGCCAATCAGGCATTGGTGCGCGACGGCGACCTCGTCTTCGATCCTTTTGTGGGCACCGGCTCGCTGCTGGTGAGTGCTGCCAAATTTGGCGGCTATGTCCTGGGCGCCGACATAGACTTCATGATGGTTCACGCGCGTAGCCGGCCCAGCCGCATTACCCAGAAAGTGCGCGAGAAGGATGAGAGCATCCGCGCTAATCTGCAACAGTACGGATGTGCGGATCGCTACATGGATGTGTTGGTGGCGGACTTTTCAAATCCACTGTGGCACAGGCGAATTACCTTCGATAGCATCATCACCGATCGTGGGTACAGCCTTTGCTAAGAAGTCCTCAATCAAAACTTCAGAAAATTTTGCTTTTTTTATAGCTCCCTATGGAATACGTGAGGCTACTGAGAAGGTGGAGACTAAGGTTAATCCCAAGGATAATACACGAACAACTGATATGGCGCATTATCCCTCAACGTCGCACTATGCGCTGCATCATTTATATGCTGATCTACTGGAATTTGGAGCAACGCATCTGAAGCTGGGCGGACGCCTTGTTTGCTGGCTGCCCTTCCATCGGTAAACAGAAGCTTCAAACCAAATTATGGCATTGCCTAAAATAAACTACTTCCAGCGAGGATTACAACGAAACAATTATACCTCAACACACGCATCTGCGCCTTGTGGCCAACTCGGAGCAGGAACTGGCTGGAAATACAGCGCGTCGTCTGCTTACCTATGAGAAGCATATGGAGTACATCAAGGACAACCTCAATGAGAATTCTAATGATGCACAGCTCACCACAGCTGCTTCGCAAAACTTTAGGGAACGCTATTTCAATACAAATGGTGAAATAGAATCTCGCCAGGAGCGACGCTTGCGAAAGGCTGCACTGAGGGAGCAGGGCCGCCTGGAGATGGAGATGCGCGGGAAACTGCCCAGCGATGGGCGGGCCAAGAAATGTGATTTAAACAAAGCGCGTTTCAACTAAATAATTTACTATTACGTAAACATAAGTATAAATATATCTTTGTTGTTAATTTGTGACTCGCGCCTGTGTCTCTGAGCGCACGCAGCACTCGAAGATCTTTGCAAAGCTGACCAGCAAGGCATCTGTTGCCTCGGCTATACTGATGTGGCGTCCCAGCTGCTCTGTGAGCGAGGTGACGCCCTTGCCCTCAATCCCACATGGCACAATGTGTTCAAACCATTTCAAGTCAGTCGAGCAATTGAGGCCAATGCCATGGGTGGTGACGTAACGCGAGCCGTGCACTCCGATGGCACAAATCTTGCGATCATCTACCCAAATCCCTGTGTCTTTCGTGGTAGTTGCATTTGGTATGCCCATTTGACGGCAAGTCTCGATCACAGTGCGCTCCAATGTGTTCACGTACCAGCGTATGCTGGGCGTGAATTGGCGCAGATTTATAATCGGGTAGGCGACCAATTGGCCGGGTCCGTGAAATGTTATAAGACCTCCACGATCTGTGCGATAGAAATCGGCGCCCAGTTTGCGCAGTCGCTCCTCGTCCTCAACTGTGTAGCCTTTGGTTCGAAGGCCGATGGTGTAGACGGGATCATGCTCAAGCAGCAACAGGAAATTACGAAAATCTGTATGCTGTGAGACATTTTGTTTTGCCAATTCCTGCTGCAGTCGCAAACCAGCTGCGTAACTTTGACGTCCAGCACGCACAACAGTTACTATGGGGCGAACTCTCGTCATTTCGTGTTGTTTTAACAGAGCTGCTGTTCTGAGTAGTTCGCTGAACAAATGAACTAAGTGTCTGACAGTCGTTCATTTTATTCGTTACATTGGAATTTTGCGCCAACCTGCCACCCTTAAATGCTTAACATGTCACTGATAAACAGTGTAACCGAGTGTGACCATACAATAAAGGCATGCATTTTGTTGCCTATTTGAAATTTGGCGCACAAACGATCTGAAATATTACCAAGTTCTTGCAAATACTGAAAATCAATATTAATATTAATAGTTTTTATATTGACATTGCTCACTAGTGTTAACAAATTTCGGTCAGCTATAAAATTAAATAAAACATGCAATGAAATGAATTTTTTTAAATGTTTAACAGTCTTGTAATAAAAAATTATGTTGCAGAAAAATACCAAGAATACAGGAAATATACAAGAGCACAGTTGCCATATCGTTCAAACTATGATGGTCAATCTTATAACTCTGTTAATTTTCCTTATATCCTTATCCTAATAAATCACATATATTAGTAATATTAGCTTTACAAACTATAATATTACTCTCCTAATAAAAAAGTAATATATGCAAAAATGGTATTTATTTTGCAAATTCGCGTTAAATCGATTATATCTGTGCATCCCTGTTTACATTTATTGTGAATGGCATGCTGCCACATACACTTACACACGCAAGCATAATATATTATTTGTGTTAAAACTTATTGCAAAAAGAGAAGTGTAGCAACTGTATTTCAATTAGCGTTTGCAATCACTATTTGCAAACAATTGCAGCAACTCATAAATGGAGCAGCAAACGTACAAAACGTACAAACGCATGAAATTCTAATAGGACATAGCGTCAGTGCAGGTAAAAGGCACTGGCAAAAGTTTTATTTTTTTCTTTGGAGGATATGACGGCGCGGACACGTCAGGATGAGCGCATTTGCTCGAGTGGTATTGTCGAGGATGAGGCTTTTGCTGCCGCCTATCACAATATGCCACCACACAGTCCGGAGTTTGCCAATTTTTTGGCACACCAGCAACATCAGCAGCAGCAACAGCAGCACCAACAACATTTGTTGCATCAGCAGCAGCAACAGCAGCAGGGACAGGGGCCGGGGCCATTAATGTGGCCACCGCACATGGGTGTCCAATTTCCGGCGCACCATCCACACCCACCGCCGCCGCCACCACCCCATCATCATCATCAGCCACCACAACCGCAGCCAGCTCCATCTCCGCACGTCTACAATGAATATCTATACAATCTGGCGTACTCCGCACCACCAGGTCAAACCGAAACGTACTCTGTGCTGCCTGTAGGCCATGGAAACTTCCTGAAGGTCTATCACTGTCCCGAGAATGCAGTCAACGATGTTTACGCCCAGCATGCAGCAGCGGCTGCAGCCGCCAACTACTCGCATATCAATATTGCACCAACGAACCAGCATCAGCATCAACATCATCAGGCAGCTGCATCCGCAGCGCAGAATCAGCCACAGCCGCAGCCAACGGCAGCACAGCAAACGCCGCTCTATGAACTGTTTGCCACAAATCCGCTGCTGCCAAAGCCGGAGATGAATATTATAAACCAACAGCAACAGCAACAGCAGCAGCAGCAACAACAGCAGCAGCAACAGCAGCCGCAACAGCAACCACCTCCACAATTCCATCAGGTTGTTGATGATATACCCGCTGGCGTCACTTCAGCTGTGGCAAGCAGCAATAGCGCCAATTTGTTTATCAATAACCTGGTAAATAACTGGTCGCCCAATCTAACGGGAAGCAGCTATATACAGTTCAACGCTGAGGCGCCTGAAGCTACGCCGCTGCCAGCGACAGCACCACAACAGCCGCCGTCGCCTGTTAAAGTGCAGCAGCCGCTGGTGCCGCCTCTAGCTGAGTATCCTGCCAAGAGCGTGGAGCTACAGCCGGCTAACTCTGGCACCAAAGATGCCAAGCCAAATGCAGCATTAGCAACAGCAAAAGCAGCAACAGCAGCAACAACAACAGCAGCTGCAGCAACCACCACAACCACTGCCCTAAAGAAACCACCGATTGTGGTGACTGGTCTGCCCGAGGGCAAGAAGCGCATTGTGGCCGAGGTGAAGCCCATGCCCATGTCCTATTCGGATGTCCTGAGCAAGGGCAGCACATTGCGTGGCACCGCAGCAACAATGCTCGCCAGCAGCCATGCCAACAATGAGACGCGCTCGGTCAGCAATCTGGAGAATGGCCATTCAACACAGCGACGCGCAGGCAAGGAGGATAATAATGGCAACGGGAATAGAGAGATGCGCAACAATGCCAAGCGCTCGCCGCTGCACGAAATCAAGGATGGGCAAGCCGGCAATGCAACAGGACATCGTAGCAAGAAGCGCCAGCAGGCCAATCAAGCAGCACAGCCAAAAGCGGTAAAGACCTGGGAGAAATCCCTTTATATATTATACAGTTAGATATGACTAAAAACTTAAATTTGTTACTCTGGAAGTCTCAGCACTAAATGATTTCCTGTCTAGTTTAGCTCAGATATATATATAAATATTATTATACCCTGAACCCATTGAAAAAACGAATTCATGGTTTTGTTAAAGTCTCTGTAACTTGCAGAAGAAGGCGTGGTAGACCCCATAAAGTATATATATTATTGATAAGAGCGACGAGCTGAGTTGATTTAGTCTTGTCCGTCTGTCCGCGTCGATCTCAGATCTTATATCTATAAGAGCTAGAGACTGTGTGTGTGTATGTGTGAAGAAGCGAAGAATTTCTTAAATTGAAATATCAGTTCATCGAGGGTTCAGGGAATCTCGTAGTCGAGTCGTCTCGACTAGAGCTTTCTTACTTGATGTCATATATTTACTATATTAACATTTCTGTTTTACTGGCTTGCCCAGCCCTTGCAGCAGCAGCAGCATCAGTCGCAACAACAACAACCACAACAGCAGCAGCAGCAGCAGCAGCAACAACCCCAGCAGCAACAACAGTTGCAGCCACCATTGAAATCTGGTAAGGCCAATGCGGAAAAGAAGCGTTCTGGCCAAATGAAATTCGTAAACAACACAAACAGCACGAACAATCTGAATGGATTTGCTGCCAAAGTGAATGACAGCAAGCCAAACAATAATAGTAGCAACAGCAGCAGCAGCAACCTGGCTAGCAGCAACAGCAGCAATGCACCCAGCAGCAGTAGCAGCAGCAGCAACAGCAGCAGCAGCAATAGCAATAATAATAATTTTTCAAGCCGCAAGTCAAACCATGGCAACAACAACAACAACAATCGCAGCAATAGCAGCTCGCATGCAAATTACTCGAATTCCAATTCGAATAATTCCAATGGCAACAACAACAACAGCAGCAGCCACCACAACATGAGCAGCATCAACAACAATGGGAATTCCTCGTCGTCGTCGAAGCGCTATGCGAGCTCCTCGAATGCGAATTTAAGCTCCAACTCTGGCTCCTACTCGTACTCCTCGAAGCGCAATCGCAGCGGTGCTTACGGCTCATCGAATTCGCCGGCGCATGCGAGCGCCTCGAATCGCAACTATGAGCTGGCCAAGCGCATACTGCACACCTGGTGGATATACACGCTCAAGCTGATCACCTGGCTGTTCTATTTGGTCTACGACATTGTGGTGCTGGGCTGCAGCATGGCGTACGAGCGCCTGACCACAGCGTATTTGGCTGGCGTGGCCTACGCACGCCAGCTGCACAAGGAACTGAAGCAGAATTCGGGCAAGCCGAGCATCTGGTGGCGCAACTATTGGCGTCGCTTCGATGGGCGCTTCAAGAAGAACTCGCGTTGGGCATTTTGGCGACGATTCTACAAGCGAAAGCCGCCGGAGGCGAATGCAGAAGCATTCAAAACGGGTCGACTGCCGCAGACGGGTGAAGAGGCCATGTACTCGCTGTTGAACTGCAAGGGAAAGGACGCCTATAGGTGAAGGATAATCAAACCACAATATATACAATTAATTATAATTGAAATGTATTATTGCAGCATATTGGGCGTGCCACCGGATAGTCCACAGGAGCAGATACGTAAACACTATAAGAAAATTGCCGTTCTGGTGCATCCGGATAAGAACAAGCAGGCGGGCGCCGAGGAGGCATTCAAGGTGCTTCAACGCGCATTCGAATTGATCGGTGAACCGGTATATAAAACTCACAGTTACTCAGCTAAGATTATATATTAAATGGATTCTGTATTAACAGGAAAATCGTCTTGCCTATGACCAAAGCATTGCCGAGGCATTGCACGCGGAAAAGGCGTGGACGGAGCTGCACGACTTGCTATCGCAATTGCAAACCAAAATGACCGAGGCGGCCAATACTATAAGGTGAGCGTCACGATTAGCCAAGCAAACTAATTAAATGCTAAAGTAATTTCTTGCATTTCTTGCTTCCACAGATGTAGCACCTGTGCGCAGCGTCATCCTCGTAAGCTAACTGAACGTCCTCATTATGCAGCGCGTGAATGCGCTTCCTGTAAGATACGCCATTCGGCCAAGGATGTGAGTAGCGAAGAGAGCATATTCCATTTAGCATTATTAAAAATACATTTTCGTTTTGGCAGGGCGACATTTGGGCGGAGACTAGCATGCTGGGTCTGCGCTGGAAATATTTGGCGCTAATGGATGGCAAGGTGTACGACATAACCGAATGGGCCAACTGCCAGAAGGGTGCGTTGTCGCATCTGGAGCCCAATTCGCATATGGTGCAGTATCGCATTGTGCGCGGCGCTCAACAGCAGCAGCAGCAACAACAGCAGCAGCAGCAGCAGCAACAACAACATCATCATCAGCAGCAGCAGCAACACTCACATCAGCAGCAGCCGCAGGCGCATGCACATCATCCGGGCGGACCAGCCAGTGGTGTCAGGTAGGTCCATAAAGATGTTAAATAGACTCTGTCATATTTCATACATTGCTCATTCCAGTGAGGCTACGCTGCACGAGTTCTTGGACAATTTGTATAGCGGTCAGCATCCGGGTGCGCCCAATGCCACGCCCTTCGCTGGCAATGCACGCCGTCGCACACGTCGCAACTGAAGTTTGTTGTGTGTGTGGCATAGACTTAAGTGTTTTTAAAATCTCCAATCTACAGTTCTAATAAGCATGGCGCCGTTGGCTGCCCACTCACATAGATAAACTCTAATAGGCCAACATCAGCGCAAGCATCTCCCAATTTAGCACACTCATATACGCAATCGAAACAGATTAAGTTCTATTGATAACTCCACTCTACTCGACATAAGTACAATGACTACCAATTGCTGTTTATGATTTACTGTTTATGATTTACTAATTATGAATGGTCTTGCATAAGTCTAAGGGCAGCATTACGATTGCCCATCACTTAAGTAGTTGACGTCTGTGTTCTACATTTTACTTTCTGCCTACCGCTTATGGACAGCTTAACACGCTTAGCTCGTAGCAACAACAAGCCTATTTCTAAGTTAAAATTATAGATTGTAAACGGGCTTATACGCCACGCCATGGCGTATAGGCCGACAAATATATATGTAAAATCTAACACATCCGAATTATAAATGTTAATAAAAATCATATATAGAGAACCTAAGGCGAACGATGTTTTATTCCTGTAATAAATTGAAATAATCTGGTGTAAAATGAAAAGAATTGTGAGTTTTGCATAAGCGTATTTTTTTTAGTGTTTTATTGAAAAAATGCTCCACTCCATTTCCGCCTAATTTTCTACACATTATTTTTGTTTTCTTTTGTTGTTGGTTTTTTTTTTTTTTTGTATTTTTTCTCTGTATAATAATAATAATAATTACAATTACATACATAGTGTTTACATACTGCTCCAGCTCCACAAAAATGGCTACTACGCATACAAAATGTATTGCAATTGAATACCTATAGAACCTAGAGTGTGCGGGACTTAAAGTCTATTTTGTGTTTATGTTTTTTGCTTGTTTTTTGTTTTTATTTGTTTTTTTTTTTTTCTTTCTGCCAACATGGGAATTTTGTTGATTTTATCTTATTTATATTATTTATATATATTTATTTTTGTGGGGATTTTTTCTTTTGTTGAATTTGTCGTATGTTGCTGTTGCATGCTAATGTTGCATGTCTCCAAAATTTTTGCAGTTTAGTGGCATAATTTATTACTAATAAATTAATGAAACATGTGGTTTTTGCTTATGAATTTTGTTTGTTTGTTTGTGTTTTTGTTTTTCTATTCGTGATCTTTCACAAATTTGTTGTTTATAGTAATTGTTGCTTGACTTAAATAGTTTTGACTGCGTTTGCTTAAATTCCTCAACAAATATTGCGACTAATATTAAATTACAATTTATTATTTTATGTTTTTTCTTTATACATTTACAAAACTCGTTTGAACCAACTTAATTGTTTTTATTTTTTTTTTGCCATTTACTTTATATGTATGTATATATATATATATATATATATATATATATATATATATATATATATATATATATATAAGTATGTATATAAATTAAATTCTATGCTTAAATACATAGATTAATTCCATGCTCACACACAATTTAGTGAAATAAAGCATTAGGCTCAATTTATAAATTGTTTTCTTAGTTTTTTTTTATTTTTTTGTTTTGTTTTTTTTTTTTGTATTTTTTTTTTTCTATACAAAGCTTTGTACAACTAAAGTAGTTAAAAAGAGAAAAAAAGCAACAAAAATGTTTTATATATATATATGCATATATATGGATGCATCAATACATGCGCACATACGCTGTATATACATACACACACACATATATATAAAAAAAAATATATGTATGCATCAGATTGTAGTATGTAGAGCGAATGCTCGCCGTAAAAACAAACATCATTATCATTATTATGCATTACAATTATTATTAATTAAATTGTTTAATAATAATTAGTACCAATAACAATATGCCCCTAGGTTTTCACTTTCATATATATATTTATAAATATATATATGTTGTTATTTTTTTAAGTTTTACTAAAAGTTTTTTCAATGTCAATACAATATCTGAAACTTGTATGTTTTTATATCTGCTTATGTGGATGTAAATGAATGCTGTTCAAGTGTGAGTGTGATTGTTTGTGAATGTATGTGTGGATGTATAAGTGTGTGTGTGCTTATGACTGTTGGAGCATGTATTGCTGCTCCTGGCGCTTGGCTGTGCTTTCTGTTTGACCATCTCTAAGCTCTATGTTGGCGCCGACCCGCATTATCCCGATATTATTTCTGTGTCTTTCGGTGTGTCAGCTCCTGGGCGACATCGTCCAGCAGCTGGGTGGCATAGCCATTGCCATTGGCCAGCAGGACACCGTTCGACTTGTGCGCACTGCCATTGCTCAAGGACGTCACCGCATTGCCATTGGCCAGCGTTTTATAGCCGTTCTTTAGGCCATTCGCATGGCCATTGCTGAGCGCCGCATTGCCATTGCCATTGGCCTTGGCCGTTATTGACGCTGCTGCTTCTGTCGTCGTCGTTTGTGGCAAGAACAGATCGTCATGGGCATTGATGCTCTTGCAGTACCCGTTAGGCTTTGCGTGTCCATTGGCCAGCTGCGCTGCGGCGTTCTTTTTCTGCAAAAAAAAAGACAAAAAACACAAATATAAATGCGTGGGAATAAAAGCATAAAATAAATATTAATTGTGGGTCCATGGTGCGTATGATTGATATAATATTGCGTGATTATACACACATACATTTTAATTTATTATATTTCATTTGGTTTTTCTTTTGTTTATATTTGTCTGTGTGCGGCCCACAAAAAAAAAAACAGAAATAATATTATGCAATCAGCTGAGACGCTTTGTCAGCGTTTGTTTATTATTTTTATTTATATTTTTTATTTTTTTCTTGCTTTTTCATTCGTATTTTGTCTTGTTTCTTTTTTTTTTTTTCATTCAACTTTCACTTGCTCAATGGATGCTGTGGGTCGCCGCCAACGTCGCTGCCTCTGCCGCAGCCGCAGTCGCAGTCGCAGTCGCCGTCACAGTTGGCCCAATGAACGTGGAAGATCATTAAGCGATAACATTTTTGGCGCTTTTGTGTTGGACAAAGCGGACTTAAATGTAAACCCAATTCCCCCGAGACCTACTTGACGAAATTTCGTTAATGAATTTAGTCCACAGAGAGAGGGAGAGAAAAATAGAGAGCGAGAGAGAGAGAGAGATATGTTTGCAATAGGCGTCTGCAACATACTAAGATCGGATGTAATCGTATGTGATATAAGCGTTCGCACGGTTTTCGTTTTCACGAACTCGTGAACGAATCCGGAATCTGGAATACGATGCGATGCGATGCGATGCGAACGCATTTTATGTTTATGTCATTTTGTGTGGCTTTAAATGGCTTTCAAGCAACGTGGGAAGACACAGATAGGCCTTTCAACTATGCGCCTTGATGGCCGATAATTATCATAATGGGCGATGCGAGAAGCTGTTGCACCTCAAAATGCTCTCATTTCCGGAAGAGAGAGAGGGAGACAGAGGGAGCGAAAGAGAGAGTAGAAAAACTGGCTTTTGTTTAGTCAGCTGAGAGGGTGTTGCGGCACTTACCATTAGACGGTTTTTGTAGGCTGCCTTGTAGAACTCGTTGAACAGGAAGAAGAACATAACAGCATGCAAGCCTATCCACCAGACGAAGGCCTTCGGGTAATTGCAGTCAATAAAGAGCAATTGGAAGGCGTGCACCATGATAAGAATAAACTGAACCTGTACCGGTTGAATAATTGAATAGAAATCAGAGATTTAATAAGCTACTTTATATAGTAATAATATTAATATTAGTCCGCTTACCATTTGCAGCGTTGTCAGGTACTTCTTCCACCAGAGATACTTCTGGTATTGTGGACCCATGGCCGAGAACATATAGTACGTATACATCACAATGTGAACGAATGTGTTGAGCAGGCCGAAGAATGTGCTATGACCACCTGGAATATAGATATATACGCATTATAGGGTATCTAACAATACAGTTGGCCGTTTTTAGCAAACGCACCTGGAGTGAACTTAACACCGAACCACACCGACATGGGCATGCAGCCGTGATGGATCACATGAAGCGTTGTTACCTGGCTCGTCTTCTTGCGCAGCACGAAGAAAATCTGCAAACGAGCATCAACTATTGTGAATCCGAAATATATTGTGAATGGGGGTCAGGCTTACCGTATCCATGAACTCTGTGAACTTGGAAAAGTAATACCACCAGCACGCATGAACCATCTGAGTGGGGGAGGGAGTGTAAAGCAGCAGCAGAGAAAATATTTAAGATTTAATTAGCAAAGTTTTTGAGCAGGCGAAAATTAAAGTTCAATCAACTCACACGCAGACTTTTGAATACCCTAACTAAAGATGTGAAACACATCTATTTAAGCAATATTAATTTTCTTGGTTAGGGTATCCACTAAGCACGGCATAGCCATTGCTTCTCTCTTCCATCACTCACACTCAATTTGAGGCTTCAATTTTAATTTATTATTTTTAAATCATAATCAAATTATGTTGTAATTCAATTCAATTCAATTCATTCATTCATGCACACGCTTCAATAAGTATATATTAATTGTCAAAATGCAGCAGATAGTTCAAAAGATATATATATATATAGTAAAGTTTGAGGGCGGGGTATAAACATTCAATTAATTGATTAACGGTATTTGAGAAAATTTGAAGAAATCAGTTGCCTGGCCATTGATAAATAGAGTCTTAAAGATATATATTTTCGGGGTTGCATGGGGTTTAGAGAGAGATAGAGAGAGTTTGTATACAGTTTCCAGTTTTGGATGGATGGGGTCCAGAGTTTTCTACATTCTGTAAGAGATATGGATATCGATAACGATTGTTATCGATCTGTTTTAGTGACACATTTTAAGAGGTGCTGACAGTTATGCATACGGCATACACATGCTCCGATCTGGATTAGGATCTTGTTGTGTTTGTTGTTGTTGTTGGTTAGCATAAATTGTACTTATATAAATTATACAGAGTTAGGTTATATATAGGTGCATTTGTATTGTGTGAAGACAACCAGCTGTTAACCCAAAGTTCATTTAATATATATATATATATATATATATATATATATATATATATATATATATATATATATATATATATATATATATATATATATATATATATATATATATATATATATATATATATATATATACATATATATTGAATATTTGTGTGGCAAGTATACCTAGAGTATTTTGTGTTTTGTATTATCAGCCCAGAACCAATTCACGCACACATACACACACCCACACAAGCACACCATTGTGAAGCACACCAAAAGTATACTTATCGACTAGTTTATCGTTATCACTAGAAGCTAATCAATATCGTTATTCAACGTCGGTTTGTCAGTTTAACACATACCCTTAACGTTCTAGGATTATTACTATAGTCAACTGGCTGACATCGGAAGCTATAATGTCCTGTTAGCCAACCGGAAACTCCTATCTGCAAATGTAGAGTTTGATTTTTTTTTCTTTTTTTTAGATATCGAATTTGTTTTTGATGTTGGTTTTTTTTTTTTTTTTGTGATTTATGAAGTTTTTTTTTTCTTTTTTGCTGGCATCGGTTTTGCGTTGGCGTTGTGGCTTTTTTGTAGGTGCTTCCAATTGATGGGCTGTAAAGAATTAGGCATGGCACACAAACACACACACACACACATACAGACATACAGATACACACGCACACATTGATATTTACACAGACACACAGATAGTTGGAGTTTTTTTTTTTGCATATTTGGTTAGTAGACAGCGTTTAAATGATATTAATTAAATAAAGCATCAAAATTATTTAAAGCGATCATATATATATATATATATATTGTTTTTGTTGCACAAATTAATTACCATAATATCTTATATACAAAACATGTATATAGAAATGCATATATATATATTTACTATATATGTTTATATATATTTAAGGGCACTAATTAGAAACCCGCTACGCTTTTTGCACGCCTCGCTTGGTAATTGGTTTTTTATGCGGCGCAGTTAATAAAAAGCTAATTAAATGTGATTATAAATTATAAGAGAAATAAATAATAAGAAAATAATAAAAATATATATGTATATATGTTGAAAATATAAAGCAATGCTGGTTAAAATTGTTTGATATGTGACTGAGTCAGAAGCGATTGCATATACAATAATATACTATATATAAATAAATAGTTAAATATTAAATCCACTTATATGGCTATATATACGGAAAGAATACCGTTTCATTTCGTTCAACTTTTATTTTCATGAACACACACTGTAAAAAAATATATTAAATCTTGAATCTAAGCTGGGAACTCTGCTGGATGAGACTGCCCTAAACTTTTCACTTTCACTAGACACTGAGAGGGGCTTTTCCTACTGCATACACAGAGTTATATATAGGTATTTATTTTTTGTTTGTTTTTGGACACTTACTCTCCTAGATGTGGCACTATCGCTATAGTCCACTGGCTGACAGCGGAAGCTGTACGAACCCCACCAGCCGCCCATTAAACACTAAAAACAAAATCAAATTAATGCCAAAAAAAAAAAGAAAAATGAGATAGAGAGAACGTAAGAAAAACAGAAAATAAAGTGCACATTAAAAACAGCAGCAGCAGCAGCAGCAGCAGTTGCCAGTTGCCAGATGGAAGTTGCCCCTTGCACGTTGCACGCTGCAAGTTGCAAGTTGATTGTCATTTAAACGCTTTGCAGGCCAGTTAAGCAAGCAGCCAAAACGACGACGACGCCAGCCATAAAGTTGTTGTGGTTGTGGTTGTTGTTGTTGTTGTTGTTGATGATGATATGTTTGTTCATGTGTTCAATGCTTGTAATCGACACTTACCTCATAGAAGAGCCACGCACTAAATACAACCTGTAACGCATTGTACATGACCAGCATGTTCTGTAGATGTAACGGCTTTCGATTCTCCATTAATCGCGGGCCAAGCACCTGAGCAGCAAAGGAGAAGCAAGTGATTAGACAAGGTGTTTAAATAGAGATAGGAGCTAAAAGAGTTGTCAATTGTTGAGCTGCAGATAATGAATTCATTGAGTTAGAGAAAAACATATTCCTAACGAAAGTGAAATGAGTTTGTATATTGGTTTTGTAGAAAGTCTGTCTTGCTGCCCGTCCATCTGTCTGTCCGTCTGGGAGCATGGCAAATCGGTAAATGCATCTGACAGCATTTGGGCCGTGAATGAGTATACTGCAGTCGGTAACGTCCGACTGCAACATTCTTACTTGTTTTTATATATTATAGATCAGCTATTGATAAGGTCAGCAGACAACATAAAGTTCGCTATTGCCAAAATTTTTGTTACCATATTTATAAGATAAGGTTTGCAGATAATATAAAGCTTGTTATTTTGCGAACTTTTTTTGTACATTTTTCTATAATATAAGTTTTCATTTTATTAGAAAGGCCTTTATGATTGATTGATTGTCGCTGTATAAGCTTAAAGCATTTCCTTTTTGGAAAGAGTTTTATGTATTTGTATTTTCTGTTGGCTTGATAAATCATTGACTATAATTATAACTGATAAGCTATTGCGTCTATGCACAGGTAAACATTTGCTATCTATGCAAAGCTTTATCATAGACTTTCCAACGCAGACAAACAGAAAATAGTTACTAAACAAGATTATAAATATAATATATCTTTATATTTCCACAATTTATGATCCCAAGAGAATTTCCATTTAAAGTTGTTCAACTCTCTCCCCACTTCAATATAAATTATTTTCGATCTAATCGCATTTCGGCCTCATTTTTAGGTGCATATTCTTTAAATTTCTATGGGGTTGTATATAATCTAACTTCTATTATAGATATCGTCCTCTAATACTACTGGAATTCTCATACATATAGACTTGACTCACAGCACTGTCTACCGTTGATAACAACGGGTTGATTAAGTTGGACTATAATAAAAACGCCTTACGATTAGAAATTCATTTTCGCTGTGAGTTTAGTTTCTATGTAACTGAATCATAAATATAACTTGCCCAACGCGACAAACAAAAAACAAGAACAACAAACACGGGAAAAAGAACAAACGTAGATACTATCAGCGGGTACACGCCCACGTAGTGTGTGTACCAAGCTTTCCGCATGGTAATAACACTTGAGATTACGCCGGAGTGGCGGCTGCTCTGCTCTGCTCTGCTCTACTATGGCCTGGTCTGGTCTAGTGTATATGACCCAAATCTGTTTATTAAGTGGCTAACCATATGGTCAAATCAAGTGGCCATAAAGCCAACAAAACACCTGTTGTGTAGAGTGGCCAGTGTGACGACTTACCTTAACCAGGTAGACGTATGTGAGGCAAACGGCCAGTGTGGGGAAGGGTGATGACATCATGGGCCAGTCCTTTGTCCTTGAATCTGGGCAATTAAAAAGAAAGGAGACAAGTTGGTAAGAGTGATTAAATTAGATTGTATATGAATAATTTAAATATAAATAAATTAATTCATTAGCCAGACTCGCATTCTAAACAAACTATTTTGAGAAAGTTTTTCCTACTTGAAAGAGAACAGCAGCCAATGTCAATGTTGTTTATAAAGTGTTTATTGTTGTTGTTGCTTTTACCTTCTACAAGTGTCTGTGTCACATGTATGTATGTGTAAAACAGCAGTTACATGTTCGCATAGTAGATAATTAGATAGATAGTTAGTATCTATATTAGATAACGAAGCAAGCGTTATCATCTAAACATCATTAGCATTGAGGGGGCATTGGGCATTGGCCCTGATTTGTGGCACATTCATGTTTTGAGACAATGTCATTAGCGAGGCTAATGATAATGGTAATGATAATGATAATGATGCAGCACATCCTGCTTAATGCACAACAATTACACACTTCAAGTTTACCTATTTACTATATTTACTTAATATATTTTATAAAATATTTATATGCCTCTTTGTGTGACTTTGGGAATTTCTTCATTCCCTTCATTTGGCATTCAGTTGAGCAGCGATAATTGTCATAAAAATGCGTAAATCCATGAATAACTTATGCAACCAGACGAATAATCACGCGAATTTCGATTGCTCAAGCTCAGCGGCAAAAAGAAGACACAAAATAAATAAATCAATAATAATAATAATAAAACATATTCGTAAGCAAAACAAATAAATCCAAAAAACAATCAAATATAGATAGATGATAAAAGTATAAGAAATTTAACAACGGCCCAGTCTTGAGTTTGATGAATAGATTAACAAATCATAAGGAAATAGTTGAAAAAAAAAAAAATAAATAAATAACACGAAAAGCCAAAAAATTAATAAACGAATATTAATTAAGGCAAGCGAACTTGATTGAGCAAATGTGCCAAGTGAAATTGTTGCCGAAATGGATTGGATGAATGATTGCGAAAAGAAAGGGTAACTCGTCTGGTTATCACATTAGCTAATCATGAAACACGAGCTCGCTCAAGTGCCAAACTCTGAAACAACTTGAGTTGTGTCTGAATGACAGATAAATGCCGTCTGTCTCAAGTGTATAAATATTCCATAAGATCATGTTTTATATACACACATTTACATTTATATATGCCTTTCGACAATTTATATTTATTTATTTATGTTATACTACTAATTCTTTACTCAAATAAATAACCACTTAAAAATTGAGCAGGTTTCCGATATTAGATCAGATTAGATTTAAATACATACAACATTACGTTTCATATATAGTATTTGCCAAGTAAATATTAAAAAAGTTCTTCATTCAGCCTCACAATCAATGAAAACTTGTTCATAATAATTAAAATTTCAAGGGTTAATGAACTAGAATGAATGAACTAACTAGGAATTTTAGATATATTATTTCTTGTTGAGTGTTTCCACAAAAGATTTTAAATGCTTCGATAAAGCCTTACTATAGGAATGATAACTATATAATCTATATATCTAAATATTTATACAACTATATATCTAGCTATCTATCTGTCTATCAATTCATCTGACTATCATCTATTAACCATCTATCTATCTATCATATATATTTCTACCTGTCATCTATCTATCTGTTTATCTATCTGTCTAAGTATCTATCTACTATCTATTTATCATCCATCTATCTATTTATCTATCTGTCTATGTATCTGTTTATCTATTTATTGTTCATCTATTTATCTGTCTGACTATCTGTCATCTACCTTTCTATTTAACTGTTTTTTTATCTATCTATTCATATATCCGACTTTCCATTTATCCATCTATCTATATCTGTTTATTTACTTATTTATTTATATATCAAGACCTATATCTAAATATCTATCAATATATCTATCTATCCATCTATGTATCTATCTATCTATTAAAATTCATTATATTAGTTTTTATACACTTTTAATTATCACAAACATGATTCAATGCATGACTCTATCTCAAAAGTCTATCTAAAAAATTTCATAAGAACTAACGCTAACCAAACAAACTTTTGCTACTCGAAACCATTTTAAGATAGCTTAACGAAATTCTACCATAAGAATCTCTCTCAACATATTGCTCAAATTTTATCAACACTTCAATCTCAATGGCATGGTAAAACAAATCCCTAACTAAGCTCTCTTTAGTATTTACTATAGAGTTCGCCTCAAACCACAACGCGGTTTATGTTTTCTATTGCTGCTTTCAGCAGTATTTGTAAACAGACTGATGTTATAATAATGATATATGTATGCGTGTTCTGTGAGAGTGGCGCCATTTGGTGGCTACTTTACTTCCGATATAATGCAAATAAGACATATTATACGTTCGCCCTTAAAATACCCAAACCAAACCAAACCAAACTCTCTATCTCTCTCTATCTCTTCCTCTCTTTCTGTCTCTCCCAAAAAAAACGCTGACACGCACAGTCAAACAAACAAGCAGAAGCAGCTATGTTAGCTCTCTCTCTATATAAAGTATATCTAAAGTCGAGTATATATTAGTGTATGTGAGTACGTATCCGTGTCATGTTGAAACATAATTTTAGCGCGTCGATATCGCTAAACATTTCTACAAGTGAGGGGGGGGCGTGATGCCTGCCTGTGTGGCATAATATAAAAAGTAAATAGAGAGAGTATATAGCTATATATACCATTGCTTGATAAAGGATGCAGCTTAGAAGACAGCAAAAGAGCGAGAGAGAGAGAGAGAGAGAGAGAGAGAGAAGTAGAGAGCTCCTGCTATAATTGATATTAGCCAAGACACTGACTGACATTGAAATTTTGATTATCAGTTGTGCTTTGGCCTGGACCTAGAGCTGTTGCTTAGCCTCTCTCTCTCATTCTCTCTCTCTCCCTCTCTGTGTTTGGGGCAATTAGTGAGCTGGTGTCAAAAATTACTCAATCATTTGCTAAACCTTTGCCGTTTTGCAGAGAAATGTCAGAAAGAAGAGCAGCGAGCACATCAACAAACCGAAAAACAACAAAAAATAACAACAAATACGAAACATCAAGGTTACACAAATTAGCGGGCCTAAACATGTACATATAAACATATATATAGATATGTATATATCACATAAACATAGAGAGATATGTAAGTGGTAGCCAGAGCTAGTAGCTGGCACAACTTACCACTATGTGAGTCCATATATCTGTTTATGCTCTCGATGTATTTCATAATTAAGGCCATTTTGTTGCTGTGTGTGTGAGATTGTGTGTGTGAGTGTGTAAGTGTGTGTGTGTATAAGTGTGTTGCTTGTTGTTGTTCTTGTTTTTATTGGTGGTTCGTTCCGAATAGTTCAATGCATCTAGTGCAATGCAAAATTTGTCGTGCTGCAATGAGAGAAAAGAGAAAGAAAGAAAGAAAAATTAAATTTATGTAAAATCTCTCTATATATATATTTAGTAAATGTAAGTATGTATATGCCATAAATTATGCTTTATATTTATAAATCTAGATGGTCATTTCGTATTGAGAAAGAAACGAGAACACTCAAGCTGCGCGGTTGCCTTTCAACCCACTAATTATTGCGATAAATAAAATAAATACATTTATATATGTATATATATTTATATATATATATATATGAAAGAGCGACTGACAGCCAGCCCAGCGGCAACAGCAATAAAATGAGGTTAATAAACTAAACTCAAAAAAAAAAAAGAAGAAAGAAATAAAACATATATATAAATTTATATACCTAAAACTGCTCAGTCAGCATTTGAGCGGCATATTTACATGTTGTTTATAATTTGATGTTCTGGGTTTTTGGCCTTTCAGACTGCGTAGACTTTGAGCTCAAACAGAAGATACGATATTGGCCCTAATCAAGCGCATATCAATCTAGATAAGCTGAAATCGATATAGATGTTTTTTTTTTGGGCCTTTTTTTTGTGTATAATATTCGCAGCGCACTGGGCGTATGCGTAATATAAACATATTGACAGAAGGAAATGAAAGCGATATGGGACTCAACAAAGTTGTCTACAAAGCTTTGACTAAATAATGTAAGGAGTAAACTTAGCACTCTCTAAATATTGTACATCATGTATTATATAGGATTTGTGTGCTAAAGTGCAACCAAAGTTCAAGGACAGACAAACTTACTGACTAAGCAAATACCTCAACACACACACACACTCACACACACACACATCAGTTAAATACACATTTATACACTGACAGCACGTAGCAGCTTTGCAATTGGCTCAAAGCAAATACATTTTTTTGGCAACACACAAAAAGTGCAACAGCCGCAGCTGCTGACAGCGCATAGCCCTGCATGCCCCCCCTCCCCCACGCCCCTTCATGCTCCCTCACGCCCAGTCAGCTTCTTCCTCTGGCAAACGCACTTGGCATAGCAATGTATATAGCAATATACAAATCTGGCCCGAAACAAGAGCCATGTTAGTACAATTGACAGGCCTCTGCATAAATAAATAAATAACTAGACCCAAATGAATAGCAATTGTTGACGTCATTTACACGCACGCAAAACGACATTACTCATACGCCGCATGCCACTGTAAATATTAAATAATATTCCGCTCAAAGGAATCTGTCGGTCTCTCTCCCTCTCCCCCTCTCTCTCTGGTATCTAATTGCTTACCTCATTTGCGGCAGCGATGGGTGAGTGAACTAATGGACTCGACTCTGGCTGAGGCGAAGTCGCAGCTTATTAAGACAATTACACTCAGATAAATTTCATTATATTATTGATCGTATATAAATATTTCTGCGAAATACAGAAGAGACAACATTTCATCATTACGAGAAATGGACTTCAAGCTTTAGCTATGACAACACACAATGGGAAATTTTGGATGAGAAATCTTCTATATATTCAACTTTGAGCATTTGAAATGCTTGAGCTGAATTGGAATTTCCTTATAGACATGTTTAAATAATTAACAAAACTGTCATAAAATATAGCGTATAAAATTAATTAAGATATAAAAAATATCCTAGTGGGTATTATATACAAAAATATTAAAATATGCAACAAATAAAATACTTTGAGAATCTACAATATATTAGACTTTGATCATTTCATACTTAAGCTGAATTGGAATTTCTTTATATACATGCTTAAAAATTTACCTTAACTTCAATAAATTTCTAGCAGTGTAAATATTTCGCAACTGACATTAATTAAGATATAAGAAGTAATAATCCTTTTGGGCACTTGCGAAATACTTATATAAAAAATAAAAAAAAATTAAGATACTTTGATTCCTGTTTTAATGAATTGGTCAAAGCGTGCTAATGCCACGAAGCCAATTATCGAGCTGTACGTGTTGCACGTCGTCAACAATAAACTAAGCCATTGCCAGCTGAATACAAATAAATTCAAAGTCAGAGGACAAAAGCGGATAATAGAAACAGACACACACAGTATAAATAGAGCTGAAGACGTGCTAGCGGAAAATGTTGTCAACAACAACAACAATTGAGTAGCAGAAGCTATATACAGTTAGTGTTTGTTTTTGTCCTCTTCTTCTTCTGTCTTTGTTTATAAGTTTTTGGGTGGGTGGCAATGGCTTAGCCCGATTTGCAAGCGCAACGTCTGACACCCCACATGCCAAAGAGGAGGTGGCGCGGTGGGGCGTGGCGGGGCGAGGCGACCCACTGTGGCTCAGGCTCACCTTCGCCCAGTCAGAAGAAGCGCCAACGAAATGCGATGCCACTACGACGACGACGTTTTAAAGCCGTGCCAAATATTGCTATTTCATTGACCTGATTTCACAGCGTGCTTGCTGTTGTTGCTGCTGCTGTTGTTGTTGTGTGCTTCATGTAAGCCCACACACAAAAGCCAAACCATGAAGCAACAATGCACACGAGCATGTAAAGCGACACCCAAAAAACAAAAAACACAAAAAAGAAACAGAAAAGTAAAGTAAAATAACAACGAAATGAAAACAACTAGCAATAGCGAACCCCAAACCGAACCAAATACAAGCCCCAAACCCGATGCTGACAACCGAGTCCGTAACGAATTCAGTTTCCAGGGCGCCGAATTCAGACAGCAGCAACATGCCGCTTAACCGGCGCCACGTTGTCACACACACACACACACACACACACACACAATCACGTGATGATGGCTCTGTGTACCCCCCAGTGGGCCCACTTTGAAAAACCTTAGCCCTCCTTGCTAGGGTTTCTCTTAGGTCTCTCTCTTTCTGGCCCGCTTTTGCGCAGAGGCGCTCAGCAAATTTCTTGAATGAAAATCGGGCAATGGGCGACCGACCGCCTGGATTCGTATTGACATGACTCACACACACAGAGCGGCACATTCAGCTTTTTTTTTGTTATTTTAAAACTTGCGATTTTTCAGCTGTATACATTTTAATAGTTTGTAGAAGTAATTTATGATCAATTTATAATTTTAAAATTTATGGAATTTTTATATTAATAATAGAAATAAAATTAATAATAATATAATATTGAATTCCATATTTATATTTGTATAAAATACAATTATTATAAATTTTAGTTTTCATGAAATTACTGAATTATATTATATAATTTTAAATTTTAATTTTTATAAAATTGATTTATTATATTATATTTAATTTAAATATTTTAGATATTAAAATTAATAATAATAATGTAAAATTTTTGTATTTAAAATTATATAAAATAAATATATATATATATTTTTTTTTATTTTTTTTACATCTTTTTTATATTTTCAATTTTTTAATTTATTTTTAATTTTTTTTTTTATATTTTAATTTTTTTTATAAATTTTTGTTTTGTTTAACATAATAAAAAAAATCAATTTTTGAAATATTTTTAATTTTTTTTTAATTTAATTCTTTTTTTTTTAATTTCTTTTAAGTATATTGGTTTGAGCTTGCCAATTTTATAAAAAATTTGGTCATTTTAATAAACTTCTACTAGCATAAAAGACAAAATTCTATATAAATGTCTATAAAACATAAATATATAATATTATCCAGCTGATAATAACAGGACTATGCTCAAACTCCATTGACTAAAATATAGCCTTTTCCTAACCGCCTCTTACTAGCTTTTTTTGCTGCCACTCTAAGCTTAACCCAACACTATGCGGCCAGTGCGAAAAAAGGCTAAAGCCAAAGCGTTCACGATGAAAACGCGTTTAATGTGCAACCAACACGCCATGAATGACGCCTAAAAGACGCGTGCCTCGTCGTAATTGTCGTAGTTGTTGTAGTTGTTTTTTGCGGCTGCTCGTATTATGCCAGTGAGTAAGCAGTGTCTATGGCTGTGTATGTGTATGTGTGTGTGTGAGTGTGAGTGTGCGTTGAGGGGCTGGGCCTCGCCTCAATTCTTGCCCAGCGAAAGGTGTCACGTGCATTGCGAGGCAGGCATCGAGTGGATTTGGTTGGGGGTGGTTGTTTGCTTGTTTGGTTGCCTGGTGGTTGGTTAAGCAGCTCGCGTTTTCAATTTCCTATTGATTTTAGTGTGTGTATGTGCGTGTGTGTGTATCTCTGTGTGTGTGTGTGTGTGTGTGTTTGGCCAAGTGTTGACAGTGCTCGACGGGCCGGGTCAATGAATGGAGGCCCAGTCAAAGGTTGATTTGGCCCACACTTGCAATTATCTGAAGTGTTTGTGACTGACAAGCAACTACCAATGGTAATTAAATAAATTTGTCCATCTCTTGCAGTTAGCCCTGAGCTTAGAGCACGTGCATCCATGAGATATATATTATCCATATCTAATGCGTAAAGGGCATCTAAGCGGCAATTAGACGAAGGTTTATGCCCTATTTACGCATAAGCTGTTTATGTGTATATGTGTATTTGTGTATGTGATTAGGCCAAGCTGTTAACCTGAGATTTATACGTGCCAATTTAATTTCAATTTATTGCGACATTTGTAAATCAGCCGTTGACAGCTGACGATAATCATAAAAACAATGCGACAATACAAAATCTATTCACAGCAGTGCTAGATAACTTAACAACAAACTGGTTAAAAACTGATTAATATTCGAAATTGGATGTCAAAATTAAAATGATAGCTGGGTACAACTATGAGATACCCTGTAAGCAGAATGATGAGCATAGTCAACTCTTAGGTTATGCAATTGAACTACTCAAAACTGGTTAAAAACTTATGAAGATTCTACATTTTATGTCAAAATCGAAACGAAAACTAGACACAACCATAAGATACCCTGTAAACAGAATGATGAGCATAGTAAAATTAAAATTTCTGCTACTAAAGTACTCAAAATCTATATACAAATCTATATTCAAGACAGATCATATAGAGTTTCTATCTATATACCTCTACAGCTCTACTCAATTTATGAGTTATTTACAATCTAAAATACACATTTCTGTAACTAAACGACTCAAATTATATGTAAAAATCTATATTCTAGACAGATCATAGAGTTTCTATTTCTATAAACCCCCCTTTAGCTCTACTCATTTTTAATCGGTAAATATTAAGCATATCTTAAGCGTCATGAATTGATTTCTACGGAAGTTCAACGACAGCTTCGAACGGTTCATTAACAATATAATATTTTGTATACGAACCGTTAAACTTCGTAATAAATTAACAAAAAGTGTGTCAAATTAGCGTCGACGATTGTTAAATAATCTGATGCGAATTTAATTATTAATTTGCATACGATCGCATCAGTCAAATATAGCGAGCCGACACGCATCAAGCGAACTAAATTTTGTTTTAACAAAAAAACAAAAAAACAAAATTACGAAATATGAATTGAAATATTGTTAGTGGATGCTTGACTGGGCCCAAACTGTGAACAATGTGGACAATTGTTCATTATCATTTATCACTTGAATGATGATGTAATCCAAGTAATAAAATTTACATATTTCTGGAATAGAAGATTCCAGAAATGTAGATATTGGCGGAATAGCTAAAAATGGTAAAGATTTCTTAAAACTTTCGATTCATTAACATAAAATTGATAAATTTTCCTAAGACTCAAGTCTGTTGTGAATAATTCAGACTATTATTAGAATGGTTAAGAGTATAAGAGATTGTTAAAGAATATTCTCAAGTTTTTAATTCTGCTTTAAGATAAGTTTAAAGACTCAAATCTATTATGAATTAGCTTAAATAAGCATTGCATAAATACTATATTGAGTTATTCTAGTATCAGAAGCTTAAACTTTTTGCTCGTTAAGAATAAAAAGCTCAATTTATATTTTATGTAAGTGTAACCTAAATTCTTTAATGCCTTTAATAATCTTTTTTATTATTATTCTTAACCTATTTCTTCAAATATTGCACGTGTGCACTTTTCATATTATTTAGCTATTTTTTTAATATTTTAAAATGTTATATGATTTTTAAGCTCGTTACTTATTTTATCTTGTTTTCTTTTCCATTTTATAAAAATTTTATAAATCTCTTTTTTAATGTAAAAAGTTGTATAATATTTGTGACCTCTTTTTTGCCTTGCTTTCCCATTTTATAAATACTTTATCTTTTTTTCTTAAATAACAATTTTTGTTATTATTTATAATTTTTTTACCTTGTTTTCCCAGTTGGTGCGTGCGTTGCAGTTGTTTTGCTGTCTGTTTTGTCTTTTATTGATATTGTTGAATAATTTTATTATTATTTTTTTTTTTAGAAAATTTGATTAATAACTGTTTTACTTATGTAAGCATGTATGCAAGTAGAAACGTGATCAATTTTCCAATGGCTATGGGAATCGGGAGGAAAACCAGTTGCATTTAGTTCAGATTCGTATTGATTGATTATAATTATATATCGTTATCGTTATATATCAGCTGTATCGCTTGCATTAAGGATATATGAATATATTTATATATTATGTGCGTGTTTGTTGTCTGCCGCTGTTGCATGTGTTGTTTTGTTATCAATTATTGAAATTGTTGCTGCCGCAGCTGGTCGATTTGCCTGGCAATCGATGAGTGCCATAAAATTCACATTTACTCGATGGCGCACTTTTCTCGCTCTCAGCATTCGCTTATCACACCGCTATGTAAATATACATGTGTGTACATACATATGTGTTGGTGCTTATGCACGTTTGTTGTTTGTTTCGGTCAGTGTTGCCCAGCTCGCCAAAACTGGCAGCTTTATGTGCGTGTCCTTTCGAACACTTTTCGAAAACACTTCGAATGCAATGCGATAGCTGAGCTAAGATCATAGGCGCAGGCGACGCGACGCTCGTCGGCACTGGACATGTAACGGTGACGGTGACGGTAACTGTAACGGGGACAATTACGAGACGCGAGACAAGACGACGAAGTGACCGAGAAACCGAGAGAGACAAAACCGATGGCAGCGACTAGCAAAGCACGACTAACTGGCTGCCGCAACGGCTGACTAACTAAGGCCGAAGACGCCGTTAAAGCCGCTGTTGTCGACGTCGCAGTCGACTTCGCCGTCGCCGTCACTGTCACAAGCGAGCTAGCTTGCTAGCGAGCTGCACTGTCAGCGTCGCTGTCACTGTCAACGTCAACGTCGACGTCGTCGTCATCGTCATAGTCGTCGTCGCCTTCGCCGTTGATTACGAATTTTTAAACTTTGATATTGTTTAATGCAAGGTGGTGCGATATATATAAATAAATACATATATATGTAAGTAAATATATATAAGCAGGTATTTTTGTGCTAATGTTTGAAATTTATTTAGATCATTAAAATGAGCTCCATAGAAATGTAAATTGCAATGCATTGGCGCGCCCCACAGCTGCAGCCAGCAATAACAACAATATCAACAACAACAACAATAACAACAATAATAATAATAATAACAACAACAGGTGATTTCTGCTGGCAGCGACGCTCACGTCGCTGTCGCAAGCTCGACCACGGCTTGGCTTGGCTTGGCTCGGCCTGAGTTGGCGGCTTTGGTTCGATGTTGCAAGGGCCCCCCAAAAACAAATTACAACAATGCCAACAACAACAACAAGCGCGACTGGCATCGACAGCGGCTGGTTCGCTGAGATCGAATTCGATTTCGATTTCGGCAACGAGACACGACGCGCAGTGGCGCACGCGGCGCATACCAAACAAAAAGAAAAAGAAGAAAAAAAAAGCCAAAGCTGCGCACTTGTCGATCAATTAATTATTACGGCATTTCACACATACACGAACACACACACACAGAAAGAGAGGTGCACAGGTATTTGGGTTTTTTTTTATAGTTTTCGCCTTTTTGTTTTCCTTTCGCCCGAAAATATATTCACGTTTTTTGGGACTTTTGCATTAAAATCGAATTCATGGTCAAAGCGACGATGTGTGTCGCCAAACAACAACAACAACAACAACAGTTAACAGGTAAACTTGACGAAATGTAAATTAAGACGCGAGCCGCCCTTTGTCGCAATCATCTAATTTGTTGTTGCTTATCTATTATGCATATCTATACAAGCATAAAAACACGAACACACACATATACATATACATACATGCAGATAGATGTGTGTTATTTATTGGGTCGCTATCGCAGAATGCAATTTTGTAATAACAGATATACATATATGTACATATATATTTACATATACAAGCCCCCGCGAATATTCAAATAAATGTATTTGAAGCTAGAGTCAAAACTCATATATCACTCTATATAGTTAGATAGAAATGGACGATGCTGGCTTGCATTTCAATTAATTGCTGGGTGGGCGTTATTCGAAAGGGTTTTCTGCCAGTGGGTGTGGCATGTGGGGGCTTAGGAATTGTGTTACACACATTTCCGCTAGACAGATTAAATTCAATGGCTGCAATCGCAATGCCAAGATGCTTGTAATTGTGCGTGTGTGTGTGAGTGTGAGTGTGTGAGGGTGTGGGTGTGAGTGGGTGCTGGCATCTTCGCTTTTGGGTTTTTCAGATGCCGATTCGGATTCGTATTCGGATACCGATTCAGATTCGGATTCGGGTTCGGTTTCGGATCATTGGTCGCCCCACGCGCACCTGATATGCTCTTTTGTTGGGCAGCGCTCTTTTGAGTGCGAACGGGAGCGCATATGGGCAGAGAGCACGCTCTTTTGGGTGCCTTCTTCACATGTACATACGCGTGTGTGTGTGTGGCAAGTGAATGTCTTGGAATTATGTCATATCTTCCAATGCCACACACTTGCCCACCAAAACGTGCACTTTGGCTGCGGATGTGTCGGCTTTGTTGTTGTTGTTGCTGTTGCCGTTGCTGTTGTCATTGTTGTTGTTGCTGTTGCTGTTGGTTGGGCTTGGTGTTATCGTTGTTGATTAATTAGCCAGCCGAACTGATTATTGGCAGGTGATAATATTCCAATATTGAGAAATGCCAGCACACGGACTCAATTAACTTGGCCCAAGTGGACTAGGAGAAGGTCGGCGGCGGCAAGCTAATTGAGTGCATGATGCGTCTAACACACAACCACCCCCACCCCCGCCGGCCGTCGCCACTGTCAAGTGTCGGCTGGGTCTGGTTACGTAGACGTGCATTAGCTGCCACAGATACACAGAATGCAACAGATCTATGGCATTAACTTATTTATCTAGTGGCCTTTAGCAAAAAAAAAAAAAAAGCGTTGCACACAGATTAGACGCTTTACGTTTTTTATTTTGTTTTTGTTTATTGTTGGATTTTGTATTTTTGTTTGTAGGCGGAAACAGGCACTTGAACATTTAACGGGCAGACAACAGTTTTTTTTTTCATTACGTGTATCTGTGAGATACACGCGACTTAGTCGCGACACGAGGAGCAGAACGAGGACGCAGCGCGTGCATTAATCAAAACTGTACATTTATTTACTTTGTTTGTTTGTGTCACGTGTAATTGAAAAGAGCTCTTATTATCATTAGTATTACTATTATTATTACGGTAACGATTTGCAAATTGAATTCTTATTTTAATTACGTTTTGTAGCAGCTATTGGGCAGGCTTAGCTTAGGAATTCATTTGTGAGGTGCGAATGTGAATCGAATGCGAATTTGTTCAAATTGTTATATTTGGTTAATTTTTATTGAAATTTCTATATTTTTTTCTTTTGGTCTGGCCTGACCCAAAAGCGAACCAGACGAGACACAACCCAAAGCGAAATGCAAACTGAGGCGCACGAATCGGGCGAAGAGCGCGCGAACCCCACAAAGAAGCAAAAAACTGAGTGCCAGCGCCAGAGAGAGAGAGAGAGAGCGAGAGTGAGAGAGCAAGAGCAAGAGAGAGCATGTGTGTGTTTGCGAGTAATGAGCAAGTGAGTGCCAAGTGCTGTGTATCTGTTTCTTGTGGCTGGCAAGCGGCAAGAAGCAGACAGAACGGCATTTGACAGCCAGCAGCGGCAGCGGCTGCGGCTGCTGGACTAAGAAGAAGAAGCAGAGCCAGAAAAAGAAACAGAAGCAGAATGGCCGGCAGCGACTGCGGCTGCCGCTGCGGCTGTGGCTGCTAGACTAAGAAGAAGCAGAGGCAGAAACAGAAACAGAAGCCGAAGCAGAATGCCCGCTGGCAACATTCGCGTTTACTACACACGTTGCGTCACGCGCCAACACAGAAATGAACACGAACACACACACACACACACACATTCATACACTTAGATACGCGCGCGCCCTCTCTGCGTCTGACATACATGTACATATACATTCAGCCAGAGCCCGACAGGCACAAATTCGGACGTGGATGTGGATGTGGCGCAAAAAAAGGCCGGCTGCTAACCGGCCATATGCGCTTACTCTCGCTTACGCTCTGCCTCTGGCTCTCCCGCTCTCTTGCTCTCCCTGCTGCGTGTACCTTTTGATAAGACATTCGCTCTCTCGCGCTCTCTTTGGCTCTTTGACACCGTGTATCCATGGGATATGTGCATTTTTGTTGCTATTCGGAGGGTTGTCGCCTATATTATTTTTTTTTCGTCGCACGTAAATGCCGCAAAATAAATACAAGTAGCCCAGCGCTAAGCGTAGTAAGCGTGCTTAACAACAACAACAACAACAAGAACAACAGCTGCACATACAGCTACACTTGAGCGTAGTCGCATATGTACACAGATATACACACACACACACATATGTATGTACGTATTTAAGATACATACTCCACTTGGCATTATGTCATCCAAGTTGAGAGAGGCCTGGCGCTTATAGTTTTTGTTGTTTGTTGTTGCTGTTGTTAGTAGTAGTAGTCACAGTTCTTGTTGTTGTTGTTTTTTATTTGGCATTGTATTTCTGTGTTCCTCAATTTGTTGCCAAGCCACCCCTTTTTAGCCACACAGGACATGGCTCAGTGACTAAATGTATAGACAGACAAACAGACAGAGAGACTTACATACATACATATACACACATGTATATATACATATATAGGCAGATATTTGTTGGTCCTGTGTTTGCCCTTTCGTTCGACTAGGCCGCACCTCGCTCGAAGGTGTGCGGATATGAGCCGGAAATGATTTTACCCCATTCAGTTAGTATGTGTGGGTGTGCGTGTGTGTGTGTGCTTTTGGCCCAGCACAACAACTACAACAAAATTGCAAAGTTATTAACAGTTCAATGCGGCGAATCGACCATGAAATTGGCTAACAACAAAATTCCGGTAACGGATTAACAGTTACAAATGTGAAAAGATTAGATTTCTGATAAGAACTGAAGCGAATTTTTCGTATTGCTAAAACTAATACAAGGAAATTGAAGTTGTTAAAAAACTGCGTATGAGTTATCCTATGTATGATTACCGTCTGTCCTGGCAATGAGTTATTTAACTCTTGGCCCAAATTAAGAAAATTTTTCTTAAAAGACGTGAATTGTTTTGTCTTATCTGAACAATTCTTTAAAAGAGAATACTACCTTGTATTTCATAGAATTTTTCTGTGGAATCGGAAAGAAAAAGTTTGGAAAAACAAACTTAAATTTTGGCTGATGCCTCAAAGAATTCTTATGAGTGTGGTAGACATCTGGTTAAAGCCATTTTCCATACTTGACAGAATTTGGTTGGGGCAAAATGTTACAATGTGTAAGATTTACAACACTGATATGATTTTAAACAAAAAGTTACTTAAGAATAGCTAAAGAATTAACAAAGTTCAAAAGTATAGCTACCTATACATTGTGTTCCTCTTCTTCCTTTCTTTTTTTTTTTTTTTTTGCTGTTTTGTTTTTGTTATTTTAATAAGTATTAATTCACGAAAAGCAGATTCAAAACTATCAGTCATATTGATATGTCTTACAAAGTTCACTTCGTTTATCACATTATTATAGACATTTATGAACTTTAACTGAGAATCATAAAATGTTAGCTTGGCTGTCACTCGTCATAGCCACACACACTGTGCTCAGTTAACAGTGCCATAAATCTGGCCAAACAGCTGCAGTTGACTGAAAATGGTTATTAGCTGGCAAACTAATTAGCTCATTAGCTGCAAGGTTCATGTCAATTGGTTAACTCTTGGCATACAAATACAATATTTACGGCAGCCACATACCTACATACATATATTGAACTGAGACCATTTTTATTATTGGCCAATAGATAAACACCCACAAATAATAATATTAGTAATAACAATCATTAATAAATAAAATTATATTTAAAATACATTGCGCATGCGCAGCAAATGCTTGTTTTGTGTTTGCGCTTGCGAAATGGCATTAGAGAGGCGGGCCTATTAACTTGGCTTTTGGCTGTTGGCCAAAATTCTTTGGCTTTGGCTTTACAATGTCAAAACTGAACGTGCCAAGCGCGTAACCAAAGTGTTGTTGTTATTATTTGTTGCTGTTGTTGTTGTTATTATTGTTGTTGCTATTGTTTGATTTTGTGTCATCATCAACATGGCATAAACGCTAACGGTTTATGTTAGCCACACACACACTAGCACACACACACAACATTTACATCTCACCTTGGGCGCATATGCAGCTGTGTGTGTTTGTTTGTGTTAAAGAAATTGGCCGAGTGTTCGTTGCTGTTGCTGTGCCTGGCTCGCTGTGCCGGCGCATATAAATCGATTAATAAGTTTCGTAAATGAAACGCCATTATCAACGCTGGCAGCGACGCCAACGCTGCGCCGGTTGCCTAAACAACCAAACGGGAATTTGCAGCCGCTGCCTGCGCAACAACTTCGCCAGCAGCAATTAAAAATAAAAAAAAAAAATGACCAAGAAACTCGCTGCTCTCTTTTATTATTAAATACTCGATCATTTAATTAAAGACGGTGCATTCATTGCACAATTGAACGCGCCCACACTTGGCAGCGTGGGCGTTACTTAGTTAGAGCCTATTAAAGTTTAGTCGAAGTAAAGTCGAAGTTAAGTCGCAGTTAGCTCTAATGAGGCAGAGTTTGAAATGCTTCTGCCTAGGCCAATGTCTTTGGAGGCAGCCTCTGGCCATGTGCCCATCCATTTAAGCCATAAATTCGCTCTGCATTCTGCGCATGCGCCACGGCCAGGCCAACTAATTGAGTCAAGGGCGGGCGACGCTGCGCCGCTCAACGTGTTGACAATAAAACATTACAAAGCCAACAACAACAACAACAACTACAACAGCGACACGTACTTTGTTGTACACCCAAAATGCTCGCCCCTCGCCATGTGGGGCGTGGCCGGTGGCAGAGGCCAGCAATTGACTTTGCTTTTGGCAAAAGCCAATAACTGATGTAAAAACAACAAAAACAAAACCAAAATCGATGTCAACATCGAACAAACTCAAATTTTTATGTAAAACCACAACGAAATGAATTTTCGATTTTTTCATTTTTTTTTCTATATATTGAATTCAAATGTTTGCCGAAATGTTGTAATAGGCCAGGTTTAGGCCAGGCCAGGCCAACAGGCCTCCATTGTTGTCATCTCGTGCGCGTTCAGTTTGACTGCATTCTCAAGCGAAGCTCAAATAGTGAAAATGAGAGCTGTCACGGGAAATCTCTTTTTTTAAAAGCCTAATTAGAGATTTAAGCTCGGACAAGCGCTTTCTAGCGCTTGGGAAATGGGCGCCTAAATTGTTTTCAGTGTATTATATATATAATATATATATAACAGTGGAGTATAGGTTTGTTAAAGACTTTAAATTGTATACAAATGAAATAATTGGAAAGA
Organism: Drosophila hamatofila; assembly: GCA_035045345.1. NCBI lineage: Eukaryota > Metazoa > Arthropoda > Insecta > Diptera > Drosophilidae > Drosophila > Drosophila hamatofila. The sequence continues at coordinate 3,102,843 of JAWNPA010000020.1, read as the reverse complement.
AATTTAAGCTTTGTCAAACACTTTCTAGCTCTATGAAAATAGAGCTTCAATTGTTTTCAGTGTATTATTATATATATAATATGATATATGATACATACATATATACTTATCAATATAATCTAGGTTTGTTGAAAGTTCTTAAAGCCTTAAGCTGACATATATGATATTAATATGATATATGATCTGATATATGTATATGAGTTAAAGGTTTGATAATAGCTACACTAAGGTTCATCAATATATGACGATGCATTTGAGTTCCTATCATGGACGTTCCTATCATGGACGTCTGTTGGAACAACTTGAAAATCAAATTTTGGTTTCAGATAAAATTTTGTTCTCGTTTTTTTTTAGGTATTAAAAAAACAGCAATTGAGTAAGACAAAAAGAAAAGACCCAAAGTAAGTTAACTAAATCTAACTAAACCCCTATATCATATATAAGTAACCTTAAACATACAAAACTGTATATCATAGGAATTTATTTTAGTCTTAGATATAAACTTATTACATCGAAAATTGTTTTAAAGTTCTATAAGCGAAGCAAACAAGAAAAACAAAATTTAGGAAATGAAAAAATTTAATAAATAAAATAAAAATATTCTTTTTTTCTCAATATTTTACAAGTTATAGAAATATCATTCTAGCTGGACTTAAAAATATATTTAAAAAAAATTAAAGCCATTAAAATAAAATTAAAACCCAATTTAAAATTTTTTAAGTAATTCAGAAATTTCTAGATATGACTTGAAAAAGGATAATGAAATATTATTGCTTTTGGCAATGTCATTTGAAATCAAATTACAAAATGTTCAAGCCAAAGCCAAACATTGCAAGTTGCAACATCTCAAACTGACAGACAGTTGACTGTAACATTTTGAATGACAAAAGAGAATTCCGAGGCAGCAGCCGAGTGAAATGCGTCTCATTAAGAGATTGATGGGGGGCTGGGACTGGGACTGGTGCAGTTCTCTTTGGGCTGGTGATTGTGATTGCGATTGTGTGACCGCCACGATGACAAACGACTATAAATTGAATTATGTATGCAGCACAGCTGTAAACAAAGCCAAAGACAAAAGCCAACGTAAAAATAAAACAAACGAAAACTATTTAAATTAAAGTCCGAAGCCTGGTTTTCGGGCTTTGATCTGGGGCACGGCCCGCTGCTGGCAGTGGCAGTGGCTAACGCAGCCCGTGTCCGGTGCTGGGGCAATTGCAATTGCCCAATGACTGGACAAAGACACCTTTCGAAAAATTGAAGGCACAGAGCGTTGGCTAATGTGTGGTAATGATAATGATTAAGCTTGGCAAACAGACCAAATATTAGTGAGCTTTGAAAGTGCTGAAAGGCCATCGCGCCAGCTTTCTCAATGCTCATTAGTTTGAGAGTTTGAGAGGGTCACAATGCTCCCAGGGAACTGAAAATAAGTAGCTGCCAACTGCCATTAAATATTTGTCAAGCGATCTTAACGAAACGGGTTCTAGGTCTGTCAGCTTCGAGCTGGGAGCATGAAATTTGGCCAAAAAGCTGCGATCGTCAAATGATAATAAGAAACACAATGAGCTCCCAGCGTCTAGCTGCCTTCAACAACATTATATAAAAGTGGTATATAAGCATATACATATATATACATATATTTAACAGACACGCCCAAAACTAAACCAGCTGTTTGCCCGATTGGCGGACATCGACTGCAAACATCGAAAAAGTCGCGTCCGAACACACATTGTATATAAAAGGCGCTCAAGCGTTACGATTTCGCAATTGCCAAGCAAACAGAATCGCATAGATCTATAAAAGAAAAAAAAATTAAACTTATATATTCTCAGCACTCAAGTCGAGGCTTTGTAGACGGCAAATATGCGATTCAAACTCATGTCTAACAATGGGTTCTTAACTTAACCTTAACATTTTTATGGTCTACTTATTTAAGAGTGAATGCAGGCCCTCCTTAAAACAATTCTCTAAGTGGAGTCAGCAGTTGGATCGATAAATTATCAATAAATATTGATTTCTAGATCTCTCTTTTTAGAAAATGTCTGTCCATCTTTTTTTAATCTTAACCCATCGACCATGAGAACTACATATATGATATGATGATAAATAAAAGGTATATTTTTAGCCATATTTATAGTCTGGATAATTAATAATTTTCGATAATTTTTATTATTATCTTAACGTATTGATTTTACAGAAAATAATAAATGTCGATAGGTAATTAACACCTTTGCAAATATCCATTTACTTTCCATTTATTGATCATTCAGAAAATGGGTATATTATACATTATTCGTTTAACTCAAAAACATCGATTGTTATCGACATGCAATTATCGTCTTTATCAAAATGCATCTATCATAGTAACATAGAACTCTCCGAATATAAATGTAGACAAGGCTTATAAGATATTGTGGTAAAAGTTCTGATTTATAAAAATAAAATCGATAAATATCGACATTTATTACTTAGCTATGCCCACTTCTGTACGGCATCTGCTAGTCGAGCACTCTCGATTAAATCATTTTAATTAAATTATTTTTTCTCGCGTGAGAATATTATTGAAAGTAAATGCTTAGGTCTTGGCCACACAAGGAGCGTTTTTTTTTTTTTTAGTTTATTTACCTGAGCACAAGATAAACACTATTCTATCTGAAAACGCGCACAACGTACTTGGCATATTTTAATTTTTTAAAAACACTTCAATCTATCTTTAGTATCGTGTGCGGCGTATAGAACAGATCCGCCGAGATAATATGTACATATTTGCATAATGTAGTGGACCTTCGACTGAAGTATTGGCCGACTTATTGCTTTTTCGACTGACTTTTCGCCACAGATCGCACGGTCAGTCCGGATTGCCCTCAGGTCCAGCAATGTCTGAACTTTGTAACATTCGTTAGCCACTTGATAATTATATTACACGAAATCAAGGGCGTTAATTGGCTAAACTGTTAATGAGTGCGGGCGGTACAAGTCCCGACACGATTAGAGAAATTTTCAGAATTAGCGAAAAACACCTCTATTAATGATTAGTTGGGCAATTATCAAATATCGAAGGGCGGGTGCAATTTGGACTGGTCGAGGTGTTGGGCAAATTACATGGCAAATATTTAACATTTCCGATATATTCACAGCCGATATTTATTTTGTAATTAAGGGGAAAAAACACTTTGAGACTTGCATAATACACATCTTTAAAAGAATAGATTAGTACTAGTAATATGTATAAATGTATACACTAGTTATATGTATTACTAGTTAGGTAACTTTCGAAACGTGTTAATAATTATGGATCTGAAAAAAATAATATATAGTTGCTAACTATCTTTATATAATATATAGATAATAATTGATTTGATTGATTAATTGATATTAGCATATGACTAGAACCTTCATATTTCCTTAAAAAGCGACTAGATAAACATATATTCCATGTAGGCATTTCATGTTAATTAAAGTACGTAACAAAAGGAATGGGTAAATTGAAGGCTTAATGCTGCATGTTTTTCGGTACCTGTCAAGCTGTTGAAGGCTGTTAAGGCCAAGTTAATGCCCAACAGCCAGCATCCATTTCCATCTCAAGGCAACTGCTAATAAGTAACTAATCCGTGCGCAAAGTCTCTCACAAGTTCCATCAAATTACAATACACGCATTTAATACTCTGTTGTCTCCATAAACCACAACAGCCGCAACAGAGACAACAAGACAATGTCAAGCCGAACAAGAAGAAGTAGAAGGGGCTGAGCTGAATTGCTCAGAAAAATGTAGTTTTCAATTGTTGCTGTTTTTTGACAACTCAATCAACGTCTCGCTGTGGTTTCTGTCAATGCCAAACTTCTCTAAAAGAAACAGAGAAGTTTCCTTTTGTTTTCAAGTATTTTGTGTTTTTTTTTTTTTTTGTTGACATTATAACATCTTCAATGTAGGCGCACATAAACAAAGTGTTCATTAAAAAACAAGTAACGCTAAGGTACTTAACAAAAAATATGTTTTTTTTTGTTGGTAATAAATGAATTCATGTTTAATAATTTTCGCACAATTGTTTGACCTTTTTCATATTTTATAAGTCATATTTTGGTTTATTTGCGGAACTAAAGATGCATAAAATTCGGTTATATAAACTAAGTGCATAGTAAACTGTGCAGTGGGAAAATGTAATGTAATTCCCGAATGTTCGAAAAAAAAATACATTGTACGATTCAAAAAATCGAATCAAATGCTTGATTTTGACCAAAATGAAGGAAATGGGATGAGAACTAATACAAAAAAAAAAAAAAAAACAGATCACCTCTTCCTTGTAAGGCATACAGGAATCTACATTTAAAATATCAAGTCTCTAATTGTTGTATTAAACGAGATCATTTGCCAAATCGTTACGTCCGCCGTAAAAGCGAAAAAACAAGGCTAGTCGATTCAGCTTGTCGTCCTGATCAAGTATATATGTACATATATAATATATATATATGTTCATATGTATACCTTATGGAATTTACCTTTTTCCTGTTACATGCATTCTTACCCTGAATTCCCATTTTCAATGGGTTGGCCTTAAAATATCAGTATATACTATAAGAAATTTTTAAACTGTAAGCGCATGTGACTGTGACAAACTGTGCTTATATATCATATGAAAATATACATAAAATAAATCAAATATCTTCTGAATATATAATTGATTATCAGCTTTAACAAATATATCCATAATAAAAATATATCTAACATATATAAAATATATCAAATATCTTCTAAATATATTCTTGAATATCAGCTTTAAAGATGATATCTATTTATAATATGTTCAAGCGATTTTTGCTATCATATAATATTTATCATATAAAATGATAGCAAAAACTGCCTAAACTATATATTTTTCTTTAAATTTAAACACTGGATTTTATATCTTTCAGTTCAGCTTCAGATTCAGGCCGCTTGAACACTCTTTCACTTAATAAATGAAGAGAGTACGAAAGTCGCAAATTTATATTATCTTCAATCTGAGTTGTTAGTAAAATCGACATTTGCCAGCTCATGTACTTTTTTTATCTCATTAATTTATTGCTTGATTCTAAATGCAATCTGAAACGTTGTTTTGTTTTACGATTTTCAAATTGAAAAAAAAAAAAAACAATTATTAAACAGTTTAAAAAACGTTTTTTGCAAATATATGTATATGAAACGATATTTTGTACTGTATTTATATTTAAAACGATATTTTTTACGAAAAACCTTTAAATTATATCATTAATTAAATAGTCTGTATTTATTGCTTTTTAAAAATAAATAAATCAGTTTTTAGAATTGCGTCAAGAGTTCCTTTTAGTAGCTTGAAACTCAAGAAGATCAACTTAAAAAGCTGGAATATATGTTAAATATATTCAGAAGCTTAATTGGCAAACGTTTTTGACATCCTTTTTTATTTTTAAGTCTAAGTAATTTATTGTACTTTAATATTAATGCGATATATCAAGTCACATGCATTTATATTCTCTTTCAATTAACATTCTTTCTCAATTTTTTTTATTTTTTCTTAAAAATTAAACCACCTTGCATAGTATTAAAAAATGCAATAAATAAGTAATTTTATATTGTTGTTAAAAATTTCATAAGATTCAGGTTTTCAATTATCTCTAAAAAAATACAATTATCCGATGAATAATAGCCTGGTATTCTTCTAATTATAATAAACAAATATATAAAGGCCTTACATATTATTAAATTTCAAAGATCTTAACTTTATATAGACTATAAATGGTAAACCCCAATTCAAAGCAAGTGCGTCTTAAAATTTTAATGAATTCAAACAGCTATTACTGAACAGATCGAATCATTGAAATTCATTTAAAAAAAGGAAAAATTTAAATACATAATTATATATTCTTGGTTTAAATTTCATAAGATTAAGGTTTTCAATATGATAACCAACATTCTGCAAATTATACTACTAGAAGATATAAAGACTTTACATATAAATGTATTTTAAAGATCTTAGCTCTATATAGACTATAAATGATAAGCCCCAAGCTTAAGCAAGTTGGTTCTAAGAAGCATATTAATGAATTCAGACAGTCATTACTAAACAGATCGAATTATTAAAATGCATTTATTTAAAAAAAGGGAATTATTAAATTATAATTAATTAATTAAATTAAAGATCTTAACTCTAAATAGATTATATACGGAAAACCTTAAGCTGAAAGCAAGTTAATTCTATGAAGAACGTTAATGAATTCAGACAGCCGTTAATAAACCAATCGAATCATGAAAGTTTAATAAAACTGCATTTAGTTAAATAAAGGAAATATTACTATAAAACCAGTTTGAGCATGAAACGCATTATCATATAGACTGGCTGGCTAGTCATTTGCGAGCATTTAAAAGCCTTAAACATGCCTTAAACACTGCCGTAATCAACTGTTAAGTTGTTAATTTCAACTTAAGCTGCAAAATTACAACTTGAAAATGTTGCAAAAAACTAAAAAAAAATACAAAATTAAGCGCGCTAATCATGTCAGAGGTTAACAAACATTTGTTGGCCCAACCAAAAAACAAGTAAGAGGGCTCTAGTCGAGACTGCTCGACTAGGAGATACCCTGAACCCTGCAAAGTACTGATTCCAACAATTCTACACTTCTTTCATGCACATATACAAAAACACATATACACACCCGTACGCATGCATCCATACGAACGCATAAACAATTGCTCTGCTAACTGCGCAGTTACTGCGCTTGGGCTGCCGTGTGGGCTATATTATGAAAATTTGTTTGTTGAATAAATCTTTTTGTAGTGGGACTATCTTCATTAAATTTTTAGAACGTGATAATAACAATCAAATGTGTGTATATGCCAAAGCACAAGTCTCTAGTACTTGATATACGTTTTTTTCAAATTTAGGGCGAAGGGGGCGTGGCATCCAAAATCTGTAAACAACAAAATCTTTGTATTCATCACATAAATCTACACAGTAAATCTGAAGTCTCTAGCTTTAACAGTATTCAAACTAGGCTTTAAAAACAAAGTCAGATTTTCGATTGTTATCGATAAAAAGGAAATGGGATGAGTTATCGAAAAAATATGATAAACTCGTACTGCGTATGGTATACACGAGTATACATGTAAAATTTCAAGTCTCTAGCACTTGTAGTTTAGGAGATCTCTGCGTTAGTACGGACGGACGGACGGACAGACGGACATGGCTAGATCAACTCAGCTCGTCATCCTGATCAAGAATATATATACTTTATGGGGTCTGCCACGTCTCCTTCTGCCTGTTACATACATTTTCACAAAAACATTATACCCTGATTTCCCATTTTCAATGGGTTCAGGGTATAAAAAGAGCGACAGCCAAATGAATAATGCGCCCGACTGCCGCAAGTCAAGCAGAGTCAAACATGGACAAGTACAGTGCATACACGCTATAGTGAACAGCCAGTATGAAGTATGCCTTGAAATATTCGACCATCAAGATAAACCCATAAAAGTCTTTAGCTACAGCAAAGTAAACCAAAGCTCTGCTAGTTCGTCAAGCGAGTTTTCACTGTATCTCTGTGCACATATAGCCTCACATGTAATTTATATTGGATTTATGGCAACAATTTTGAAATCAATTTGCTGCATTTTTTAGCGCTGTTGTTGCTGGCATTGTTGATTGCTATTGTTATTGTTGTTGTTGTAATTGAATGACTCGTTTGTATATACACTTAGCGCACTAATTACCTTCAATTATTGGTTAATAAGTGAGCATGTCTCCATTTGTATCTTTCACCCATATACAAATCTGCAAAACTAAACTGACTGAAAATACCAAAACTTAACTTAGTTAATGGAAAAAGTAAAAATTCAAGGCTGATTTTTAAGGTCGGGTGCCGCCAACTGTACAATACTCGTTTAAGGTTTCGTAAGAGTTTAATTATTTTTTGGTAACTTTCAAGATTGGTTTCAAACTCTGAAGCTCTATCCCCAAAATTTTGTAGAGTCTTTTCCGATTTACCACACCCCCAAAGGGCGTAAATATATTGTTAATTATACAATATTCTTATTGTAATAAGTATGAAATCTCGATTATATAAAGTTGTGTAGCATAGAGAATCACAACAACAGACGAATCGAATTGCGACATTCCAGAGTCTAAAGCTGTGAAAGATACGGTTTTAACGTATTTGGCACGCTTCCAAATAGGCGTAGTTATATCTACTATCCTTTTGGGTGCGGGAAAAGAAAGAAGCTACCCACTTATATAATTGCATTTCTGTTCTACCACATCAAGAATTTTGCAATTAGATATAGGGGCGTATCTAATTGCGAAATTCTTTGGCATATCAGGAAAATCTGAAACACCTTTTAAGGCACGTGTACTATCGAGTATGTACAGCAAATGTAATTCGGGACTGTTATTCTAGGAAAATCATTGAGTTCTACACCAAATTTCAAGTATCTAGCTTTCAACCAATATACCTCTTTTCACTTCCTTAACAGGCAGAAAAACTAGCTAGCTAATCTAATAAGTGAACTCTCTCACGACGCCTGTTTATAAAGTCAACTCGTCGATTTGTAGACTCGTTTAAAGTTTCGTAAGAGTTTAATTATTTTTTGGTAAATTTCAAGATTGGTTTCAAAGTTTGAAGCTCTACCCCCAAAATTTTGTACACACCCCCAAAAGGCGTAAATATATTGTTAATTATACAATATTCTTATTGTAATAAGTATGAAATCTCAAGTATATAAAGTAGTGTAGCATAGAGAATCACAACAACAGACGAATCGAATTGCGACATTCTAGAGTCTAAAGCTGTGAAAAATACGGTTTTATCGTATTTGGCACGCTTCCAAATAGGCGTAGTTATATCTACTTTTCTTTTGGGTGCGGGAAAAGAAAGAAGCTACCCACTTATATAATTGCATTTCTGTTCTACCACATCAAGAATTTCGTAATTAGATTCGCCCCTAGTTGGCATATCATGAAAATCTGAAACACCTTTTAAGGCAAGTGTACTATCGAGTATATACACCAAATGTAATTCGGGACTGTTATTCTAGGAAAATCATTGAGTTCTACATCAAATTTCAAGTATCTAGCTTTCAACCAATATACCCCTTTTTACTTCCTTAACAGGCAGAAAAACTAGCTAGTTAATCTATTAAGTGAACTCTCTCACGACGCCTGTTTATAAAGTCAACTCGTCGATTTGTAGACTCGTTTAAGGTTTCGTAAGAGTTTAATTATTTTTTGGTAATTTCAAGATTGGTTTCAAACTTTGAAGCTCTACCCCCAAAATTTTGTAAAGTCTTTTCCGATTTACCACACCTCCAAAGGACGTAAATATATTATTAATTATACAATATTCTTATTGTAATAAGTATGAAATCTTAAGTATATAAAGTAGTGTAGCATAGAGAATTACAACAACAGACGAATCGAATTGCGACATTCCAGAGTCTAAAACTGTGAATGATACGGTTTTATCGAATTTGGCACGCTTCCAAATAGGCGTAGCTATACCTACTATTCTTTTGGTAAATAATGGAATTTCTGTTCTAACACATCAAGAATTTCCCAATTAGATACGCCCCTAGTTGGCATACCAGGAAAATTTGAAACACCTTTTAAGGCAGTTGTACTATCGAGTATATACACCAAATGTAATTCGGGACTGTTATTCTACTAGGAAAATCATTGAGTTATACACCAAATTTCAAATATCTAGCTTTCAACCTATGTACCCCTTTTCATTTCCTTAACAGGCAAAAAAAACTAGCTAGTTAATCTATTAAGTGAACTCTCTCACGACGCCTGTTTATAAAGTCAACTCGTCGATTTGTAGACTAGCATTAAAAACATTGCATTAACTTAGAGCTTCTGGTAATATCTGTCAGCTGATACGATTTAATGTTGCTGGATCTTTGAGTATGCACAACACGTAGGCGGAGGCAGATAAAACTCTGTTAATTGTTTTCATTAGTCATAACAGAACAGAGAACAAAAAAAAAAAAAAAGATAACAGGAACTGTCACAGTTACAAACGCAGTCGCAGTCACTGTGTTGGCAAATGAAATTTGCACATCTTTTTTACAAATCATACAACGATTGCAAGATTTAATACCATATCATGATGACAGCCAGCTTCTTCACGTACTTTCGCACAGTACACAAGACAACAGTTGATCATTAAACAACCTTTGATATTTGTATTCTAATGAAATGTTAAATGACTCATTTATTAACTACGCACAATTTACAGTTTGACAGTCATGCGATTTGATTTGATTTCAGTTACGTTTGAATGCGGAATTCATGTATAATTTTATTTTTTTATATACATATATGTTTTAACACATTTGTACAGATGACAATCTCTAATGTTTTCCCATATATAATAATAAGTTTTGGCACGTTTAGCTTAAACATTCTCTTTTGCCCAGATCTCAGTCTGCAGCAATCTTTTGATCACTTATGAATGCCCAAAATCACAGTTGGCTGTCAATGTCAGTTCGTTGTTGTGTTTATAAATTAGCATGCCAGGCGAGAGAGAGAGGGCACCCGGCAACGCCCGTGCCCTGGAACTGTGCGGATCCTGTTCTAGACAACACGTGCGTTTGAATTATTTATAGAGAGTGAGTGAGTGAGTGATTGAGTGTGGGTGTAAGTGAGTGAGTATGCGTGTGCAAGTGAAGCACTCGGACCATGAACTGAGTGCTAAACATATTTATGTTTGGGGAATTTTCTCGTTGTGCTAAACAAACCTGCAGCTCATTGACCGCTGGCTGTTCTTTGAATACACTAACAAAGATGATATATTAAATTTTCTATTGAACTTGGAGCAGGTTGACAGAAGGATCCTAAATATGTTTATGTTCTTCATTTTTTAAGCCCTTCTATATGTGTTCTCTATGTATCTCAAAATGAAGAAAATGCTATACATATGAATATACTCTAAATACTATATACATAGATATATAGAAGGTAAAGATCATATATATACAAAATATACGATCTTAAATATCCTTTTCCCTTTTTCAAGTCTTGCTCTCTATTTTCTTAGCTTGAAAATACTACATGTCTATAGAGGTAAATAGTATATAACGACTATAGATATATATATACTATATAGTATCTAAGAGTAACGATTTTTATATTATATCCCCTTTTCTCTCTTTTAAGTATTTCTATCTGCTTTTTTCTACGAAAATATATTACTTACTTAGCTTGAAAACTATATTGATATTTATAGATTGATATGTACTGTTGCTCTCCTAAATCCACTAAAGATTTATTTACTAGATCAATAAATATCTTAATACAGTCTATATAGTATTAATCAATAAAAAGTGTTACATCATTACAATCGTATTTCATATTGTTTTGTAAAAAATATCTCATGAAAATTCAAATTAAGTGAGACAAAATAAAAGTTAGGCACAACGACTAAGGACATACTATACAGATCATATAAAATAAATTAATAAATTTATTTTCCAAATGTATCTCTTTTTTAATATAAAAGTCAAAATCAACCACTTTTTCGGACAACCTTCATTCATCAGTCAACTACCATGCCATACCTGTTAGAGTATTAATTTTTCAACACCTCGAATCACCATATCTGTTATTTTTTCGTTACTCTGGCGATCGGTAGTGGCGCAAGCTTTAGATCTTCCAGTGACGATCTGTTGTCAGCAGACGGCGCAGCCTACAGGGTAAGCCTGTAAATTCGCATGAAATGTGATCTACGTGCGTGGCATTCGAAGAAGACGAAAAAAAAAAAAAAACACGCGGCATAACGTAAATATTTTGCATTTGTAACCATTTGAAAGCGAAAATATGCCTCGATTCAATTGCCAGCTACAGACTATAATTTGCAATTATTAACCAGAAGAGATCTGCGCCATATGAACTCTCGCGTCTAGCCTTGTGTTTGTATAAAAAGTTCTGGGGAACAAAAATCCCAGGAACCCGGTCGTAAAGACATGCAGCGCATACCTTAACTAGCCATTAAGGATTTTAATCAATTCTGTGCTTAAATTAGCAATACGGAAGTGAACATCGAACTCAAAGTGAATCAGATTGATAGAGTGCAGAAAAGGGCTGTGCCGGCCATAAAATATTCTACGATCCTCCCAGTTCCATCATAATAAATGCTTGAAAGTTGTTCCAAAAGTTGTTTAAGACATGGCAATAACAATAACAACTATAACAACAGCCGCTGCCTGCACAACAACAAAAGACATAATGTGACATCGAGCTGGCAGGCAACCAGGCAGACAGGTAAAGCAACCAGGTAATCAGTTGCTCATCAGTGGCAAAAGTCAAGTCCAAGGTTGTGCATGGAGCCCAGGTTAATTTGTGGCGGGGTTTTTACTTTACTGCTTCGTTGTTGTGTTTTTTTTTTTTTTTTTTTTTTTTTTTTGCAGTTCATAATGTAAGCAATCTGTTAACATTGGCCTGTTAATAATTACAAGAGCTCCTCATATCTCTTAACCCCAGAACGCTGTCAAGTTGCATAAATATATGTTTTATACGTAAATGATGTTATCGCGTGAAATATAATGATCGTGGTAATTTCAACATGCAATCTTAATTGCCTTTTGTTGTTGCTCTGTTTGAAAATGTCTTTATCTATGTATATTGCTCGAAATTAAGAGCAATACATTCAAATATATATTGCAGTTTAGCAGACATTTGAATATAAGCTTTATGTAAATTACATAGATATGCGCGTAAGGGCTAACATAACGTAATCAATTCGGTAGGCATGCAAAAAAGAACATAAGAAATATACATACATATTACAGCTTGACAGCCATTAGAATTAGACTTTATGTAAATTACATAGATATGCATGTAAGGGTTAACATAGCGTAATCGATTCGGAGCCTTAACATTGGCAGGCATGCAAAAAAGAACATAATAAATGGATTGCAGCCCTGATTAGTTCGATCAATGTAAACAAAAGACAGCTGTTGAGCGACACAGAAAAGAAATACCATGCAAATGGAACAAAAAAGAAAAAACAATTAGTGCAAAGTATGCTTAAAAATTGTTGACTGGTACATTCTTTTACCATAACTCAATTCTGTTTCGCTATCGAACTGTAAATGGGTTATCTTGCAAGTATAATACTGGCCAAGAAAAAAAAGCAGGTATTTCTTAATTAGAATTTGCGTATAACTAGAAAACCTGAATATAATTTATATAGTTATAATATACTGTACACAAGTTATGCAGACAGTTTATCATTTATCAAGTTTGTTTTTTTTTAGCTCTTTTTGCCTGCATAAGTATTAGATTTCTGATTGCTTTATAATATTTGGCAATGCGTTATTCGGCACAGTGTTGCCAGCCTGTTCAACAAATCAACAATAACAGTTGCAAAAGAAGTAATAGCACAAAACGTATGTGAGGAAACTTACCAACAATTTCAGTGCTCGCTATTGCCGCTACTGGCGATCGCTGCTGCGCTCGTGTTGTTGGGGTTACTGCTGCTACCGCTGCTGCTACTTCTGCTGCTGCTGCTGCTGGGGGCCGCTGTTGCTGCTCCTGCCTGCAATCAATTGAAACTGGAACTGAAAAACCGCAAAAACCACAAAACAAATAACGCACGGACAAGTCAGAAATAACTATATGCTCATATGTATGGCTAAATGTGCAAACATACGTAAATATTTCACAAGAACTTTGTAAAAATCGCAAATTCTTTCGCAATTGGCTAATGAGCTACTAAGCGGGACTGTTGACCGAGCGCCCGAGACGTGCTTGAGCTAAACTTCTGAATCAAACTGAGCAAAAATTGAGCGGTTCGGCTGTTAAACGGGCATTGCGACGAACGCAGCTGCGCAGCGACTGCGACGTCGACGTCACGATTTGCGATTTGTGACGCCAGCAGCAGGCAGCGCTGCCAAAGCTGCAGTTGGCGAGCAGGCGCAGAACTTAAGCCGAAAACTTTTGAAAAGCTTCTGGATGTGGAAACGTTCGACACAGCAACAACAACAAAAACAACAACTACGACAACAACAACAAAATGCATAAAATGCACAGCGCAAAAACAGAAAACTTTCCGTAATGCAACTACCAGTTAAGTTAGTTGTCACGCCCCTCGCCCAGCCGCCCCGCTTAAGTGCATGGGACAGTGTAAATACACGCTAATTGCTTTGGCCCAGGGTGCGCTCCTGTTCTCGACCAAACTAAAGTTCAAGTGAACAACAATAGGTGGCGCGCTACGTAACGTTTGTCAAGTGTTTGATCAGCCCAATCAGAGCCAAGCAACGAACTTAACCAGCAGGTCAGCCATCAAGCGATTATCTAATTGACTTGGAGTATGACGCAGTGTAAGGCAGTTTAATGCTGCATTAGCATTTGTAGCAGCAGCTGCTCCACCCTCTGTCGTGTTAACGGCAGCTGACAAGTTGCCTCGTCAAGGTCAAATGGTGTTAAATATTTACCAGCTGCCGCCAACAATTACACTTGTGTTTGCCAATAATTAGTATATGAAGTAATCATTAATTTTTATGTTAAGCCAACAAATTAATGTTTTTTTATATTCCAGCCAACTTTTACTTAAAATTAGCTCCTTACAAGTTGCCTCGTCAAGGTCAAATGGGGAATTAAATATTTACCAGCTGCCGCCAAAAATTACACTTGTGTTTGCCAATAATTAGAATATGAAGTACACTTGTGTTTGCCAATAATTAGTATATGAAGTAATCATTAATTTTTATGTTAAGCCAACAAATTAATGTTTTTTTTATATTACAGCCAAACTTTTACTTAAAATCAGCTCCTTGTGGCTAGACAACTGTATTAGATAACCTTCGCTGTTTACCTATTTAGCTGCCCATCCCGATTGCGCTTTGTTGCAACGTACGATGTATGGCTGAAAAGGGGGACTTTCCCCGTGCAGTTCCCCAGTTGGACGACGACACGAGCTGTGAAAACGGCAGCATCGTGAAAATCTAACGAGATTTGCATATTTCCCTTTTTTTATTGACTTGATATTGACATGTTAATCGATTTGTTTGTTTTTCTTTATTTACAGCCAGTCAGCAAGTCAGCCAGCCCCCGCACAGGTTAAACAAATGTGCACTTGATATCATCCACTTAGTATTGTCTCACTGCAGGCAGATCAAATCGTATTTAAACTTGGGTAATTGTACTTCAAACTTGGCACTTTCAAAGCTTGACATTTCGATTCCGCTAAAACGCAGTGTGAATAACATTTTTACAGCGATAATTGTTCAATAATAGTGAATTTAAATAGGTAGTTAGGGCATGCTCAACGCACAAAATACCTAGTCGACAAATGTAAATTGAATTGGGTACTTTAGTATTCCCTCCTTTAATGTGATTATATTGAACGCCTAAAAATATGCACTAAAAATAAATTTTAACAATACTTTCATAAATATTTTAAAATATTTTCGATAATATATGTATATAAACTTGATATTCTACAGTATTTAATTTAATATATTCTATTAATGAATATATATTTTCTATAATATATATAAATTTGATATTCTATAAGGCCTCTATACCCAGAAGATAAAAAAGTGATCCAATTAAATATACAACAAATTTAGACCATATCTAAAGAGCTTTAACTAAATAAATCTAGTTGATATGGGTAAGACGATATCTAGGAATTTAGTCATTGCTTGACATTTATATTCTACAGCTAACTAAATTCTTTAAGAATAATTCAATAAAAATCACAATTTTTAAGTACTTCAAAGTTCTTAAACTATTTTCAATTTTAAATCTAGTTGGAATAAGTAACACAATAGCTAGGAATTTAGCCGATCTGTCTTCTTCCTAAACTCTGAAAATATAATTCTGTAAAAATACAAATTTTTAGCTGGGAATTTAGCCAGTCTTTCTGAGCTCTGACAAAAATAAAAAAAATTCCAATTTGGTAGTATATCCAAGTTCTTCCATCCTTTCCCCCAATCACAATAAAAAACACAAATGTTGTTCATATTTCTTTAATATAAATTAATAAGCTTTTTACTCATGTTTTCCATAGTTTTTGAACTTGTCAGCTTAAACCACAACTTAACAAAGAAACCAACGCACAGATTAACAGACTGTAGTACAAATAACTTCTAAAAATCGTTTTTAACATTTACAAAACCAAAGTACATAGACTAACAAATATACAAAGAAAAAACTAATATATATATTTATACGCACATAAGCCACACCGAGAATTGAAATATTTTTTAAAAAACAATAAATGAGTCATGAACTTAAACCATTATCAATCAATGATTGTTTGCTGTTGTTAAGAGAATGTATCAAATTGTGTGTGTTTCATTAAATTTTAAATGGGGTTCAACGCCGAACCGATTGTCTGCTCCTTTAGCTGTTTCGCACTTAAAGTCTAAAGCTATTCTTCCATAATGTTTTGTTCTTTCCCGCAGCATTTGCATTTTGTGCTACGTTTCTTAAATGTTTTTTGTTTGGTTTTTCTTCGTTTTGTTTTGTATGCAATTGGCTAGCTAACTACAACATCGCACTATATATCTATAGGTTTTTATCATTAGACCATTTACAATATATTGCAACAAATATTTTCTCCATTTCTCAATATACAAAAAACAAGCTACAAATAGTTTAACGTTTAAGTTTAAAGCAGGCTTAATAAGAGCATATTTTTCTTGTATCTTTTATCGTTAGGTTGACGTCTCATAATGTTATCCAAAATTGTCATATAAAAGTTAATGCCTAGCATGTGTATGTGTGTGGGTGTATATATATTTATATATATAGTTGTTTGTTGTGTGCATTATGTGTGGGTTGGTGAATGCTCTATCGTATAGAAATGATATTTGTTGACACGATTTAACATACGCCACAAATCGGGAATTACAAAATTGAGTTTACAAAAATATTTTTACAAAAAATATGTGTTCATTTGTGTGTGTGTGTGTGTGTGTGTGTGTGTGTGTGTGTGTGTGTGTGTGTGTGTGTGTGGGCGTGATCATATAATATGTGGGAATCATACCATCGAAAATATGTGTGATATTAAACAGTTGTATGTTGTTTTAGTTAGTTATTTAGTTACTTAAGCAGTTTACATATTCTTAATCTATTTGACGGCTTCGGCTACAGTGGGTGCTGATGGTCTTGTTGGTGGAGGGAATTGAGGTTCCCTGGTTCTGGTTCTTGGTCTGCCTACTTATATATGTATATATGCATATGTAGTATATATGTATATATAATAATATATGTGACTTCTCATTAAACACTAACATCTGGCTTGCCTTTACATAAATATATATATTTATATATTATAAATTATTAAAATCAGATAATGTTTTATTAATTTTTTGTTTGTTTTGTTGCCAATGGTCATAATTGCATGGATGCATTTCTATACTGCCCCTTAGCCTGTTACGATCTGTTCGATTGCGATCGGATCTGGTTCGGTTACACGCTAAACACTTAAAGTTAACATTATGAATATCATCGTAGTAGATCTTAGTAGTAGTTATTTGACTTTGCGCTGGTGCAGACTAGAGCTACTGCTGTCCGGATTCAAGATGGCATCATTGGTTGAGAGTACGCCCTCCTTGAAATAACCATCCTTAAAGGCATTCGCATGCCCGTTGCTATTCACATATTCATCGTCCAAAACGGGCTGCAATTGAGCAATTGAAAATAGATGCGATTAATTTCAGTCGATGCTTTGCTTTTCACTATATTTTTTTGACGAGCACGTGCGTACTACCCCCGTAAGCCTACTCTAAAGTCTCTAGCTAGAGTTCAAAGCGCTGTGTGCCTTCCTAATGGCCAGCAGCCAATATGATTGGGCCTTCGCATCCGGCTTCGCATGTTCTCGCTAATTGAAACGTCCCCCGCGTAGTGTTGAGAGTTTGCAAGTGCGCGCGTGTATGAGTGTCTGTATATCTGTGTGTGTGTGTGTCTGTATGTGTGTGTGTGTGTTGTTTGTTTAACTAAGCTAGTTAGAATTTTTTAGTTGATAATACAACTACGCACTTGAATGTATGTGCTAGAGATGCGCTGCCTTACCTTTATCTTATGCGAAAACTTAAAAATGTATAAAATTTTATATAACCAAATAATAGAAAAATTAACAAAAATTCCTGCGATTTCTAAAGTTAAATTAAAAAAAAAAAAATTAATTTTATGATCCATTTTTTTTTTATTCTTTTAGTTTTTTCTATTAAAAAAAAACTTGTTTGCTCTTTTTATCAAATTTTGAAATGAAATATATAAACTGAAAAATATATTAAATTAAATAAAACCAAAATATATACAAATAAAAATAATTTGTTTTACTAAGATTTAAAATTTAAGATTTTTAAAATTAATTTAAATTGTGTTTTTCAATATTTTTTTTTTTATATTCTACTCTTTATTCTTATTAAAAGCATCTTCTTTTTTTTTTTTTTGCTTTTTTTATCAAATCTTGAAATGAAATAAAATATATATACTTAAGAAAAATTTGTTTGCCTTTCCACATTTGAGCTAAACTGAAAAAAAAAATTTAGATTTTCTCTTGAAATATTGTTTTAATCTACTCTTTGGCTATCCTTTTTTTTACTTTTTGCTCACAGTTTTTTTCATAGCATTCAAAGCTTGACATTTAATTTGTTATATATAAACATTTATTTACTCGAAATTTGACTGGTTTAGCTGTCTATTCTTTTCAAAATTCTAGCTGCTGAGCACATAGTACGTGTCGTGTCACGCACGAAACACGTTACGCAGCCAACTCTAGTGTGCACACACAGACACTGGACACTAGACACTGGACATCTCACCCGCCTCACCTGGGGGTGCCAGCACTTGGGAGCGCACGTCGAATTGTGTGTGTGTGTTTAGCCACGGCTAATAACTTTCAAGGGCTACTTGATTTAATGCTGCTTACCTACGCCACACGTTTGCTTATGTATTATTATTTTTTTGTATTTGTATTTTTTTGTTTATGTCATTTCAATCTATCTGATTTGTTTGTTTTCTTTATTTTGCAACTGCAAAAAATTGATATCAATGGAACTTACCATACAGGCACCCTTGTTGGTGCCATTGGCAGGCAGCGGGGCATCTCCGCTGCCTAAATGCTTGACTTTGCCATTCGTGTAGACGCCATTGGCGTGGCCATTGGCCTTGACTGCCTCGCGGCGGCGACGCTGCGCATTCAGATATTTAGCCTTGTAGAAATCAGAGAATAGAAATAGGAACATCACGCCGTGCAATCCAATCCAGACCATGAAGCCCTTGGGATAATCACAGTCGCGGAACAAAAGCTGGAACTGATGCGTAAATATGGCTACAAATTGTACCTGTAGAAAAAAGAAGAATGTGACGACAAATCCGTTAAGTTGACTAAAATGCGTTCAAAACTTTTTTACCATTTGGAAGGTGGTTAGGTATTTCTTCCACCAGATAAACTTCTGATACTTTGGACCCATGGCAGCAATCATGTAATAGAAATACATAACAATATGTACAAACGAGTTGAGCAGGGCAAAGAAAGTACTGTGACCACCTGTAAATTGAGAAAAGAAAAGTGTAAGACATTTTATATAGAGTGAGTATAGAGAGAGAGAGAGAGAGTTAATATCTACCCGGTGCAAACTTAAGGCCCATCCACACCGAGAACGGCATGCAGCCGTGGTGTATGACATGCAGCGTTGAAACGTGCTCATTCTTCTTGCGCAGTATAAAGAAGAGCGTGTCAAAGAATTCTGTGAACTTTGATATGTAATACCACCAGCAGATATTGACCATCTACAGAGAGAGAAACAGAGAGAGGGGGAAAAAGAGAAAACCGTTGTAATCTAATAATTGATTTCCATAGAACAATGATCGCCACCTACCCGCATGGCCATGGGACTGTTGCTGTAGTCAACGGGCTGGCATTTGAAGCTGTATTGACCCCACCAGCCGCTCATTAAGTACTATTTCAAATAAAATATATATATATTTATGTCAATTCACTTTCAGTTCATTTCAATCAATCAATCATTCGTTGTCGTGCTCTACCTCGTAAAAGATCCACGCACTGAATATGGTTTGCACCGCATTGTAGTAGACGAGCACCTTGCGCAGATCCATCGGCTTACGATTTGCCATTAGCCGCGGCCCCAGAGATTTACTAAAGTATGCATAGAAGAGGCACAGACAAAGCGTGGGCAGAGGCGAGGAGAGCATAAAGAAATTTCTGACGCGCGGATCTGCATGGATGAGATGAAACACAAAATCAATAATTTCCACACTCCATAGTCTTCAATGCCAATTACGAACCACTTTTGTTGTCCATCAGGTCCCGATACCAGTGTATCGCATCATGCATGAGTACTTCCATTTTGTGGCTGTTATTGCAGGTGTTGAAGATGCCGCGAGCTATTGTAAAAATGTCAATTATAAGTGTGAGTTGATTATATACATTTATATTAATTAATATAGATTTAATTAATTAATATATATCAGTATTTATATTTATGCATATATATTAATATCATATTTTAATTTATATATATTCTAAAGCTTCATTTACCAGCAACAATTAAAAATTAAAATAATTTTCATTTTTTAAATATTTTGTGTTTCATTAAAATGTGGTTTAATACTAATTCTATTTTTGCAAAATTCATATTCCATACGACAACTAATACACATACTACTAACTCAAGATCAGTTCTCGGTCTGAATCTATATGTAAATTGTTTGACAAATCAAGTGAAAGTGCTTGCGTCGGAAGTGCCTGACTATCAAATACCCTGAACAGGCAGTTATTCAATGATTTGAACGTTTATTTTATACAGATGCCCACACATATATATATACACGCATATATACACAAACCCACGCACACACACACACACACCCACGCACTAACACACCCACACACATGCACACATAGGCATGCGCTCAGCTTATGCAGCGACTGCGCTTGGGTTGCTTAAATTTTACTATAGGAAATTAATTTCTGAATAACTTTCAACTGTTTTAGGTAAACTTTCATAATCAAATTTTCGTAGGCTGATAATAATATCTATTATATATATATAATATAATAGTTTCTATTTACAAATTCAAAACTCTCTATTATTTTAAGCTACATTAAGAAACAGTATCAAAAGCCGCATAAAATCAAAAAAATTTGCTTTTAGTCACAGGAGTTTACAAACTAAAACTTTAAATCTCTAGTTGAAAAAAAAATTAAGAAATAATAAAACTCAATCTACATTAAAAAAATCATAAAATCATTGAAAAAAATCGAAAAGTTACTAAGTATTCAGGAATTTTAATTTAAAATTAAAATTAAATCGACACATGAAATTCAAGCTACATTAAAACACCATTTTATGATCGATTTCTTTCGATGATGGGATGTCTAAAACAAAATATTAAACTCATACTACGTATTCAAGAATACAATTTCGACAAAAACAGTGAGATCAACTCAATTCGTCATCCTGATCATATGTTTATATATAAATAAATATATGTATATATTTCATATGCTTTGAGACGACTCTTTCTACCTATTATACAAACTTGCCCAAAAGCCTGTATTGCCTGTATTCGCCATTTTCAATAGGTTCAGGGTCTGAAAATGATCTCGAATTGCAAACAACTATTTTGCACTGTTTTCTAGCTAAATGTCTTCTTCTTATTTACACTTGAATTAGATCACTTCGGACTATTTTCTAGTAATGTCCAAATAGAGATTTTCAAAAAATTTCCTAACAAAATTTTTCCATAGCCAAAAAATTTAAACGCGGAAAATTTACAACGCCATAAAAACAATGTAGGTTTGTAAAAATACAAGTGAGGCAATTAATGAAAGTCATGAAATGTTTAAGGAAATCAAATTGCCATGACAAATCACAATAAATGTTGCTGTTGTTGTTGCGTCGAGTCTATGTAAAACCCCAAGTTAATTACAACAAGGAACAGAAATTAACTAACGTTAATTTATTCAATTGAGCGATCAACACACTAATAGGTGTGAAAGGTGAGCGCCGCCTAAGCTGTCGTGATAGTTGTCGTGGGCTCAAAGTACAAATCGATCGATGCGGAATTTACTATATGAATGAATTGCGTAAATTTAACATTATATTATAATTTGTATAATTGGCCGGCCATTAAGACAACAATGAATAGACAAAGAGTGCACATTGTGAGCGCCGCAGCGGAAGCTACGACCTCTGCCAATTTGTGGGTGGCTTTTGGAATTCCGTTCATTAATCGCCCTTGCTTCAAGCACAACTGGCTTTGACTGCTCAGATTTGTGATGAATGTGAATACGGTATGCGAATGAAACATATATACTTATGCATACATTTATAGGTCAAACTGGAGGTCTTGAAACAAAGAAACGAATGTGTTCTGAACTTGTTTCTGAGATTTTGCTTGTCTTTAGGTGTGGAATGAAATCGTTTTGATCATAATTTAAAGCAATCTTCAACAGAGAATATATTAACTCTATTGTGATGCTCATGAATAGATAACTGTTTTAAGATCAACATTCTGAATACGTAATAAAATTTTAATAGTTAATCATTTATATTTGAAGAATCTTTGAAATTATTGGACTTTATGAATCAGTTTTTGACAAATTTGCATTCAAATTTATTTTGGAACTTAAACTGAATTAAAGTAACAATTAAACATCAATTCGTATCAATTTATTTATCTATCAATATGTCAATTTATTGTTGAATTTAAACAACATTGTGTTTTACAGTCGACTGCGCTAATGATTGTTATAAACGCAGATAACATTTAGCCATTTATTGGTTGGGTTTTAGCTCGATTAAAGTCCGAAACAACAAAAACTATAATTCAGTTGTGTAAACTGTTGTGAAACAGATCTAAAGATAAGGCTTGGTTGCTGTAAAATTATATATTATATATTTATAGATATATTGCTGATCAGCTGTAACATTTGAGTGTCTAAAGTTTAGAAATAGAACAATGCTTAAGCTTTAATACAATATATGTAATATATATTCATATAATATGACAACATTCCTTATGGAATATGTGCACTTCTAAGTCTTAACTTTAGATTCCGTAAGTTTCGGAAAGGATCATTGGGATTTACAAAGAAGAGAGAAATGTATTTTAATTCAACTAAGCGCTTGCTACCGGGTATCTGCAAGTCTAGCATACCCTTAGCTAACACATGCCTTACTTGCTTTAGTGCCCAAACAATTCTCAGCAATTGACTTGAATTTAATTTAAAGAAAAAACGCATTTATAAGAGATCTTTAAGATTTGCACATAACAGAAAAATGTATTACTTGCAGTTGCTTTGGTGCCCAAACAATTCTCAGCAATTGACTTGAACTCAAGTTTAAGAACATTCACATTTAAATTTACAAAGAAGAATGAAATGTATGTTAATTCAAATAATCGCTTCCTACCGGGTGTTTGCAAGTCTAGCATACCCTTAGCTATCACATGCCTTACTTGCACTTGCTTTAGTGCCCAAACAATTCTCAGCAATTGACTTGAATTTATAAGAATTCATTGACTTCTAAACCGGACAAGTTTTATTTCTTTTGGATTTTTTTTGCACATGCTCCAACGGCCTTCCAACACCACTTGCCCCACCGAGTCCCATGACCGTGGTTGATGTCGTCGTCGTCGTCGTCGTCGTTGTCGTTGTCGTTGACGTTGTCTAATGCCAATTCAAAGGCAATGTACTCGTGAGCCGTGGCCACTCGAAGTTTGTTTTGAATGTCATGAGCAATGACTGGCAATGGGGCACTGTTGCTGTTGCTGTTGCTGCCCGGTGGAGATGGCGGTGCAGATGTCGACGTAAGCGCCGCTTGCTCAATCGGCTCAATCGTTGACAAAAAACAAAAAAAAAAAAGAAAGAAAAGAAAAAATGTGCCGCTAGTCAGTGGGCTGTAGCTGTTTTTTGTTTCTTTTTCTCTTTTTATGATTACCGTTGCCAGTCTTGGACAGTTGTCGCAATTTATTGTTGTTGTCTGTTGTTTGTTGTCAGTTGTTTGTTGTGTGGGTCAGTGGCAAGTTTTTTTAAGGCATGCGTGCAACAGCCTCCAAGCTGAACAACTCAATAAATTTGTTGCTGCGAATTATGAAATATTGACAAGAGAGGCGCAATTGATGGGCACGGCCAGCACCACAGTTGGTTGACTTACTGACTGACTGATTGACTGACTGACTGACTGACTGCGTGACTGATTGAATGATTGACTCAGTGACTGCTGCCTCGTCACAGTCCGTTTTGTCTCGCACCCTGTTGACAGTTCAAATTGTCAAGGTAAACATTTATGGGCTGTGGCATCGTAAATCGCGGTAGGTAACTACAACTACAACATCTACATCTACAACAACAACAACA
The DNA here is from genome assembly GCA_035045345.1 of Drosophila hamatofila. Lineage (NCBI taxonomy): Eukaryota > Metazoa > Arthropoda > Insecta > Diptera > Drosophilidae > Drosophila > Drosophila hamatofila. The sequence goes on along the minus strand of JAWNPA010000020.1, from coordinate 3,078,495 downwards.
ACTGCTCATCTTGACTTACATAATAAGCCAAGAAGAATTACAACTCAAAGTGGAGCAAATAAAAATTGGCAAACAAACGGGCGGCCCCGAACGCTGGGGCGTGGAGCATGCGAAAGCAACGGCGATGATGTTATTTTAGCATACACTACGGAGATAAGGTCGACCCCAGTTTGTCGAGCAGTTAAAGTCATTTGGAGATTACTACAAAAAAAACATCTGTAACAGCTGTATACTCTAACTTAAATAAATACTCAATATTAGGGGGCTTTAGTGACATACATATATGTACAGTTTAACCTCACTAATTTGAACAGTCTCTATTCTTGAACAAACATTGATTGTAATATAAATAAATTTACATTTAAATATAATACATATCTCGACTTTCTTTTTGGATAAAAATAAGAAAAATTTCGATTATTAAATTTGAATTTTATTGAATTTATTTTACAACAAATATTTTTGTACTTCTTTTCAAATATGTGATCAATTTATTTTTTAGAGCCTTTTTTAATAAAAATTGTTTAATTTTAAAATACATATTTTTTTTAAATAATTTTATTTTTTTTTATAAATTTTTAGTTTTTTGTAAAAAAAACTGTTAGTTTAGCGGAATTTTTTTAATGAAAATAATTTGCTTTTTAAATTTTATGAATCTTTGAATTCCTTAAATTTGTAAGTTTGATTTTGATTTTGAAACATTTTAAAGGTATGTACAAGTTTTAAGATTTTTTTTTTTTTAATTAAAAAAATTTTAACTTTTCAAAACTTGACAACTAATAAAAACTTTAAAATATGTATTACAACTTTTTAATTAAACTTAATAAGTGAGATAATACAATTCTTAAGTTTCTTTTTTAAATTTAATTAAATTCTTTTTTAAATTTCAAAATTCTGAAAATATTTTTAAAAATTACATTATATTATCTATACAAATTTGGTATTAAATATATTTGCAGTATTATTTATTTATTTTTAAAAGGATATATATTTTTAAATACTTGAAATTTCATGCGAAGCTCTACTGTATATAATTCTTATCGCTCAATTAACAATTTTCTTTCTTTCCCTGTGCTTTCCGTTATAACCTTATCAAAAATATTTCGCTACACGTTCCAGTCACAATCTTTCAATTTACTTATAATATTTAAAGCAAAAATGAATTCTCAATAAGCACTTGATGGGCATGAAAATAAAACCATTTTTATCACAGTAAAATATATACATACATATATATGCATGTATATGAGATGACTAATCGCTTCGCATTTATTTATTTTGTGTTTTAAAGAGAATTCGCAAGTGTATTAAATCTTTGACGCTTCACTGATAACCGTTCTTTCCTGTTTGTTAATTTCTTTTATTTTTTCCTTTATCTGTTTTTTTTTTTTTTTTTTTTTGCACTTTTGCTGTGTCACCCCGAACGACGTCATCGTCATTGTTGGCGCCCAAGTAAACAATCAATGAGCCATGCAACTGGCAGCACACACAAAAACTACAGAGAGAGAGAGAGAGAGAGCTACCCACTCGTCGCCACCCTCGGGTGTAACCCACCCAGCCGTGCTTGCTGCACGACGCATGCCCCACACACGGCAGACGCCTGTTGCTTCCGGCTGTGTGCAGCAGGGTCCACTGCGTGGCAATTTAATCAAAGAGAGCTGGGTGTTGCAATAGGATGTGGAGAGCACGGCACGAAAATGTTAACATGCAGCATTAGTGGATGTCATCGATGTTGTTGTTGCAGTTGTTGTTGTTGTTGTTGTTGTTGTTTTCGTTATATTTACCATATTAATTAGAGCGCGAAAATAACAAGTGGGAGTTTGCGAAACGAGCATATCAAACTAGCATATATCCTGTTTCAAATTTATAATTGCAAGCAAATAGAGCTTATCGATTGTCATAGCTCAACAATTCTTAAAAATAAAATTAAAAACTTACTTAACTCAACTTACTTTATATTAAATCTACAAATTTGAGAATATGAAATTATAGTCAGATATTGATAAAGATACTGCTAGATAGAATAGATATAGCATAGATGCTATATACGAGCCTTAGAGACATACATTTAAGCGTTGAAATAAACTCAAGATAATAGTATAAGAATTTAGACATATAAGAAATATTAAGGCTACTTCTATTCCTTTCTTCTCTATATAAATAAATTTAAATTTAAATATATATATATAGTATTTTTTTTCTCTGCTAACATTATAGCCAAATTAGCACACTCTCTTCACACATTTGAAAATTGTACAGGGTATGTTAATATAAACATTCACTTAAAACTTAAAACGCGAAACAAAAATAGTTTCAAGTTTGTTGATTTAATCGCGCTGGGCCCTACATTAACTAGTGCAGTGGGCGTGTTCTAAATATACACATACATGCACACACATACATATACAAATTTATCTATCCAGCTACTATGAGGTTATGCGAACTATTGTTATTTAGTGATGTGCCTTATCTGGCATAATCGCTCGTTCAGAAAACTTAATTGAGCGTAAAATCTCGCTGAGCACATGCAACACAAACCCGAAGCTCAGATAGAGATTAGCCGGCGTGTTCAAGTGCCAAAGAGGAATACCCGATAGAGATAGCCTTATGACGCATGCCAAAATGAGGCAACAACCAAAAACCGTTAATCGTAATCAGCTGAGTCACAAGACCCTAGGCCGATTTCTATGCTAATCGTTAATCGGTAATGAGATCAACAATCTTATCGTTGGCCAATTTGAATCAGGCCCAAAGCACCTGGCCTTGTCGCAAGCGCCGTTTACTAATTGGCCATAATCAAGCAGTTATCAATGGCAATTGGGCTGCCAGGGCTTATGATATTTTTATGCTACCATTTTTGTTGTTGGGGGTTTTTGCCGTTTAATTGGATTGCAAAAAATACGGGGGAGGGGCGGACTAATAAATGATAACAAAAAATAACTTAGAACTGATAATAGAGTGAAAATAGTGACTAATAAGCCATTATTGGGAAGCAACAACAAACTGTCTCATCAAGCAGTTAGTAGATTTAATATAAACGAGTGCGTAATACGTGTATAAATAAAACGGTTGCCCCTAATAGATAGATGAATAGACGGAATGCTAACAGGGGTAAGCTCTAAGAGCTAAGGGTGCCCAGAGGCAGGCTAAGAATAGATAGATAAAACAATTGTTGATTAATCTAAACTCTAAGAGCTATGCATCTTGATATTTTGTAACAAAAATGCTAACAAAAAATTTGTTTAATACATTTAAAAAGTTTCTAAAATATTAATATATTTTTATTTAAAATATTTTTATATAAAATTTTATTTTAAAAATATTTATATTTATATAATATTTTTAAGATCAACCAAATATTTTCTGTACAATTTTGTTTTGATTGTTGTTGAAGAATTCAAGTCAAGATCTATAAATCTTGATATTTAGTAAGAATATGCTACCAAAAAATTGATTGAAATAAATTAAAAAGATTTTAAAACAATGTATATTGTTTTTTATCTGGAATTTTCAAAACTTATGAGAAATATTTTTTTGTGAATTCTATTTTTTTTTTTTTTTTTTTTTATTTAATTTTTCAAAGAATTCAAACAAATTCTAAGAACTATGAATCTTGATTATAGTAGAAATATGCTACCAATAAATTTTTTTTAAAATAAATGTAGTAGATATTTTCAATTACTACATTCTTTTAAATTCAAAATTTGAAAGTTCAAAGAAATATTTTCAAAATAAAAAAAATTTAAAAGTTTTTTAAATGTTAAAATAGTTTTTTATTTTAAAGTTTTAAGATCAATGAAATATTTTTGAAGCAAAATTTTATTTAATTCAACGAAGAATTCAAACCAATTCTATAAATCTTGATACTTAGTAAAAAAAATATATATTAAATAAACTTTATAGATTTCCCTTAAAAGAGCTTTTTAATTTAAAAGTTTTAAGATCAACGAAATGTTTTGTTTATAAATTTGATTTAATTTTACGAAGAATTCTAAATAGTCTGCTACAAAGTTCTATAAACAAAAGTGGAATACATATATGCGTGTATATATATACATTTTTTTCTGAACCATCAACTTGAGTTAATCTCTTTCTAACAAATCTGTAATCTACAGAATTCTAAAAACCAAACATAAATTTTAGTCAAACTGCCCGATGACCGGGGAAAGCCGGTTAACATTTGATAAACATATACAGACATACAAAGATATATATTTTGGTTTTGCAAGGTTCCCTAAAACAGAGTTAGGTTTTACAGGCAAAGCACGTTTTGAGTATTTGCTGTGATTATACAATGCGAATTTCATACACACACACAGACATACTAACACACACACATGTACACACACACAGATGTAACTACAATTACTACAGTGACCAGCTTGGCCACAAAGTTCGTTAGTTTAGCCACGCACCTGACTTTTTGTGATTTTCGTTATAGTTTTTTATTTCTTAATAAAATGTGTATGTATGTATATTTCTTATGTATATATATCGCTTCTTTTTTGTTTTTTTTTTGGAAAGTTGTTCGCTTTTCTTTGCTATTATTATTTTTGGCGTTGGCTTGGCTCTTTTTTTTTTATTTTTAATTATGTATTTATGCTGGCTTTATATATGTTTGTAAGTATTTTGCTGTGTTTATGACGCGATTAGATAATCACAGCAACATTGGCCGCACACATACACATACACACGCACACACATACACATGCACATACACCGTGACAACAAACACTTAACGGTTTTGGTAACGTTTACCGTTTCGTTAACGCGATGCTTTGCCTTGCACGCTTTTAAGCCAACTGACGGCTCGCTGGATGCGCCTGTGAACCTTATCAGACGGCGGCGACAACAACAACAAAACCGACAACGACGACGGCGACAGCGGAGTCAACGACAACGACGACGACGACGACAACGACGACTGACGTGCCGAATCGATCAGTGAGTGCGCGCACGAGCAGACCGATTACACAGCTTAACGGTGAATCATGCCCTAACGAGCGAATCGAGATGGTAAAATAAAGAGAGAAAAAGAGCGCGCTAGAATCGTGCCCTTTATTAAAAAAAATATTTGAAATAATACTAAACCGAAGAAAGTGTTAAAGGCCAAGTGTAATGAGCAAAACGTGTATGGCAGATTTTTAAAAACTTTGTTTTTTAAATATTTTTGTTAATATTTGTTTAAAATGTATTTTTAATAGCTGCAACCACTTAACCGGACCAAAGTCGACGGCGCAGATCAACCGCTTGTTGAACCGTTGGCCAGCGTGCCAAAATTACAACTGAGCGCGCGATTGCCACAGTGGCCAATGCTGCAAAAGTAGACGTTGCTGTTGGCCGTGTTGCTGTTGCTGTTGCTGTTGCTGCCGTTGGTCAGTCAGTTGCTGTTTATGCTGAGCTGTGCATGCATTGCAAAAGCGACAGCAGCAGCAGCAGCAGCGGCTCAAAAGAGAAGAAAATACACGCACACACAGCTAGAGCCACCAATACCTGAATAAATATGTCAGTATGTCTGCATTTATATGTGAATTAAGGCATTTTGTGGCAAGTCGCCGCCATCTTCTGCGGCAATGTTGACTGTTGATGTAACTGGCAGCGTTGGCTGCTGGCCATTTGTCTAGGCGTTCGTTTTGTTTTTTTTTTTTTTTTTTTTTTTGGCTATTAGAGCTAACTGCTGCTAACAAAATTACTTTCGCTTTCCGGCTTATGATTGTTCACAAATGTCTATATAAATTTATAAAGTCTATACATATATATTTGTTTAAAAACTCTTTGAATGACAGTTGGTTAAGTGTGTCACATGGATCACAACAGGTGTGCAAAAGAAATGTTACAGCATCAGCAAAATGCTGAGAGCAGCACCAGCAGAATGAAGGCACCAAAAGGCACCAGTTTTCATTTGTGTTTGTATTGGTGAGAGAGCCGTTTACAGCTTGCAGCTTGCAGCTTGAACTCGTTTGAATGCAAGCAGCAGAGACAACGTACAGAGAAACCGTTACGTTGCATACGTTACGTTGTTTGTCGGCATCTGGCCCAATCTCCACTGCTTTCTACTGATTACATAAACAGTTCTTTTATAGAATCTATATGCAAATCAGTCTAGGCACATATTAATATTTGAATTCGACGCTGTCTTTTAGTTAATTGACGACATCGTCTGGCAATGCTGCAATAAAAATTAAAACTGGCTTTAATCCTTAGTGACCTTTAAGTTTAGTACAAAATGAAAACAGCTTTGAAAGCAAACAAATGAATTAGGTAATTTTAAATTACAAATTAACTAAGCAGATAGCTGTATAAATTTGTTTATCCACTTGCAATTAGAGAAACATATTAATAAATAATTCATGTATGCATTTTTTCTCATTATCACAAACCTGCATAGACTTAACTGACATCATCTTAAATGAATTTAATAAATTATAATGAAGTTACTTTTTTAAATTACCCAGTTCCAAATTTATTTATATTTATATATGTTTCTATAAACAAACACTTTCTACAATTGAAAAAATACGCTTCAGCAGGTTGTGCTCAAATGGATTTGCATACCTTATAATGTACATAACTGGCAGACTTAATATACAAAATATACTTCTGGACAGTAAGTTGAGTCGATATAGTCATGTTTGTCGTTCCATTTGACTTCCTGGCCAGAGGGCAGAGGACAGAGGTGCAATTCAAAGGTCTTAATTCGTCTGAATTGAACGATCTCACCAACCATACAAGTTAGAGACTTTATATTAATTATATATATTCATATATACCAGTTTAACAGTATCTCTTTCAACAACTCATTAAATTTCCTTAATATCGATATTAATCGATTATTTTATTTGTTTTTTAGGTACAGCTTAAATACGATAAAAGCTAGAGATTTTAAATTTAAAATACATATATACAGATGCAGTTTCCTTATTATCGATATTAATCGATAGTTTTTTAAGCATAGCATACAAGCTACAGATTTCAAATTTCGTGTGTACACACAATATATATGAATATTACGAATTTCCAGTACCTTCCGTTACGTCCCCCCCCATAATTGTAATATCAGAGATTAGCAGAGATTACGGTATCTACTAGTCAAGCACTCCCTACATGGGCACTCTCTACATTTGTTTATCGGCTTTACGCCTACTTGTCCTATTGCATGAAATTAAATATGGCACGCGAAGCGGGTCAAAGTCAAAAATAAATAAATAATACATGTGTGTGTTGAACTTAGTGTTCCTTTTTTTCCATTTGTTTTTCAAAGAGGCGGGGCGAGTGCAAAATTAATTGCACAGACACAAACAACAAACTGAAGAGACATCAAAGCAAATTGGCTTTCTTACAAAACGGAAACTACAGCACGTAGCAAATGAATTTCAGGGTCAGATGTGGATTACGGCAAATACCGAATCGAAATAGATATCTTGTTTTTTTTTCACGCTCTCCCTCTCTCTCAATTGCGAGGATGAGCCATAGATGTAAAATAGTGACCCTCAACTCGTTTGACTTTGAAAATTTTGTTGCTGCTTCTGCTGTCGTTGATGGTTAATTTTTTTTTTTTTTTTTTTTTTTAATCATTGTAGCAAGTGTATGCAGTTCTTATTAGCGCTAGATGGCGCTGATTTCAAATACAAACAAAATGGCGTATTCGCAGGCCACATGTGGATGCTATGTAGTTGTGGATGTTGTTTTATTTATGAATGAGTTGGGCATACATACGGAGGTCGATAAAAAGCACCTGCACACACACACACACACACATACACAAGTGCGTGTATTTGTTTGTAATATCAGTCAATTAATTTTCGATGCGCTCGAAATTAGCGCATGAATTGAGTTCAGCAACGATTTCGTTAGAGATGAGCAATCAAATTAATAGAAATAAAAATAAAGCCAGTTGAGCTGAACTAGTTAGTAAATCTTATTAACTACGTCAATGTATTTCAGTAAACAATTGTAGCTTTTTCTAGTTGAGAAACACATCACAAAAGACTTTCAGAACTCTCTAGTTTCAAGTACATATTTTATGGCTTTTATAAAAATCTTTCAGTTTATTGCACCAATTCAGCCAGTATTTTCCTCATCTCTCTCTCTCTCTCTCTCTCTCTCGCACGAAAGAGGCCGCAAAGTAAGTGCAAAAAAAATTAAATAAAAGCACAGCAGACACAGCTAAACGGGCCAAAAGTAGCTCAACGCCCAAAACAACAAAACAAGCTCAAGTGCGTGACGCTTGGGCGGCTTTTGGCCACGAAAGACGTTACAGCCAAAAAAAAAAAACAAAAAATAAAAAACAAAAACCCAACTAACCGACAGCAGTCAAAAATTGTACTGAAATACTTGGCATTCCAGCGTTACAAAAGTTAAATAAAGGCCGATCGTTCGATTCGCCAACCAAAGCCAGCCAGCAGCGAGCTTTATTTGTTGTCTCTTCTGCTGCTTCTTCTTCTTCATCTGCTTCTTCTTGTTTTTTTTTTTTTTTTTTTTTGGTTTTGGGTTTGCCAATGTTGTAACGAAAGCGCAAGTAACTGAAACTCACTGCCCAAGTTGGAGTTCGAGCTGTCCTTTGATAAACGCGGCAAAAAATGCAATTTGGGCGAAAAGTTTCACTTGTTTATCGTATCACAAAAATTATGAATTAAACGTTTAGTACAGTGAAAGCTGGCTAAATGTATATTGTAATTATATATTTATGTATTTATATAAATATATATATTTAGTTAAATGTAATAAATATTACAGTAAAGACTGGTGAAATAGAACAGTCCCTTATTCAAATGTATATATGTGTATTAAAAAAATTGTTGAATAAAGAAGACAACAAATATATATATATATACAAAATATATATAAATAAAACATATTACACTTTTTTTTTACTTTAATAAAATATTTTTAAATTTGCTTAATTTAATATTAATAAAATTGATTAACTTTTTAAATTATAACAATTTAATTAGTTTTCATTGAAAACTTAGTAGTTTTGGGCAAATTTATTTTAATTTAATTAGTTTTTAGGTAAAACGAAAAACATTTCTAAAATTGTATTCCATTTTATAAATTTTTAGTTTAAATTAAAAATTTTGTAAATTTATCATTTTTTTATTAAAATAATTATTATAGTAATTTTATTATAATAATGATCGAACAAATTAAGTATTGCTGGGAGGAACATTCATTTAATATACATGTATATATTCACCTATTCTATATAGACCATAGTATTAGTTAAAATATTGTGATGAGGTCAAACCCTTTAAAATAAATCGATTAATAATTAAAATGAATTCTAGGATAAGGTCAAAGCCTTTTGTTCAGCTGAAGACTTGCATAATAGCCTAAAACCAAACGAGCCAAGTGTGTCAAACGTAATTCGAAACCCACCTGGCAGCAGACATAGTGAAATACCCAAAAAAAAAAAAAAATACAAAAACTACATGTGAATACATAATTAATGACAGCCCCGCGCCAAGGCCGACAAATTAATGTGCGAAAAATTTGGAATTGAGTCAACGCTATTAACTTAAATCAAAAAGTGCAAAATGAAATCCCAAGAGATATAGATGCAACAGCTTCCAGATGGTTCGCTATATAAACCTAAACGGGTTTAGTTTTTTTTTTTTTTGTAATTATTTATAAAATCCCAAATGTTTAAGCCACTCCAAGACGATAAAAGATCAGTTGAGATTGCCCTAACGAAGCCTCTTAAAAGGGCAATTTTACATATATGTAAAAACAACAATTTAGATTATTTTTCTCTTAAATAATATGCAAATTTGTTACAGCCAAAGTCCATGCCTTATTAGGTCAATATTATCACCACCGAAAACCGTCAAGTGTTGTAGCCGCTGCCATATAACGGCATCTTTTGTATTCATAGTCGAGCAACAGGTGGCCGAGAGGTCGGTTCTGTTATAGCTCATGCTGTTCTTGTTGTTGTTGTTGTTGTCTTTTGTGGTAATATTCAAATGTTTGTGGTCAAACACAATAACTGTAAAGACGTGCCGCAACAGACAGCATAGATTGGGATTGATTTCAATAAAAAATCACTTCTGACTACCCTAGAAGACTATGTTAAATGAGGGCATGATCAGTTAAGCTATACATATGCGGCGTAAGATAAAACCTAACTATATATGTAGCTATACAAAATTAGTGTTAAAAGTCACATCAAAATCGATATAACTAACTTTGATCAGTAACTAACTCTGGCTGAAGATCAACTTATTATATTAACTTATGCGACCTTCAAATTCTATTCAATTTTCGTCAGTTACATCATATTAACTGCCCTACAGGGTATTTAATATTCCAGCTTTTTCATCTTTTTTGCACTTAAAGTTCTTGTAGTTTTAATTTCTTGTAGGTAAACCGGTTGAAAGAACTTCAAGCTAACAGCCGTGCCACAGAGTGCTTATCAAGCATAAGATGCTCCTACATATAATACATATATGACTTACATACATACACACGCATATATGTACATATATACGAATACGTTGGCATCGGACATCATCAGACCACGCAAGAGCAACACACACACACACACACACACAGCATACAGTCACACATGAATGCATGTGTGAGTGTGTGTGCTTGTGTATCTGTATGGCCCATTCGGCAGCCAGTTGGCTTGGACTTTGGACGCTGCGGTGCTAAAATGAAATTTCTATATGATACGATATTTTGAACGCTCTCCCAATTGGCTGGCAGCGAGTGCAGCGCAGCGTTAGCGGCGTCAGCTCTCTTGAAAAAGTTGCGGCACATCTTGTCGAGTGGCAACAGAGAGAGAGGGACAGGGAGAGAGAGAGACAGATGGCGAATAAGAGAGAGTGACCGCATTGTATGCGAACTTGAACCTTAGGACTTTTGATTTCCCATTTGTTGACTATAAACAAACGTTTTTAGCGTTAATTCGTTTTTATTTATTGATTTTACAATTTACAAGTGTTAAGTTAAACTAAGAATGCAATTAGCGCAATGCACCATTCTAATTGTATATATTATATTTACTATTACCCAATGTTTGCTAATGAGCTATGGCTTTCAGACAATGCAAACAAATGTTGAAATCAGATTTGCAAAAGCTCAGTCGAACAGAAAACAAAAAAAAAAAAACAAATAAATAAATAAATAAAAGTCCAAGCTTTCATTCGCTTTACTTAATGGGCGCATTAACTGGTTGACCTTCTGCAATGCATGAACTCGATTGTGAATGCTATTACGATTGCGATTTCGATTATCGACTGGCGACTGGCGACCGATTGCCGCCGACTGTCCGATTGCCAACGATTTCCGCATTGCTGACAGGTGAAACTTTTTGTTGTTGTGATCGACAAAAACAAAAAATGCAATGCAGGGCTGCGCAGGCGCAGGCGTTAGCGTTAGCGTTCGCGCTCGCAATCTCACTTGACAGTTTGACGTTGACTGGGGGAGAGGCAGCAGCAAATGATGCAACAAATATGAATTGACATAACTGAATGTGTGCCAAGCAATTGACAGCGGAGACCGCATTTGCATATTGTGGTTTTTTTTTTTTTTTGTAAGTGAACTAAGGAAATTTACATTGGAATTTGCAAGGGTTTCTTTTTAACTGTGGGCACTCAATGTATGCATACATTTACATATGTATATATATTTTCATTCGGGCCTGAACAGTAATTAACAGTTATTAACGCGCCTCGACCTCCCCCTCGTAAAAGGGCAGGCCGCACACGTACGTGCTAACGTGCTCTCACTCTCATTCTCGCACACTAGCACACACACACATGCAACCTTATAAAGTACACGAACACACGGAAAGAGCGAATTACGCGCCCCATACACGTGCACTCTCTTCCTCTCTTACTTTGGCTGTTGCTTCCCTGTCTGTCACTCTTGCGGTGCGTTGCTGGGCGCGGCGGGAAACAGGAGACCGCTTTTTTTTCATTTTATTCTTTTTTTTTCTTTTTTCTTTTTTTAATTAAAACCACGCAGCAACTACTTTGATGACTAATTTTCACCACTGAACGCATATTCTGGGAGTGCACAACAAGTTGCTAACAGAAAATCGATGCGAACTTACCGCCAATGATTTCAGGCCGGCGAACTCAGCGAACTCAGCGAACGTGCACCGTTGGAATTTTGCTTAAATTTTTAGAATATCAAACACACACACACAGAGACACTGTGACATTCACACACATATACTATATCACACTGATCGTCGCGCGTTTAAATAATTTAGAAAACTTTTTGCACTAATTTAATTTAAGTACGTTTATCTGGCTGCTGCTGGGTGATACTATTTGATTTTAACTAATAATTAACACACGCGTAACCCACGCACAAGAATCGGAATTTAACAAAATATTATATCCGAACCGCAAACGTAGCAACAACGGCAGCAACCATGCACAAGGAAGTCTAAAATCAAACTAAGCGGACAACAAAAACAATAAACCCAAAAGAAAAACGACAAAAGCCAAGAGAATTCATGATGTCAAAAAACTGACAAGGTATCGCAAAAGATACATCCGTATGGTTCATCAATGCCGCTTAACTTATTACTCAACAATAAATATATTTAAGGATATTACGTCTAAAAGCATAGAAAAGGTGCTAATTGAAGAATATGTTGTTTCATTTAATTATATTTAAAACAGCGCGTCATATTGCACACGTCGCTCAGTGACGTCACAATTTTATGATTATTTGCTCTAAGAGAGCGCAAAATGCTGGAGTGCCGTACATTTTTTATCTGGCTGAGTAATTTCGATAAAGAGCGAGCACGCTATTTGGCGCCAACTGTTTGTAATGATGTGGCAGCTCCGTTACTAAATAGAGTGACCAGACTGTGAAGTTGGATAAATATATTGATATGCAAGTCAAAAAAATACTAAAAATTGACAGAGAGATCGCAAGCGTAGTATAACGGTTTTTTGAATTGATAAAGGAGTCATCATATAAAGACAACAGGTTTGCCTTAGCAGCGACTTGTATAAATAAACAAATACTACTTCGTTATGCACAAGTACGTATAATTAAATATGCTTAGTCAGTTAGTTGAGGTCTAAAAAGTGTTTACTTATGCTTGCTCAATCACGGTGACACGTGTGAGTAGACCCATTGAAGTGCTACCTGCTCAGGTAGAGTCAGCTTCATTAACGGCAGCTATTTACTAATAAAAATAAACACACATCACACAAATGGGAAAAACTACAATATTTTCTGTAAATTTCGATTTTATTTATAAAATAAAAAACACATTTTTCTGTTGATCAAAAAAATCCAACGAAACACGTATAAAAAAAAAATATTTTCTCTTCTTTTCTTTCTTTTTTTTTTTTTGCCGAATAATAAAAATATGTATATATACATATATAAAACAGAAATATACACATATATATCTATTAGCTAGATCAATCAGCTAACTATATTTTGGAAAATTCTATACGTATATATATATATTTAAAAATATAATTGCTTGATCTCTACGTGCAATTGCCACAAATTGGATTTTTATGAAAAAATGTTTTTTGTTTTCTCTTTTTTTCTTTAATTATTTTGTTGTCTTTCAATATAATGTTCGTTGTGGATTTGGCTTAGAATTAGGCTTGGACTCCCTATGCTTACGTTTAATTTAATGTTACGGTAATTTAATTTGTTACATTTAATTAATTTATGCTTTGTTTCTTGGTTGGCTGGCTGGCTGGCTCGGCTCGACTCGGCTCGGCTTTCACTTGTTGCCCGCATTGATGAGAACACGTTGTCGCGCCGTCGGCGTCGAGTTGTTGTTGAGGGCCGGATTGCACATCTCTGTGGTGAACTTGGAGAAGGTGTTCTGGAAGCGATTCTGGAAGCCATTTGCATGGCCATTGCCATTGCCATTGCTTTTGCTATTGCTGTTGCCATCCTTAAGCTGCTTCATATCGCCATTTGCATGACCATTGGCCTTAACAGCCGATTTGTCCTGCAGGAGAGATAATTGGTTAGCCAAATATATATACATTGGTTATATATATGTTCACATACCTTGCCATCGCGGCTCACATAGGCTCGCTTGTAGAAGTTCGAGAAGAGGAAGTAGAACATCACGGCGTGTGCGCCAATGAAGTAGGCAAAGCCAATTGGATAGTTGCAGTCATTCTTGAAGAACAGCTGGAATGAGTGCACCATCACCAGCACAAACTGAATCATTTGCATCACAGTCAAGTATTTCTTCCACCAGAGATAGCGCTGCACTTTGGGTCCCATGGCGGCCAGCATGTAGTAGGCATACATGAAGATGTGCACGAAGGTGTTCAGGAAGCCAAAGAATGTCGAGTGTCCGCCAGGTGTGAATTTGACGCCCCACCAAACGGAGACGGGCATGATGCCATGATGGATGACGTGCAGCGTGGACACCTGATCGTATCTCTTGCGCATCACAAAGAAGAATGTGTCAAAGAACTCGGTGAACTTGGAGAAGTAGTACCACCAGCAGCCCCATGCGGTCTGCAAACAATAAACAGAGTGTATATAATATATACATTATTATATGCTAAATATATTGATTCGGCCATGCATCTTTTGACTGGCTTTCTATACGATTATTTTTGGCACTTTCTTTCTAAGGCCGGCTTACACGTGAGTCTTCAATCTAGGCAAGACCAAGATCGGTCCAGGCCGGCCAGCCGGCCGGCATCGCGGCATAGACATTTGTCATCGATTGATTAGCATAAGAACCAGTCGCCGTTATGGCTCTTTGTTTAAGCCAAAATGAACAGGTTGCCTTAATACATATAAATGTGGCACACTGAACAAACACCAGCTAAATCATAAATAAGTTCTAGAAGACACACACACATATATAGACATATATATAAACATATATATACTATATATATATAGCTGTCTATATACTTGATACTCACACGTAACGCACGCGGCGAATAGGAATAATCAACGGGTTCGCATCTTATGTTGTAGCCATTCAGCCAGCCACCTATGCAAGACTAGAAATATAAAGTTTATGGTTTTATTTCGGAATAGTGGCAGCGCTTTCAGCTCACTCTACCTCATAGAACAGCCACGCGCTGAATATAACCTGTGCTGCATTGTAAACAATCAGAACTTTGCGCAACTCAAAGGGTTTTCTGTTCTCCATCAGCTTGGGGCCCAGCACCTGAAGAGATGGGACATAAAGAGAGAATAATTTATAGATATTTTTATTTTATTTTAGTTTTGTATAAATAATGTTTTTTGTCAATATATTTTTATTCAAACAATTTTTAAAATTGTAAGTAATTATAAATATAATTTATTTACATATTTTTATTTATTATATTTTATATTTATTTTATAAATATTTTTATTTATAAAATTTTATTTCTTTTTACTTGTATGTATATATATCTATCTATTTATATTTATTGTATTTATAGTTTTTTTTTATTTTGCTATACTTTTTTACTTTTAATAGAGATTGATTGTGACCTAACGATTTATACATATATATATACATATATAATTATATATATATATATATTATATATTAAAAAAAAATTCACAACATTTCAGCTACAATCAAATTACAAGATATTTAAGGTACATTAAACTAATTTCATTTATTTATCCACACCTCAAATCGAAAAACGATGGCAGAATATATATTGGTATAATAATATCCAAACTGTGATACTTGGATATATAATATGAAACTCATTGGCTCACACTCAAAATTAAAATTGTACAAGGAGACATAGAAGAGAGTGCGCTAATGTTAGCATGTGCTTGGTCCTATAACTAAATTTTCTAATTGTTCTCTCCTTCGTTACTGGATTTCCTATGATATTGTGCGCCATATAATAAACACATGCAATAATATTGAAAATTACATAATAATTAAAAATAGCTTAATTGCTATTCAAAATATTCCAATTGAAAATAAATATTGGCTCAAGCGCATGCAGAACGTTTGAGTCAATATTAAAGGCACTCGGGAATGCAAACCTGCCAACAAGACTTTTTGGTTTGTTGTATATTCTTCAAACAAACAGAAATTAATAGCTATCAAATCAGGATAGCCCCTCGATTCATTTTTTTGAATGCTCAAGAATTCTCTTGCGTGAGCCGCTACGTTAGAGCTCTCATTGCACATGTGATTACTGATTCGTTTGTTAGTTTTGTGTAAGACAGACATTGACTGCTTTAAGTTTGTCTAGTGCTACAGTTGCGAAATGATTAGATTTGCAGCAAAAAAAAACAAGCTTGGCTTAGAGGCCTTGCACAACTAATGTTAGATTAGCCGTGTCTTGGAACAGCCATACGTTCCTTTCAGTTTCGTTACCTATAACTCTTATAGATCGTTATATATGACTCGTATAGATCAAAGATTTGCCAACGTTGACTATTTCATGGACGTACTTTAAATTTGCTGAATTTCTGATACTTTTCTTCTTTTATTACAGCGTATCACACGTATTGCGGGTCTCGTATATAGATATATATAATAATGGTAAATATAAATCACTAATATATATTTATATAAAGATTTACAATTGAAGATATTTAAAGATATATGTATATATATACATGAGTATATTTATATGATTTATATTAAAAATTATTTCAAGCGAAACTGCGCAAAATGTCGCAAGGCTATAAATCGTATTGATGACAAAATAAATCAGTTTTACGAACCTCATAGCTCGATGATAATGTTTTTTACTTTCATATAATTGTTATTATAAATATAAATATGATTATAAATGTTTATAACTATGCATTATTAGAGAACCGGTTCAGAGATCCGGCTTGGTTCTGTATAGTTTATATTCTCCATCATTTGCCGATTTTATGAAGCCAAACAAATATATATGTAAGTATATACAACTAAACAAATAACTATTCAAGATGGTCAAAATTCATTTGACAGCCAACACAGATGTCATTTTGGGGGGCTGTGTGAGCTGGGCCAGCGCAGCACTGGTTTTAATTGAGCATCTAACACATACTACATAATCAAACAAAAGGTGTGCGATGGATGCAGCAATTATCAAATCAATCGGAGGCTGTTGAGGTTGCGGCTGATGTTGATATTGGGACAAGTTCGTTGCCTAAGTCTTTTGTTGTGTGTGCGCTATTCGAAAGCCATTTAAATGATTACATGCATATGTATGTATAAAATGTAAAGCAATGCAAAGCTGAAACCTAAATAGAAATCGTTTTTCGAATTTAGGTTTTGTTTCTTTTCTTTATTTTTTCAGCTTCTTCTTCTTCTTCTGTTGCTGCTGCTGCTGCTGCTTTTTTTGCATATGTAATTTTGGCCCACTTGGGTCAGGCATCGGACATTTCAACATCGGCATCGCTCGTTTAGCGCTGATTGCCTTTGATTTTGAATGGCTCGACTGGCCCTGAACTTATTTTATGTGTTTCACTTTATCTCTTTTGATTTAAGTTTTTTTCTTTTCTGTTTTTTTGCAATGAAAACTTGTTTCACTGGAGGCAGGATTCGATCGTAAAATGCATCCGCGTGCCAGAGCCAGATCATCAAAATGTGATTGGCAGCTCGGAACCAGCTAGAACAGCCCTAGCAGCCGGCCGCTGTCAGTCTTAAGTGCTACATTCTAGAGCTATTCATTTGGGGATTTTTATATTTACTGCTCGGACCACGAGCAGGTGTAATTATAGATCTAGGCTGTGTGCTACCCTTCCTTCCACTTACCTTAACGAAATATGCGTATGCCAAGCTGATTGCTATCGTTGGAAATGGTGAGCTCATGAGCGGATAGTCTCGGGTGCGCGGATCTGATTTGTTGTCCATAAGATCCCGCCAGCCATCGTAAAACTGTGTGAGATATTCCTGCAATAAGAGAAACAAGAAATGCAATATTTTATTAGTCAAGCTCTTAAGCAATGTGGCTATAATAAACAGCCTTGACGGCTACAGGGTTCAAATGTCAAAACAATTGCAACATCAGGCCGTTAGCAAATCTATTAAAAATCAGCCACATCCATCAAAGTTTAACGTGGGTCTATGTGATTGTAATTAAAGTTAAAGCCAAGTCTAACACGAGCCGTCTATCTAACCACCTACCCATTGATCTACTCTGAATCATTTGTGCAATATATATGCATGTGTGTGTGTGTGTGTGTGTGTGTTAACAACAAAACCGGCTGGTCGGAAAGAAAAATTGGTAAACCGCATTCTCAGTGAGTTTCCGTATGTGGCCCCGTGATTTTCTATAATATTCGTACGTCAATTAACGTTTTGGCGTCGAGTTGCCCAAAATCAAAATCTTAAGAAAAACAAGCGCAAATAATCTAGTGGGGAGTGCTCGACTAGCAAATGCCCTAAGTGCAGCTGCTGTTTCAGTGATTCTAGGATTCTGTCATGCATTATGTAAGTTACTTGTGTTCTCTTAGCTTTCAAGTCTTCGAGCTAAGCCTAAGAAAACATTGTCAATCAAATGTGCTAGGTATACTACTAGAAACGTTTAAGTATCGTGTGCTAGATTATTGAGTTTATATGGACAGGCATGCAGACAGACATGTTTAGAAGTTATGCAATCGGCAGGAGAAGGGGTGACCTCAAAACTAAGATTAAGAATATATCTACTGCCGCGCCTGTTTCTGTCTGCTACACAGCCTTTAATCACCTGAATTACCATAATAGGTAAACTGGTCTATCACAGTTGCATCACAGAATCTCATCCAAATGAAAAACACAAAACAACAGCAAATAGTCAGACAGGAACAGGAAAAGCAAATGCGCAAAATAGTATTTAAAATAATTTCAGTATTCAAATGCAATATATTATTAAACAAGTTATGTTAATGGCAATCATCTTCAGCCAAATAGCAGACGCCCTGATAATTTTCATTGTCAAGAGATGTCTACAAATTGCCCAGGCGTGAGTGAATTTGTGTAGGACTTGTTTTATTCTTTTTTTTTTTTAAGTTACTGCATATCGTTAAAGTCACAATCGACACAGCGCATCAGTAACGGTCATTTGTCAGTAGCTGCCTTCAGAATATGGCCAATAACTAAGATATGCGGAAAGCTGCTATTACCGGCAATTCGATTTGCCATCGAGCGCAATTAAAAGCCAATTCACAGACAGCTGTGCGAACGTAAATCACATAAGAAGTCTGTTGTTGTCAGTAAACAAACTACGTTGAGTTCTGGACTTTTATTTTTCTTTTCGTTCAATTTAAATAAGCTGCAAAGCTGCTTATTGTAATTATTGCTGTTTGTATTTGCAATTCTTATTATATTTTAGGTGTGATAATAATTCATTCAAGTCTGGAAGGTTCTAGAGTGAAATATGATTTGATTTAATATCATTGAAGTGCAACTACTAAATGGAACTAAGACAGAAGTTTCTATTAATTAAACAAAAAATATGTATATATTTTAATTTATCATTGTCAATTTGTTTATTGTTTTGTTTCAGACTATTATAAATGAAATATTAATTAACATATATAATTACTTCACTTTCGTTAATGAGTAGAAATAAAATTCAATTTGCTGTCGTAGTCAATTAGCATATTGTTTTGCTTAAGACAAGTTGCAAATAAAATATGAGACATGATAAAAATAATTTCTTATCGCACCTAAGAGTTGCAATGTTTGGATTAGGTTTAAAGTTCGCAATTGGCTTTTATTTACAAATTTATATTCTTGTTTATTCAGGTGCTTAGGGTGACAGGTGCACACCAGCTGCTGAGTCTAAGGTTCAATTTGACTGACTTGACGTCGATATGCGCACAGCTGGTCTCCAGCTCAAGCTTGAGCTCTGCCAAATACTAGTCTTGATGTTCACTCAGAGAAATTCGTCCGATTGTCTTAACAGTCAGAGTTTGCGTAAGTTTATAAATATTATTTTACACATTTGGCAAATGTAAACATTTTTTTAATCAAATGTAAAATTTTATTAAATAAATTTCAATAGTTTAATGTTATCGAAAACTTTAACTATAGTTATTCGGAATAGTATAACTCTTGTTTGGTCTACATAATATACTTTATATAATATATATGCTATATATACTATATATATTATATATTATATATATACTATATATACTATATATACTATATTATACTATATATACTATATATACTATATACACTATATATACTATATATACTTTACTTGACTATGTACTATATTAAACTCACATAAGAAAACTGAGAACTTCATTAAATTGCGAAAAATATGTTTAACGCATTTATCAGTTCTCAAGTAATTTATAAAGAAAGCTTCATCAAATATTTTAGCAGCAAATAATATTATATAACTCTTCTGAGCTCATGCTGCATAAAACTCTAACATGACTGAGTCAGAATTTCTGTTCATTTTTAAAAATGATTCCCACACATTCTGCAGACCTTAAGCAAATCAGAAATAAATAACAAATCTTATAAAATGTTTAAACAAATAACTTTGTTCTTGATAACTTTGCCATATATATTCAGTAAATAAAAATAGCTATATTTACATATTTGGCAAACCTAAAACAATGCGAAACACGTAAGAGTGGTCTAGCCAAAACTGCTCGACTAGGCGATGCCCTGAGCTGATATTTTAATCATTCTACGCTTCTTTTATGCATACATAACAAACATCATAGGCACACAAACATACGCATGCATCCACACGCACACAAGCACATGATCTGCTAACTGCGCATTTGACGCAATTCTAATAGTATTCTAATTATGGCTTTAAAAGCGAAATTAAATTATTGATTATTATTAATAATACGGAAAGGGGATGAGTAATTGAAAAAATATGATTAGCTCTACTGTATATGGTATACACGAGAATACATGTAAAATTTCAAGTCTCTACTATTTGTAGCTTACGAGATCTCTGCGTTCAAACAGACGGACAAACGGACAAACGGACAAACGGTCATACTGATCAAGAATATACTACTTTCCTGATTAACTATATACTTTATGGAGTCTGCCACGATTCCTTCTGCCTGTTATATACATCTTCACAAAAACAATTTATCCTATTTACCCATTTTCAATGAGGTAAAAAACTGACAGATCCTTTGAACTTTGTTTTCGAAATCTTTGTCGGATATATTCTGTACATATTAAAAATTATTTATGCACATTGAACAGTTTTAAAACAATTCATAAATAAATGACACATCAAAGAAAATATTTCTATAACTAAATATTATCGATAACTTAAACAGCTGACATCATACAGTTATTAGAAAAAGTGTCACTCTTGTTGGGTCCTGTTTTGTAAAAGTCAAGCTAAGGCAAATCTTGACTTTTGGAATTGCCAAACTAATTTAAGTAATTGTTATAAATTAGAATAAAAATAATACAAAATGTTTTTTTTTTTTTTTTGTTGAAATACATTGCCAATCATTTAAGTCAAAGTTGACTGCCTTTCATAATTGAACGACATCAAGCAGTATAATTATCTTGCACTTTGTCAGCAACATAAATAATTGCATAGTTTTGAGTTTTGGCCAAGTTAGCTAATGGGCAGTTGTTGGCACCTGCTGGCATCTGCATGTCATGCAAAGGCATTTGTATTTGCCGTCAAGCAGGCAGTCAGTCAGCTAGTCAGTCAGTCTGAGAATAAGATAAACAACAATGGTTTTGTTGTCGTTTGTCGCTTGTCGCTTGTCGCCTTGTCGACAGAGACACACGCGAACAGCGTCAAGGGGGCAAGTCATGGAGTTTGGCTAGTTCATTAATGGCACAGAGTACCCCGGCCATTAGGCGTGTGAGATGCATGGGACTAGCACTAGCCTGGAGGCTGTGCGGGTGTGGTCACTGCCTGAGGAGGCTGAGCAGTAATTATTGGTTGGACAGCCGCATCTGGTTATTTGCTTGGTATTTTTCGTGATGCATTCGCTGCTGAAAAGCTGCAGTGCGGTAATTTTTATTGTTAACGTCCCTCTCTCTCTCTCTGCCTACCTCCCTGCCTCTCTATCCCTCTCTATATCTCCCTCTATCTCTCTCATTGTGTGGCAAGACTTGTATTTAGCTGCTTTAATGACCGCGTGTGGTTCACTATACTTGGGTTTTCTGTTCACGAGTAACAACCGTGCGTTTGCACAATCGACTTCTAGCCCCACAATATATATTGCGCATAGGACGCATACGCACTGTGCGCCCGTCCGATGACTGGGCAAGAAAACAATTGCTACAGGCAGCAACAGCAGTCGCAGCAGTCAAGCGTTAACCCATATCGAAGTGTCACCCATATGAGTCATAGGTCCCATGACCTATGATCCGTAACGTAACATCAAGCAAAGTGCCCATCCGCAGAGATTACATCTAATTACGACCAGAGATTTTCACTTTTATTGCGTGTCGCTGGCGCCTTAATTGAATTTAACAAGCTAAAGAAAACCAAATTTAAATTTCATAAAAGTGCTTCCGGTGCTCAAGACTAGCCAACCCAACCCAACCAGCCAACCCAGCCAGCTGCCTTTCCCACTCGGACATTCTTTAAATAATAATTGTTTTTGTTATTATAAGTAAATGCAAAATAATTGAGATATTTGCAATAGTCAGGCTCTGACGTAGGTCAGTTATAGCTGTATTAATTTTATATATATAAGTATATATTTTATCTCGCATTGATTAAGGAAAATTACTGGAGGCGCGTCACTAAACCAGTTTTTATTTTACTTTTTTCACACTGTCAACACATTGAGACTTAAATAATAATATACATTTAACTGGTATTAAGACTTAGTCAGACGTTCAATGCAGTTGCAATTGCATTTTAATTGTTTGTTTTCGTTTTCCCGCCTCTTCTTCTTCTTTAGTTAGTTGTTATTTAAGTTGTCTATCAAACTGTTTGTCACTTGCACCAGTTCGATTTAGTCGCTCGATTAGTTCCGTATAGAATCATTGGCCTGAAGGCATTTGACTAACTTAATTTGGCTTTAATTCCTTAACACGGATATCAGTGAAGTAAACAGTTAATTAGATCGGAATCGAATCTTAACAAGTGAGCTACCTAAATGCCAATTTAGGTTAAGATATTTAAAGGTTTTGAGGAAACTAATTACTGAATAACTGGTTTGAGATGTAATAAAACAATCACAGCTAAATGAGAGCATGTACAAATGTGAAATTTATACTATTTCAGTTAAGTTTTATATATATATATATATATATATATATATATATATATATATATATATATATAAAATATAACAATTTAAAACTCATGTTCATCTGTGTATTTATTAGAACAAAAACCGAATACTAATATATATGATATCGTTAGCCTTTATGTTCCTCAAATGGTGGCTTTGAATATAAGCTAATATGTTGAGCTATCGGAGGGACGAATATACAGAGAGACAGGCAAATATAGAGACAGATATATAGGTAGTATATCTATATCTATATATATAGTATATCTATATACTATTTATATATAATTCATATAAATGTCTTTTTCAGTCTGTGTTATGCATCGGCATTCCAATTACCTATGTGCTCTGTTTCTGTTTTTTAAATGCATCATTTAAAATTTATGAAATAAATCTTTCTATATTAGTTAATGAATTTTTCATTGAAAAATATCTTTAGAGTTAAACTAAATTAAACAAACTTAAAAAACTTTAAAGTGAATTTTGTTTTTTTTTTTTTTTTTTTGACTAATTCAAAATAATTTTAAAATCTTTTTCTTTTTTTAGTTTTTTTTTTAATTCTCCACAAACCTTGATAAATTTTTTAAATATATATGACTCAAGTCAAGCATTGAACTAAACTCAAAAAAAAAAAAAAAAACATACAAAAAGTTTAATTTAATAAAATAAAATTTTGTTTTCAAACAAAATTTGTTCACAAAAAAATTGTTGTTCAGTGTAATCAATCAATTAACAATGCAATTTACTGTTTATCATGAACTTAAGCGCTGCTTAAGCGATTTGTCAAAACGTTGGAGTGAACCCGATGCGATTTCATGAGCTTAGCGCTCAAAACAAAAGACTTAAGTCACGAACTTGCCAATTGCTGTTGTTCATTGAACGTTGCCCCGTTACCGGGCATATGACAGGTGTGTGTCTGTGTGTGTGTGTGTGTGTGTGTGTGTGTAGGCGTTGCTTGTATCTGAATCCAAACATAACAAAAAACCCGCAAGTCATATGCTGACATCTGTTGCTGCTGTTGCTGTTGTTGTTGTTGTTGATGGTTTGCATTTCACCAATAAACATCCGCATTAATTGATCGCACATGTTCGCACTTGTCGGCGGCAGACCGTGCACTGATCTTGCGGCAAATTTTGTGTTGTCTGAGCAACTATAATGAGGCACCTTTGCATGCCACGCACATTGTGACTCCAATATTAAAAGCGCGCGCTTTAGTTCGTATTATGCAAATCTTTGTTTTGATTGTTCTACTCTGCTAGGGCAAAACAAATGTTATTACGCCTCAATTTTTTTTCATTTCGCTTTAATCATATGAAATGCAATCGTGTTCTGGGTGGGCCAGAGCACTAAATCAGCCGTAAACGGAGATATAACAACAACAATCGAGCTCATTTTATGGCCATTTGTAATCGCAGCCGCCAACCAAATTGAATTATAAATTTCGATCAAATTTGTTGTTGACGGTTTGTTGAACTAATACACAAATGTATAAGAAATACAATAGAACAATAAAGTGTTCTAGGCGGGTGTGCACGACTAGGAAATACTCACTAACTCACTTTGGTGATATGTCGGAAGTTTTGGTTTGTATACTCATTCACGAAAGTGAAATGAGTGTATTGGTTTTGTTTTCTTTGGGTATATATATATATATGTATTTTTAATAAAATATTTACAGATTAGTGTCCTGCTAGCTTTCAGGCAACTTAAGCTAGAGAAAAGATAAATTAAAAAAATATTTTATTAAAATTCAGTTTTATATAGATATTGATTATCATGGCAAAAGGGCCATGATTATCATGGCAAAAAGCTAGCGATATTAATTTATATTTAAATATTTAAATAAATATATATATAATTTAACACTACCTAAGGAGGCCGAATTCCCCAGTCAGACATTCCAGGAGTGAACTCAACCAGTCGAGCCTCTGTGCTGAGTTTAGTTTAATTTAGTTTTAATTGTTACTAAAAAAAATCCAGTAGTATATACACTACTAGAACAGACGAGCAATGCATATACCCTATCAGCCAATATACCCCATTCAAACATTTTCAGCGCATACTAATAGACAAGCACTGCCTCTCTAAACCGGTATTTATAAATATCGACAGGCGATGCAAACATTTAATTATATTTTAAATATAAGTTGGGGCGCTAACAAAAAATCTATGCCATGACGCTTGGAAATTTGTCTAAGACTTTTGGCCAAATTCTGGTCAAACCAAAAGCTCACTGGCTGAAATGTATATTAATTAAGCACACACACACGCACACACATATACACTCACTCACACTCCCGACGCTCACCTATTAAACCTATAATACGACAGCCATTTTGTATTTTTGCCAATTCATGCTGATGTTGTTAGTTTAATGTGCCAAATGTCAGAATTTTGCCAATAGCCGTGGACTTTGCACCACAAATTGTTAGCCAGTTAAAATTGTAATTTTTATTTTTCTCTCTTTTCCATTTTTGGGGAGGTATTTAGTGTTACATAAAGTGCGATACTGTGTCCAGCGGGCAGCGGGCGCTGTTTGCGTAAGCAGACGCGGCAGCATCTCTTGTCTCTTGTCTCTTGTTGCTGACCCTTTTTTTCGCTTTCTTTGGTTCACACGCGCTGGCCAAATGCTTTCCCAAAGAAACCAAAGGCAACAACTACAACAAATGCCCACAAAAATGCTTCCGTCAGCAGCGGCGGCAAGTGTAAAAAAGGTATTTGTAATTGTTGTGGCTGCTGTTGTGGTTATTGCAGCCGCTGCTGCTGCTGCCTCTGCCACCGCTGCTGCTGTTGCCTCTGCCACCGCTGCTGCCGCTGCTGCTGCTGCTGCTGCGCGTTACATTTTAACGCTTCATTATGCGCCATAAGTGCGCTAAGTTGCCGGAGACGCGGTCAAGCAAACACCTAAAAATTTACCATGTCAATTATTGAGACTGATGCCACTACTACTGCCTCGACAACTGACCACGACCATAATGACCATTCATCACCATTGTTTGACTCTGTGGCGACATCAACACAACGGCGACAACGACAGCGACAAAGCTCGCTCCTCAGCTGGGCCTAACCCAGAAATGCAATGGCTTTTAAGCCATGACTAATACATCCATTTGGCCTTGCCAATACAATAAGCTTATTTATGCCAATTTTCAAACAGGAAATAGTTTTATATTCGTGCAAAAATATAAAAATAAATTTTAATACTATTTTTTTTTTAATTTAATCATTATTAAAAAGAATTGAGTTAGAAACTAAGAAATTGTAAAAATTTAATACAATCTTTTTATAAATTAAAAAATAACGACTAACAAAAATGTTTGTCTCCAAATCAAAATCAAAATCATTCTAAATATTTTCAAAAAGCTGATTTTCACAAAATAAAAAAAAAATAATGAAATATTGTCTATAATTTTCAAAGTAGTTTTAAAATGTTCAAAATTAAAAAAAAAATGAGTAATGTAAACTTTTCCACAAATTGAAAAAAATGTTAAGAAAAACTTCCAAAAAATATTAAAATACATACATTTATTTAATTTAATATTTTCTGCAAAAAAAAAACTTTTAAATATTGTAGAGAATATTAAATGTTAATACAACAATTATATTAAAAAGAAAATTTTTTAATAATATTTTAAAAAAAAATTAGATTGAATTTTAGTGTATAAATAACTAGATTTTCAATTCTTTAATGATCAACCTCAGTTGCTTGTTGGAAATATTTTAGGAATATAAATATATATAAAAATATAAAATAATACAATAATTTTCTGTAAGATGTGATTTTTAACCAAAAATAAAAACTTCCAAATACTAAATTTTATTACATTAAATCAAATCAATTTTATGTAAAATGCATAAGCTATTATAACAAAGCAAACTAAACAAAAATTTGAATTTTAAAATAAGGTAAATTTTATTTAAACAAAAAAACTATTTATTCCAATATATGATCTTGAAAAGTTCAAGGTTTCTATGCCAGAGAAGAAACCCGATTTGTGAAATAATTAAAAAATTTTCTTTGAAATTTAGTTTTGTTTTTAATTGTGTAGCTAAAATATAACACGCCAAATACATAATTTTAAAATGCTGTGAATCGATAAATCAAAGCTTACAAAATGAATTAATTTTGTTAAATTATGTACGCTTGCTTAAGTCAAAGCAAACACAAATAAATCAAACAAAAGCTGCAGTTGAACAATAAAAAATTACAAAAATAAGCAAAATTTATTGTGCATTCAAAAGTCAAAGAAAATAAAAAAAAAAAGAAACAAATAAAAGTTGCCAAAAATAATATTCCAAATATCTTAAACAAAGCTGGCAACAATATGATTTTAACTATTTTCAACAACTGGCCAATTAATTAAATCAAGATACTACCAAAAAAACAAAAGCCACAACAACTTAACAGTACAAAATAACAACAACAACAAGTTTCAAATGCAAAAGTTGGGGAAGCCAAAAACATCCAAAGGGGAGATGCCACAGATACAGACATAGAGAAGATGAGTAAAAGGTGTTGAGAGGCGGCGATAAGATGAAGTAACATGGACAGTCCAAATTTTTGGCTTACCTATATATATATACATATATCCACATTTCTTGGCAAGGCCATCCGGCCAAGCAGTTGGACTGGATTGTGTTTTGATTTTGTTTTTGCCAACTTCAACTCTTTTTTGGGGCCTGTCTCGGAATCGGAATCGGAGTCTGTGTCCGACTAGAGACTTGTCTGTGTAGTGTGATTTTGTTTTTGATTTACTTTAATGGAGCCGAAACTTTTTATATAAGTAGTAGCAGTGTCATCTGGCACCAAGTAATTTGCTATGCCATTAAAAAGAAAACAAAAAAAAAACAAAACCCTACAAAATATAAATACAAATTCGTAAAACCGTATAATTGTACAGTTCAACACTTTTACTTTCCCGCCTGCCCCCACCCCGAAGAAGAGATCAAAAGAAATACATAAGAAAACATGCATAAGTAATGAAAAAAAAAAAGCAAGGAAACTGGTTTAAGAAATCTACGGGGCCAATTGATACAGCGGTCCAAGCTCGTGTCGCACTTGGTGATTTTTGTGGTTATTTAAGCAAAAAAGAAATACGAAATAAATCACAAAAAAAAAAATCAGGAAAAAATTGCTTTGAATAGACGCAAAAAGCATAGGCCAAAGAAATGAAATGAAAAGGAAAGAGACGAAAAACGAATTGTGGAACCTGCACAACATAAAAATCAATTTATAGGTCAAGTTGAGCGCAGTCCACAAGCACACACACACACACATACAGATCACCTAGACGTTTATGTGTGTGTGTGTGTGCAACTGGCTTTTGAAGCCAACATTCAGGTTCAGCTTGAGACTTTTACTTCAGCAGCGGCATCTTGTCTAATAAGACAAATTATGCAACAACGACTGGACCAATACATACATAGACACACACACACACACATAGACATACACTTGCTTGAAATAATGCTTGCAATGTGCTGCCCATTTGAGTCTCGATTTAGTGTAGTAATCAAAATAAAAGAGAAAAATTAAAAGCACTCAACTGCTGCTGCTGATGTTGCAGTTGCTGCAATTGTGGGTCAAGTTGAAAATGCAACGCGATCTGCACAACATTCACATTCACATTCGCTAGCGACTTGAGCGCGTTTTAAAACGCGCCTTAACGTCTCTCAACATTATTTCATCATCAGCATCAAGAAAAAAAAAACCGCTTTGCTGCACAAGCTGGAATAAATACACCCAAATAGAAAAAAGCAAAAAACTAATGTATATATGAAAACACTGCGTATATATATACATATATGTATGTATGTATATATCTTGTTTGTCTGCTAGCTAAAGAAGACTTTGGGGCAGTTTTGAGCGGGCGCTCGCGCGACTTTTAGAGCAACTAAATCGCGTTAATTTGGCAATCAAGCAGTTGGCCGAACGGCCGTCGCCGTCGCCGCTGTGGCCTAAAAATACCAAGTAATTGGTGTAAGAGGCCCCCGCTACAAGTTGTTCTTTTTGTTGCTTTCCGTTTCTTTTTGTGTATGGCTCAAAATGTATTGCATGCTTGTTGCGGCTTGTTGATTTGAGCGTAGCACAGTTAAGTAAATAATCAAGTGCACAGCTGGAAATACGCGTAAGATTATTCAGTTCAGTTCAGTTAAATTTAATAAGCCATTAGTAAACATTTTGCTAAAAGTCCCATACTGCAGATGAAAAATGCCAAATGCTAACAAACTTTGCTCAGGATTTGCAAGCTTGTTCATCAACCTGTTTCATACAATACAATTCTGAGAATAGACATATAATGACATGCTTTTATCTTTAATTTGTATTAATTTTCAGTCAAAAGAGAGTGTTCAGTTTGAGAATTTCGCTTAAATCTCAAATACATTATTCTCAAGCGCAGACTGATGGCCTTTAAGCAAGCTTAAGGTCATTTTTTATTCAAAAACATAAGCTTTATATATAAAGATAAACAAAAGAAAATGCATAATAATTAATGCGCTAATCAATCACTGAAACTGTTACTTTTGCTTAAATCTTATTTGAATGCTTTTATCGTAACATACATGCATACATATGTTTATATGCTCAATAATCTGAAACGAGCAATAATTGAATTATCACAG
Organism: Drosophila hamatofila; assembly: GCA_035045345.1. Lineage (NCBI taxonomy): Eukaryota > Metazoa > Arthropoda > Insecta > Diptera > Drosophilidae > Drosophila > Drosophila hamatofila. The sequence continues at coordinate 3,048,759 of JAWNPA010000020.1, read as the reverse complement.
CACAACACTTACTTCAACGACAGCCCGATAAGAAGCCCATGTCAGCGTCACACTCATAGCGCACACCTTTTATTATTTCTCTTTTTTTGTAGTCTCTCTTGAGTATGACAAAAACAAAAAACGAAACTTTTAATCAGTTTTTAGCACTTGGTCGCGAGTCTACAACAATACGATATAGAGTTAACTGTTTGGACACACACACAGGGAGAGCAGATATATAAAATAAATATATAAAATATTTGTATACAGAGAGATAAAAAATGTGCTGAAGGCACGCACAAATTCAATGTTAGACAATAAACCTTTGGCCAAATTGCACTATTATTGCAACACGCGGCGACTGCAACTCCTCGACATGTGTGTGTGTGTGTGTGTTTGTGTGTGTGAATGTGGTTGCAGCGCGGATACTTGAAAACAACGCGCATACGACGCGTTGCTCGCTCTGCTCGAACAGAAGCAAAAACGATCGAGTCACATGCGACCAATAACAACAACTACAAGAACGAAAACTTATCACTCTCTCATATACACAGCACACACGGACTGGCTCTCTCGCTCTCAATGGCTGCACAGCTGTGCGCTGAGCGACGCTGACGTCGCCGTCGGCGTCGACGCAACGTAAATGCGTCTAAACTGTCTCTGGCAGCGCGGCAAATTTGTGCTTACAGCAATTGCAAGCAAATCGCTTGATTAAAATCCATTTTTATTTTATTTATTTTTGATATTTTGTTATTGATTTTTTTTTATTTCTTTATTACATTTGCTGGCCTAGTAAACGGCACAAGAGATATACGAGCGCCTAGAGACAGCGTCGTCAGCGTCTTGAAAATCTTGTAGTTTTCAGTGTCAAAAGCACAATGCAAAAAATCATCAAAATAAAACCAAAAAAAAAAAAAATCTTTTAAAAAATACCGCAAGAGAAAGAAATAAAAATTAATGTGTAATAATTATTGTGCAATCATACAAAAAAATACCAAAGCAAAAAAACCAAAGATTTGAATACATTTTTTTTTGTTTTGTATTTATTTTTATTTTTGTAAAATGGTGCAATGGGCGCGCTGGGATCATTAGCTGCGATTGGTTAACCAAAAGCACATATTTTTTATCTTTCTTTCATATTTTTTTGTTTTGTCGAATTTGCAGTGAAGCAGCTGAATGAATATGAATATCACTGGGATTTCTACATAGCAGCAGCAGCATCATCCGATGATGAGTAAAAAATTTAAAAATAAAAATATTAAAAAAAAAAACGCTTGGCGAATAAGCAAAGCAAAAGGTACGACAAAAACAATGCAGCAGCAAATGACAACAACAACTAAAAAACACAAAAACAAATACAACAACAATATCGCTCACTGAGGCAATCTCTTGGTGGTGCTGCGGCTGCTGCAATCGACGGATGCGAATGCTGACCCTGAAAATCTTATCCATTTCACTTGCCATCAGCCAGCCGCCAATCAAGCCCCAGACTCTTAAGTGCCACACGGACAGGGTATGTGGCAACCTGTGCAGTTAGCCATTTATCCAGTTATCCAGTTGAGATTCAAGGTCAGTGCGGTTGCTGCATTACATTTCCGTGTGAAATGTTGTCAAGCGAGCAGCAGTCCGCGCGTTTGCGACTCGACCAGGCCAACAGCGCCCTTCACTTGACCAGCAGATGCAATGCAAACAAAAGTGCACAAACTGCAATTTTCACAAATCTACTATGCACTCTATGTGTTTGTGTGTGTGTAAAAGTTCAAGTGCAAAAGTCTTTAGCAAAACAGAACTAGAAATTAACTGAAAATCAGTTACCGAAAAGCAATAAGAATTATTTAAAGTCGCGTAGTAAACTTGAAAATTAAAATATGAAAAAAAGTATAACAAAAAATCATAAAAAAAAAATTTTTTAAAATATATATATAAAAAAAAGCACTAAAGCATCAAAACTTATGTGCGCTGCAAATTGTTGAGAAAAGACATTGAAAACTTTTCATAATTTGTACTTGATAAATATGAACTGTAGATTTCGTTACTCGGATTTGCATTTCTGCAGAAACGAAATGGTCGGTCAAAGAGAAAAACAAAGAACTTGACACTGAAGTGGGAAAAACCCCGATCGTGTAAAGCCAATTTCTAACTTGGAAGGTTAAGCGACGACTAATCGCCCTTAACACTAACATATTAGCGTTTAATGACGACGTTCAAGTGTTTACTTATCTTCCTCTTGCGAATTGCACAATGTAATATGAGATATTGCGACTTATGAATAGACATAGATAGATAGATAGATGTAACTGTAATTTAGATCGTGTGATTTACCATTTATTCTAAGGTTCAAAGTTCTGCTATAGAAATATTTATGAATATTATTTGCACCTCGTGGGCAGCCGATAGACATGTAATTTATCCTAATTAGATTACAAATTTACAATCATCACTTAAATGTTGTTTATTTCGCACTTACCATTTTTTATGTAATTATTATTTCCAGTTGCAGTCAGTTGAATGAATTTTCCAATATTTTTAATCGATTTTTTTTTTATCACTGGCAATTATTCAAATCTGTTTGGCGGCATGCAAAATACTTCACTTTGAATGAATTTATTAAGGCACTTTGATTATCCTTAGGCATGCAGTGGTAGTTGAATACGTTGAGTATTTGAGACAGTTATGTTAATTGATTTGATTTAACACGCGCACAAGTCACACAATTCATATAGATTCAATTAAAATGCTCGATACTGAATTGAATTTTATTTTTTTGAATATATGTGTTTACTTTAACTAAATCACAGTCACATCAAACTATCGTTTTGCCAACTCCGCTGCTGATGGCCAACTGATTTGACCAGCTGCTTCTTTTTAAAATATTGTCTAGTCGGTAGTCTCTAACTGGACTCGACCGGGGCCTGGGTGAGCGCACGTATTACCATTCAAATCAAAAACACTGAAATAACTTTGATTTCTCGCTGTCGCTTTACTTTTATACGAAGCGGCACTCTGGCAGCGACGCCGACGCCGACGTCGACGCTGGCGTTTTAGTTTTTTCTTTTGGTGAGCGAAAACGAAGCTTTTTGATAAATTCTGAGCGCAGCTTCAGTTAAACAACAACAGCAACCAACAGGTTGTCGGCAGCTGTCAGCGATGTGTGCACGTGTATGTGTGAGAGCGCCAGCGTTGCGCTCTCAATTTTCGCAGCTTGCGGTCGAGTCTTGGGCAAGGATGTTGCTGACGAGCTACCGAACAGCTCAAAGAGCCGAGTGGCCGAGTCGCCGACTGGCCGAGTGCCCGAAGCGCAGTCGCAGTTGACTTTGTGCTTGGGCTTTGTTTCGGCTGCGCTTTCTCTCTTTCGCTCTTTGTTGCTCTTTGCTTTGTGCCTTTGCACCCACACAAAAGGGCAGTGCTAATTATTAAGCTCTTATCAACACGTACTTTTTTTTGCGTTTCTTTGCTTAGCTGCGTTTAGCTGCGGTAAGCGATGAGCGATGAGCGCTGCTGAGTGCAAAGTTCTTGTGAAAGCCCATGAGGGGCCATAACTTAACCCTTGGCAATGCGCGTGCGTATTTTCCGTAGTCTTTTGAAAGAGTCGATGTGCATACGAATGCAAATATTAAGTATTTCAATAGTCAAATATTTGCAAAAAAAATAATAACATAACTATGCGAGATTTTTGCATACAGAGTGTGCATGCAAATTAATTATGAGACAAAACTAGTTTGAAGATTTGCGTTCATTTCAAATTCCAGATAAAGGCCCAGACTGAGACTTTGGCGTGTGTTGCTGGCCGCATTTGGCTATTGTTTATTTTAATATATTGATATATATATTTATGTATGTATTTGAGTAGACTAACGCGACGGAAATGAGCAGCGGAAAAAAAGAAGGAAAACAAAATAATCGGCTCTCGATTATTGGCGCCAGCGTGTGGGCATGTGCGATGCTGCGACAGAATAAGAACAGCCAACCCACCTTCGATAGCCAACTGCGGCTTCCTCAATCATAAAGCATTCGCACCGATGCGACCAAAGCGAACCAAGCCCATTGTGATGCTTGAATTTCAAATTTCGAATGTCTGCATTTGGATTTGAAATTTTATGACTTGCCTTGACATTGGCCATTCCTAGTCAAATGAACTGAATGTGTTTTGTAAAACACTTAGCGGCGCATTGTGCCCGATGTTTAGCCTGTGAGTCGCCCGAACGAGTTGAACTTCTGTGCTCGTAAGTATGTCATAGCTATTCATTTCTCTCGGCTCATATTATTGTCGAATCATCGTTAATATTGCATAATGCTTGTTAATTATCAACTTATTACGCTTTAAATTTTACAATACACAAAGTACGATATTTAAATGCCTTTGATAATAATGTTTGGCTTATATATGTATATGTTTAAGTCTCTGCGCTTTACTGCACTAAACCTATAATTTTGTGCATTTCTAATTTTTATGGTAAAGCTTTAGTTGGATAATGAGTAAGCATTACTAGTTATTAAAATTTAATTTCTTACACTTTCAAATCGTGTTAAACCCATAATTCAGATAGAATTTTAGAAGACAATTTACGCTAAATAGAAATTAGCTAATTAATCAATTAAATTCTTAGTTAGTTATTAGTTAGAAATGTATTTGTTACATACAATTGGCCATTTAAGACTAATTCTCTTAATAGCTAGCTCTGTCTTGTGATCACTGATCACCGATCAGTATTCGCTTTTGTCTATTTCTTCAGCTTCCGGTATGATGATTGTACTAATGCTTTTTTAAAGTTCATCTACTAGTCACAATGCCTGGCTGTACGCCTAATTGTGCAACCTTCAGGTGCTTGAGCAACTTGGTTGGAGCATGCATACATACTTACACGCTGGTCAAGTGGGGATCGAATGGTCAATCTTTTCAGTTTCAGTTTTTTGGCAGATGATGTTTTGGTTGCTAAGGCCATTGTCCATTTTTGGCCAGTTTTTTGTGGGTGTTGCCGTGGCTGAAGATGAATATTTTGGCGCTTTTTTGTTTGTTTATTGTAAACACGTTACGAACATTGACCTTATTTAAACATAGAGCAGCTATTAAATATAAATATGTGAAACTAGCGCTGGGAGTTCAAGGTCTCGCTAGGTTTTGCGCATGTGTAAAATTGACCAAATATGGCGCAACGTGTGCAAAGGTAAGACAAGACACACGCATAAATTACATCGATTCTAGGGTTAATGATTATCGAAGATCTAATCCAACCACAGCAATTCGTAGTTGAAGTAACTGGCATTAGGTGGCCCCTTTGGCCCAGCATTGTGCAACTTTCAATGATTGATGCGTTGATTTGGCGCTGCAAGAGCCTCAATAGCTCTTCAAGCCTCAAATTCAAAGACAAAGGCGGCGGCAATCGCAGTCGCAGTCGCAGTTGCTGCCTCTGTCGACTGCAGTTGCATTGCAGCAACACATGGGCCTTGCTGCTTGTTGTTGTTGTTGCTGCACTTGCTTTAGCCATCACTGTTGTTGTTGTTGTGTTTATTAAATAACGGTTAAGTCAAGCGCCATTTTCTAATTCTGCAAATCATTCTCACATTTACATGGTTATTGGATTGGGCAATGCAATGCAATCGAAAGTCAATCATGAAATCAAGAATAATAAACTCAGAAAGCGAGAAAAACCAGTTTGTGGCTTGCCAAAAAATATTTGAAAATAATAAAAACCATTAAATTAACACGGCTTGTGGACTTTCCATATAACACAGCAACAAAAAACGTGATGCGCGTCCATTTTTTTTACAAAAAACATTTGTCAACAGCCTAAACAAGTTCAAAGCATATTGATCTGCAGCAGACCCAGCAGCAGCATCAATAGCAGCATCAATAGCAGCATCAGCAGCACCATCAGCAGCAGCAGTTAAAAGTGTGAATGTGCGTTTAAAGATGGATCATGATAATGATCATCAGCATGAATGAAGTTGATGACCACTACGATGGGTTTAGTACATACATAAAACCAAACAGGGGTATTAGAAATTGCGCAAGCGATTTTAACATCGGCAATGTTGGAAATGATATCAAGGTCAGCTGGTTGACACAGAAACCTAATGAATCGGCTAACTAATATTAATTGGTCATTGTATTGATCTCAAGTTAGACAATTTCGTCAATTAGTAAGAAAATATTTGGTGCACAAAAATTCCATGCGTCAATATTTAAAAATTTGCATGAGAATTTAGTAAATTTAATTTCCGTTTTTATTTTTATATGCATTTACTATATTGTATATATCTTTTGTTGTATGCAAATCACCTGTCAACATAAACAAATGCTAAGCTCATTAAACAGACAACGGTACAAAATGCATTTTATGCATATACAAACCAATTTGAATAATTTATGCTGACTAGATGCAGATTGATTGATTTAAGTGGAAAATTTTTGTTGATTTTTAATTAATCCGCGCTGCAGTTATATCGATGAGTTATATGCAGTTGAATAAATATATCGATATAGAAATTAAAATTTAAGCTTGACTCGAAAGCAACTCGTTTAACAACAATATAGCTATCTTTAAATATATTTTACTTTCATAAAAAATAATAATAATTTGAATACTGCTTCTGTTTGAGCATGATTATCATATTAAATATACCGTTAGCTTATTTATTCATGTAAACTCATTTGCAAGTCTAAAATTCTTCTTCTCATTGAAAAAAAAAACGGTTTTTGTATTTTGGAAAAAATCGATATATCAAATAAAATTATCGCTCTGCTACTAATCGCTAACATGCTATCGCAAAGCCGTTTGCTCACGATAGTATCGATACAATATCAACAATTTAATGTACTCGGATTCTGGCTGTCTGAAGAAATAGACCCAAACAAGTTAAAATGTTGCAACAAAATATATTAGACCAACTTAAACAATTTATAGACACAGTTAGCAATGGCCACAGTAATCCACAGCTACTAACAAAGCCATCACTAATCAAACTTGCGTAAGTTTGCGTCCCACTTACTGGAATTTGGCTGATCATTTTCATTCAATGCATTTTACGTACACAGGTTGAGTTTTCTCGATGAGCTGCCGGCCACTCGGGACATTGTGTTTGATTATTTCGGCATTCTGGCAGAGATTGGAGTCCAACTTTATATATCTCCCGAAATGATTGATCAAAAGACCGGTCTGCCTATATCGCAAATGAAACAGGATGGCAATCCACATCAACAGATGCGGGCAGAGGAATACGAAAGCTTTAATATGGTCAAGACATCGCTACAGAACTTAATATGGAAAGGTCCGCCGGCATGGTCGCCACTCATAGCCAACTGGAGCTTGGAGCTAGTGGCTAAACTATCAGATAAGTACACCCAGCGCCGCATGACCATTCCTGCCTCGTGCAACTATTGGCTGGAATGCAGTGCAATGCACGGCCTACTCACGCTGATCAACAGCTGCTTTCGTAAGCTGAACAACACGGAAGCGGAGACATGTGTGGAGACCATGCTGAATGCATTTCATCGCTATCCAATGACCTTTGACTGGATTGTGGCGCGACTGGGCGGCTGTTTTCCATACAAGATCATTATGCAAATACTGCAGTGCGGCATTAAGCGTTTTGTAGAAGATTATCGCTGTCATTTGGACTCCGAAGCGGGTATTCTGGATTACATGACATCGTGTCATGAGCAACAGCTGCGTGCAGCATTCTGTGAAATGCTCAAAGATGGCTTGGAGCCCAAGAAATCACTTGATGTGGCTATAGTACCATTTCTGCTAATAACCACAAACTATAGCGATGCTATACTACAGAGCTTGGTGAATGTGTTCATAGATACATGTGAGTGTATGTTATATGCTGGACTATCTATAAACTAAAGTATATGTTTATTTGTTTTATAGATACCGAAGACATGTGCGAGGCAATTGTGCTGAAAGCACCGCTTTGGCTAAGCAACAAAATGTTTGCCGACATGCAGCCCTCGCTGAATAATGCTGTTCTACGTCTTAATCAGCACGGCGCCAAGTTGCTCTTAATGGTTGCCAAATTGGCTGAAAAGTATGTCTGGTGTCAAGACTTTCTGGATACGTCCATGCAGGAATTGGAGCAATGGGTGCTCAACATGCGTAACTTTCCATTACTCGGAGACTTGGCAAGCGAGAAAACCAAGTATATGCTGTGGAAGAGCTGCCTGAGTACAAATCTATTGGAGCAACAGACGGCAGTGCGATTGCTGCTCGTTGTCTGTAAGTACAAGGAATAAATAAGCATTAGCATTAACTCATTATACCATTGCTTTGCAGCCTCACAGCATCCTCATATCTATTATCAAACCATATCACAATTGCTGCGCAAGTCGTATGCTCAAAATCCAAATACAATTGGAGCTCTGATGCGCTTGCTGGGTGGCCAGAGCGGTGTGCTTAACTTTCCCAACATAACGCAAGGCTTCAAAATGGTGCTGGAGGATATAACGTTGCAGGAGCAGGTTAACAATCGTTTGCCCGTTGAGCCCGGCACGCCAACTGAGGCATATAATACTTTTTACAACCTCAACCTACTGGCCAAGTAAGAAAACTAGACAATGCCATATATATAAATACATTTTAATAGTTATTTCCTTTCCAATAGAATGCACAAGAAGAATCAGTTTTCACACATCAAGCCTCAGTTACTGATGCAATCACTGAACGAATGTCTGCCAAAGATAATACAAATTCTCGACTGCACGATTCAAAAGTTGGTGTTACGGATGGATAAACTTGCAGCTGAGCGCAGCGCTGAAAAGTTTAAAAAACAACAGGCCAACAATAATAACAACAACAATTACGAAACACAGCACGATATGTATAACGGAAACGGCCCGAATAAGCGATCTAAACTAGAACCAGGTGAATCGCCGAAGACAGAAGAAACACCTGATGCGGCACGCATGCGTTTGGCGCATCTAATTGTCGAACTGCTGAACAACATGGAGGCGGGATCACGCAGCAACGTGCTGCGAACACCGTTGGTGCTCAAGCTGGCTGTGTTAAGCGTCAAATACTTTTTTGTGGCTCTAACCGAAGAAAGTAAATACTCAGTTAATTTTTCACTTGACTAAACAGCTAATGAATTACTTATGCCCTTAGCCATCATTCGTCGCGCAGCTGCCGCTCATCGTGCCTTTGCCTTGCTGCAGCGTCAGTGCACTGCGCGAAAAGCTGCACGCACTGCTTGTCTACGTGAGCTGGTGGAGAGTGCGCTCTTCTACCATGGCCATTTGCTTGGCCAGATAGAGGAATACGAAGTGGACGAGTTGTTAATACCTGAACAAGAGATGCTTATAGTGCAAAATCTGCACACCAGCTCGGGAACAAACTCAAATCGTTCAGTCCTGCATTCAGGTGTTATTGGACGCGGACTGCGACCTGTGCTGCCCATCAACAACAGAACCTGCGATGCGGAAAAGCAAGCGTTGTATCTAAAGGCTCTGAATGCATGCTGCTTGGATCTGGTAAATCAAAACATACTCCTCAATGTACTATAAAACTAACACTGTTGAGATTTCATTTCACCAGGAAAAGCCTAACAACGTTGAAGGATATTCTCTGGTGTCGCTAACACTCGTGGAATTGGTCTCAACGGATGTTATGTACAATGGACTGCCCTTTCCGGACGAGGAGTTCACTCGCGTCACCATGGAACGGGATATGCAAATACGTCGTGCCTTTATAACATCGCCTGTGCTGTGGGCTGTCCTTGGCCTAATCGCCACCCACAGGCCCGCATTATGCTACTCCTCGGTGCTGCTGCGAGCACTGTGCGCCACATGTTTGCATCATTGGCGTGGCAAGAATGGTGAGTCATATACAACTACTAAGTTATTGTTTCATTTAATATTTATGTGTTTCCCATATTGCAGTCAACAAATTTCAGCCCACATCCGCCAACGATGAGCTCATGCTGTGCACTAAAAAGCTGCTACAGCTGCTGACCATCAGCCAGCTTATACCGCCACCGCTCTCCAACCTGCACACGATCATTGAGCACTTTGATGCGCCGGAGGTTAGCTTACAATTAAATATATATTTATATACTAAATAACTCTCGCCCATTTCACAACCTTACAGATTGCTGTGCTGCTGCGTGAATGTATTTGGAATTATTTAAAGGATCATGTGCCCTCGCCTGCGCTCTTTCACGTCGACAACAACGGTCTGCACTGGCGGAATACAAGCCAGGTGAAGGTGCCGCCTCAGTATGTGGACACGCTGCGTCATCTGATGCAAAGGAAGCTCAGCAAGCTGGGACCGCACTATCATCAAATGTTCATAATGAGCGACCTGCACCCAAGTACAACCGCTACAGCAATAGCAGACACAGCAATATTCGTAGCACCCAAAGCCCGAATTGAAGTCGTAGAATTGGAATAATATAATTAGTTAGCTAACTGTTAAGTTTAAAGTTTGCAATGCCAATTAAGGATCATACAAAATTTGTCAATAAACACATATTCCATAAATAAGATCATTTCGAATTGCGAGTATTTAGAAAGTTTAATCAGAACACTTCCACGGTTGTAATACACACACACACACATAATAAACTAGGCTAGAGATCTTGCTGTATCTATTCAGGAAGTCCAAATAGAAAGGAAGTTTGTGTGAACTAAATGCAGTTTTTTATATATATTTAAATAATCTTCAATAGTTTTTCAAATTTTAATTACACTTATAGATTTTCCATTGCAAATACTGTCCAGCAGTTTGTTTTGTAATCGGCGCCTGTAAATTGTGTTGATTTCTAAGATATATTAAAGACCAACCAGAGTGCCATTTGAACAATTTACTTATTTGCGTATTGCCGATGCGCATTTTAGTTATAACGAATCTTTGCTAATTGCAATTATTCAACGTGTTTGTTCTTTACATTTAATACATATCAACGACCTATATAACTGTCTCTCTTTCATATAATACACGGTATTGTCACTTGGATTTAACTTGCATTCTCCCTAACTCGCTTTCTAATCTAACCTCAAAGTCTCGACCCTTGGTGTATGCGTCCATTACTCCACTAACCTCCCCTTGCCTTCTCTCTCTCTATATATTCCTCTAGCTCTCATTCTGTTCAAATCTTAATAAATACTTGGCGAATGTAAGACAACAAAAACAAAAACAAAATAAACCAAAAAGTTGCTCACAATTTGTTAACAAGTTATTACTTTTCCATATTACTCTAGTAACTAGGGAAAGGGCAAGCGCCTACGATGTGCGACAATGGCTTAGTTTTCGCACAGAGATGCAGGATGCCAGTTTCTTGGCTCGGCGCTTCAAACCAGAACCCTTTTTCTTAACCGACACCGTCTCGTCCCTGGAACCGTTGAGCAAGGACTCAGCACCGGCCTCAGCACTAGTCGACGGCTCGTACAAATGGCATGCGGCACTGGCAGCAGCCGACTTGGTCGCCCGAATCTCAGCTGCGGCAGAAGCAGCGCGCCGAGCCAATTCCTCTGCGAAAGAAAATACAATAGAGTTTATATTTTATTTTGGAGTTTCAAATGATCCTTAACATACGATTGACATCATGCTCAGTAAAATAAACATCTTCCTGATCCTGTTCGTTGCCATAATGATAAGCTTCTAGATAAGGCAGTACTGTGGAGCGTCCGTATTTGTCGCCCTTAAGTGGAGGAATGGGTATCGGTGGGCCAGTCACAACTGGTGCGGACAGGAACCAACTGCAAGAATGTCAAACAATTAAATATCTAATGCATCGAATCATTAGCACTCTGCACTTACTCATCTTTGCGTATCTGTTGCAATGAAAGCCGCGCACTGGGATCTGCTTGCAGCATGCCCAATATTAGTTTCGCAAAACTTTCATCCAACTCATATAGCCAGTCGGGCGCTATCCACTGACTGCGTCCAATGTTCTCCAACAAACGATATATATTGTCACCCTCAAATGGATATAGGCCCGTTGCTAGATTAAAACTAAAATTGAATAAGGATTAGAATTGTTCGCATCAACAACTTGAGGTAATTGCTTACAGAGTAACGCCGCTGCTCCATATGTCCACCTTGAAGCCTGCAAAAGTCTCGTGACCATTGGCAATTTCTGGCGGTTGAAATGCCGGTGATCCCTGACCGGTTGTGCAGGTGTCGTCGGGTGCAAACATGTCCAGTTGCTCGGCGACACCAAAATCAGATACCTTGAGTGTTTGGTCCAGGGTCAACAGCAGATTGCCCGGCTTGATGTCCTTGTGTATGACTCGGCAGCTGTGCAGATACTCAAGTCCATTGACCAATTGTTTGAAATAACCATGCGCCTGATAAAGGGGCATCTTCTTTTCGGGCGCATGATCCAGCATCTCCTGCAAGCCTCCAATGCAATACTCCATGACCAAATACATCTTTTGCTTCTCTTCATTGTACATTACGTCGACCAATTGGACCACATTCTGGTGTTTCAGTTGCTTCAGCAAATGAATTTCCCGCGTCACATTCTGCTCGCCATTGGGAATGCGACGCAGTTTCCGCTTGGTGAGTATCTTAACGGCCAGTCGCGAAAGGTTCTCTGAATTCATGGCCTCCTTAACTTTACCGTATGAGCCCTCGCCTAGCACATCGCCCATCACGTATTTTCCCACCATTTTGATGTTCTTCTTTTTCTGTTGATAGATTATGTCCTGGCTGTCGACGCGATTGAAGAACATGTTGCCAATGTCGAGTGTGACACGGTCCAAGGCATCAATTGCATCATCGTCCAGCCAGGTGACTTGCGGATGCTCTGTCTGATGATTGCCACTAATCGGTGGAGCGACGGCAGCATCCACCTCCATATCCTTGCCGCCACCATTGAGCTCCACGAAAGCATCTTCGATATCGGACGTTGCCTCAAAGTGATAATTTTTATTTGTTAACAATACGGTCATCTCATCATCGGCAGCGCCAGATAAATCGACATCCCGGCCTGCCACATCGAGTGACTTAGTGGACCCATGCTGCTGTTCACCGCCCCCGCCAGATTGTAGATGTGTTGCTTTAGCTTGTGCCTCCATTACATGTGTACTGGTCACAGTCACAGTCATTTGGATGCGCTGCGCTCAACAGCTCAACACACTGTTTGTGAACAGCTATTATATGAACGTATAAACGGCGCTCTATTGCTCCCTTGCCGTCTCTTCGCTCTCTCCTGTATGTGCTCGTGGGCCAAACTAGAACATTGCATAAACCTTCGAACTGCCCACAACGCACAGTTCACATTTCAATGAGGGGACTAACGGTGATCGAACATTCGGTTCGTTGTATACGAAGATTGTCGCAACGCTTACTAGCTTGTTGGTTCTCGGCTGATCTTGCTTTAATGCTATAAATTTCAGTGTTTACTTTAGACTGGGAATATGTTGTATTTAGGTATGTATGTGTATGTCAATTGTTGATATAATATCGATAATTACGATATTTGACTATTTATTTTCCCACCTTTTATTTCGTTTTAATAATCGATAACAAAAAATCAGCTGTTTGAAAGAAATCACCAGAAAACAATATTTCTTGAACGTATAAGTAGTGAAGATTAAAAACGAAATAACTAAAATTTAAAAATAAATAGAAATATTTAAAAAAAATGCCGGAAATGTTGCAGCGAAATTTTGAAATACAAATGAAAAAAGGGAACTACACTATGTATCGTGTTCGAGATTGTAAAACATACGATATGTATAGTTTGTCAACACATCACTGAAAGTCTATCGGCAGGGCGACAAAAAAACATTTGTTTTTGTTTTATCACTTAGAAATATATCCTTTCGGAGATAACTGCAAGTCATGGCAACGGAAATTACAACTAAAGCGCGATTAGAAAGACTAATAGCCGCCAAAAAGGAACTGGAGGCACAAATCAATAAAAATGGAGAAATACTGGCCGCGGTAAATACTTCGATATAAGTATGTAGGCAAGGAGACACAGATTGAGATAGCGCAAAGTTATGTGACGTCACAAATGCACCACTAAATATCTTCAGATCCTGTATACCTATGTATTAGCTAGTTTATATACTAATATTGAATTCTTCCAGAACGGCAATGTCGGCATGACCGGTCCACTTGTTGATGCTGAGGGATACCCGCGCAACGACATCGACATCTACCAGGTGCGACAAGCCCGACAGACGATTATCTGTTTGCAGAATGATCATTCTCAGCTGTTGGACCAAATACATGATCTGCTCAATCAATATCATGCCGAGATCGCTACAGAAGATCCCGAGCTAATCAATCGTGCCTCTGCCTTAGAATTAAGCAATCGGGAACATGGCGGATCACTTTTAATGCCACTAAACACACAACCATTAGTTGTAGTTAATCTTGTCAGCCCCAATTCGCCAGCTGAGGAAGCGGTCAGTATATAAAGTCATATAGAGTTCATCTATATCATCTAATTATGTTCTTTTTTACAGGGTTTGCGCGTGGGCGACAAGATCTTGCGTTTTGGTTCCATCAACGAAACTAACTTTAAGAAGAGCCTGGAACAAATCGGTGAAGTTGTGCGCAATATGCAAAATCAAAACGTCCAGTTGAAGATAAAGCGAGCAGATCAATTCCTCGACTTGGTGCTGGTGCCAAAGACTTGGGTCGGCCGCGGCCTACTGGGATGCAATATTGTGCTGCCGCCCGAAGAGGCAATGGAACACTAGCATTTATATTAATTTATTTTCGTGAATTTAAGCTTTCGCCTGTTTTCTCTGGTGTATATTTAAGATGTAATTTAAAGAATTGCAAGCCATTAAAGTTGCATTTTTGACCTGAAATACGAAATCAATTTGTCATTTCAAATTTGGCTGCAATGCAATAGAAATGTCAAACGGCAACGGCTGCTGGCCAAGTGTGCCAAGCAATGACACCAATATATCAGAGGCGACGGGGTCAGGGGGTCAAATGGAACTGAAAAAGTTAAAAATAGCTTGCGATAAATATATGTATATACAGTGTTTATAAAAATAGCAGTGCGACTGAGCCATAAATTTATATATTTAGAACTGAATATAAGCTTTCAATTGTTATTTATAAAATTGAGTAAAATATGAATAAAATTGATAAATATATTCAATATTTATTTATATTCAAGTCGGAAATTAAGTGAAGTTTTAAAAGCTCTGCGAGAGCTTAATTTCAAATGCGCGCTCTCTTGCGCTGAGCTTTCGCAAGTGGGCAGCGCCAGCTTGCGCCTGCCTACTCCGCATCGCTTGTAGGATGCTCAACCCTAATGCCCGCTGAAGGATCCAGCAGCCTCTGTCTGTCAGTTTGTGCGCCGTGCGCGGTGCCAGTTGAGAAATACAATCGCCAGTGCGTGCATGGCGGACGGTAGAAAATGTTGAGCCAATCGACGACAAATTTGAGATGAATTTATTGTAGTGAAAATTTCTGTGTGTGTGTAATTAATATATATATATATATATATATATATATATATATATAAACAACAACAAAAACACAAACGCTAATTAAAGGATGTGCACAAATTACTAATTACAACAACAAATTCGGGAAAATAAATTGGGATTATTGTGTATGTGTTTTAATGCTTTATATAATGAATACAAGTTTTTTCTTCCTTTTGATGCTTGAATTACATTTTTTCGCGAAGCTGTGCTGTGTGTGCGGCACGAAGGACGAGTCAGTCGGTCGGTCCGTCAGTCCGTCAGTCCGTCAGACGGCCAGAGGATTCTTGATAGTGTCACTGTCATTGCCACTGCACAGCAAATGTCAACGGCAGACACAAATAATAGTACGAGCCTCTGGCCTCCGGAGGCTGCGCGATTATACGCTTGCGGGTGGCGCAACAAATAATGAGCAATAGCAATAGGAAAACTAGCAAAAAGTTAACTAAGGGCGGCGATGCTGGCTAACAAGGCTGCTGCTGCTGCTGCTGCAGCAATTTCGATAGCATGCCACATTTTGTGTGTGTTGTGGCATCCACAATGATGTTCAACCACCCTCACACAGCTTGGCTCAATAAATTATAAAAAAAAGAAGTATGCGACTGTGTGTGTGTGAGACTGTGTGTGTGTGTGTACGCTTCAACGCGCACACACATGCATACACACACGTAAATTGTGAGGCAGCCAGACGCACATTCATATACAAATACTGTGGCATGAATAATTGAATGGCACTGCAATGCTGCCTACTTGTTAGCCAAATTGTAAAGCAGGCCAAAAGCAAAACATACGCTGCCTCTCCTAACAATAAGGCAAACCTTTAAATTTCTTAGCTTGCCAACACACACACACACACACACGCAAACACAGCTGAGCTTTTTTTTTTTTTGTTTCCTTGCTTTCATCTCATTATTTGGTTAAGCTTTGGCGCACCATTTGTAATTTTTTTGTTCTGCTGTTTTTATTTTTAATAATTTAGCAACTACCGTTACCGCCAAATCTGCAAAATGGCTTACAGCTTTACACGTTTTTGCCATTCGTTGAGGTGGCAAAAATCTTGGCGCTTATCTGCGCATACAGCTAAATAATGCATGATGTAGTCAATTTAATACACATACACAGTTTATATAGATATGTGTGTGTGTGTGTGAGTGTGTGCTTGTGTCTGTGTATTGGTGTATGTATTGAATTGTGTCATGTTTTGTGCTGTTTGTACAGTTGGCCGCTGTGCTTCTTGCTTTCATTCCTCTCATTTTTGACGATGACAGATTAGGCAATTTGCCTCATTAGCCACCCGCAAATGGCCAGGATGTGGCCAAAAGCTGTTGTCAGCTGGCTTCCTTGCTTACTTCCTTGCTATTTTTAGCCAAAGCTTGCCATGCAATCTAATTTATGCCCTGGTTTTAAATCCTATGCCAATCACAGGAACCTAAACTGCAACGTAACTGGAGCCGAAGGAC
This sequence comes from Drosophila hamatofila, assembly GCA_035045345.1. Lineage (NCBI taxonomy): Eukaryota > Metazoa > Arthropoda > Insecta > Diptera > Drosophilidae > Drosophila > Drosophila hamatofila. Next base: position 3,031,920 of record JAWNPA010000020.1, on the reverse strand, counting down.
ATGTGCAACAACGAAATGCCGCTATGCGAGTGCACAACAGCAACAACACAGCAATTGCATTAGCCGTCCATAGCAGCAGCAGGAGCAGCAGCAGGAAACGTGTTAACAGGACTCTAACGACAGGTTACGGCACCTGGGCTGTCGCTAACAACTGATTGAGCAAACGAGCATTGTGATAATAATGATGCAGCTACAATTTCAACATCAGCAGCAGCATCGGTGTTATAAATAACACAAGGACATGGATGGGCGCAATGAACGCGAGGACAAAGGCAACATCAGCTGCATGTGTGACAAAAATAAATGCAGCCATGCACATCTGCATACGCAAGTGGTGCTAAAATTAAAATACTTATAGTTGTATATGTTACACACACATACACACACACACTCACACACCTATATATACATACATATATATATATATATATATATATATATATATATATCATATTTAATGCAATTGCACGTGGAGTGCACGAACAAGTGACAGCTAAGTGAATTTTTCAGATAATTGCCCCGTGCGCCAAAAAGTAGGCAGCAGAAAAAAAGTAAAAACTCAAGCTAAACGACGAGAAGCGCACACACACACACAAGCACACACACACGTTGGCCAAGACTTTGATTAGGCAGTGCCTAAGGCTGCGTGTGTGTGTGGAAGAGAGAGGGAGAGGGAGAGCGGGAGAGGAAGACACAGGGCAGGCGGCCAAGGTGTCGAGTTTCAAGTGCTTCTCTGTGTGTGTGTTCTTTTGCGTGTGTCTGTGTGTTAGTTACTGCGCTTAACCTGATTTACAAAAGTTTCGTCCTTTCTACGTAAACGACCAACCCACTGACAGGCACACACACACACACACACACGTACCACACACACACACACAAACACATGCACATATGGATGACAGCGGCTGGATTAGTCACAATAGCAATAAACCGTACAACCGCAAGAGAAGACGCCGCCAGCAGCCAGGAGCAGCGAGGAGGGAACGACGACGACTGTCTATTGTGAATGAAATGCATGTCATAGCCAATAACCTCGCCTAAATGAAGCATGAAGAAACAAAATGTGCGCACGATATCCCTGATCGTGTGTACATTTACCTATCTACTCGTGGGTGCCGCCGTCTTTGATGCCCTCGAATCGGAGACGGAAAAACGACGCTGGGAGGCGTTGCAAAGTGAGCATTATATCATTTATACAATATGGTGTTATATAATTTATATGAACAGGTGTCGAGGATCGCATAATACGCAAATACAATATATCACAGGAAGATTTTAAAGTTATGGAGACGGTGGTGCTCAAATCAGAGCCACACAAGGCTGGCCAGCAATGGAAGTTCACTGGCGCATTCTATTATGCAACGACAGTGTTAACAACAATTGGTAAGTCAATTAATTTAACTCGTTTAAACTTCAAGAATATAAAGAATATAAAATGAATTTCAAATTTAACTGGAAACTATGGGCTGATCATGTAGGAATTTCCTATCAAATTTGAACTTTCATTGAACTGTTTATTTTATTTTAAACTATAATACAAAAATATAAAATATTGTTTCGTTTTTTATTTATTTATTCGGACTATAATTTTATATTAAATGGTAAAAAAGGTTTTGTCAATTTCAAGTTTTCCTTTTCTTTTTTTTTTTTTTTTGTTTTTTATTTTATGTATTTAATATTTTTTATTACTTCAATTTTTTATTTATATTTATTAGATTAATTTAATAATACAATAAAATTTTATTTTGTATTTTTTTTATAATATTAATTTTTTTACATCATTTTTATTTTCAATGGACTGATTTAATGGCTGAAGCTGGTTATAAGAACAATTTTAAAATATTACATTTTGTATATACATATAACCAAAAATTTTTACAACTTTTGTAAATAAATAATAATTATATAAAAATAGTTTTAAAATCATTTGCTGTTCATTTAACAGATTTTAGAAAAAAAAATTATTAAGATTAAATTTTTAGAATAGAATAAATTTATTTTGTTTTAAGAAATTTGACTAACTTGACTCTAACTAACTTTTAAGCAACAGATGTATTTTTACAAATATTTGTAAAAATTATTTTTTCACATTTTTAGGCTATGGACACTCAACGCCAACGACCCGTGGCGGGAAGCTGTTTACCATGTGCTATGCAATTGTTGGCATACCCTTGGGTCTCGTTATGTTTCAGAGCATCGGAGAAAGAGTGAATAGACTGAGCAGGTACAGCAAGAATATATATAGACAATAGTTAGCTATAAGAAATGTCTAAAATATACTCTATAATTTACGTTTCATTTCAGTTTCGTCATCCAGGCGGTGCGAACATCGTTACGCTGCAAACGAACGATTGCCTCAGAGGTGGACCTTATATGCGTTGTCACGACGCTCAGTTCACTGACGATTGCAGGTGGTGCTGCGGCCTTCTCAAAATTTGAGGGCTGGAGCTACTTTGATTCAGTATATTACTGTTTTATTACTTTAACCACAATAGGTGAGAATAGTTATTGCAATGAAATCTGGCAAAACTAGCCAGTAGAAAGGTAGGTAGGAAATTGAAAAGATAAGAAAGTAGTATAGATTTTCTATAAATAGACTCAAAACATCATTCATCTTATACAAACCTGTTCATATTAAATGTTTTCTGAAACTTGTAATCAGATTTAATGGTCCTTCGAATGATGTTGGTGAGACGTCTGTTTAAATTTCATCTTCTTTTTAAGTAAAATGTGTTTCTTCTTTTTCGACTCCAACAATTTAATTCATCACTGTTCAGCTCTAGAATTAAAAAATAAATAGTTGCTTTTAAACATAGATTGAACTTTAATAGTTCTTCAAGTGATGTTGGTGAAATATCAGCTTTAACTGCAACTTTTCTATAAGTTAAAATATATTTCTTCTTTGTCTACTCCAACAATTCAATTCATCAATGTTCAAATTTGATCATATCTATCTTATTATTCAAAAATATTCAGCTCTAGAACTTTTAATAAATTTAGAAAATTTTTATTGAAATTTTGATGGAATACCCTTATTTCACAGATTCAAATGTTTCTGCTTCTTCCTTTTAATAATATTCTAAAAATTTCATTTTTTGATACATTGAAATGAATTTTAACTTAGCTTAGTTTTCTTAAAATAATTATTTATTTCTCCTACTTTTTCTTCAATAATAATAATAAAAAAAGACTTTTTGTTTTGTTTTAATTAACACTAAGATGGATATTTCAACTAAGTTTCATAGTTATTTTTAAATAAAATATTATTTTATTAAATATTATTGAAGAAAAAGAAGGAGAAGTACATGATTCTACTGAGCTTCTCTTTTACTTCTTGAAAATATTTGACTAAACTTTAAATGTAGTTTTTTGGAACTTAGTTCAAAGAAAATTTCCGATAAGAACATTTCACTTTATGTATTTCAATTTAATATAATATAAATGAATAATAAGCTTAAATGTAATTTCTTTAAGGCTTCGGCGATATGGTAGCTTTGCAGAAGGACAATGCGCTAAATCGAAAACCCGAATATGTTATGTTCGCACTGATATTTATACTATTCGGACTGGCAATTGTTGCCGCCTCACTGAATCTGTTAGTACTAAGGTTTGTTACAATGAATACCGAGGATGAGCGACGCGACGAGGCCCAGGCCATGCAGGTGAGCTTTAAGTGATTCCCATTTCTTTTCATCAATATTGTCCATGCCATTCCTATTTCTTATGTAGACTTGCGGACTGTTTTTTTTTATATACAAAATATAAAATAAAAGTAAAAGTAATACAAAAACTTTTATCAAGTTGAGCAGTTGGTAGTAAAAAGTTTTTCTAAAACCTTTAACTTATATCTATTAGTCTCACTGCGCCCTAAGTAAAACTTAGAACTGCGTACATCTTCCTGACCTCTTAACTGCAGAGCATACTATATTAAATTCCCTTTGCAAATCTTTCAAATGCGTTTTTCAACATTTTTTCACTCATTAACAATCCAATTTATTTATTAAATTTAACTAAATGCTTGCCAATTTAATAAAGCACAATTTATTAATTTTTACAAATTTATTCGTGCACAATTCTCGATTTTTTTCTCGTATTGTATTTGAATTCATTAATTTCTTTTATACAATTTATTCCAAAGAAATCTCTTAATCGACAATCGAATATATATATAAATTTATATAAATATATTTGTTTCTGTATCTTTTTTGGCATATTTTCGGTTGCTTTTGACTTAATGAAATATGAAACAAATGCAAAACGCGCGCGCGCTTAGTTTATGACCAAGTCCACTTTATGGACCAATGAGGTGATTGCTGGTGGTTCTTTGAGCTAAACTTAAAATATATGTATTTACTACTACAACTCTGACTAAACAAATACTCCAACTATTACAACTTCTACTACTAATAATTCAGTACCTAACAAACCGCTCAACACTGTACAAAATACATTTTTCATCTCAGCAACAACAAGTACAACAACAACTACAAGTACAGACAACACAAACACATTTTCCATTCACAATAAACTGCGCTTCAATCTACATATCTCTTCTATATCTATATCTAAATATCTACTAATTGCACGCGATATGATATTACAGGCACTTCAAGTGGCTGTTAAACTGGAGGGCGATGTGATAACATCCAACGGTTCCATATTGAGCGGCTACGAAGGACACGATGCCCAATCTCTGAACGGCACGAATACATCCTCGATGTGCTCTTGCCGATGCATTTGCCTCAATGGCAATCGACATAAAAAGTATGTAAAACGGTATATAAAGCTTTAAGTCTGTTTTAAGCTAAAAGGGCTTAAGTATAGACCAATTAGCATATATAGACAGAGTGGAGGGTTGGTTGTGTGTTTGTATGCGTGCCTCTGTGTGTGATTGTACGACTTCCGCTTCCGTTTCCGTTTCCGCTTCCATTTTTACTCGCTCAGAATACTTATGAAAGAAAAGAGCATGTGGATGCACAAGGCGAGGCATTTGGCCCCACAGCAGGAATTATTTGGAATTTTATCTTAGCAAAAAACTTTATAGCTTCAGGGAATTAGAGCTATATGTTTATAATATAATAGGAAACTATTTTGTTTTAGTATATATTATTGTGCAATCAGAATTTAGATATTAATTAATTGCTAGATGTGCTATCTAAGAAAAACATGTACTATTTTTCTGCTTAAGAACGGCTACCATCATAGGGATCCGAACAAGAGCACTAAAACAACCGTATAATAAGTAGAGTGCCTAGAAAAACACATTTTGATTTTCTGTTTACTTCTAAAAAACTCCTAGCATCTTAAAGAACAAAAAACATAAAAATACTAGAATTTAGACAGTTATATAAATCAATGTATGTCCATAATTATTAATTTGGTTTTTCTGTATTTTTAAACTTTAACCGAAGTTAAAATAAAAACCTCTTAAAAGTATATCATTTAATAGTAATCAGACCTTAGATAGAACTAAGGCCTAGGGAATATACTTATGTTTTTTTTTTAAATCTGGAATTGTCAAGCTTTTTTTCAGTGTTTTAAATAAACAAGTATTTACTAAACAATAAGTTTGAAGTTTAGTTTAGATTTAGAATTTGTTTGACTGAGTGGTCGATCAGTCGAACTTGGTTAACGCCAGTTTGCAAGCTCCTTTAAGAATCTTTGAAATTTACACTCAACTTCCGGTGCTCATATGTAAAATGTTAAAAAAGCTCTTTTCCACCACTGTTCATTGTACTTATATAAAACTGTTTTATATATATATATATATATATATATATATATATATATATATATATATATATATATATATATATATATATATATATATATATTATAATTAAGATTCATATATTTGATGATTATCGCTAAACAGCAATTAACACAAAATGTGAGCAGAGGCTATGAGGATATCTGCTGCACAGGGCCGAATTAACCCTCAAAGGGGCCCTAGGCAACTATCAATTTAGGGGCCTCTTTTTTTCCACTTCGTTTTCTTTATTTTTTCGATAAAAATACAAACTTATATCTTTCATAAAAATTGTGTTTTCACTTTGTTTTTTTATTTCGTATTTTTTCAATTATCTTCAGTTGTGATTATATTTTTCTTTTACTCTTTTGAGTTTTATGTTTTTAAGAAACAAATTTTAAAACACTCCATTTAAGGGGCCCTCTAAAATCTGGGGCTGCTTATGCTGCCTACTTGTCCGGCCCTGCTGCTGCAAGTATTTAATAGAATTATAAATATAGAAAGACATCGCTGTCCAACTATAAATATTTGGATGAAGCTTACTTTACAGCGCCTTCCAGCATCGTTTTTCCGTCTACGATTCAATTATATTATATTATACATACTCATATACTAGGAATATCATATTCACATGTAGACAAGCTCAGCTCAGCTCAGCTCACATTTTGTATCTGATTAGTAATAATCAACAAATACATACGTATATTACAGAGCTTTAATATTTTATATCTAAATATGTATGTTTTTATGCTGTCATGTTTTTCATCCATTTCCTTTGTCTGCTATGGCTTTGCATTTTGTGTTGATGGCGTGTAACTAACTCTTTGGCTTTGTTTGGTGTCTCAATGTTGTTAAAACCTGATTTAATTCTGACTCTGCTGGCAACAGGCATAAAAACGCGACCAGCGCAAACGTTGCAGAGTAAGCAGAAGCTTTATATACTAAATATAATTTGTGATGCTGCATGCTTTAACCAAAGATTATTATAAATTATAGATTATATATATCCTATATTACTTAATATTATATACTGTTCACTCTTACTATTCCAACAGGCATCAATACAAGCTGCGTCGCTCGCCCACGCACATACGACACCTGCTGCCGGAGGTGGTGCCCATGCAGGATCTGAACTATGATACGCAGAGTATGCATACGATTGGAGCGCTCAATGGCAGCGGCATCATGACTGGCAGCCACATCGGCATGGGCATAGGCATGGGCATGGGTCTGGATGTGGTCGATGATACTGAGAATCGTTCGCCTCACAAGCCGCCGCACAAATTGCTCAAGCGCAATGTATCACTTTTATCGTTTCGCATTTAGAGAACTAAGTTTGGAGCAACGAATGTGGCCACGCCCCCTGCACCCCTCCAGTTGTGCCCCGCAAGCAAAAACAAAAAAAAAAAAAAACCCAAACAAACGACTTAAATATAATTAAAGTGATAAACTTTCTCTGATACATTGTACTTAAACCTAATGGAATTTGAAACTGAAGCGTAGTGAATATAAAAATTGCTAAATTGAAATGTGCAAAAATCTTGCGCGTTTGCGAAATTAAAAATTTATGTGCATTTACAATGTAAATTAGTGCATAAATACCATCTATGTATACATACACACATAAATAGATATATACATATATGGATATATATCTGATAAGCATTAGAGAGAGCTAAACTATATCTTATGTGTATATTATTGAATTAGGGCACTAGAAAATTGATCTTAACCACTGCCATTTCCGAGCGATAGACAAAACTCAGAATGATCAATAACTCCAGCTATCTCACTTAAACACACTCATGCGCTCTCTTTCTCTTTATCAATATATCGAAATATATAGTGAGAATCACTAGACTAGAACTGCCTCTACCAGGCTGCACTTACTAGATACCATTTATAGAGACATCCAAATAGTTTTCAGAGCCGTGTCTAATTTCAATCCTGTAAATATTTAATATATATACAAAAGAAAAATTAAATTGCTTAATAATTTTGATTAGAACATAGCCCATTTTATTCGTATATATATTATTATATATTTCTTATGATTATAAATTATAATGAGCGGGATATTAGTTTAATAATACTACATCTAAATATACATACTATAGTTAGTAGTCGCATAAAAAGTAATTTAAAAAAAAAAACAACGCCAAGGTCAAATGAAAGCCAAGTGCTCAATTGTCTCCAAAGAGTGCCAAACATAATATAGATTTAAACAGATAGGCGTACAAGTGGATGCCACGCCCACTGTGCACCGCCATTCGCAGTCCCAACTACTATACCCCCAACTCCCTCAGACGATTGCATTTGGTTCAAACTTAGAGTAGATAAATCCCAACTACAATTTTAAGCGAATTCGATTCTTCCATTTTTTGAAAAATCATAATTTCCAAAACAAATCCTTATGTGCTTTGTAAATATTTTAGTAAACGTAATTACCGATATACTTTAAAGACAAGAAAAAAACTATTGTTAAAAAACCAAAAGCTACCGAAGTTCTAAAATAGTTATGTATTTAATTCTGTATTATCAAAAAGGTAAACAAAAGAAAACAAAAAAGAATATTATAAAATACGACTTTTTAATATACAATTTATTTCAAATTTTTAGTAGTTATCGTATCGTATGTGTTTAAACAATTTCACAAATATGAAATTTAGCTACTCAATTCTAAATGAAACAAATAAAACAAATTGTAATTTTAATTCATTGAAAATAAAGCGAAACAATTCAAATCAAAAGACTTTGTAATATACTGCATTCCAAAAGTATATTCAAATTCGAAAATAAATACCAAAATTTACATATACTTTATAAAGATTTCTTTTTTATCTACCCCTTTTCTCCCATCGAAACCCTCTCACATTTTCAGTTTGTATATAAGTAATCCATACAGCTTTTATTGAAATATATTTGTAAAGACAAATGTGTGAATAAATTTGGTTTAAAGAAATGTTAGGCAAGAATTTCTGTTGCCTCTGCACAAATATTAATCAATGGAAAAGTGTTCGACCGACTTGATGTCCCTCCTTGTTGTGTGTGTTACAATCAGGTATACTCAAATGTTGTATAAGATTTGGGCTAGCCATGTCGTCTGTCGAATGTATTCTTAAAACATAATTTTTAAATATTAAAAAATGTTTACGATGTTTGGTAGTGGATAAAAGACTTGCACAATGATTTTGTTTTTTTGTTTTTTGTGTTTTGCTTGGTTTCAAGTGATTTTGGTGGATTGGGGTGTCTGTATTTGTTGCTCTATATAGTAAATAGTCGAAAACTAAAATCAATATTTTTATAATTAATGGGACAGCTAACTAATCTAATCGTCCATGCTTTCGTTGTTGCGATCCGGTGAAGCGTTTCCATTTTTCGGCGATGCTGAACGTGAACGAGAGCGAGAACGTGACTTGTTATCGGGCGATGCGGAACGATCACTGCAAAATAGATATTTGAAAAGCATTTTAATACATATTAAATATTTGGGGCCACCAAACACGGTCTGCGCATCCCAACCAAATTTAAAGAAAGCAGGAAAAGAAAACATTTATCACATAAAGCTCACAAATATGTAGAACTCAATTCATTTTATATAGACTGACTTACCGTGAACGCGAATCACGGCGATTCGACTTTGAACGGGAACGGGAACGTGACTCACGCTTTGAGTTAGAGCGTGAACGTGAGTGGGAGTCGCGCTTGGGAGAGCGGGAGCGAGTGCGAGAGCGAGACTTTGACTTTGACTTGGACACATCACGAGATTTGCTGTGAAATCAAAGAATAGATTAGTATAACATTGAAACTGAGACGAATAATTGAACTCACTTGGAGCGCGAACGTGTGCGAGAACGCGATTTGACTGGGGACTTGGACTTGGAGCGTCCACCGCGAGACTTGGAGCGACTACGAGACTTGGAGCGCGAGTGCGACGAGCGGCGTGAGCGAGAACGTCTGCGAGAGCGAGAACGTGAACGCGAGCTGGATGAACGTGATCGACCACGTCCACCACCGCCGCCGCCACCACCACCGCCGCCACCGCCGCCGCCTCCACCACCACCGCTGCGTCCACCACGACGATCCTCGACCAAATGAACACGACGGCCATTCAGCTCGGTATCATCAAGCTTCTCAATGGCGGTCTTCATGTCCGACAACGAGGCAAACTCAACCACACTAAAAATAAATAAAAATTAAATTTATTAACTGTATACGATATGAAGTTTCACTGTGAACTTACCCTTCGTTGCGACGCTGCTTATGGGCATCAGCATAGGTGACCTCGCCAGCCTGCCGCATATAATCCTTCAGGTCCTGCAGATAACGCACAAATACGAAAAAATAATATATGAATTAGTACACAATATAGCCATCTCGTTAGTTTTGTGCTCGTCTAGACAAATCAAATACAGCGTGCAGACCAAGCAGTTTGAATATATTCCCGAGCTGGTATCGCTGAATGCTATGTATGCGGAACTGGGCCTTCCTAACCAAAGCTCTGCCCTCTTTGCCACTCAATCTGCCTCTCTGTCTTTCTCTCTGGTATGTATGATGTGATCGCTCTCGCATCGCCTGCCTAATGTACTTTGTGGGGGTAGTTAAATGGGGGTAGAAGTGCAAGTGCCAGTTGCGCCGTTGCCAGAGTTTCAGTCAGAATCGAGCACAACAGTTCGCCAGTTCGGTCGAAATATTCATTGCTTGTGTTGGCTGCTGCACGCGGTACAAAACGTAAGCATAATTATATGTAACATATAATATATATATATATATTGATATAAATATATATTTATTTTTTTTTTTTTTTTTTGTTTCTTGATCAAAATTAAAACATAAGTTGTAATTGAGTTCTTACTTAATGCGCTTTCAGAGAGAGGACACACACATCGCTTTTATCGCACAACACCGAGAGCTTAGTTTGTCTGCCTAGTTACTGTCGGTAATCGGCTGGACCACACGACCTCATCAAAGGAGCAGTTAGCGAGAAGATCGAGAGCTCCACATCTCATCTCTACCATCAAATCAAATGATCATCATGTTGGCGGCCAGGCCAGGCCAGCAACCAGAAAATCGCATCAAAGCCATGCCAGACAGTCGGGCAAATGTTTGATATTTTGTTTATAGTTTTTTTGGTGTGTGTTTCAAACATTATTTTGAATAAATGCATTTATAAAAAAATATTGTTTTTTGTTTGTTTTTGTGCTACGTTTTATGGTATTTGGTATATTCTTGTACTCTTTTTGTTTTTTGTTATCGTGGGACCCAAAGAGACGCACAGTCAGAAACAGTTGCCAGGGAGCCAAGACCACTGCCGCGGCCGCAGACGGGATTTGTGGGTGAGAGAGCGAGCAGTGACAACAGTGTAGAGCAGCACAGTACGCACAGTACACAACAGTATGCAACCAGGCAGTCAACCAGGCGGCGGCATCTCTCATCTCTCTCTTATGGCCTCACACATAAGCGAACTGTAAAAATAAGAAATACGTTTTGGGGGATCGCCTCTGAGGCTAGGCTGGACGACGTCGTTGGCGTCGATGTGCGACGATGGCGCGTTAGCTGCGCTCCAAAAGTCTCTAGTCGATAGTCAGCCAGAGCCGGAGCTGGAGCTGGAGCCAGAGTCAAGTGCCAGAGCCGGAACCGGAGCCAGAGCCAGAGCCAGGCCAAGCCGGGCCAGTGGTAAGGGGGGAAGAACACAGACACATAGAATTGGCAAATGTTGTCGCTAGTATTGGATGCATTGTGTGTGCTGCACTTTGTCTAACCGAAGATGAAGTGAACGCGTGAAACGAGTCAGCCAGTATCATCATCGTCATGTCATCATCAGTCATCATGATCATCATCATCCCATCGCATCTAACTGTTTAGTTACTTTGTTAACATCTCTCTCAATCCCTCTCATACGACCTCAAAACTCTCACATTCGCTATAAGGAATTTGACAATTCTTTATATAATTTTTTAAATTAAATTGTGAATGCTTAATCATTTAAATACCTAATTCTCGAGAGTACAAGAGGCTAGCCTACACAATACGGCAACAACATATTCTTGGTATTGAGCGTAGGCTGGCCTTTTGTTAGCCCATCACAATTCACATCAGTTTTATGGATTTTTTTTTTTTGGTTTGGATTTTTTGTTTTTTGGCATGGATGACGACGAGGCATCAACGACGACGACGACGGCGGCGAAGGCGATGACGACAGCGCGAAGACCAAGTGTGTGTTTGGTTGGGAGATGGTTTAAAAGGGAATATATCGTTTGTTATAACCCAAGCGAAGATCTTTCACAAAGCGACCGACACTGATAACGTGGGATGCTGTCAGGCGTCGTCGAATCTTTTATGTTATATATGCGTTGCGTGCGTGTTCTGTTTGCCTGTCTCTCGATTTTTAGTGGCATTTCATCCGATTTACAACACATGTATGTATGTAACTAGTTGCGGCCCCCGGCCATGCCTTATTATAATCGTACATCGACGAAGTATTTGGCCATAGCTTGTTTTTTTGATATTGTGTTCTCAGCTCGGTTTGTGGCACCGATTCTCTCTGCTTGTATTATTTGTCACTCTCTTCTAAGCTCTGGGGCGGTTCAGTAACAGATACACATCAAACTCTTTTATTTTTTTGGTTGTGGTGTGAAAAAAATAATTGTTGGGATTGCAACGATCAGTACCAGAGTTGTTAACGAACATTTTGCATTGTTTTTACTTTGGCTTAAGTCTAAATCAACTGTACAGCTTAAACATAATAGAGAAACTTTATTAACGGAGCTGGAAAACCCTGATTATGGACATGAATTAAAATTATTTAATTGGCTTAAATGTTAATGGTAAATGATTAAATATTCCGTTGATAATTAAAGACCACATTCGTTAGTTTTCCAGCTCCAATAATTGGTCAAGGGGATAACTAAGCTACTTGAAGGAAAATCAAATATATTTGGGGAGCATCACCAACTTATAAAAGGATTAAAAAATCATAAAAAAAAGGTGAAATAAGGAAGTGCTTGGCTTAAATGAACCATATAGTTTATAGATAGCTTGATTAGCTCTTTGAAACTGACATCAGATCAGATCAGTTCAGAAGTTAGTTAGTTGTTTCTTCTAAATACAGTCTACTCTACAGTTTAAGCTATAGGTGTATAGCATGAATGAATATTAAGAAGACTTACCTGCCAGCTAACGCGACTGGATAAATTCTCGACAATCAAACGATACTCAGTGCGCAATGGCGGTCCATAGCGTGAGGATGATCTGGAATTTTTGTTTCTGGTGAATAATTTAATGAATTCAAAATTAGTATTGACACTGCGCTGCTGCTCAAATCATTTTTATATATATGTACAATATTGTGCAAATTGTAGATGCTACTTCTTAGCGAGAGCATAAATCGAAAGCATTTCAAAGAAACGAAAAAGAAATAGGATTGGGATAGTAGGTAGTCGCAAAAGGCGTACCGCGAAACAATTCAATTAATCATAAATTATGAAATTATTAATACGTGCAGAAGGTAAGTAAATTAATACATGTATATCAAAATTAGCAAGAACAGAAAGTTATATTAACATATATATATATTTATAAACAGCATGTCAGTGTCTTTAGAGAATGAGTGGGACTATCACTATTACAATGGACCCACAAACAGCTAAACTGATAGATAATCTAATGAGATAGCAACAGTGCATTGTTAGTGCACTGAACAAACGAAAACGAATCTTCGAAAGGCCAAAACGAATATTTATATAAATGGAGTGTTGCATGTTATGTAAACTTTTCAAGTAGAAAACGTTTGAATTTCGTTGTACAAATAAACACTTGGTGAATTCTTGATTTAATTTTCGTTAATATTCGAATAACTCAAGTTTTAGCCATGGGGTCCACTGTATCACGTTCATTGAACGAATGAGAAAAGCAGCAAATAGCTAATCTAAACTTAACAGTCGCAGCTGTACTTACTTATCATTATATCTGCCGCCTCCACCGCGGCGTCCGCCGTAGCGATCATCGTAACGATCCCGATTACTGCCACGCGCTGTGCCTCTAGCTGGCTCAACAACAACACTATAGAATTTTGAAATGATATATACATTTAATTCAATTTCACGTTTCGCATAACTTTCGTATTATTCTAACTTACCGTTCCCCAAGCAGTTCTTTCCCGTTTAATTCGTATACGGCATCGTCTGCATCACGATAGTCCTCAAATTCCTGCAAATTGAATTAATTATCGATTTATCAAGTTTTGATTGCTACACTTTTTTTCTTTTGTTCTTTTTGTTTTCACTACTTACCACGAAGCCATAGCCGTTCTTGATAAGTATATCACGAGTGCGTCCATAGCCTTTGAAAAAGCGCTCCAAGTCGCGTTCGCGGACTCCGTAGGGTAGTCCGCCCACATAAACGCGTGATCCAACCATATTTGTTGTTGATTAGGCTGCAAAATATCGTAGGTATTAAAACTATGTTTTTTTTTTACCTATTTTCGTATTTTTAAGCATTTAACTACTACATGCCCATGTCTTTTGTATGCATGTACATATGTATGAGTGGGTGAGTGAAATTCATGTATAGTATGTGTGTATTTGCCAAGATGGCGGCGCCGCCGCCGATATCAACGTTGTCCACCGGGTACAGAACTTTTCAGCGAAAAAAAAAACGTTCATAACTACATCGTTACTTTTTCATAATTATTATTGTACAAATAATAATTCACGTACCGTTTATTAACAAGTATTGATTGTTAATATTTGCTTTGCTAGATTTTTAACACTTTTTCTAGTTTTTTTTACGCACCGCACGTCACACAAAAATAATGCAGACTCAACCTCAACGCAATTTCTACGGAAATGACACTGAACTCAAAACTGCTTTGCCGCTTCAATGCGGCGTCAGCATTGTGTGTGTAGTTATCCAGCCCTGGTATATTGTAAAACAATACGATAGGTACTTGTCACGAGTTTTGTACAAGCACGTATAGCACCAGCGTATCCATATATCATATACTGGAGGAAATTAAAAATATTAATTATAATTATTTATATAATTAAGGGAGGCAAGAGAATAATAAGTTTAAGTGCATAACAATATTTAAATATATATAATTAGATCATAAATAAAAATCACGCTTCACAGTTACTGCTTCCTTATTTACTTATCGGTATACTAACACTTACTATCGCATAATTGATCATCTCGGCCGGCATCTGCTGTCAGATTCGTGGTCGCCATTTTTCCAGCTCATTTTTCAGCACACTCAGGTACTAACTTTTTCTCTTGTTGTACGTGTGAGTGAGTGAACTGGGCGTCTGCTTCGAAAAATTTATTTTTCTTGAAGAAAATCATAAAAAACTTAATAAACTAAAAAAATAGCAAGTGAAATGGCTGATTTAAACGATTCTAATGGAAACTACGATGACAATGATGAGGTGAGCGTAATGTTGTTTATTATAGATTCGCATGCAAAAAATGCCGATGCCAATGCCGACATATTGAAATTTGAAAAACGCATTTCTTATTTTTGCTGTGTATGTACATTAACAACGTAATATTCTCTCTATGCGAATTGACGAAGGCCAAATACAGAACAAGAATTATGAACTCTTCGATTGCAACTATTTAATTGCATTTTTGTTCAGTGCGGCAATGCAAATGAAGAAAAAAAAATGGCGGGCGGTTTTTTTTTTATTGATTTCACTTGTGACTAACTGTACTTTATTGTTGTTGTTTACTTTTGTCCAGCAAATTTCTGAGCCCGAGCAGCTCCGTAAACTGTTTATTGGTGGTTTGGATTACCGAACCACCGATGAGGGCCTTAAAGCTCATTTTGAGAAGTGGGGCAATATTGTCGATGTCGTTGTCATGAAGGATCCCAAAACAAAGCGTTCGCGCGGCTTCGGCTTCATTACTTACTCGCAGTCATACATGATTGACAATGCGCAGAATGCACGTCCTCATAAAATCGATGGACGCACTGTGGAGCCAAAGCGTGCTGTGCCAAGACAGGAAATCGATGCGCCCAATGCCGGCGCCACGGTCAAGAAATTGTTTGTGGGCGGTCTGCGTGACGATCATGACGAGGAGTGCTTACGCGAGTACTTCAAGGAGTTTGGACAGATTGTGGGCGTGAATATTGTGTCCGATAAGGATACGGGCAAGAAGCGCGGCTTCGCGTTCATTGAATTCGATGACTACGATCCCGTGGACAAAATCATACTACAGAAGACGCACAACATCAAGAACAAAACGCTTGATGTGAAGAAAGCAATTGCCAAACAGGATATGGATCGTCAAGGTGGTGGCGGCGGCGGCGGTGGTGGTGGTCGCGGTGGTCCCGGTGGACGTGCCGGCGGTCGTGGTGGTGATCGTGGCGGCCAAGGCGGCGGCTGGGGTAACAATCGTCAGAATGGTGGCGGTAATTGGGGCTCTGGCGGCGGAGGCTTTGGCAATAACGGCAATTTCGGAGGCAACCAGGGCAGTTCTGGCGGCTGGAACCAACAAAGTGGTCCGTGGAACAACCAGGGCGGTAACAGCGGTGGTGGCGGCGGTGGCTGGAACAATGGTGGTGGCGGTGGCTACAGCGGCGGCGGTGGCAACACCAACGGCAACTGGGGCGGCGGCAATGGTGGCGGCAGCTTCAGCAACGATTACCAACAGAGCTACGGCGGTGGCCCACAGCGCAATAGCAACTTTGGCAACAATCGCCCAGCGCCTTACAACCAGGGAGGCTTCAACAAGAGTAAGTCAACGGATTATTGACACTTGCGAAGGGTCAAGCTAACTAAATGTTTTTCAGGTGGTGGCCAAGGCGGCGGCGGTGGCCAGGGTGGTTTTGGTGGTGGCAACAATTACAACACTACCCAAGGCGGCAATATGGGTGGAAACAGACGTTACTAATCAAGGTAAATACGATTCATTTCATTCTCTTCTCTATTGATATATACGTAAATATATGATTGCATTTTAAAGCGTTCGAGCGATAAAAATAATAATAATAATATTGTAGTTGCAAACAAAAATCGAATCAATTGTGATAATCAAAAACATGTTTTTAATGCGCTAATGCAAATTTTCTCCTTTCTCGCAAATAGGTAAACACTTACAGAATCAGTTCAAGCTAGACAAACAGGCAGTCTAGGCGCAGGCAGTGAGACAGGCAGAGGCAGGCAATCAATGACAGTGAGAGGCAGTGAAATTTGGGCAAGGCAGGCAGACAAGATAATGAATGATTTGAATGAAAGCAAGTAATCAGCAGCAGCTATGCAGAAAATGTGTATGCAGTTATCAGGCAATCAACATTGATCGCCCTCAAGACCAGCCAAAGCAACTAACTAAAACCCGATCAAGAAAGGCAAGAAAAACCAAAATCAAATCAATTATGTTTGATATATATATATATATATATATGAACACCTGAGCAACTCACTTCAACCAACAATATCAACAATTTATTGCTAATGTCTTGTCTCTCAATTTATACATACATTTAATTTTTATGATCAATTCGTGTTTAGGAATTTAAGAACCTTGAACGCTTAGTTTTAACTAAATTAACCACACCACACAACAAAAAACAACAACAACAACAAACAAACAAAACAATTACCTATCCGAAAAATATACTAAAACTATATAATTTTATTTATAAAATTGACTATTTGAAAACACATCTTATTCCAAAAATTCTCTTTGAGAATCATCCATTCTGCATGTGGATCAAGTTGCCCGATTTTTGTGGCCAGCAGTGTTGAACCTAAATTATATATACCTATATGGAAAAGAAAATCAAAGGTAGTGTACCTTGAATATTCGATCTAGATGCACTTGTCTCGTACTTTCCACAATTTAATTTTATAGCAAATCAAAAAATATTTTTTAATTAAACAAAAATATATAGAAAGAAAACTATTTTGTAATAAATTTTTTATATGTTTAAGCTCTTCTATCTATATCTATGATTTAATATTATTATCTGAGTAACAAAAAAAAGCAAAAGAAAATTAAATGAAAGTAACAAAAGCCTGTTAAAACCCCTAAGGAGACGCGAAAATGATTGTACAAATGTATTACATCATTTTGTTGTTTGCAGAATGCAGAAATTAAATATGCATTAACCATTACATACCAATTTTTGTTAGTGTATAAGACGTATATAGCTGCTACACTAATTAACTCTTGGTACAACAAAGAACCAAAAGCAAACATTTGTTCTGTATTTAGTACGTTACGAGGTTAAAACAAAAACAAAACAAACGAAAAAGATAATAAAATTAATGTTACCCACCCACGAAATGTGACTACAAAGAAAAAAGAAAAGAAAAAGAAGAAAAACCCCCTCCAACCCGCAGCAAGAGGATTAAATATCTCGAGAGAGATGTTATCAAAAATTATTAGTAAGTTTTGCACTAAGGTAGGCCAAAATCGAATCGAGAAACCTCCAAAAAAAAAAACAAAAAAAGAACCAAAAAGAGAAGCGCTTGTGTAGATAATTAGATAATTACCGCACTTCGCGTCAAGTTTATACCCAAATACACATTGGCAACAGCTTTACTAATGCACTACGTATTTCTTTGCAAGACTGCCCAAAATGCTGGATATTCTGCAATGCGGGCATCTTCTGGTGGTACCCAAGGAGCTTGGGCTCACCTTGGAATTTGGTTGGCTGTGAACTGAACTGAGGCGCTTGCTTCAGTTGAAAGGTAAGTGGTAAGTGCAGGTAAATAACAATACCGATTGTGTATTAATAACGATTTTAATTGCAATAAAAATATATATTTAAAAAAAAAACAAACAAGTTTTTTCTGTGTTGAGCTGGTGGACATTTTAAAGTTGTGTAAAATTTTAAATTCCACTTTCAGGCGACATGGCTTCGAGTTTGGCGATATCAATGAAAATCGTTTATCGATAACCAGAGAAACCTTACCGTCCATTTAAATAGCCGTTATTTTGCGCCCAAGTTGGCAGTCGTGAAAAAAGTGCTGCCACATGCCACGTCAGTAACCACCGTTATTTCGATAGGCACACACTATCATCACGAGTCCTTGCCTTTGTATAGGGTTGCCAGCGAGTTGCATGAAAGGAGTTACAATCGTAGATAAATATTCAGATACGGCAACACTAACTTGACGTTTAAAACTTTTCCGGCTCTCTCGTCATTTAATTTTTAGCCAGTTCAGTGTTTGTGCTTTTCTTTCATTGTTCAGCAGCAGAAATTAGTTTTCATGCCAAAAATGGTGAATAACTCGGTTGTAAATGCGCCTTTCTACCAAGAGGTATGTATGCCTATAATTAATTGTGCCTTTACAAATTTGCGAATTTCTGCCCGATTGCAGAAGCGCAAAATTAATGGTCGCTCGGGTGACAATGGCGGCACAGAGCTGGCTGATTCGGATCAGAGCAGCGCCAATGTAGCCGAGAATAACGAGCATTTGCGTAAAATCTTTGTTGGCGGTCTATCCATCAATACCACCGCCGATACGATGCGTCAATTTTTCAGCCAATTTGGGGTTGTGTCCGATGCTGTGGTTATGCGTGATCCGATTTCGAATCGCTCGCGCGGCTTTGGGTTTGTTACCTATGTTGAGCCGGGCGCTGTTGAAAATGTGCAGCGTGCTCGTCCTCATATCATTGACAGCAAGTAAGTCTCCCATTTTTAGGTTATGGTATACATATACATTTAGATATATGTCTATAATACTCGTAGAACTGTTGACACCAAACGCGCTTTTCCACGCCATGAGTTCAACAAGGCCATTGGCCATTTGAGCAATATCAAGACCAACAAGATATTCCTCGGTGGTCTCAAGGACTGCCACGATGAGAGCACTTTGCGAGACTATTTCTCTCAATTTGGTGCTATCAGCAGCGTCAAGGTGCTCTTGGACAAGGAGACCGGACGCAAGCGTGGCTTTGGATTCTTGGAGTTTGAGGATACGGCTAGTGCTGCACGTGCTCTAGGTATGCGCGAATCAATATGTTCAATTGTTTATTCACATTCATCTCTTTACAGCTCAGAGCAAGCACTCCATTAAGATGGTCACTGTGGAGGTGAAGAAATCCACTCAGATGCTGGATTGCAGCAAACGCATACGTTTGCCAATTGGCGGCGCCGCATGCGCTGGCTATGCGCCACCACAGCCGACCATCATGGACAACTTGGTCTATAATCCAAATTATAATCCGTATCAGGCACAAACGTCATTGCCGCCGTCGGCCTTCTTTAATGGCTGGGCCTCCTATGTGGCACCCACAATTCCGACCCCCATTAGCTATCCGCATCATCAGCACCCGTTGCCCGGCTACTCGCAGGGCGGTTGGGCCTATGGCAATCCGCCGTACGTCAACTCGGAGTGGACCAGAAACAGCTACAGCTCCATTGTATGGCAACCGACAGCTGGCCAAAAGCCCATGCCAGTGCCGACTCTGCCAACTGAGCGTCCAAAGAATGAGTATAAGTCCGTGCAGGCTGAGGAGGCTACCAAGAAGCAGGCATCGGTTGGCATTGGCGAGGCCAATGCCATCGAGACTCACACCACTGTCGATGTGGAGAAGAAGTGGCTAGCCAAGGACTACAAGGTCTTCAAGCCAACGGGCAGATACAACTTTGGATCACCCCAGACCAATCACATTAGTACCTTGCCCAATGATATCTCAACACCAGCCTATGGTATAAGAAGTTATTCCAATTGTTGCTATAATTCTACTAAATTTCATTTGCTTCTAGGCATTTAAGAAGCCTGCTTATCAAGTGCAATCGCAATCAATTTCTAGTATCATCTATATATATATTTATATATATATATGTATGCAACTCGATCGATTTGCTAAATGTATGTGAAATACATAACACAATCTATCCGAAATAATGCCCCATACAAATTCCAAACGCACACACGTCCATAAACAAATATATATATATATATATATATATATATATATATATATATATATATATATACATATTGTAACTAATACTGTAAAGAAGGCGAATATTATTATAGAATGTTCTCAATTTCTGTTTATGGATAAACAAACACTTGACTTGTCCAGCTGATAAATAAAAACGTTTACACTTTTTTGTAGACTTTTCATCGCAAAGTTGTATTTTTTCTTTTTGCTTTTTCTCTCACTTTATTTCAAACATAATTTCATTAATTAATTAATTTTTTAATGTGTAATGTTTTAGACCCGAAACAGGTAAAAAACGCACCACTGAATTGTATTTGTAGATTTAAATGAATTGCTGTGATTGTTTTTTTGTTTAATGGATTCATGAGTGTTTTTTTTTTTAAATTTAATTTAAATATATATTTGTTTTATTATTAAAATTATGCAAACAAAGTTGTTTGCCTTTGTGCGCATCAATTTCGGTTTAAATGCCAACTTCATGCGGTTTTCAACATAAATAAATTGCAAAAATAAATATTTAACTAAAATACAAAAATCTTTTTTTTTTTGTTAAAAAATAAATGGGTTTTATTTGCTGCAGAAAACATATTTCTCTTCATTTTTTTTTTTTGTTTTGTTTTTTTTTCTTGGTGTTTTGAGTACGTGTTTTTTATTGATTATTTGGAACTAGTGGGCAAGCTGACCAGAAAACTTTGCTTAACTCATAAATATATTATTATTATTAGTATTAATAATAAATAATTTGTTGTGATTTTTATGCTTTTATATTTCGATGGCGATTCCCTAGTATTGCATTTCTTCTAGAACTTCTTAATACGGTTTTAGAGTACAAAGTTCAATTATGAAAATCAGTTTGTTTTTCAAAGACTTTTCTGGTAAGCATACCCAATTTTTCAATTTTTCGATTTTTCTTTTGATTTACAACTATTCGTAATTGTATACCTATAAATTAAATTAGAATTATTCTTGTGTTTTATTTTTACAAACTGTTTATCTTTTTTTCATAGTTGTATTACTTAGAAATGAGCATGAACGATATTTGCATTTATCGCTTTGTATATTTAATTTATTTTGCTTGATTTTTTTTTATCCTTTCTTTTCTTTCATTTTCTTCCGTTATTTTGCAAGCACTTTTAACACTGTTTTTTGAGCTAAGGTTTGAACACTAACATTTTGTTAAATTTAAAAAAATGTTCTATAAATTGCTTTAAGCCCCGATAACAGTGCCAACGTTACTTTCTGGTACATTAAAAAACATAATAATAATGATAAACAAAAAGTAAACCAGAAAACATAATGATAATAATCTATGATTTAGTTAGAGCGCAGTTTTCGCGGCGCAAATGATATGTTCGAAGCTAAACAAAAATTTAAATTTACTAATCGAGTTGTGAACAATGTAAATATGTATATATATTAAAAATTTGCATAGACAAAATAATGTTATAAATAATTACTTTAGATGTGAATTGTTGTGTTATAAATGTGAATTAATGAAAGTAATTTTCAGTTACTGTTGCTGCAGGCATGTTTCTTTGTTTGTTTAGAAGGTCTAAAAGTTAACATTATAATTTATAAGTTTTCGTGTGTGTGTATATAAATGTATATATATTTATCATCTCTTGTTAGATATATATGCTTGCTTTACCTTGAGAAAAATTGTTTAGTAGCTTGAGTTCTTACACGTTTTTTTTTTCTTCTTTTTAATAGATTTTATTTAAAAAATATGTACTAAATTTTTTAGTTCACAACTGTGTTGGAAAACACCAAATCGTTTAAGTTACTTGACTTAGTTGGGTTTACGAACTTGCAATTCATGTGAAAGACCCGGCGCTAACCGCCGATAATGCTAACGCTACGACACCGCATTTTACCCCATTCAAGTTCTCAACATAATTTGTTTATATAGAGACTAGCTAGGTTTTACATGCTGGCAAAATAAACAGAACTTTATAGGTGTGTATATATATATATATGTGTGTGTGTGCGTGTGGAGGGGGGAGGGGAGTGGACAGAGGCGTGAAAATGCGGCGACGTTCACGTTCCTGCGCTTGCTTTATATGAACTTAAGTCTGAGTGTTTCTTGTTGTTGTTGTTGAGGTCTTCTGCTACATTATAAATTTTAGTTGAGTGTTTTCCGAATCGCTTTTACATAATTTCTCTTGTTACTCTCTTTTTTTTTTTTGTTGATTTTCTTCTTTTTTTATATTATGTTTTTAAGTCTTTATTTTGCTTTTTTTATTACATTTTTTTAAAAAGTATTTTGCTTTTTTTGTTTGTTTTTAGATTTTTTTTTTTTGCTAAGTTTTTAGTTTTTAATTGTAATGATTCGCATTTAATTTAATTTAATTCATTAAGTGCTTAAGTAATTTGTAATAAAATCAAAACAAACAAAAACATGCGCTCTTGCATTTCCTTTCGTTTTCTTTTTATAGCATTTCTCTTGTTAACTTATAGTTAAAATTTTGAAAATTATGAATTTAAATGATAGTTGAAAATGAAAGTTTACATTTACACTAAGTTCTGTGACACTGTGTGAGTGTGTGAGTTAGTTGTTCTTATGTGTGTGTCAATGTGGGTGTGTGTGTATGTGTGTGTGTGGGGGCGAGTGCAGATGTATGCATGTATTTGTGGTGGGCTGACTTATAATAGACATGTTGGCGCGATCTTTTTCTATATATATATATATTTTTTTTTAGTTTTTAATTCTTTTTTTTTTTTTTTGGAGGGCGTGCTGCAGCTTGTTTGGTTTTTAGAATTAGATTTACAACAAAAATTTGCACAGAATTTTGCTTTTTGGCACGAGCTGGCTAATGAAAGGGAGAAAAAAAGGGAAGGGGAAAACAAACTGCATAAAAGCAAGCTTAATGAAAGGACGATCCAATTGCATAAATAATGTTCGTTGCAGCACGATGCCTCCTCCAATGGTTGCCATCGTTGTAGCTGTTAATGCTCGCGGGAGCGTATTTAACATGAAGACAATTCGTTAATATATTTTATCCTTTGCGTTGAATGCTGTTGCTGTTGTTGTTGCTGCTGCTGCTGCTGCTACTGCTGAGTGTGTGTTTGTGTGTGTGAGGATGTCGATGTGTGTGTGTGTGTGTGTGTGTATGTGTGAATTGATGATAGTAATTGATTGTTTGCATTATGGAAGAAATCGATGCTCTGACGTTGGGTTGTTGTTGTTGCTGTTGTTGTTGTTGGTATATTTTTTGATGTGCCGGCCATCGACACGATGCAGATTCCGCTCTGCATTTTAACGGCGTCCATAATTGCCGCCACCGCCGCCGCCTCCAGTCTGTCCATTGCCGGCACCGCGCAGCGGTCCGTTGGACTGATTGCCGCCACCGCCGCCGCCGCTGCGATTGTCGTTGCGCTGTCCAAAGCTAGCACCATTATTGCCGCCCATGCGGGGTCCGTTGTTGCCGCCACCGGTGCGCATATTATTGCGTCCCATATTCATATTGTTGCCGCCAATCGGCTGACGGGGTGGCATGTCATTGCGCATGCGTGGTTTCTTCTCCTCCACGTTCAGTTTCTGGCCCTCGGGCGAGTTTTCCGGGAAGTACAGGGGCTGTAAATATAAATTGGAGATTGTTAGAGGATGTATTATCATGTTCTATAGAGTACTCTTGTTACATACGCAATTGGCCAGGCACTTTTGTACCGCCTCGGAATCATCGTAGGTGATAAATCCATAGTTCAGTGGACTGCGCGTGCCCGGCAACACCTTGCCGCCGACCTTCGATAGAATACGCAAGTCAATGACATTGCCGAAGCGCGAGAAGAGCTGACGCAGCTCCTCCTCGGAGGCATGATGTGGAATATTGCCCAAGAAGAGCTGTTGATTGTCGCCAAACTGTTGTGCGTTGCTCGGACGACGTTGCTCAAATTCTGTAGAAGATGAGAGCAACAATGTAAGTAAATGTGTTTTAGTTATTAAGGTAAGAGATTTACCCTTGTTCCTAATTAGATTGTTGCGCTGTGGCAGTGGACCGCCGTTGTCTAAGCGAGAGTTGCTGTTGGTGTTGTTGTAGGAGGAAGAGGCGGTTGTTGAATAGCTGGCCTGGCCACCACCGGCGCCGCTAGCTGAAGACGTTGTGTAGACAGTGCTCTGTGTCTGTTGCTGCTGCTGCTGTTGTTGTTGCTGCAGCTGCTGTTGTTGCTGCAGTGCAGCATTCACAAAGCCACTGGGCGACGATGAAGTGGACTTGAACAGATTGGCATAAGTCTTGGGCTCGTTCTGCTGCTGCTTGGCGGCCTCGTACTTCTCCTGCTGCTGCTGCTCATGGATGGTCTTGAAGTCCTCCACTGGAGTGGTTGCCCTCTGCAAGTGGCTCACCTTCGAGTCATTGTTGATTGATTGATCCTCTGGTTCCAGCGGCTGCTGCAGAGCCTGCGGTGGTTGCTGCTGCTGCTGTTGTTGTTGCTGCTGCTGCTGCTGATGCTGCTGGGGTATTAGCTGAGGTGGCGCCGAGACAAGCGGCGAGTGCTGGAAGGCTGCAACAGGCTGCACTGGCACTGGCTGCACAATGCCCACATTGGACGGCATCACGGGTCCACTCGGCTGCTGCTGCTGCTGTACCAGAGGCGAGACATTGGCCTGAACCAAGGCTTGAGGTGGTCCTTGTTGCTGTGGCAATTCGTCGTGTGGCACAACTCCGTTCTGGATTGGCGGCGGCGGGTTGGTGAACTGAGCGGGCAACGGCACCGCTGCAGCCTGAGGAGCAGCTGGTAAAACGGCCACAGGTCGTCCAGTGGCAGCGCCCGCTGGCAGTGGATAGAACAATTGCTGCGGCGCTCCAGCAGCTCCGCCAGCGGCAGCAACTGGAACGACCGGCTGTGGCAATACCACTTGAGTGGACAGCTGCTGTGGCTGTTGAGCGGCCTCGCCTACAACTTGGACGGCCTGGTCAACGCCCTGAACCTGAACGTCATGATCCTCGTCGTTTTCGGAACGCGATTCGCCATCCTGCTCGTCCTCGATGTACAGATCCTGGTAGCGAAAGATGTCATTGTGCACATAGTACTTCTTCGGCGATTGCGCTGCCAGGACAAAGGTCTGGGTGAAGCGACGCATCGGCTGGCCATCGTTGGACAGTTCGCCGGTGACCTGGACGACAACGCCGTTGCCGAGCGTGGCCTGGGCATCTACCTGACTGATCTTGGCATGGCAATCGTTGAAATTCAATTGCTGTATGCGATTGTGTATCTCGCGCTGGCCCACAACCAATGTCGATTCACCGTGTATAAATGACGAGTTATTGTTGTAAAAGCGATGCAAATGATTGGGCGCCTTGTTCAACAGCGTGTAATACTGACGCACAAATTCGCGTCCCACCGATTGCGGCGAAGGCTGTTGCGATTGTGTCGCATCCATGACCATTGCTAGAGTTCCGAGCGTTTGGCGTTAGCGGCTAAGTTGAGTCCCGATAAGAGTGAGATTAAGAATTTACTGTTCTTGCCGAGTTGAATTTTTATTTAGTCTGTAAAACAATTTATATATATATATATATAAATATATTTATATATATTTAATATATAAATACATTTATGTATTTAAAAAAAAAATTGTATTAACAAGTCGAGAATTATTTGTAAATCAAAGTCTGCTTAGTTGCTGAACGAAGCACACGTAAATCTTACAGGAAAAAGATATTTAAACAAACAAACAAAAAAAAAAAAAAAAAAAAAAAATACCAAAAATGTATTATTCAGTTCAATTTTAATTCATTTTTATTGACATTCACAATTATCGTATGTGCATATTTGGTGTGCAATAACAGTAAATGTAGTGACCGAAGATCGGCAACACTGATTGATTGTTACATTTACATTAAATGGACATACAACCACACACACACACGCACAACAAAAAACGCATAAGGAGCCCAAAATTTTACTGCAGCGCAGACAAAAAGATTCAATGCAGTTGCAGTTTGACCCACTTTCGTTCCAAGCACTAACTCACACACATGTACGCACGCACACACACACGCGGTCGGACGACCTACAGAAAATGCATAAATGGGAAAATTTCGTGCATACTCCAAAACAAGACAAAATGCAGCTGTCACTGTCGCTGTCATTATTTTTGTTGTTATTGCGATTCGAACTTAACGGAACTTTTCATATTCTCTTATTGTACTTTAAAAAATATCAAAGGACCAAATTGTAATTATTTTTAAAGTAAATGACCTCATACAAAGCACAGCAAACAACAACAAAGCTACCAGAGGCGCAGCAATGGGAACGTGAGCTGAGTAAACTAGTTTTAGGTTATGTTTGCGCTTCAAGGTTGTGTCGCAGCAGAGGCTAGGACACTTTTGGTTAACATGTTCGTGCACGTGCGCGAATCTGCTGCGTTTTTGCTCAGGTAGGTAGCTGTTGTTTCATTGAACTCTAGAAATGAAGGCAAAAACTCCCTTCCTACCTACCTACACTGCCAGCTGCGATTTCGCAACAAAGGCCAACTGCAAACAGAAAATAGAATAATAATAATAAATAGTACTGCATGCAGGTGTGAGGTAGGCAAAGCCTTGCAGTTTGGCTTAAAATCTAACAAAATTGATAATAATTCTTACAAAAAATGACCAGCAGACACACACGCACGCACACACACAAACACACAAGAAAACAAAAGCACCGCCAAATGTGCGTTGAGTTGTATGCGTAAACCGCGTGTGTGAGTCCGAACAAAGAAAGCAATAAATGAAAAAAGAGCAGTATTTAAACAAACTTACAAAAACAAATGAGCGCAGACACTTTTAGGTTATGACTCGACAAGCAGAAGCGATAAAAAAAATGCCGCTAAGGCGAAAATTAATATACCGGCAGTAAAGAAACTAGAGCGTTTTTCTATTTGTCGTATATGCTCTGTCAGTCAGTCAGTCGATTCATTTAATATTTGCCACCCCAACTGGAATTGGTATATTTTTATTTTTTTCTATGCGTAACTACGTAAATGTGTGGCGGCAGCATGTGGCGAACGCCGGCAGTTGGTACTCACCTTAGTAGCAGTTGCTCGATGTCTGTTTCTAATGCACAATATTATTGCTTATGTGTTTTATGAGGTCGTAGTTTTGCTTTTCGCTGTTATACTCCGCAGTCGCACAGGTTTTTCTTTTATTTCTTTTTTGCTTTGCTTTTGGTGTGCGGAGTTTGTATGCGGCCTAATTGGAAATTTGAGAAATGCTGAAATATATATGTATATGTATCTATATTTGAAAATTTAGTTTATACTGTTATTTATTATTGATGTGAAGATACACAGACACACGCAAACATACACACTCACACGCGAAGCTTGTAGGTTTGGAGCAGCCGCTTTATTCTGCTTCTTCCTTTGCCGTCGTCTGCTTTGTTGCAATTTTTTCGTTCAAAAATTACAAATTTGGCAATTCTTTTCGCACATTACTTGCTTGTTACTTTAGTTGTTGGCAATCACAGTTAAAATATTAAGTTTGAATGCGTTGTTTTTGTTTAATTTATGTAAAAAAGAATCGCAAACGCAATGCAATTTAACAAGTGTTGAATTAAGAAGAGAACCGACGTTTATTCGTTCCCCTTTTTCAGTTTTATTCTCGGTGCATTTGCGTTTGTGTATGTGCGCTTTTATGATGGCGGCGATGTCGTGTGTCCCAGTGTGACCACAAATTGCGAATGTAACATAACCAAGCATTTAAACGATACAAAAAATACTGTTTTGATTTGATATTAATTTTAAAAATGCAGTCCCTTGTTTAAAATATAATATGATAATATCTAAAATTTAAAAACTATTATTTTTGTGATAATTGACAATTGGATTTCAAAACTATATACGAAAATAAATTTGAAGTATATATTCTTCTCTCAATAATTCGTGACACGTGGCGTTGCCAGACTGTTTAAAATTTTTGACAAATAGTCGATATTACATCTATTTAAAGCTGTTAAAGTTAAAAATAACTACTAAAAATAACTGCATTTTTATTGTGTCTGGTTATTGCGTATTGAAATAGAAAGAATAAAAATATCGCAAGGATAAATTGAATTTCGGACTATCAAATCGATCAACTTGGTGGCAACGCCTCTAGCATATACACACGCTGTCTCTGGATTTGTCATTTTCCGGTCGTCAGCGTTCGCGCGAGTTTTGGCGAGTGTGCTAAGAAAAAGATTGCTGAAAATCGCTAAATAGTGCTATTTAATTAAGTTTTAATTGACAATAGAATACACATACACACCAATCAAAATGGCAGACAAACAAGTCGATAGCGAAATGAACGGCGAAGATTTCACTAAGGATGTTACCACCAATGATGTGGCGAGCTCTGAAAATGGTGATTCGACGACTCCCGCTGCCGGCGCTGCAAATGGCAGTTCTGAAAATACAGCCGCTGCGAGTAACCAGCGTGATGACGACAGGTATTTTAAGTAAAATATTAGACATTCAATTCGGTCGGTAGCCAGACAGTTTCGAGTGCATAAAAATCATGTGCCTAAATACAATTTTTTTTTTATTACCACCTACTCTTTGTTGTTACGTAAATGCAAAGCTAACGTCGTCGTCGTCGTCGAGTGTAAAAAAATGGTGTTTGACGTAGCGGCGACAGCGGCAGCGGCGGGAGTTAGCGCGCCGCTGACGCTGACCCCTTCAGTATTTGCGCGCGTGTCTGTGTGCGACTGTACTTCGCGCACACAACAGCCCGTCGTCCAACTAAACATACAAAGTTATAATAATAGAAGCTGTCGGAAAATTTTTGATTGCCTGTTTTTAGCAAGATATTAATTTGACAGATCTGAATGTATCATGCGTATTTCATTCTAAATTACGTTTTATTTATTATTGCTATATTTACATTGCTGTGTATGTATGTACATCAGTATGTATTCGGATCTAATTGTGTCTCTTTACTATATCGATACTTATAATTGTATTTGCAATTGAAACAAAAGCACAAAAATTCCAATCTCAACAAAGACAATTCAAGCACATTTCCCGCAGTTGTGAGGTTATGTTGACCAGACACATATTCATACACACTTAGTTACATATACAGATGTATCTATGTATGTGTTGTGGATATGTGTGCGTATTCATACAGAGAAAGACGCAAAGCGTGTGCTATTCCCTCCTTCAAGCCCCACGTTTGCCCCACAACTGCCTGCCTTTCACTTGTATAAAACTTTGTTTGTATTCGTAAAAAAATTTTTTTTGCATTATTTTATGCCGCCATTCGTTGATTTTTTTCGTTCGTTCGTTTTCGTGCTCTTCCAGTTTTGTACCCAAAATGGCGGTTTTTGTGTTTGCTTTGCAGTGCGCGACTCGCTGCGTGCGTATGTATGTATGTATGTATGCAGTTTCTTCTTTCGTTTTCTCAACATTCATTCCGTTTTGCTTGCCGGCTTCGCACTCTGCTGTTGCTGAGGCCGTCGCCATGCCGGCAGTGTTGTCGAGGCAATTCAAAAACTACTTCAATAATGTAACTTGTTTGTTTTTGCTCGCTTAGATAAATATTTGTTTTTTGTTAATAAACAAGCGAAATCCATGGATGTTCAATAATAATGTTGAAGGTTGTTTATTGAATACTTTTCTACTTTTTATTTAGTTCTATTGATTTAGGTCGAGTTTTAACTATATGTCATCTTATTGCATATTTATTAATTGTTAAGTTAATTTTAAGTCGCAGTCCACCAGTTGTACAGTAAAGAAAGCAAAAAAAAAAAGAAGAAAGTTACATTAAATGGAAGCAGCATAAAGCAGATGGAGCCATATTGTGTACGATAAACAAAACAAAAAATACAAATAAATCCAAAAACAATTCATAGCTTATCCTGTTGTGTTTGAGCGAACTAACCTTGTTCCTCTCCGGCAGGTCTTGAGAGAAGTTAAAAGCCATGTTAAGCTATTCTCAAGCAGCCGTGGCCCAAGGAATTTACCCAAAGGATGCAGCGTGTGCAACGGATGCCGGCAATGTTGATGATGGTATTTATCTAACCAAAATAATACAAAAAAAAAAAAAAAAACCAAAAACTTTGTACACACAAAATTATCAACAAATTATCTCGAGTTCTCAATTGGATCCTAAATAATATATTATATATCTCTATATATATATACAAAGTATAATGCATTTTATTGTTTACCAAAAATTAAAGAGAAAGAAAGACAGAGAGAAAGAGAGAGAGACTCGCATTTTTTGTTTGTTTTTGCCTACTTAAAGAAGCGCATCTGATGAACGTAACGTAACGATAATGATAATGATAACGATAACGATAACGACCCCACATATACCGAATTGCAACCGATAACGAGTCTAAAAACGTTTCATATATAATGCCTACACGCGGTTACCGTCTAACTTTTCCACACTCTAAATTCCGCCGCCGTGATGAGATTGTTCCAAATTGCATTACCTTCCCCCGCAGTGATATTTTCTAATCCTTACGAGTAACGTACGCCAAGAATATTTTAAGTGTATCAATAACAAGTTATTTTTTTTTTCTTAAATTTAGTTTAAATAAAGCAATTGCATAAATTTTAAAGCAGCATAAAAATCCTTGCATTTTCTCATATTTAGAAATAAAAATTAAAAAAAAATGTATTTAAAAAACAAAAAAGAAAAAGAAAAATCAATATTTTTATACTAAAACAAAAAGTTTACTCTGCATATATTTATATATATTCACGTATTATTCGCCCGTTTTGTGACTCTACTCCCTCGCCGTATCTTTCGCTCAGTTTTTCGATGCACATTTTCGAATCTTGAATGAAAGTTTATTAACTAAATAAAGTACAGTAATTATAAGCTCTATATTCACTTTGAATTTGGTGAGTTTATTTTCTTTATTTCTTTTGATTTCGTTTTTTACTCTTGCTCCGACTCTAATCTATATTTGCAGCTAATAACAAAAGTAAATCGTAAGACAAAATGTAAAGTAACGTTTTTGTAAGCGCCAAATGTGTGGGCAGAAAACAAATTCAAAATATTTACAGATATGTGCAAACACAAATTTTCCACACTCATAAAAAAAAAAGAATAAAACGTTTTTGTCGTGCCATTTTTTTCCAACTTTATGAAACCAGAGTTTTTCTCAGTAGCAATTATGAATATAATTTTGTAAAACCTTTTATTTTTAATAATTGAACTAATCAATAACTTTTCCGTCAACTTTCGCAGGAAACTATTTGTTGGTGGACTCAGTTGGGAAACGACTGAGAGTAAGTAGATTCTCTCTATATATTTGATATATTCTTGACAAATATTTAATATAAATTTCCATTTCATTTTACAGAGGAATTGCGCGATCATTTTGGCAAGTTCGGTGAGATCGAAAGCATCAATGTAAAGACAGATCCTCAAACGGGCAGGTCACGCGGTTTCGCCTTCATTGTGTTCACAAACACAGAGGCAATTGATCAAGTCAGTGCCGCTGAGGAGCACATCATCAACAGCAAGAAGGTTGATCCCAAAAAGGCGAAGGCCCGCCATGGCAAGATATTTGTCGGTGGCCTGACCACAGAGATTAGCGATGAGGAAATCAAAACCTACTTCAGTCAGTTTGGCAATGTATGTGTGCTAATTAATTTAACTGTATAGAACAATACTTATATTTGATTTAACTTTACAGATTGTTGAGGTCGAGATGCCATTCGACAAGCAAAAGTCACACCGCAAGGGCTTCTGTTTCATTACCTTCGATTCAGAGCAGGTGGTTACCGATCTGCTGAAAACGCCCAAACAGAAGATCTCTGGCAAAGAAGTTGATGTGAAGCGCGCAACACCAAAACCTGAGAATCAAATGATGGCCATGCGTGGTGGAGCGCGAGGCGGCATGCGAGGTGGACGAGGCGGATACGGACGTGGTGGTCAGTATTATACAGTAGCATCTTGCAATTTTTAGAACTTATCAACAATTTATATTTTCATGACAATCTAGGTTATTCCCATCAATGGGATGGCCAGGGTTCGTATTCGGGCTATGGCGGCTATGGCGGTTATGGTTCCGGTGGCTTTGCCGATTACTATACCGGTGGCTACTATAATGGATATGACTATGGTTATGGTAAATACAACAAACAACATAATAATACTCATAACAATTATTATAATAACCCAACGTCAAGTAATTATCATCAAAACAAGAACAATAGCAGCAACTATCAGCAGTTTTAATGTAGCCAAATGCAGGCAACAAACAATGCAAATGAAAACAAAAACAAAATCAAACAAACAACAACAACAACAATAAACAAAAAATGCCATTATACAACATTTTGAAACAAAAATTTCCCTTCTACCATACATAAACCAAAATTATATATATATTTATATATTGTTGTTTGCCGTTAGCAAAAGAGACAAGAAACAAAACGGAGAGAAAAACAAAAACAAAAAACGTTTTGCTGCATTTTCTAAATAACAACTTAGAAACACAAGAACATCCAACAACAAAACAACGTCGCTAAAAACAAGAAAACTTTTTAATTACAAATATAAAAAATAATAAAAAAAAAATATACAACATATTTTTAATGTCTAAATATAAATTTTAAAATCATTTTTAAAATTGCAATTATATGTTGATAAACATAATTTTTATATACATTCAAATCAATAATTTTATATATGAGTTCATACGACTACAATTATTTTTAAAATCTATACAACAAAAAATGCATATTTAAATTTTTAAAAGTCTTTTAATTTTAAAACAAGAATTCATTGAAAAGCTATATATTTTTCAACAAATTTAAAAACAAATATGGTTTACTAGTGGTTTAGCATTTAAATATTATATAAAACTGACGAAGCGTGTGTATTAATGATTGTGTTGTTTAAGGAGCAAAAACGAAAGTTAGAGAGACGTAGCGAGAAAGATAGAGAGTGAGAGAGAGAGAGAGAGAGAGAGAGAGAGAGAGAGAGAGAGAGAAGCAATGGAGAAGAAAAAGTAGATGGGATAGTTCATACCCTACACTTTGTAATTATTGTATACCAGACCAGACCAACAGGAATAACAAACAAAATTAAGAACAACAACAAACATCAACAACAATGTGTGCGGCCGCCAGAGGTCGCTTTCAACAGACTTTCCAAAGATGACAAATACCTCAAACGCGAAGGCAGCAGCAACAACATTAACAACAACAACAATTAGAAATGAAGACAACAATCAGATAAAAACCTTAAACTAAACTAAACAATAAACAACAAAACAAACGAACACACAAACAAGATCATGTGCCAATTATGTGAAACAGTGTGAATCGCCAGCGTTTTGGCCTTTTGCATAATTGCAACTTGTGCCTTTTATTATTGTTAACTAACTGTTATTGTTTGAACAAACTGAAACCAAAAGCTGTTGACACACTCAATATAGGTATCACATACACATACACACACACACACACACACCCACACACCCACACACCACATACCCACACACCCACCCACCCACACATACACATTCAATCATTCAGATTTATATATTTGTATATGTAAACTTGATGATCACATTACTCCATTCTCCCCGTTATCTTTATAATAGTTATTTAAATAGTTTTTCCATTTTGTTTTGTTGAACAAAACGCTAAACAAACGAAAAGAAAGAATGAAACAAACAAACAAACAAACCAACACACATAATAAACAAACAAACAAACGAAACGTGTAATCAAAGCTTTGATTCAACTTCTATTTAAAATATATATATACCTATATAGCATATAAATATATTTTTAGATGTATATTATTATTATTTCGGCAACGAGATAATATTTACGTTTTTGCAATGCATATGTTTTCGTATGCGCACGTCAATACACTATATATGTGTGCATATATATATATATGAATATATATACATGTACATATATGTAAACAAAAATATACAAATGTTGTATGTATATTTATGCATAATGATCACATTTTTACAAATGGGTACTATTTTTGATAGTATTATTTTAAGGCAAATCCTTGTAAAAACAACAAACGACAACAAATTACAACAACAACAACAACAAACACGCAAAAGCAACGAGACGTCAAACAACTTTAAAGGCCAGGCTTGAAGCTGAAGTGGGCGTGGCCATTGGCTTAAGCAACTGATTATAAATCGACTGTTTGGCAGTTGTCACGCCCACTTCGGCCCAGGTGCCTTTAATATGTTGCTTGGCCAAACATTCTTTTATTTGCTTTATTTGCATTTCTGCTTTTTGCTTTCTTGACCAAACAAACAAACAAACATGCATTTTGCTGACAAGAAGAAGAGAACAAGAGTTCAAGAGTAAGAGAAAAATTTAAAAACGTACAATGTAAAAACTTGTAAACAACTGATGAAACGAAACAAAACACATTACATATATAAACCTTGATTTGAAATGTAACTAGCGCACGCACAATGCGGCATTTGTTGATAATTAACAACAAGAACAACAACAACAACTAGAGCGACAACAACTATTACCAACACAAACTAAACGACACCAACAACAACATCATTTAAAAACAACTAAATCAATGAAAATGTTTAAATACAAAACAGTAAAAAAAAACCAACAAACACACTTCGTCAATTTTAGTAATTTTAATTAATAAATTTAGATAAATATTAATATTTCTTATTGTTCTTTTTTTTTATAAAGTATTAAGTACAATAAACTCACACAACTACACACATAAATACATAAACACAAACACACACACACACACACAATACATAAATATTTGCATATATCTCTTATGTTAAATTTTGAATGTGTAATTCAGACCAATCAACTTTTAAAAATTTTGTCAATACAAACCATTCAATTTGACGTATCACAATACATAGATATATATATATATATATATATTTGTATATGTATATAAATATACATTTTACAAAACAAAACAAAAATAATAAGATATGCATAAACTTGAGTAAATTATTTTAAAATTTGCATGTTTCTCAATGTTTTTAGCTAGTTGTCTATACAAAGAAAAATAAAAAATATAAGAAAAAAATAACAAAATTAAAAATTTACAAAAAAAAAATATATACATGTATGATTATTATAATATCACCATTTATATTACAAATTTATATTTATGCTATATTTTATATACCAATTATGCTGATTCGTAATCATATAACAATGTTTTACTGTGCAAACAAGTTCTTTTTTATACAAACAAAATACTTTTTGTATATTTTATAGCAATAATTATGTGCCCACTTTATATTAAAACTATAACTACAATATATACATAATTTTCTTTTTATAATTTCTCAACTAACCTATCACCAAACAAAAACACCTGCCAATGGGAGCCATAACAGAGTGCGAGCATTGTTAACATAACATAATATAAGCTGTTAATATGCAAATGTTAACATAGCCCCAGCTGTAAACATGTTATGGGTCCCAAATGGCAGTTTTTACATTTTAAACGTTAGAGAAAAAACCAATTGTACTATTTTTATTAACTCTAAATATTGATACTTTTTTAATTATGATTTTTGAACTTAACGTGTTATATATTTACATTTTACAATATATCTATTGTAATGCCGAATTTTCCGATGTTTCGCCTCACAAAAAACGACAAAAAAAAAAAAAAAGAAAAGAAAACAGAAAAATCACTTTTAAAATGAGAGTTAAATTCAAAACAAACAACAACCGACTATTCTACCACCCAAACAAATATCCAAAAACGGTCTTGACCAATTTTCCAATTTTCGTAACAGTTGCCGGTTAACGGTTAATGGTTAACGGGTCTCTGGTGTTTTGTCTGTCTGATCTGTGCGTCTGTTCGATTCAGAAAGCAATATCCACGAAACGAGACACGAGACAAACAACCAACAACCACGAACCACCAAGTACCAAAAACAAATAACGACTCTACACAAAACAACAATAATTTCATTTCGCTTAAATGTAACGTATATTTTTTTCTTATTTACTCCTTTTTTTATTAAATTTAAAGGTTATATATTTACAAGTAATTTAGCGTAATTAATATCTGTTTTTAGTCAATGAATTGAAAAATCTAAAAAAAAATTAAAATAAAAATAATAATAATTATATACATTTAAAGTAATTTTAACAAATACTTGGAAAAAAGTTTTCTGAAGCAAATCTTTTATAAATATATAAACAGTTTTCTTGTTTTTAACAACAAAAAATTACAACACTAAGAGTAAATGATAACAATACCAATATTAACTCGTATCAAGTCAAATTTGCTGACAATTTGCATTTGTTTTTGTTTTTCGCAAGACGTTTTTTACAATACTAAAATTTTTGCGACAAGTCCCACACGAACTTCCATCCGCCCCCGAACCCGAGTCCCAAAATCCCTTTGAAAAACTACAAAGAAAAAAAAAAAAGAAACGAGAAAAAAATAAAATTATTTGATTACTTTTTGCTGAGGTGAGACATTCAAACACACACACACAAGAGCAGCAGATTTATTCAGTTTAATTTTTTGGCCATTCAAATGAAATTTTTTGTCAAAAAAATTGCAAAATTTTCGGAAATTTTTGAACGAAAAGTAAAGCTTAAAATTGAAATGCTGAAATTGTTGTGTGGAAAATGAGGTAAAACTTAAAAAAGAAAAATTAGAACATAAAATGCATAAAGAGTGCGTCAAAATGAGAAACAAATTGAGAAATGAATTGCAATACATTGTGAAACATGTCTATAAGTCAAGAGTGAACAACTAACTAACAAATATACCCAGAGACAGCAGCAATTTAAGAGATATAACATCTGAAATTACAACAACAACAACAACAACAACAACAAAATCGTACCGCGCATGTATGTGTGAGCGCCGTGTTGCGCCTGATTTTTGTTTCCCCGCACTCAAAATGAGGGGAAATAACTAGATAGAAGAAGGTGAACGACAACAACAACAACAACACCAACAAGAAATAAATGTGTTTTAAAACTTAAACATTTTTTGTAATGCCTGTGCAAAAGTAAGCAACAAACATCACCAACAACGACAACAACAACAACAAACAGCAACAACATCAGCAGCAGGAACCGTAGCAGCCGCAGCAGCAGCCGCAGTCGCAGCCGCAGCAGTCGCAACAGCAAGATCAACAAGATTAGATCATAATTTATACATTATCGATCTACAGTAGCAATCATTTAACAGCCAATCAATCTTATAATCAAAATCCGCAAATCGAGAAATGAGCAAATAAAAGAAAAAAACTAAAAAATTGTGTGTTTTCAGTGGAGTTCCTTTTCCAGCTCTCTGTGGTGTGCATTTGAATTGTCTCGCCTCGGCG
The DNA here is from genome assembly GCA_035045345.1 of Drosophila hamatofila. Classification (NCBI taxonomy): domain Eukaryota; kingdom Metazoa; phylum Arthropoda; class Insecta; order Diptera; family Drosophilidae; genus Drosophila; species Drosophila hamatofila. The sequence goes on along the minus strand of JAWNPA010000020.1, from coordinate 2,993,999 downwards.
CGGTGTCGCCTCCAGCAACGTACCCCAATATCTCGCCCCAACCCCCACATCCACTCCCATTCTCTGCCCACAAATCTTAAAGAAATTTTGACCAAAACCAAGCAAAAACCCATTTGTAGAAAGTTCAATACATATTACATACAATTTTTTTAAGTCTAAGCCTTGTTTGTGCTCATGATCTACAACAAATTTTTGTGTTTAAACCCCTAAAAAAAAAAAAAATGTAAAAAAAATGAATATCCATACTCTGATCTATAAACAAAGACTACGGTTATGGCGGCGGCTTTGATGGTGGCTTTGGCGGTAATGGCTACGGGAGCGGCGGCGGCGCTGGCGGGCGCGGTGCCGGAGGTCCGCGCGGCGGTCCCAAAGGTATGCCCCAACTCATGGCCGTAAAAATACAACAAATAATTGCCAAAAAAAATCAAAACCCAAAATATTAAACTTGGTTATCTCCCATCCCATTTTATCTCTATTTTTTTCTCATGTATAAACTACTATTCCCAGCCTCTCGTAACTATTTATAACTGAGCATTTGTTACATTTATTTTGGTACTTAAAACTAATCTTTCCTTGTCTTTTATTTCGAGCATCCTCCGTTTGGAGTCCAAAATTCTGTTACTAGACATTGTTTATCCTTAGATTTGGTCAAAATTTTCATCAGTCGCTTGAATCGTTTTGGCGTTGTAGTAAATCCTTAAACCAAAAACAAAAGTGAACAACAAATTTCCCCAGCAGCTGTGCATGCCAATTAAACCACAATCATTATTGAATCGAAATAGCCAAATGCAACTCTAATCATTTTGTGTTAAATTTTCTGAAACAGGCGGCGGCGGCGGTGGTTTCAACGGTGGCAAACAACGTGGTACTGGACGCCAGCCACGACATCAGCCCTACTAATCGGGCCGCTTTTTTTGGAGTCCGACATCTAATTATAACTGCAAAACTATTTGAATTTTACTTAGTTTAGTTTGTTATGGTGAGAATGATGTGAGACTTGTCTTAAGATGAAATATTCATTGTCATTGTTTTCCCTTTGAACAGCATACAACAAAAGCAACAACAATAAGAAGAACACACATACATACACTTTCGCAACCGCATCTATAAACTTCTAAAAAGCGACTGCTGGGCAGACCTCGTATTCTCATGGCATATTGCAGCCCAGAGGATCAAAACAACAATACAACAACCATACACACTTTGTTGTGTAGCACCATTCCAACAACAACAACAAGAACAACCTAAGCAACTATAGCAGAAGCGGCAACTACACATGTCCAGGAAGCAACGCATCATCTATATATAATTCAATATATATATATATATATATATAAATATATACAAATACATATACACACAGAGAGAACTTAGAGTTAGGCTTGGAGAAATGTAATTTTTCAGCAAGTGGCTAATTTTTCATAGCCACACGCTCGTTAAGCCAGCATTGCCCACCAAGAGAACCCACACTGTACCACATAACATTATGCCACACCCACTTACACTGTATGTGTGTGCGTATGTGTGTTTGTGTGTGAGTGGATGTGTGTGTGTGGGGTCAAACTAATTGTTTTTTTTCTTATGTGTAGTCTCATAATGATGCGAGGTAATTGTTTAACTTGTAAGCAGGGTCAGAAACACACACACACACACATAGAGAGATAAATACAACACACATGCAAATAACCTGCTCACACACACACACGCATACACACACATGCATACGAAATTCAGAAATCATATACGGCAACCATGTTTAATAGTAACAGTAAATACATTATATAAAATACAATAGTCGTTAAGTATTTGTTTAAATTTAATTAATTAATAATTGTAATATGTAATACATAATAATTATTATCATAGTGCAACGCTAGGCAGCTGGCGCGCCAGCGGTGCGGGCGGGCGATCTTTAAAGCGGGCAACCGCCGCGCATTGTCCAAGTCCGCTGTCAACTACAACAAACAACAAATCCACCAAATTACAAATAACAAATGATTTTTTCCGATATAAATGGTAATCGTTTTTGTGTATGTATTTGCGCTCATTAATAGTCTATAAAATACATATATATATATAGATATATCTATATATATATATAAAAGAGAATTTTATATTTTAATACAAATCTAATGCAGCATGACAACAAGAACAAAGTAAACAACTATTAAAACTTGCATCAAGCTCTATAATAATAATTAATAATAATAATAATTATTAAATCCAAACTGAACTACATAATGTATAGTTTTTCCACGAGACTATTGCAAGCATATTTGTTAAAACTAAATAGGCATATATATAAATATATATATACCTACATATAACTCTATACAAATAACTATAGCTATTTAAAAAGAAAACAACAAAACGAAAACCTATTGAACAAATGTTATGCTAAAAAAAAAAAAAGAAAAAAACAAACGTCCGTAAAGAAAAAATGATGTCAAGATAGCGCAGAATGGGACACAATCGATGTAGGCGTGGCAGTACTGTGTTCAGTTAGCAGCTGCACATTGGCAGACAATTGATATATACATATATAAATATATATATAAACTAGCAATAGTAGAATTTTCAGATTTGCATTCTACTTCAGATATTTTTACATCCGCTGCTGCTCTTACGGCAGCAGCTAATCGAGTCAGCCTCAAGTTAAAAAGCGATCAAAGCAAATGTTTCATTTCAAACTTAATAATAGTTATAGTACATTCTGAAATTGAATAAATATTTATGTTTACCTTGGGATTTCAATATGGACCGGAAAATTCAAGCAACAAGTTTCAATTAAAAAAAAAAATACAAACTTCAAATAAAGCAATTTTTATTTACACATTTACGAACACGCTCAAAGTGGGATTTTGATGTCGAAAGAATGACGTAGGAGGTTGGACATATACGGAAAATTTGGCATTCACAAAAAAAGGGGACGGTGAATTTGTTAATAGTTACGCTTCATCTGGCCAGTGGCATAGAGCACGTCCAAGATCTTGAGGAACTCGCGATAGTTGAACTCCAAGCAGAGTCCGCGCTTCACAGCGAAGCACTTGACAATCGACTCGAACTCGCGACTGCTGAGCATGTTGTGCATTTCACGCAAGGTGATGGCGCGCAGGAACTGGTTCTGGGTGACCGAGCCGCAGCTCTGGCGATCGAAGTCCTTGAACACCTGGCTGAGATTGGAGATCTCGTCGGGGCGGCGGGCGAGCTTCATCAGCGCCTTCGAGCAACAGGTGCGCTCATCAAAGTTGAGGAAGCAATCGATGCAGTCCAGATTTGGCAAGTGCAGCAGCGGCACAGCTGTCACCAATTTGTCACCCATATTTGTATCGTACTGTATAAAGATCTCATCCAAGGCCTTGCAGAAATCCTTATACAGGATGCAGGCACTGCGACTTGGCGAACGGAAGCTAAGCCCCAGAATGAAAACCAAGTTAAAGTTAGAGGCGGGTGTTATAGATATAGTTCCCTAGATCTACTTACACATTGCACAAGATGTTGGCATCCTCCTCGCTGAGTATGACCAGGGCATTGTCCAGGGCGCGCTTAAAGTCGCTCTCCAATATCTGGCCCTCGCGGTGGCGATCGTAGTCGGACAGATAGTCCAAGACCGAAGCACCCTTGGTCAGAGCCTGTCGCTTGGCGCTGGTCAGGATGCGCGTGATGACCTCCTCGGTGGCCGGCTCCGGCACCTTGCTGTCGCGCGCGAATGGCGGGCACTCTTGCTTATCCTGTTTGGCCACCATGTTGGGCATGGCGTACTCGGCCGGATCGACATCCTCCAGGAATTTGGTATAGTAGAAGCCCAGCTCATTGCCATAGCGATGCAGCACAGCATCCAGCTCGGCATTGGAGAGTAGAATGCCGTTAATGCGAAAGATTTGATTGGCCTGGTGACAGTTTACATGACCACAAAATAGCCTGACGAAGAAGGAAAGGGAATACAATAGAATTCGCATTAGGCATTCGCTCTGTTACTCACTTGTCGTAGTTGCGGAAGAATGGATGCAGGTATAAGCGACGATTGCGTATGCGTATCCGTATCTTGGCTATGGCCTCCTCGCACAGCTCACGCACATCCATGGGAGCCGCCTGCCAATCCAATGTGCCAGGTCGTGGCATCTCCTTGATGTGCGCCAACGGAGACTCAACCACACACTGCGGCATCTTGTCCAGATTCTTCATGGTGAACACTGAATGGAGCAGAGTTATTAGAGATGTTAGCTTATTTCTATCAAAATATTATGCTACCCATTACCCGTATCGATTTCATCCACGAAATTTCGCCAACGTATGCGATTTGTGTCCACCGGATCCAAGTAGCGATCCATCACCAAATCCAATTCACGTCGCGACAAATATTTGCCCACACCCATGAGCGAGAGGCCGCGCTCGAATTGATTCTTGGTGATGCAGCCCACCTGGAGTGCATCGAATTTCTCCAGGAATTCACAGGTGCGTATACGATTCTTATACACGTAGTTTTGTATGCAGAATATGATATCGCATTCACCGCGATTCTTCTTCGGATGGTTACACGTATCGGGGAATATGGGATGTATTAATTGACAGCCATTGATCGCTGGCAGTTGTGACATTTCCAGATCCACCAGGCGACCCGGAAAGTTTTCAATCAGATCCTACATGAAAAGAGTTTATATAGGCTGCATACGAAGGAATAAACATATCTTACTCCCGAACCGTCCAGTAAATTGTGCGTACTCAAGTATTCAATAATATTGTCAATGTGCTTGAGAAAGGCCACATAGTTGACCAAATAGCCGTCCTTCATGTAGCGCTTGAGCAATAGCAAGTAATCGGCTTCCGATAATGGTACCTTCATAAAGTGGAGCACTCGCGAGAAGTGTGAGACGGTCACAACGCCCACATGTTGAGATACCTATTGATAAATGGTTGCTTTATTTTATCTGTTGAATAGATTGAATATTTGGGATTTCCAGAAAATGTAAGATTTGTTCTTTTATGATAGTGAACATGTAATGGGCAGAAAGAGGCGTGGCAGATGCTTTAATGCAAACATTTTCCCGCTCAGGACGGCGAGCTTAGTAGATTTAGTTACTTCCGTTTGTCCGTCCTTCTGTCAGTCTGTCCGTCCGTCTGTCCGTCCGTCTGTTCCTCCATTTGTCTGTCTGTCCGTCCGTCCGTCCGTCCGTCCGTCCTTCTGGCGGTTCGTTCGTCCCTCCGCCTGTCTATTCTACCGTCCGTTCGTTTGTTGATCCACCTGCCCCAAAGTCTGTTTTTCCGGGAGGTTCGTCTGTCCATCCGTTCGTTCGTCTTCGAGCAAGTCTGCTAGTCTTGTGCTCTTTCCATTTGTCCGTCCGGCTATCGGCCCGTATGTTCGGTCGTTTATTTTTCAGCTTTCGCATCCGTCTATTCATCCGTATATCTGTCCGGCCGTTCATTCATCACTTTATATTACTCAATATTTATTGATTATGGTATATAGTCGAAAGAAAAAAGTATTAAAAAATACTGCTAACTGACCAATTCGTAGTCCTGAAAGTAGGGCATCAATGGCAAGTGGGTTTCCTTGGCTATCTTAAATAATATCAAGCATAGCTTGCGACGCTCTTCCGGTTGTACGATAACATTCAAATGCCAGGGATCATTCCACTCCAGTCCGGTGGCCAGTTCCTTTTCCGCCGTCTTGCTTAGATCTATAAAGTGAAAGTTTTACCTATGCTATCAATATGGAGAGTGCCAATATAGACTTACTTTCTGCACAGACTGTCTTGCAGAACTGGCGATAGGCGACGCGTCCATCGCGTATTTGAAAGTAATCGGTGACATCTTTCAGCTCAAACTCTGACATGCCCACCACCTTCCGGTACTTGCCCAGCACCGATGTGAATATAGACTCTGCAGGAGTCGTAAAATGGACATAAAAAAGCGGCAAGTGCATCGAAATGTGGCCAAAGGCTGTCGCTTACCCGAAACATAGCCGGTGCAGTCGGGATCGTGTTGCTTTAAATCGGCGCAGATGTCAAAGTTATAACGGAAAATTGCGCCTTGAATTTTACGACAAGCGCGCCAGATTTGATTCAGTTCCATCTCCTCCTGCATAGGTAGAGATACAATGGGTTCAGCGGGGAGTGGGGGTATGGGAATATATTCAATTTAATGTCAAGACCATATGGCGTGAGCCATGACTTACCCGCTCATCGCCTTCCTTAATCTTGGTCGTGTGCATGCTGATGTGGAATTTATGAACTCTTTTTTTATTTTATTTTTAACTGTAACTTAATACAAATTATAAACAATAAAAACATCTGCTGAGCAGAATAAAATCAAAGCTTTGCTTTAAATCGTTTAGATTACACAATTGACATTGTGTGCTGGGTGGCCTTGTGTGTTTGTTTTTTTATACCCTGTATCCATTGAAATAGGGTGTAATGCTTTCGTGAAAATTTATGTAACAGACAGAAGGGGACCCTATAAATTATATACATATATCCTTGATCAGGGCGACGAGCTGAGTCAATATAGCCATGTTCGTCTGCCTGTCCGTCCGTCTGATCGCCGAGATCTCGTAAGCAACAAAAGCTAGAGAGTTGAAATTTTACATGTGCAATCGTGTATACCATACGCATTAAAAGTTAATTACATTTTTTCGATAACTCATCACATTTCTATTTTATCGATAATAATCGATCATTTTTTTAGCTTTTGAAGCTTAATTTGAATACCGTTTGAGCTAGAAACTTCAGATTTACTGTGTAGGTCCATGTAACAAATACAAAGATTTTGTAATTCATAGATTTTGGATTACACGCCCCTTTGCTCCAAATTTGAGTTAAAAAACCTATTGCAAGTACCAAGACTTATTCTCTGGAAAATACACATATTTAAATATTGTTATCTTGATCTGAAAATTTTAAATAGATAGTACCATTAGAATTTGAGAATTTATGCAACAATTTATTTCCCCTTGTATAGCCCATATTGCAGTCCAAGTACAGCTAACAAGTGCCGTTTCTTGTGTATGCATAAAAGGAGCGTAGAATGATTGAATAACATCTCTTTGCAAGGTTCAGGGGATCTCCTAGTCGAGCAGTATCAACTAGAACAATCTTACTTGTTTTGTAATGGTACACTGCAACAAATATACAAACACACTCAAACACACAGACATACATACATTGATACCTACATACAAGAAGGACAACGCTGCAGTACTAATCACTTCCTCCTCAGCGTCCTGGCTAGATGTGCAGAACAGCGTCATGCAATCACGCGCTCATTCAGCGAACAGTTTGTCGTTATGCCACCAGCACTTTTATTCAATTTTCTATAAGCGACGCAGCAGAACATGAAAAATGAAAAGCAAAAAACGAGCAAAAGTTGCGATTGGAAAAACAGGGAAAAAAACATATCCTGGCATCATCAAATGCAATTTCATTTTTATTGGAAAATCACTGGGCAACTAACCAAAGAAACGCTTGAAGCACAGGAGTCAAGCAACTGGACACACAAACACACACACCTGGCTCACCTGGCTCACCTGGCCGAGCTGATTGGCAACGACAGCTGCGCCAGTCACCTGCATAGTTCACGGCGGATAAGTAATGTTTATTTAGGATGCGCCCCGTTCTTTACTACTCTACACTGCCTCTACCTTTACTTTACTTTATTTTATTTTTTGGTTACACTATTGTTTATTGAGCGTGGCTCGGAGTGGATTGAAGTGGCACCAGCGATTTGCAACAGTTGCCACCTGACCTCATATAGCCCACATGCTTGGCGGCCACTTAAGTATATGTATATCTATATATAGAGTATGGCATATCCTTGATAATCTTCATTGATGCGTGCCAAATTGCACTTCAAAATCGTAACGTCCGACCGCTTAGTGAGGTCATAAAAATGAATTGCAATCATTATCGTTGACTTAGATGAGCTTTTTCCATCCGGCTTGGCCGTGCTCACCTTTCTACAAAGTTTTTATTGCACATTTTTGATTTACTCAGCGTGTTATTTGCTTTGGAACTGAGAGCGCGGGGAAATTCCCATTGGTTCTTTGACGCTGCATTGGATGGTATGGTCCTATACATATGTATGTGTGTTTGTGTGTGTGTGTGTGGCTAATTTAAAATTATACTAGTTTTGAGCGCCTCAAATGGCATGAAGTATAAACAGATGGCTGTTGGCTCACCTCCTGCGCTTATCGTGCACAAACATATGGCGTTTTGTCAGTCCGACTTTTGCAGCATGCTTACTAGTTTTGCCTTACCATATTTTTTTTTTTTTTTGTATTTTAATTTTATTTTTCCTACACACACACACACATACACAGAGACAGACAAAATGCTGGCATATATTCATGAACCTGCTGTACATCTGCATAATAGATGGCAGCAGGAGGCGGCAGGTGACGGCACTTGGCGTACATTGCCTTTTATTTTAGTGTTTGGCCGGGCTGGGCTGGGCTGGGCTGTCTGGCTGGCTAAGTTCGCTGTCTGTGCCACTACTAGCTGCTTTTTGGGTGGCAAGTTTCACACGCACACACACACACACACACACACATACACATATACTATGGAAGAAAAAGGCAAACAATGGCTGGCAACCTAGTTATCGCCCGCCATCTTTATTGCATGCAAATGTGCGAAAGGCGGCAGGGGCGGTGTCGGAACAGGAGGCGTGTCTGTTGAAATGGCTGACGTATATGCCATACGTATACGTAATGCACCTTTGCTATGCCTTATAAAACCAACCGCATGCATATTTATCTTTAGTCAGAAGCAGCCAAAGCCAAAGGCCCAAGCACCAAAAACTATATGCATGCATGCATGCAGGCATGCAAGCCGTGTGTGTGCATGCGTGTGTGTGTGTATCTCTGTGTGTGTGTGTGTGTGTAAGAAATACGATATCTTAAGTGTTAAACAGGCGCTTTGCCAAACAAACTCGCACTGGCACCAGCTACAAACGAGCCACTGCCACCTTATCTACGTCGCCTCGCCACGCCCACCTCGTTGCAATTGCAGTTGTCCCCGTTCCCGACTTGGAATTTGAGAAATACATATTTGGCAGCAAGCGGAGCCCAAAAAAGAAAAAACAACAAGCAGAAGAAGAAAGAAATACACAAATACAAATAAAGCAAAAAAAAAAGCGCCAAAACTACGCCGCAGAAAATAAATAAAAATGCTGCTCACTTCTGCTGCGGCGCGTTTTATGCGCACTTGAACACACACACACGCACGCACACCTGTACACATGCACGCACACCTGTACACATACACGCACGCATACAAGGGTGCAAACAGGTGCTGCCTGGGTGTTTACCTGGCTTGTTCTCGCCAGCTTCGGCTTTCATGCTTTGGCTTTCTTTGGCCAGGAACGCGCTGCATTTTTGTAGTGCATAGATTCCGGCGCTGCTTATAATTCAACGCCAAAGTTCTGAATGTTTGCTCAAGTATTTATTTATGTACTCTATACCCATCTCACTCTGTCTCTATATCTTTCTCCATCTCACTCTTCCTGCTTTGGCATATATTATTTCCATATGTAGAAATTGTGGGGTATATTATTTGTAGACTTTTGCGCAAATGACTTGGGTAAGCAGCATGTGGCATCTACTCGTATGTCAATATGGAAGCCAAGAAATTGCTCGCTCTTTGTGATTTTAGATAAAATAAACTAGAAATTCAAAGAATATATATTTTATGCAAATTATGTGTATTTTATAATAGAAACGCATATACAGATCTCTTGAAAATATGGTTTGGGCAGTTAAAATAATTTTACAAATTTCTAAAATTCTTAACTGGAATCTTCGTATATTTACAACACCTCTTTTTATATATTTATATATATTTATATATAATATTTGTATATTCATATAGTTATATATTTATATATTTATATATTTATATATTTATATATTTATATATTTATATATCTATATATTTTTATATTTTAATGTTAATATATTTATAAATTTATATATTTTTATATATTATTTTATTTATTAATTTATATATGTATGTACTTATATATGCATATATATTTTTTCATGTTTCTATATTTATCTATTGAAATAAAAGTACGGGTGTTCCAAGTCGAGCATATTCCAAGAAAGCTTGTTTGCTTTGAAAGCAGCTCCTAGCATATGGGGCATGAGAATTTTTCGGGGAATCTGATCCTGTCTAAAGTGTCACAAGGGAAACTTAAAACAGTCAATTCGGAGCTGAACACAAACATTTGTTTGCCTGAGGGTTTCGTAGAATTAAGCAAACCCAATTGCCATAGACAAATCATCCTTCACCAAGACAATGCGAGCTCTTACATATCGGTTGACACCTGAGAGTTTTTGGGCACTCAAGGGATATTGATAGGTTATCTTGATTTGGTAGCTAATAATTTCTTGTTGTTTCTGAACAGCAAAAATAAAATGTGAAGTAAATGTTTTTTAACGCGTAAAGAAGCTGTTGAAGCCTCTAAGCAACTTGCTTTGAAGGTATCCGTGACTGAGTGGTAAAGCTGCTCCATAAATATGGTCAAGAGTGTGCAGAAATGTATGTCTATATATTCAAAGCTGAAAATAGCTTTGAATATATTATATATATTTATTTATATATTTACTTTCAAAGAAATATGTTAATAACAAAAAATGAAATCTATTTTCATTATTAATTTTGACGAAGTTAATATTATTCGGCATTTTCAATATAGTTTAGTCTTCGTATCATCATGATATATTTTATCTTTTTGTCTTCATTATATGGCCTTTAACGCTTCAGGCTAGTTTTATCATTTTCCAGTTCAATATATGTATTATGTGGTATATCAGTGCAGGACTACCCCCTTAATGCCTTTGCCTTTTCGCACTTAAAGTTGTTTTTGTTGAATTAGTTTTGGTGCGCGGGTTAAATGAGAATGCATTGCCCTCATGGCAGGGATTTTTAGTTTTTTTTTGTATTTTTTTTTTGTGATTTGATGCGACGCCCAACATACAAGCGAATAACAGCGCAACCATTGCCACAAGCATGTTCATGTTGGCGGCACAACAACGAGAGGAACATCAAAAATAACAACGAGCTGAGTAAGTGAGGGCGGTAAGTGGGCAGTGCTCGACTAGCAAATACTGTCACTATTCAAATTATTGAGATATGAGTGCATAAAGAGTGATTGGTATGCATGATATGATATGATATACATATATACATATATATATATATATATATATATATATATATATATATAAATATTGTCTCTCTCTACACAAAGACGGCCAAGTACGCCTCATACAAGCGCCGCCCGTTCCTTGAGCAAAGAAATTTTTCTTTTTTCGTTTAGCTTCTCAATATGTGAGCTGCGTTCTCAAATAACTTTGTTTCGTTATGAAATTTCAAAGCTTTAATATTTTGCATAGTAAATTGACTATTATGTAAACTTGTGTGTGTGCATAGTTTTAATATAATATTTTTAAAATTTTATCAAGCTGTTATAATAGATAGATGAATCCCTGCAGTTCTTCTATTTTGACAAACATGGTTAGATATTTATATTATATCGACTTTGTGTCATTATTTTGAATATAAAATTGAATATTAGCTAAAGTAGTGTGCATAGTTTTAATGAAATATTTTTTATAATTTTATCAAGCTGTTTTTTATAGGCATATAATACAGGGCTGTCCGTATTCGACGGGTCCATCTGAGGTTGCCCATTTTCAACGGACCCTTGGTTTTTTTAAATATTACATTCAAATCTACTTGAACCAAATAAAATAATTATTATCGTCAACATTAAAAAATTGTTTTCTCCTTGATTAAAAAAAAAAAAAAACATGGGTCCGTTGATTATGGGCAACCTCTAAATATGGACAACCCTGTAGATAGATGATGATTCTCTTCTACTTTGACAAAGAAATAGTTATATATATCTATACTATATCTACTTTGAGTAGAAATTTGAATATTATCTAGTTTGATTACAATATTTATATAACAAGTTTAATATCATGCTGTACAAAGGCATAATAGATAGATGAATCTATGCATCAAGCATATAGTTATATATCTATATCGACATCTTCATTGCATTCTACCCTATTTTGGTAGCTGGTATGAGTTGAGGGTATAGAAAACAGCTAACCTTAATCAGAGTGCGCTGTTCGTAGCTGGCATTTTCAATTTTTATAATGGCATGTCAGCTCCTGCTGCTCCTGCTCCTGCTGCTGCTGTTGGCTTTTTATGGCCGCATTCAGCATTGAAGTTTTGCGCATTAAATTGGAAAATATTTTTGGAAAATTGCGCGGCTTTGAGCGCTAAGATGCTTGCCCCGGTTTGTCAATTGCATCAGTTTTTTGCAGCAATTAATTAGCATTGGCGAATGTCTTGTCAGTTGTCACTTTTGTGTGCCAACACTCAGTCAATGGTCGAGTCGAAGCGCGAAAGCATAACTAATTAAAAGTTCTTTGTTGGAGTGGCATTCTAAACGTTTTGCCAACTTTCACTTCATATTGGAATTTATTGGCATTCGTTGGAAATCACATTCCTCCTTTTGAGCGGCGAATAAAGCATGCTCTATAAATGAATTATAGCTTCAATTAGGTATTTCTAATAATGTTCTGCAGTGCATTTGACTTCATGTTGTTATTGCTTTTCTTCATTTTTTTCTTTTTTTTTTGCACCATGGTTTATCAAACATCCAGTCATTGGGACATTTGAAAATTGATTTAAAAAACTTTTTTAATTAATTATGATGAGGTCTAAGTGCGCGACGTGGGGTGTTAGCCAATGCCAGCGTCAAAGTCGCCAATCCGCTGCCAGCAAACAGCAGCAGCAGCAGCAGCAGCCCCTCCCCCGAACAGCCCCGCCCACATTTGCACTGCTGCTGGCGTTGATGTTGAGCTTCTTGCTTTGATGCTGCAAATGATGTTCAGAGTTGAGTTGAGCAATTTTTTTTTTCTCTTTCATTCGTTTCTTTATCATTGGAATGTTTGAGTTTTCACATTTCAATTTCTGGTATTTTGGAGCTCTGTCAATTTTTTTCTCCAACCAACAACTTTGAGCTGGGTGTGAGAGAGTGTTGTATTCGTGTGTCTCAAAGTTAAAATTAACAAAAATTGTGCAAAAGATGCTGTCGGGGTGTGTTCCCCATCTCTCCCTCCCCCTCTCCCCCTCTCCCCATCTCTATGGCTCTGTCTCTCTTCAAACAAGTTTTGTATTAATGAAATTGCAAATACTATGTAAAACTTTGGTACATGTTTCTTTATAAACTGTCAAACTAATAGACTGAGTTTTGGCATGTCGAGTCACTGCCTGTCCCTGGTTTGGTCGGTTCAGTTCGGTTCGGTGTCAGCACTGACAGAAGCGACTGTCAGTCGAACACACACACACACACACACACACATACACGCACATACACTTGTAGACAGTTGTATTGCTGCATTGCTGGCAGTCCTTGCAGTCCTTGCAGTCGGTTGGCCTGTTAGTCTGTCATGTTATAACTGCATAGCTGGGACCTGGCACTGCACTGCACATTTTACAACATTCTCCATACAGGAGCTAGTGTGCACTGGCCTGCCTGCCTGCCATGTGCGCAAATATTGGAGCAACTTTCTGCAGCAAAGTTTGCAAATGTATTTCAATGCATAGAAATGAATCTAATTTGTAAAATTTCATACAACAGTTGAAAAGTTATAAACGCGCACTCTGCACACGGTTTCGCCTGTCGCACCATTGCCCGACTCAGTCACTTACTCTATATATATAAATATAAATATATATATATATACATATATATAATATATATTTCTAGATATATATATATTACCCTTCCATAATATGCAAGCCACTTTCCCGATGGTTTGTGTGAAAATGTCGACAACTTGGCATGCCGATTGCAAAGTTTCAAAAAGCAGCATCAGCAGCAGAAGCAGCCGCACCACCAGCACCACCAGCAGCAACAACAACTGTAACAACAACCAAAAAATAAAAAGAAGAAGAAGATGAAGAAGAAGTGGAAAAAGAAGAAAGCTGAGCAGATTTAAGTGGTGTTTTGTTATGCATAAATAAAATGCTTGGCAAGAAATAAGCAGCCAGCCAAACGGCTGGCAAATAGAGCAAAACTACAACGACTCGACAAAACATATTTTCAGTTTATTTAAAATAAATTTTACATTACTTAGCCTGAACTAGGGGCGGCGATGGCAACGGCGACGGCGACGGCATGGGCGTGGGTGTTGGGCTTCCACATTGCAAAAAGTAATTTACGCTCAGACGGGTTACGAAAAAACTTTAACCCAGGCGAGACACAGAGGCTTGATGCTAGGCACAGTCAACGACAAGCAGCCAAAGACAATTTTGTTGGCACTAATTGAATGTAAATACAATTTTGCTTTGCTGTCAAGACTTGTGTCTAGTCGACGTTGAGAAAGGCAACAACAACAGCAACAACAACAGCAAGAGCAAGAGCAACAGCCAGCAACAGCCAGCAGCAACAGCAACTCCATGTTGGCGCCAACGTTGGCAATAAAATGAAACGAGCTGATTGTGTGCTACAAACAAGTGCAGCTGTTGTTGCTGGTTCTGTCTTGCCACAGTTGCAGCTGCAGTTGGCAGCCCTGGCTGCAGCCGTCCTCAAGGCGCTCAAGTGTCGTTCTAACGTTTGGCACACAGATCAAGTGCAATGCAACGTGCAAAGTTCCCCAAAAAGCGCAAAAATCAACTGTGTAAAATCTTTTATTTAGTGTCATCAAGTTGCTGCCGCTGCCGTTGCTGCTGCTCAATTTGTAAGCACCCGCATAGCGCTCTAGCTTGTGCATAAAATCTCATTTGGTAAAAGCCTAAAATTTAATTAACAAATTGCATCACACAAGCATAAGCAGAGCAAAGCAAAGCAGAGCAGATCAGAGTAGAGCAGAGTCAGAGCACACTCACTATACGTATTCATTACTAGCTTGGCTTGGCAGCTGAGAGTTTCAAAAGCCCAATTCAGTTTTTAGTAATCAGTCCCCGAACAATTGGATTACAGCTATTTTCCATTGAGCCACAATGTTGATACAATTAAAATGGGTTGCTTTAATTAATTTAATTTGTTTACGCTTTAAATTGCTTTCAAATTGCGTATACGCAGATATTTTTTAATTGCATTATTTGACTTTGCGGCAGTGGGAAATGCCTATGAACTATGTGGACGCTTACAACAGGTTGGCATAACTGACTGCAAAATACCTTGTTCATAGCTCAAAATCAGCTATGACATTGGGCAGAACATATAATAATGGTTGAATCTTCGGAAGAGTTCAACGGTAATACAGCTGCATAACTTGGTCATTTTCGCTGTAAAACTCTAGGAAATAATGTTTTTCTTCGATTTGCCACGCCTTTAGAATCGTTTATAGATAATTTGAATTTTTACAGAGAATCAAAAGCAAGCTAACTGTCAAGTTATTTGACAGTCCAGCAATGAAACTGTGGATATCAGATAGATAGATAGATCGATGTAGATGGATGCTAAATAGAGAGTGAGATAGGTAGATAGATAGAGATGGATAGATAGATAGCTTGATATATCGATGTATAAATAGATGGACGATAAATACATATGTAGATAGATATATAGATAGAGATATAGATAGGTAGATAGGTAGATAGATAGATGATAGATAGGTGGATAGATAGATGATAGATAGATAGATAGATAAATAGATAAATAGATAGATAGATAGGATAGTTAGATAGATAGTTAGATATATAGATGGATAGATAGATAGATAGATAGATAGAAAAATAGATCGATAGATAGTTAGATATATAGACAGATAGATAAATAGTTAGATAGGTAGATAGATAGATAGATAAATAGATAAATAGATAGATAGATAGGATAGTTAGATAGATAGTTAGATATATAGATGGATAGATAGATAGATAGAAAAATAGATCGATAGATAGTTAGATATATAGACAGATAGATAAATAGTTAGATAGGTAGATAGATAGATATATTTTGATAAATAGATATATAGACAGATAGATGCTAGACATATGATATATAGATGAGAAATAGATGATAGATAGATAATTAAAAGATAATAGATAGATTGATTATAAAAAGATATATAAGAAGTTATACACGATTTTGCTTTGATGTCCCATAAGACATAGTACTTGTAGATTTGCTCTGCCTTTCAGTGGGAATACCACAAAAAGTCTTAAGTCTTATCTAAGTCAAACTTAATGTCTCTATATATTTAACATTCATTTATCTGGACAACAGGTCCATTTCTGCACCAAACCAATATACCCATTCAACTACACAACCAAGTATCGATAGACAATATCAACAAACTATAACATACATCAAAAATAACACTAGCAGCTGGTGTTGTTATTATTGTTTAGCAGAAACTGCCACGTAACGTGGCCAAGGGCAAAGACCACATTTGATACCCTTTACAAATGGGATTAAATGCTAAGCAAATAAGCCTGCCAGGCAACTGGCAATAATACTCTAGTATATTTTACAATTCAATTTAAGTGATGTCACGTACATAAAAAATTACAAAAAAAAAAGTTGAGTGAATGAATTATTAAACAATAAGTAAAAATAAATTGAATTCGATGTCGTCAAGCAAATTACAATGGTTTTATGGAAATTTTATTTTAAATATTTTTTTCAAGATATTTATAAAAAATGTAATATATGAAAAAATAAAATGCTTATAATTATGTTACAGATTGAGCTTACTCGGCAGCAGTAAAAATTATTTACCTATAATCAAAAAGGTATGTGTAAAAAATGTTCAAGATTTTTCTAAAATAGAATTTATATTTTTAATAGCTATACAAATATATGTGTAATATAAAATAATATTATAAATTTTTAGTAACTAAATTAACTGCTAATTTATAAGAATAATTATATTAGAAATAAATATGTATTGTAAATTATGCTACATAATTTTATGAATAGCAGGAAGAAGATATTGATAGAAGAGTTTTATGTATTAAAATTAGTTAAATAATAGAAATAATATTAATAATAAAACAATTTAATAACTTTTAAGCTAGTAAATTAATAATAATTAATGCTAGGAATAGACTAAATTATACATACATAATAAATTAAGATAAATGTAAATCTCTCTAAAGCAATGGCAATAAAATAAAGATGGTTCAAATACTTTCATGGCTTTTAATATTATTTTAAAGCTATGTTCATGTAATTATCTATGAAATTGAATATTATTAAAATAGACAAATTCACAATTATTGCTATTCATTTTTTATAACTAAAATCGAAATTATGGATAGATGAAAGATTTTGCTACAATTTCTAGCTAAAATTATTCTGAAATATTTAGTTAAATTGACTAAGCCACAATTATTGCTAATCATTTGTTATAGACATTTCATTTGTATTATTAAAATAATTGGACTTATTAGCACACACTTTGTAGGGTATTTACATATAAATAATCCTATAATAATAAGTATTTTAAACATGAACTAAGCTACAATTATTGCTATTCATTTGCATCATTTTAAAAGATCAAAAAGCATTTCAATTGTATTTTAAAAATAATTGGACTTATTAGCACACACTTTGTAGGGTATTTACACGCATTCAAACTCAAACAAAGCTGTATTTGCATTTAATTGAATTTAGGATATAATTAAAAATCCGATTGACTGCAATTGAGCTTAAATGCTGTTTGCTTAGCTCTGTGAAAAATACAAAAAAAAAAAAAAAAAAACAAAAGCATTTCAACTAATTAAAAAAACTGTGTGTTGGCAGTGTCATAAAAGGCAAATGAATATTTGCATGGCATATCAAAATTATAATTAATTCATAATTAATTATTATTATGCAATACGCTAATTGGGCACTTTGTTTGTTTCTTAACGGTAATTAACAGCACAGGTAAACGTCACGGCAGAGCTGTGAAAACTGTGAAAATAAAGCGACCAATTGAATTGTTGTTATTAACATAATTGCTTAACGGCTAGAGTTGGTTTCCATAGTTGTTGCTGCTGCTGTCGCTTCCATTGCTGCCTGCTAGGACATGTTTGCAATTTGCACTCTCATCCGTTTGGTTCATTTATGCATCGCACTTGTGGAGCCTTGTAAATGCGCATATTACCATTGCCCCATTAGCATGCATATGCGACGCAATTTGCGCATGCAGCGTTGAGTGGCATGCCACATGCGCGATGCATGCCCGATGCCAACAGCTACACGGCTACACGGCAACGCAGCTCTATTGTATTTAAGTTGAGGCGTGTCCCTTATACGCTGCTTGACGGCCAATGCCAATGCCAATGCAGTCGCCTGTTAGCCAGTTTTGTGCAATCAAATCAGCATTGCCATCAAATCATAACGAAATTTGAGTTAATTTTCCCTCCCAGCCCATTCAAGCCAGTCCCATTCCAACTGCCTAGCGCTCTCGCCCTCTCACAGTTCATTGGTATTGCGGTTTATGCATTTTAACTAACGCTGAAATATAAATGCATTTTTGTCGCCAAGTGGGTGGGGGCGGTGCTGGGGGGCGGGGGTCGGGTGTTGGGTGTTGGGCGGTCGCAAACAATGCGGCGAGGCGGCAAAAGCGAGGCTTGATTGCGTTTCCGTTTTATGCAATTTTGTGGTATGAAATGCAATAATTTGTCGCGGCCTATGCGCCGCTGGCTGTGCTGCAGCCACAATGGGTGTGCGTGTGTGCGTGTGTGGGTGTGTGGGTGTGGATGTGCGTGTTTGAGGCCTGGCGGCTGTTTGAGCCAAAATGCGGCAGTTGACGCGTTTGCATCACTTGTGTGTTAATATTTTGCCGATTGGCGCTGCAATATTTTGTCATTTGCAAACCATTATGAATTTATTTATTATTTTCCTGTCTGTTCTATGAAATATTTTCGCGTTGATTGCGTTTGTTTATGCCTGTGTGTGTGTGTGTGTGTGTGTGCGATGAAATAACGCGGCGTATGCGTGATTTTCAATTCGTTTTTCAGCCGAACGTGTGTTTTTAGCATTTTGCGTTTGCTGCACGCAAATTAAAGTGCAGGCAAGCAGAAATTCAATCTCTTATTTGGTGATTGTGTTTTTTTTTTCTTTCCTTTTTCTCGACAATATTGGGTCCCTTATTTTGTATTTTGTTGTACTCTCTCGGTCTGTTTTGAATTAAGGAAAGCGCACGTTTTATTGTTTGTCTCAATTGCCTGGCTGACGAGCAGCAGCAGGAGCAGCTGTAGGACGAGCGCCGTATGAACCTAATCAGCAAATGTGCCAAGGCTGTTGGCTACCCCAGAAAGCGAAATTAGTTCAATTTGTTGAAAATCAAGCTTACGTTTGTCTGTCCCCTTATGTGCCAGACGAAAGTAGCAGACAAACCAAAAAAGCACAGAAAAAAGTACAACAGCAAAAAAATTAGAAGCTGAAGAGCAAAAGCAGCGACTAATTCTATTTAGCATTTTGTAGAACGAACGACAACGACTCTGACGATGGCTAACTGGAATTATTCGCCTTTTTTTGTTTTTTGTTTCCCGTGCCGTGCCGTGCAGTGTCCGGGCAAATGAACTCCGGCTAATTACTCAATGCAAATTAAAATTCATGTCAAGCAGATTGGATTATCCTCACGCAACATTAAATGTCGCGTTTAGCCAGGCAGCCAGGCTAGAGGCAGGAGGCAGAAGGCAGACAGCGGGAAAGGTGCTTGGCGCCAAATGGACAACGGGAATCAAGAGCGTAAAGGATAAGGGCGGAGCTGGAGCTCGAGCTGCGAATGGTGGGTAGGTAACAAAGACAACGCGCGAAGGCGGCGAACGAAATCTCTTTTGAAATGCTAATGTAAAAATTCTTTAAAGAAAATTACGCAATACATTATTTTGGTTTATTTTGCATTAAAAGTCAATTTAGTGTTAAGGCAAAAAAAAAAGAATGAAAGGGAGGAATACAAAGCAACAAAAAAACATGCGAACAGCAGAAAAAAGGGCCCCAGCAGCAACAACAACAACAACAACAACAACAATAAGAAAAGCGTAACAAAAAGGAGCTGTAGAGCGTAAAGAGCGCAACAGGATTGGGCCATGGCCATGGCTATGTGACGGGGTGACGGAAACGTGCAAGGCTTTCCGGGCGTGAACCTGGACGCGAACCGGCCGGGCCATGACAACGCAACTAACTACAGTTTGCCTCCGTCGACGTAAATAACAAACGACCGAAAGTTAGCATTTTTATTTTGCATTTTAAGTTGATTTGCCGCCTGCGTGCTGAGCGTAGTGTCAACGGCACTCAGTCCGCAGGATCCCAAAAACAGAGCTGACTCTCAACACAAAGAGCATAACAAAAAAAAAAAAAAAAAAAAAAAGAAAACAGAAAAAACACACACACACACACCCACGCATTCACATATTCCACAGAGATGTGGGTGTGAGCCCCTGGTCTACGGTGGGCAAAATATGTCATCTACTCTACTTAGCTAAGTGGAGCTACACTCTAGTGCAGATCTTGACATTTGATTAGTTGTGAATGAAGTTGAAGCTGGCAACGAAAATTCTATTCAACATGGGATGAATATAAAGTTATTTTTATAATTATATAACTGCTATGATGACACCTGCCACACGGGCTTGACTAAAGGCAAGTTCAGATGTCCTATTTATTAAGGAATGAATAAATCTTTAAAGAATATAAAACTTGTCCAAAAATATTAATTTATTTTTCATAATAACTACTTATTATTAAAAATTTTTTTATTAAAAAAAAATAACAAGTACTCTTATAATTTATTTGATTTAAAAATTGTAAACGTTGTCAGGAATTAACGAAACAATACATTTTTAATAAAAATATGGTTTCTAATATTACAAGCTCAAGTTTAAAATTTGTTGATATTTTTCAAAAGTTTTTTTTCCTGAATATATTTTTTTTTTACTTCAAGGTTAATGCCAACGTATGCTCCAAATTAACTTATGCAATCTGGCTCAGCTCCTTTTTCGATGCCATCTATAGTTTCTCAATCGCAGAACAGCTTTGTCATTTCAGTTTAGGAAACAAAAGAAATCTGTGTCTTGAACATTTTTATGTTCAGAAATTAGTATCTTAATAATATTAGGACTCATTTAAAATAAAAAAATGTATATATATATATATATATATATATAAAGACAATAAACCTTAAACACTAAATTTTTCAAAATATAATAAAAAAATATTATATGCAAATTATTATTTTAAAAAATATAAGAAAAAATGAATTGAAATGAAATTAAATATATAGAATTTTGTAAATGTATAAATATTCCTGCATTTATCTAAAATATAAACAAAGTTTTCTGTTTGTAAGAAATGCGCTTCAAGAACGTAAAAATATTTAAGGACATCGAAAATCTTAACCGAATCACAGTCAACATAATGTTTACCCTTTGCTGTCTTTGCTTTCTTTATTTATGACATTTTTTATTTGTAATTAATTAGAAAATTAAGTACGCATTTAAGTTCAATACGGTTATTTTTAAATTTCGGTTAGGTTTGTGTTCGCTCAAGCATTTTGTCTGGCAGAAAATGGGATAATGAGCTTTCGGCACTTCGTTTCACAATGTGCAGCAAAGACATTTCTATGGCTACTTTTTTTTCGGTTTTTATTTTATTTTTTCCTAATAGAATATATACATTTTTTGTAGGTTTTTTTGCAGATTTTCCACCATTGTGCATTGGGTGTCCTTTTTTCGTCTTATACTTTGCGTGGGGGCTGCTGCGGCACGCTGCTCTTTATCTATTAAAACGCCTTCCAATTTGCATATTTCTGCAGCTGTAACAGCTGTCAACGCTGGACAGTGATGATGGTGACTGCGACGGCGACTGAGCAGTCGGCGTAGGACTTATTGTAACAGCAAACGAGGAGCAGCTCTTAAGATAATGTACTCCACCTCACACAGCCCCGACCGCTGCTGTCGCTGCTGCTCCTCCTGCTCCTCCTGCTGCTGCTGATGAGTGTGCGAGCAAATTAAAGCTCTCGTATCGGCTGAGGGTAATTTGAAAAAATATATATGTATATACTATATAAAAAAAGTAACAATTGTGTGGTCGTTGACGCAACCAAAAGATATGCTTAAAGCTAGCTATTCATGGCCATATATTTAATGTGATACTGTTATTTAGCAGGCCGAAAAGTAAATAGAAAAATACTTTAAAGAGAAGAGCGTAGGTTGACATATAAGTTTTTTATATACTTTAATCTTTAGTATCTTTCGCAGAAGATACTTTAGAGGACAAGCTATCTGTTAGCATGAACCCATTGAAAATGGACAATCAGGGTATATTGGTTTTGATAAAATGTATGTAACAGGCAGAAGGAGGCGTGGCAGACCCCATATGGTTTATATATTCTAGTCCTGTACGTCGGTCCGTCTGTCCGAAAGTATGAACACGTCGATCCTAGAAATTATAAGAGCTAGAGACTTGGAATACATTTAAAGAATGTTATCGATTATCAATTAGCTTTGATTACCTTTGATTATCTTTTCAAAATCCAGTTATCAAATCATATCTCGTTAAAGCTGGAGTCTCCAATTCTTGAATATAGATTCATGTGAATATTATATAATTTTGATTTTTGTTATATTTTGGATATTGGAATTAGAATTGCAGTACTTCGAAGAGTTTAGGGGACTTCGTAGTCAAGCAGTCATGACTCGAGCTTTTTTACTTGTTTAATGATCCCAAATGTTCATATTTAGATTCAGCTTCAGATTCAGCTTCAGATTCCGTTGAATTACTCAAGTTAATAAATACTTCGAAATTTGTTTTTTATTCTCGCATAAGCCACACTTTTCATTTATTTTCTTATATGCCTGGGTCTCTTGTCCATAGCTATTAATGCGCTACACTGCCAGGCATATTAGCTGCGCGGAGTGGAAGGACTCGCAGTGTACACATGCCATTAAAAATGAATTGTGCAATTTGTTGTAAGTTGCTCTTAATTTGAATGCTAAAAGTGTGTTTGCCTGCGCACATTTCGTGTGTTTACTGTAGGGCATTTGCTTGAGTCCCACTGGCAAGGCAAAGCAGGAGAGCTGCCACTTGGGCTATTTGATTTCGTTTTATTTCATTTTGTTTCATTTTGTTTTATTGTGTTTTTCCTTATTCTTCTCTCTGTGTTTTTTTCCCCTGTTCTGTTTGGCTTGTTACGCTGTCGCATTACCTACATCAAGTGTCACTTTAAAACGCATTTTTCTTTTAGTACCACGCCCCCCGCTCTCCGCCCTCGCCTGACCCATAGCTTTGAAGTGTTGCTCAAAGCTGTCGACTGTGTTGTGCTTATCTAAGGTCTATTGTTCGGTATGCCTGTCGCGCGGCGCTTGTAAACAATTCCATGCACATTAAGTTCCAATTAAGTAACATTCAAGCCAAATCGCTGCCCGTCGTCATTGGGCCGTTGTCGTCCGTCTATTGGTAAATTGCGGTTTGTTTGGTTTTCGAATGCCAACAACACAACACGAGCAGTAGTAGCAACAGCGACAGCGGCAGCAGCAGATTGCTTTGTTAATATTAATTTGTCATTAATTTCAACGACATCAGCTTACAAGCAGCTCGTTTAAAATGCATTGATAAGCCAAGTGGCCCGGCTGCTAGCCGTTTTCCTAACCAATCCAGACACACACAAACACACACACATAGCCATCAGATAAATTTAATGCGCTTTAAACTGTTTGGCTACAGCTTGAGGGCTGTCTTTGTAAGGGCTGTGCAGCAGCAGGAGCAACAGCAACAGCAGCAGCAGCAGCTCCTTGGTCAAGTCCTTTCAGAAAACTAAACACAACTGTTGCTTGCGCATTTGCACGCTGAAAGGGTGCGAGGTTTTTGGTTGCGGCCTGACCGCGGCCATTTGCTTCACATCTTAACCTGTGTCTATCTGCCCATCAGTTGAGGGCCAATCTGTTTTAATACCCAGCACAGCCGTTTCAAAAGGGTCGCTTGTCGTCGGCCATGAAGCAGAGAGCAGGCATATTTTGAGAGCTCTTAAAGGTGCCTCAAATTACGTGATATATTGCAGGCGATATACACAAGATGCCGACCCATCTTCGGTCTGTCAATGGATAAACTCTTGATGTGTTCTTAGCTTCTATTTTTTTTGTAGCATCCAACATTGTAAACATTGACAGGCTTAAATCTCTCGACTGTCGATGGTTTTTGTGGAAAAATTTACATTCCAACTAACGGCAAACAGTCGAAACCCAACAACACAGACCGCAAAACGTAAGAATAAAATGATGCTTATATTACCTGGCAACACGGCAGCCATTCAGTTGGCCAGCTTAGTGTTGGCCCGGCTTTCAACAGTCTCTGTATAGGCTTTCAACGTTTGCCGGCCAGCGTCAAGCGCGTAAAAGGTAAATGCAGTCCACTTTCAATGAAGCCGCAGCAGCAGCAGCAGCAGCAGCAGCAGTAGCTAAAAGCTGAAAGGGCACACACTCTGTTGCCTTTTCAACAAAAAAAAAAAGGAGAAAAAAATTATAAAAACAGGTGTTATCTGATTGCTATTTTAAACACAGCTGACGGCTCAGAGCAGCTAAACAAATACGTGCAACATAAAAAATTAAATCACATGCATACACTATTCACTCCATATTCAACTGGTTTGCACGCTCAAAGAGGTATTCAACCAAAAAAAAAAAAAAAAGAAGAAAAAGAAAAAATCCTAGTAAGAGTACGCTAGTTGGGAGTGCCTGACTAGGAAATATCCTGAGCACTGTAAAGAACTATAAGGATATTCAAAGACTCTAGATAGGTGAAAAGCCGTACAGATGGGCGAATAGACGAAATGGACGGGTTAAAGGACGAGTGGGCGGACGGATAGACGGACAGACGAAAGAACTGATTAAAGGGCGAACGGACGAACGGTCGGACGGATAGACGGATCGACAAGCTGACGAATGGCAGGACGAACGACGAACAGGACGATGGACGGATGGACGGACGGACGTACGGTCGGACGGACGGTCGGACGGATAGACAGACAGACAGATAGATGGATCGACAGGCTGACGAACGGCTGGACGAACGACGAACAAGACGATGGACGGACGGACGGACGGTCGGACGGATAGACAGACAGACAGATAGACGGATCGTCAGGCTGACGGACGGATAAACGAACGACGAACAGACGAACGGAGGGTTGAATGGGCGGTCCGTCGAACGGAGGAACGAACGAAGAAACGGACGGACGGACGGATTGGTAGACGGACACGTCTCAGCCCGCCGTCCAGATCAAGAATTCATATACTTTCTAAGAATAAATTTAGATACTTATGCCTTCTTTTGTTACATCTATTTTCATCAAACCATTATACCCCGAATTCCCATTTTAAATGGGCACAGGGTATACGAGCTGCATAGAAAGTATTTGCAATTGCAAGCGGCTTAGAGGATATAGACATGCATATAGCATTTAAGTAGTTGGTTAGCTTATGAAATCAGCTGCAGCGTTTAAATAATATTATTTTTTCTTGGCTTACAGCATTAAACACTAACAATGTTTGCATAATTTATAGTTTTTAATTGACAACAAAAAAATGCATTTAATTAAAAACTCTTTTACAACTCTTGAGTAAGAGCATTAGAGCTTTGTCAATGCCCAAGCCTTTGCTTCAGTCTCAACAACACTTCCTTCTTCCAATTGGTCTGTCGCTTTGAGCAAGTTTGTTTGCTTTAAGCTGTGCAAGAGTTGGACTCGAAATGTGAGTTGGTGCAGCGGTGCGTATGAGCAATGCAACTTGTTTAAAGTCACACTAATTAAATGCTACTATAGAACTTGGACTTAGGACTTGGATAATGATGCTACACTGCTCTGTGTGTGTGTGTGTGTGTGTGTGTGTCGTGCTGTCCTGCTGACACAGTACTCTGTCGCAGTATCGGTAATTAAAATCTAAAAAGGATACAGTTCTTCCTGTCTCGCGTACCCCCCCCCTAGAGTCGCCCGCTGGCACTCAGTGCTATTTGCTTAAGCTGTAGTTATCGCCAGCTGTGCACACCACACCGCACCACTAGCTAGTGGGTGTGCCACAAGTGAGTGCACTTGTTAACGTCGGGGTAAGCAAATAATGAGGTGAGCCATACGAGCTTTTAATGAATGAAAGCGGTAATCGTTTTGAATCGCAGTGCATTTAAGCGTATCAAAGGACCTGGAAGACATGCAACGCCGGACGCTCGCGTAAAGCTATTAAGATAAATAAATCTGAACTCAATTTTTCCACACACACAAAACGTAAATATGTATTTCGCTCAAGAGTTTTATATGGAGTATGGATATCCAGTGCCATAACCATAACCATAACCATAAGGGCGACCATAATATCCGCCGCCATAGGAACTATAAGGATAACGCATGCCAGCGCCATATCCACCATAGCCGCCATATCCACCATATCCAGTATATCCACCATAGCTGCCAATTCCGCCATAGCCACCATAGCCTAATCCACCATATCCCAATCCACCATGGCCGCCATATCCACCATAACCGCCATATCCTAAGCCGCCAATGCCGCCAATACCTCCAATGCCGCCAATGCCGCCTAGGCCTCCAATGCCACCAATGCCGCCAATGCCACCAATGCCTCCAATGCCAGCTCCATAGCCACCCAATCCACCACCCAAGCCGCCATAGCCTCCATAGCCGCCATAGCCTCCATATCCACTGCCATAATATGACGGATAGCCTCCATAGCCAATTTGTCTCGCTACGCGTTGTCCGCTAGCCACCGGCACTGGCTGCACCTCCGGCTGTGCCACATCCTCCTGCTGCTTGGGGCTCTGGCCAACTGTTGCGTCCAATTGGCAGGCAACGATTAGCAGCGCATATAATCCGAATATGGCGCAGTTCCGCATAATGCCCGGTATTCCTTAAGCTGTTTACGCCTAGCGAACTGTTTCAATTTGTGTTTATTTGGTATGTGGTTTCAGCCGTGTTGTCCCGTGTGCTTTCGTATGTCGCTGCTTGGAGCCAACTGTGACCCGGCCAGCAAATGTTTTCGACCATTTATAGCCTTAGAACTTTGTGCATAAAATAGAAACTTTTGTTTCATTTTTGTTTTTGTTTTTTTTTAGCTTGGTTGCTTGTTAGCGAAATGAGACGCTAATGTAAACGTCATAAAACAAACTATTTAAATATGCGATTGCGGCACAAAATGGAACAAAAAGCCAATTCATATAGCTACCAGATGGCAGTTGGCCGTTGCCAGTTGGCAACACCATTAAGTCGCACGCTAAGTGGCGTTCATGAAATCGAATGGCTCAGTGGATGTTTAAAGAGCAAAACATTTCACTTTGCGGTGGTTGGCGGCGGAGGATGGTGGATGGCGGATGGCGGATGGTGGATGGCGGATGGTGGGCTCAGGTACGTTCAACTTTTGTTGCCACCTGCTGGCCCAACGCTTAACCAGTGCTTGCGGTCAGGTAAGCTGTGCAAATGTGCTAATTTCATTTGAAGGTTAGTTATGCTATTGACCAGGCCAAGACCTCTCCGGGCCAACACCCGGCCATACCGCACAATGTTCGCCGCACGCACACGTCATAAGCTTCAACTTTTGGTGCGTAAGTGTAAATTGCTGTTTGTTGTTGTTGTTTGTTTGTTGTTGTTGTTTGTTGGTGTTGGTTTTGGCTGTTATTGTAGGTGTTGTTGCTGTTTGTTTGCCTATTTGCCAGCTTGTTTGTTCGCATGTTTGTTTTTGTTTGGCTAGCTGTTTGTTTTATGCGCGCCCTGGCCATTAACAATACTCGATGGCTCTATGCCTCCATGCCTTTATGCCTCTTTGCAGCTTTGCGGCCTGTCGCATGTGCCACGATTTTTACTTGTTTTTTATTATTATTTTGTATATTTTGATCTTTTTTTTTATAGAAAATTCTATATAGCTTAAGCCAAATCCACGGACAGAGATAAATAGCGTGGGCAAAGCTGCCATCAGATCCATATTTATTCATTTATGCAAAATGATCGCGTCATGGTTGAGAAATTGTTTGTTCAGAGTCTCGTTGTTTAATTTGCTTATTCAAATTTAAACGTTTTAAGCCAGTTCAAAAAGTGGGTCAATTAACGACGTCAACAGCCAAAGCTGCAGCACAATGTGATGTGTCGCACTGACAGACCAGAGAACTAGCGCACTCAAAATTTAGACTAGACTCGTCACGAGCCATGGCCATTATCCCCGGCCATCATCCGGCTGCATAAATTAGCGCTTGGCCAAAATAATAAGCCAGTTTGGATTAAAATTGCATTAATGCTATGATGGGGCTAAATGTGCGAAGAGAAGCATGATATAATTTTGATTCACAGACATTGGGATAGGAAGAGAACAGACCAAAAAGAGAGAGATAGAGAGATAGAGAGATATATGTATATATATATATATATATAAATACTTAGGGTGAGAGAGAAAAATAATGGGAGATAGAAAGTTAGAAGAGATAGTAAGAGTTAGAGCAATAGAGAGAGAGAGAGAGAGAGTGAGAGAGTGTGTGTGAGAGAGAGAGAGAGAGAGAGAGAGAGAGTAAGAGAGTGAGAGAGTGTGTGTGTGAGAGAGATAAACCGTGAGAGGAAGATTAAAAATTCGGTGGGGGGGGGGGGGGGAGTAAAGAGATGGCCAGGGGGAAAGAGATATAGAGTGAAAGTGTTAAATCCTCGGGAGAGATAGAACGAGGGGACAAGTGAAAGAGATAAGGCGGAGAAAATTAAAGTGAGAGAGAGAGAGAGATAGAGAGGGAGAGAGAGAGAGGGAGAAATAGAGAAAGAAATAGAGAAGGTGACTCAGAGACAGGGAGAGAGAGAGAGAGAATGAACGAGAGAAAGATACAGAGACAGAGTCAGACAGAGGTAGATTGTAACTGAGGAAAAGAGGGAGAGAGACCAGTATAAATAAGAGAGACGGATGAAAGTATATAAAAGGAGATTTTTCCACTTACTTTTGCGTCTGTTAAAAGTTAACACATTTCTAATTCTTAAGCATAAAACTTACCATAATGGATGGGGCTGTTGAACCTAGGTGAAACCCGTTTCTTAGCTAACACAGGTATTTAAAATGAAACTTTAATTGATATTTTCGTATTAAGTGGAGGAAAGTAATTAGTTTTCGTAGAAGTTTTGCAGCTGAGACATTTGAATTTCTGTCTCGTACTACGCCACTTGACCAGCTGCCCTGAGTGTATTGCGTATGGGGGCAACTTAACTGGACTTGTCTAGTTGCCTAATAAGTTTCCGTTATTATTATAGGGCAAGCGATTGCTGTTGTTGTCGTTGCTGCTGCTGTTCACGCTTAGCCAGACAGTTAATATAAAATGCTCGACTCGGAGTATACATTTCATTTGGGAGTTACTGCAACGCTTATGGCCGGGCAAAAAGTTCGGGCAGCCTGAGCCGGAGCCGTAGTCAAACCACTTCTAGTTTTATGGCCCCGGCTATCGTTTAGCTAGACTGGCTGGTGAATTCATATAAATTGGTTTGGCCATGAAGCTCAGATCCTTTTGAAGGCAGCCTCAAACTTTCCGGCTATTCGAATTCGGCACAGAAGCCGTGCTCAGATTGCCCGTAGTTGGCCCAGCGAAAATTACTAAATTAAATTTCGGTTCGACTTAAAGTTTATTTTCGGCTTAGCTTACTTACTCTATTTAACTATTAGGCCAATTTATGGCTTAGCTCAAAACATATTTGCGATCAAAAGCCTTTTAAGTACCCTTTTTGAAAATTTATGTATATATATAATGTATATAAATTGCTGCTATTTATATAACACAAATAAATGAATTGCGCCTTATCTTGAACGTTTTACTCTCTTAAATTGCCACCGTTTGACGTCAGTCGATAAAGATTAAATGTTTGCTGTTAAATTTCGCTTTTGACAAGCGGATTTTATTGTTAAAAAATTAACTCGGCTTTAAATTTACGCCTTTTGTTATCCCTTGACCTTAGCGTGGTCGCTACGCACACACACACACACACATACTTAAGCACGCCCCCGCCCGCAATTTATAAAAAGTTTTGTTCAAAACTCTATGTGCTCTGTGCCTGGGCATAAAGGAAAAATGTCTTTATATTGAGGCTGGAGCCACTGAGGGCAGGCATTTCATTGCATACCCTTCCTTACCCCTGGCAGATGCCGATGCCGATGCTGATGCTGATGCTGATGCTGATGCTGATGTGATGCTACGCAGCTACGGCAAACATTTTCCGAAAGTTTTCGCAAAGAATAAATGTTTGATATACAGTTAAAAAGGGATGTTACGGAAAAAATTGTTTATATATTCTGGAGCGACATTAAAAGTTGATAGCAAACAAGACTCTATATGTAAATAGCTGGCCATGGGCGTTGGAGTATGAAAGCGACTTGACTTGACTTCACTTGCCTGCTTTGCCCTGCCTGGCCACGCCATGTAGCATCTTATCAGGGGCGTGTCTCAATAAATCTACACCACCTTGATGATGCTGAAGCGAAGCCAAGCCTGGCAGCTGGCAAAAGCCACGCTAACTGATTATCCTTGTTGTCCGAGAGAAGCTGTAGCAGCAGCAGCTGATTGATTTGTTATTGAAAATATTAGGCCTCTTTCGAAACTGGAATCGATTTCGGCAATGGCAAAGGATAGGGCATAAGGCAGGGGTGGCAGGCGGTGGCAGGCGGTGGCTGTGTGGTGCCGAAACGTGCTGTTGGATACGCTTGAAACTTTTATAACTTTATGAGGGCGTTGTAATTTGATATCGCAAAGTTTTTTATTGCCTTTTATAGGCTTATAATTTGGCCGCGATGCTGTTTCTGTTTCTGTTTGCCGCTATATAGCTATATAGCTGCCATTGTTGTGGCAGCTTGGCATTTGCCCACAGGGCGTATGCTTGTTATGGCAGCTTTTTGTTTACACGTTATTTATGGCTTATAAATACG
This sequence comes from Drosophila hamatofila, assembly GCA_035045345.1. Taxonomy (NCBI): domain Eukaryota; kingdom Metazoa; phylum Arthropoda; class Insecta; order Diptera; family Drosophilidae; genus Drosophila; species Drosophila hamatofila. The sequence continues at coordinate 2,963,109 of JAWNPA010000020.1, read as the reverse complement.
AGTACGTCTGTTTGTAAGCATGTATCATTTACGTTTGAATGGGACGGTAAAGGGAGTGTGGCACTCGGGGCATTGACTTTCCAAATTGTAAACAACTTACATGTGAAGTGTGCACACGAAATCTCTTAATGAGCATTAGAATCGGCATAATGCTGACGATGAAATTGCGTATACGTATAATTGGATTAGTGGTCTATGTACTTTAGCATTCGCATTGTGTTGCGCCTCGACGACATAATTAGCCAGCAACTGAGTTCCCGAACAGGTTAGCAGCGTCATGCGGCCGGCAGCAACAAAAACAAAACAGTTAAAGAAGCAGCTGGGATCAGTACGCTGAGTACGCGCTGGCGGCACTTTAAGGGGATTTTTCTTGGCCATTTGATAATGCTCAGGAAATTTAATTGCTCGAAAGGGTCAGCGGCTCGTTAAGAATTAACAGGCATGCCAAGCACCAGCAGCAGCACCACCAGTACCACCAGCAGCAGCAGCTCCCTCTATACATATATAAAGAGTAGAGTCGAGTCGAGTGCTTGGTACATTTTAGTATTGCAGAGAGTCGCTGCCTCGTAGCGAGGGTGCAATGCGTGTTATTCATTTATATCTAATAGTGCTGAGTGCTCTGCTGCCGCTGCTGGCAGCGGGTGCGCCGGGTGCTGCTGCTCCAGCAGCGGAAATGAAGCAACTGTTGTTGGCGGATGTAAATCAGGCAGCGGATCAGCAGGAGATGCCGGCTTTGCGCTTGGCCAGGCAGTTGGGCAACATCGGACGTTTTGGCGGCGCTCGGTTTGCTGGTGGAGGCGGCCGACGATTTGGAGGCGGGAGATTACCTTTTGGGGGCGGAGGCGGAGGCGGCGGCAGGCGTCGTGTTGCCTTTGGCAGGAGGCGAATTGGCAATCCTGGTTTCTACTACCCACAACCATTTGGCTTCTTTGGTTAATTTATAAGAGTTGAATGTGGATATGCTATAAAGTATTTAGCATTAAATAAATCCAACTTTCGGTTAAGCAAATATAAAACGCATTAATCAGCTGAAATGCCTAGACCTACTGCGAGGCTGCATAAACATATGCACAAGTCTCACACATTAGTTATTCCTTGATTCGACTGAAAGCTGCAGAAGAGTGCGTCGGGGGAGTTGAAAAGAAAGTCCCAGTTGAGGCAGCAAATTGTCGTCAGAGAATCGAGGGTTTTATTGGCCACGATTAGCATATTCTCGACTGTCATAGAGACCTGGTCGTTAGGCAGATGTAAGACTAAAGCAGATGTTTAAATAAAGGCCAATAGAGATAATAAAATAAATAGAAAAATATATAAAAGCAGCTGGTGCTGCAACAGCAGCGGGTTAATGCTTGCTTGCTTCAGCCTGCGGGCTTCGCTTTGCTTTGGTCGGTCTGGTGAAATTTTTATTTCAAATCACGTTGAGTGACACAGGACAAGAAACTTAATCAGCAATGTTAACGATGTTAGATGGCATCGCCGGCTGGCTATGCTGGCTGGCCAGTGGCATAAAACGGGTTTGTTCCGGGTCGCGTATTGCTGTACTTTTTTTTTTCTAATTCATATGCGTTTCAAGTTTTAATTACGTGGTGGAGAAACAACAACAGCAAAAAAACAAAAAAAAGTAGAGGCAAAGACAAGCAAAAGGAGCAAAAGGAAACAAGCATGCGAATGGCTGGACGTCTTCTGACTTGGCTTGACTGACAGCAAAGGCAGGCAACGCGACGTTGCACCAACATGAAAATAACAAAATACGCCCAATCAGCGCAGCAAGAACGGAAGCGACGCGATACACACACACAGACACACAGACACACAGATACACATATACAAATACAGAGGCAGAGGCAGAAACAGATACAGATACAGCAGCAACGGAGAAAAAAAGGGCGAAAAAATTAAGTAGCGAAATCAGCGGGCGAAACAAAAAGGAAAAAGTAAACCAAGTAAGTAAAAGAGAGCTTAAGCAGTATGCATGACTCTAAGATACCCTGTAGTCTCTGCCGGATTACGCTTCGATTGCCAAATAAGCCATGTTGCACAATAGACTCGCCAAGATATGCGGTAAGCCCCAATGGAAACAATGAATCATTTTTTGAGGGTATTTGAAGAAACAAAGCAGAGCTGAACAACAATGTACAGTGTACAGCAGTGTACAGCAGTGTACAGGAGCAAAGGAGAGCACAAGTCTAACAGGATAAAGGCGTTGCATGCCAAGGATTATCTGTGGCAAAGAGAAAGCGAAGCTGCTGGCAGCAGTGAAAGAAAAATGGTAGCACGCAAAATTGTGAACTCACTTGACGTGGCTCATTCTGGTTGAGTTGCCTGGCTCTCTGCCTGCCTGGAGTGGGCTAGCAGCAGTAGCAGCAGCAGCATCAGCAGGAGTAGCAGCATAAGCAGCTTCAGCTCCCGACATCGAATATCAAGCGGCATGACGTTGTTGTTTTGGCGTTGACGGGCTCGTCTGTGGCATCGCTTCTTAGCTGTGCGTGTGCCGACCAAATCAGCGTCTGCCAGCAGCAGCAACAGGATGAGTTACAGAAAGCACAAGCATAAATATGCACAGGCCAGTGGCAGCAGCTGTGATCGGACCTGAATAAACCAATCTCCAAGTATTTGGATTGCGTGCGTGGTCCAGCTAGGGAACTGTAGATGGCGTTGGGTGGTGCTGGGTGGGGCTGGCTATAACAATTTTGGTTCAGTAATTAACAATTACATGGCTGGGAACCAATGGCAGCTTGACTTGCCTGGCCACTGCCGGATGCCCGAATTGGTAGCGCAGAGCTTGATTGACCGTCAGCTGTTATCAAATTGAATGCCCCGTCAGTCTATCTCTGTGTTAGTGTGTGTGCGTGTGTGTGTGTGTCTATCTGAGACTCTGGCAGTGTCCGTAAGCCTGTAGTCTGCCAACAGACTCGTCAATTTATTTTCCATGTTCATGCCCGAACAAATACAGAAATTAAGTTTTGCTCCATCATATTTTTGCAAACTGCGCCAAAAGGTTATTTAGTTCATTTGGAATGCCGTTTAGCCATTGGGCATCGTATATCGTAGCTGCATTTGCCATATCGAATTAATTTCAATTGCTTTGAATGCAATTTGCGTAGTTGCTCAGAAAATATCTACTGCAATACTGAAGTTTTGTCGACTTGAAATCAAATTGTTTATGACAAAACTTTTTCCTTTTGAAAATTAAATAAATATTTGTATGCCCTGAACCCATGGAAAGTAGCAAATCAGAGTAAATTGGTTATCATGATATGTTTGTAACAGACAGAAGAGGGTGTGGTAGAGGATGAAAAATCTTATGAATTCTTAATCAGGACGATGAGTTGAGTGGATCTAGGTGCCTGAATAACAGTCCTAGAAAATGTGTGTGCCATTAAAATCATTTTTGATTATTTCGTATCGAAATTCAGTCATAAAATTATATCATGGACGTATTTCAAGTTAGAGATTCCATATATAAAATTTAGTTTTCGTATATTTTATAATTTTTGATTTTATTACATTCTGATCGTCTTTAAAGTTGGTCAAACTCTTTTAATTGAAGCTTAGTTGCAAATGCAGCAAATATATGAATGAGTTTATTTCTCCATTAAATTCAGAAAAATGTAGATCAAAAGCTACAAATTTCATTAAAATCTGTTAGGTAACAGAGAAGTAAATTTTCAAAATTTTTTGACTATTGTGTATGAGTAAAGAAACGCCAAGCGTTCCCATTTTTCCTAGATATAATATATGCCCACATATATTTGAAGGCGTGCATTTTGGTATATATAAAGAAGCACAATTGAGATTAAATTGCAACTGAAATTTTTTTTTTCTGGTTTCAATTTAGTTTAGCTTATTTTAAATTTTCTATTTTGAGCTTGAGCCGCGAAGTGGCGGTGTTGGTAGAGGCGATCCGCATTTCCATTGAGATTTGAGCTCAACTCCTGGCAACATCGGGCTTAATTCATTTTTCTTTTACAAGCTATGTAATACATTTAAAGCCCGTTCGTGGTTCAGGGTATTTCCAATTCGAATAGAGCTTTCTCTATTTTTTGTTACAATTTTGTTGTTAAATTCGTCAGCATTCGACTGTGTGGGCATTTCTTATCTTTTTTTTCTTTAATTGTATTTGTGGCTGGAAGTTTGAGTGAAGAGATCGAGACAAAACGAATGTTTGCTATGCTGAAAATCCAGAGAAAATCCCTAATTAAACAGTTTGTCAGTAATGCAAATAAACTTTGTTAAACTTTTGCGTACCGCTAACGACAGGACCGGGCACAAAGGCGATTGCCCCGCTCTTCATACTCATCTCTTCTCTTCTCTTCTCCTTTCTTTTTCTGTAGTCAAACACACAAAAATGTAATTATTAAAAAATTATGCTAAACACGCAATAAAAAGTTGGTAGGAAAAAATTAACGAAAAACTCGAAAAGTCCAGCGGCGGGAGGCAAACAGAAATTAAAAAACGAACAAATACAACCGAAAAAGAATAAGAAACCAAAAAGGAAAAAACAAAAAATGTATTTTTAAAAAGGCAAATGGTCAAGTTACAATTTTCATCTTTTTGTGTGTGTGTGTGTGTTAAGGAAAGAAAAGAAATGAGAAAAAAAATTAACAATTGTTAATTTGAAAATTGCACACAAATGCGTAATGTGAAAGTTTTTGCGTGCCGCTGCCAGAGTTTGTTGGACTTGGCCGCTCTCTGGCTCTGGCTCTGGCTCTGGCTCTTGCTGGGCCACTTGTTAAGTGTTAATGAAATAATTATGCCAACTTTTGTTGGGGCTGTGGCGGTGCACATGACTGCCCATTCGCACCACCAAGCAAGTATATATATATCCATACATATATATGTATATATATGTATATATATATGTATGTATGCTGAGTGCCCTGTGGGGGCGTGTAACATTCTCTTCAGCTACTTCAGTTTTATTGTGCGCCTCCCCAGCGCACAATGAAGTGTGAGCTTCCCCCCCTTCCCCCTGTTCATGCTCATGACTTGCTTCTCTTTTCTGTATTTTTTTTTGTTGGTTTCTTTTTTTTTTTTAATTCGATAAACTGCCCTCTGAAGGCGCCGGAGCCGACCGACGACAATGAGCTCGACCTTGGTTAGAGAATGGCGCTGGAGGCTGCGCCTAAAAGCAGGCAATGCTTTTGTTCTCGCGTCTAAGCCGCTTAATTACAATACGTTGAGCCAGCGGGCGTCGACTGCTATTTACTTAAGACGCGAAAATGTGATTAACAAGTGTGAAAAGCCGTTTGGCCCCTCAGCAACAACTTTAACTTGAATACCACTTTTATTTTTATATCATTTAATTTTATTATATGGCGCCCTCAGCTCTGACTTTCACTTTGGGCAGGAAGTTTCATTTTGCTTGAATAACTTTAATTGATTTAGTTGCTGTTCGTGTGTGCCTGTGTGTGTGTTCGAGGATTCAATTACTTAAAAATCGCATGGCAAAGTGTCGGGGAGTTTGACTTAAAAATTAGCGAGCAAGTTTTGCCCTGCATCAAAGCCGAGCGACAATGCAGGACAAAGTTGCTGCCACAAAGTTTTTTTCGTGGCGTCGCCTGTGAACCACATGCATCATTATCAAGGCCCAATGACAGGTGTGCGCATGCCAATTTGAGCAGCTCTAATTGAATTTAGTAAACTATATATATACACATATATTCTTGTGTATGTATGTTTGTAGGTGTGCGTGTCGTGCTTTGCTGTCTGCTGACTATTGTCTGCACTCCACTCTCGACTGTCGAGTGTCGGGGGCGTTTTTTGGGGGCGTGCCGCTGTTGCTGCCGCTGCTGCCGAAAAACTTTCACGCTGTCATTGTAATACACACCTTATCAGAGCGTCAGCTGGGCGGCGGCGGTTCATTGTTTTGTTGTTGCCACAGCCAGAGCCGGAGCAGGAGCCGGAGTCGGAGCCATAGCCGGAGCCATAGCCGGAGCTGAGCTGTGGCTGAGTGTTGCTGCCGTAGCTGCAGGCTGCGTGTCGTGCAAATCCCAGGCAAGTTGTTTCACCCCGCCCGCCGCCAGCGCCGCCAAACAATTAACGTTAATGGATCATGGTAACTTTTTCGCCTTTTTCCACTGTGGATTCCCAGCGGTGCGTGTAAACTGGCAAAAGTAGCGAAAGCAACAACCACGAGCAAAGGGAACCGAACCAAAGCAGCTCAGGCTCCATGGCATGTGAGAAGCGACGACTTCTCTCTGTGTCTCCGTGTATGTGTGTGCGTGTGTGTGTATGTGTGTGTGTGTGTGTGTCTTTCGCTCTCAAGCAGGATGTCTTTCGACACCGTCGCCAGTCTTTGCCAAGTTTTCTGCTGTCTTTTGCTGTTTTGCGTGCTCTCTCTCTACAAGTTTCTGCCACTTTTCACTTTTCTTTGCTGTTTCCCTCTTCGTTTTTTTTACTTTCTTTCCTTCTTCTTGCTTTTCGATTTGTGGGGCAGGCGAGCGAGCGAGCAATGCGCTCAACTTTTAACACACTCAAGTGTCGTAATTTTGGCTGCTTTTTCGCACACAAAACAATATTAATGCTGGTAGTTTGCGGGGGTGGTGCGGCTGGGGCGGTGTGAGTGGGCTGGTGGGTGGGTTTTTTGGTTTTTGCGTGCCTGGGGGTCAACCACCCAATAGAAGTTAAATGAAAAGTTTTGCTTGCGCTGCAAACACGTCGCTTCCTGTCGTCTGCCGCTTTTGCTATGCGACGCTGATTTTGCTGACTGACTTTTAGGCTTCGAGTCAAGTTGCTGAGCACACACACACACACACACACACACACACACATATATAGAGTGGAATGGCATGACGCACTGAAGGCGTATGCGTGTATACACATGTAGGCAATTGGAGAATGTATGCCAACTATTGAGCATGTTTTCAACAGGCATCGTTGGCCAACCAAAACTCCCAGCGCGCTCCCAAATTAAGCTGAATGGGGTAAAAGCGGAAGTTGCGTCGTCAGGCACGAAGGATCAGCAGAGCACCAGAGCAGCCCAAAAGGTGGGTCGCCAGTTGGCTGAAGGTAGCTAAAGGCAGCAAGCAGCAGGCAGCAGGCAGCAAAAAACTTTTTTGGGGCGCAGCTTAAAAGTTATTAGCGTTTTGGGGGCAGCAGCTAAGCAGCGCTCTAGCTTCCAGTATATCCCTCTCTCTCTAAATCTCTCTCTCTCTCTCTCTCTCTCTCCCTCTCATACTGCTTCACTCGCGTCTGGCTGGCTGCTGACTGAGGTGAGACCAAAAATGCGAACGCTGCCAAGAGTGGAATTTCACCGGCAACTTGCTTGCTATTCATATTTGTGTGTTTAAGGCTTAGTACGTTATTAAGTTGTTACGTTTGGTCTGCTACAAGCAGCAACAACTACTGCAACAACAACAACTACAGCAATAACACCCAGCAAAGTCGCGTGGGCCGCGCTGCCTGCCGTTGCTCCGTTCTCTAAGGTATTGCGTGATATTTCAATTTGTTTTTAGTTGTAAGTGGCTTAAAATGATTTAATAACTCATCAAGGGATTTGCTTGTTGTTGGGTATTTGCTTTAGCTTTCCCAACTCATTCACAATTGCCGCTGCCATGCACCCATTCGCTGCTGTTGCCATTTGCCGTGTGCTTTAGGCTGTGGTGTACCTCAGCCACGTTTGAGCATGTCAAACTTTTTAAGTAGTTTTGACGTTTCATATTAAAGAAGTTTTATATTAGTTTTTGCGCATTTTACCATCATTAATACAAATAACAAGCTTAACTATGCATATTTACTATATTGCCTAAATACACACACAAGTCTAGGTGTGTGTGCATGTGTGTGTGTGCATGTGTGTGTGTGTTGCACCACCGCCACATGTATGTCTTATTTACCATACATAATGAGCAATATGTGTGCCGCACAGTTTTGGGTGCTGTGTAAATATTTTAAAAGCAGCTTTAGCTTTAAATTGGCCCCAGGGACGAAGCAAGCGAAATAAAACTATTTGTGTTTATAGCTAAATATCTGCACATATTGATATATACATATGTATATATTTGTATCTACATTGTATGGTTAGTCAATTTAAAATGTGCACAAATTAAGACAAATCAATTTCGGACTCACAAATTGTACATTTCGATGCGATTTGGTTTTGTTTGTGGGCCACGTCACGCAATGCCCCCAGAGTGATATTTACCTTCTAGCCCAAAAAACACAGTGTGACCAGTCACGTAGCACAAATGTTTCGAGTGGGTTGTAAATGGGCAGTCAACTGCTGACCATCTGCCAGTGACCGACTCCAGCAACAGCATCAGCAGCAGCACCGAATGCCAGCTAACCAACAGACCGACAAACTGAGCTACATACTGTGGCAGCTTGTGGTAAGTTGGTAAGTGTGACTGGGGCCAGGTTGGGCTGGTGGGATGGGATGGGATGGGATGGGATGGGATGGGATGGGATGGGATGGGATGCAGCAGACTGGGCATGGCTGCAACCCAAAATTTGACAACTTGTGAAATGCTCTGACAGCCACAGAGCGCACAAAACAAAAGTTTTTTGGCTATTCTTTGTGTATTTCTATGCCAAAAATGTAATACGGCTAATTACACAGCATTGATAGAGCACATTGTACTATGGATAGTTACTAAAGAATTTTTCGATAAACATACATGAAAGATGTAAGAGATTTAAAAGTAAAATGATGCTAAAGTTTAAAAAAAAAAATTAAAAAATTTTTGTTTTGTTTTTAATTTATTTCTATTTTATACATATTTTTTGATGTATTTTATATTTATATAAATTCTATATTTATTTATTTTTTATTTCTTTATTATTATTTTATATTAAAAAAATTTTTTTTTAAATAATTTATATTTATATGTTTTTAATATTTATTAATATATTTCTACTCTTTGTGTTTTCTATATATTTTATTTATTTATTAAGTAAGCTATTCATTTAAACAATTTTACAGCATAGCATTAAACACCTAAACTGAGTAGAAAACCATCAAAAATACCTAGCTTCTAACCGCAGCAGACACGTACGTAAACTGAAATGCTTACACGCTCTTGAGCTTTTTCCCTTAAGGTCTAAAATTAAATTACTCACGGATTACCTAAAATTTACTACTTATCCACCATCACACACAGTTATGCAACGTAATTTGATTGATGTCTTGCAAGACATGGCTGAAAGTTAGGAGAGTGAAGAGAAAACAAAATGAATGAAAAATATTTTAATTTGTATTAAAAACAACACAATTAAAAATTATAAATTGTGTATATAATGTTGTATAAATTTAAAAAATGTTGAATACGTTTTGCAAGTAAACCAAATTTTGTGTTGCTATGGGTTCTTTTCAATGTTATATACTAGATTACCAAATCAATAATGAAAATATATTCATTGAAAGTATTTAAAAAATACTTAAAATCCTTTCAAAGTTAAAAGATTTGTCACAAAATACTTGATAGTTGAAGTATATTCTCATGTAAAGCGTCGGCTTATATATTTTAAAGGGCTTTTCGATACTTCGACTGGTTTTTTATACTTTTAAAGCTCTTATATACATATATAAATATACAAATTATAGAGAGCTCTTCTAGAACTTCTCTAGACATCATCTAGACCTAGATCGAAAAGCAAAACAAAACAGCTTTAGCAGTTGGATCAAAATTGAGCTCTTGCACAGAAAATTCTATAAATAATATGATTGCTATTGACCTTCTTTTAACGACGTCCTTTGGTGACAAGGAAAATCCAAAAGCAAAACTGTATTTAACACAGTCTTAGAGCTAGCACTCGCTGCTTTAGCTGGTGGATTACTGTTGACTTCCTCCATGGAAAAACCTATAAATAATGTGGTTTTATCATTTTAAGCATGGTAAATCACATATCACAATGAAGTTGTATCAATTTCTATGTTTTAATTGATTGATGGCATGAAGTCATAAAAGTAATTTTTACCTAAGATGATTTAAAATATATTCAAATAAATTTATAAGTTTCATTCAATTCATTCAATAATCAATTCTTAGAAGTAATATCTAAAATTGATAATCAACTCTTAATATGCATACTTGAAATCAACTTAAAGTTCAATAAGAAAGTTATATAAGTTATATATTATATATAAGTTTTAAAAGTATAGGCTTTTAGTTAATGTATAATTTGTAAAATATCAAAACTGAATACAACACATTAGGCAAAACATCTGTTGTATTTAATTATTTTCTAATGCCGCGCAGAGTTTGCGACATTTATATTTAAATTAAATCTGGTATCTATTTCACATTTGTAGCTTTGTTGTCTCCTGTAGCTCTCATATTGTTTAACCACTTTCCAAGCTAATGGCTTTCTCTTTGGTGCCCATTGTGTTAAATGTTGCCTGGACTTTTGGGCGTCAGTTTGTGTGCATCTGTGTATGTGTGTGTGTGTGTGTGTGTGTGTGTGTGTGTGTGTGTGTGTATGTGAGTGTGTGTCGAGTGCAAGTTTCTGTCGTCGTCTTCATTGTTGCTATCCGTCCGTCTGCTTCGTCGTGACAAAAGTTTCTCTTCCATGTGCCTGCTGGCGGCATGTGTTCAAGAGTTAAGTTGTTTCGAGTGTGTGGGTTTTGTCGGGGCGCCTGCAGTCTCTATGTCCGCCGCTGTTCTTTATGTACAAATGTGCTGACTGTAGGAATTTAAAGCTGCCACATGGTGCCAAGCTGCTTTCTGACTTTTTGCACACACCAAGCTGATTACTTTGGCATTTGTTTTGGGGCACGATCCGTTGGTTGGTTGGTTGGTTGGCGAGGGCGAGAAGTCTCTGGCTAAGCCTGGCAAAAAAGCCATTCAAGTCGATTTGGCAAGAATGTGTTGCCAATATACAGCTCCAGTGCTAAATTTATTGCCTGGCTGCGTTGTCATAAAAATCATAAAAAGCATCATTATTGGGGAAGCCCCCTGCAATAACAGCAGACATCATAGACACATTAGCCCAACACGAGTCCTTGGCCGTGACAGTGAGACAGTGACAATGACAACGCAAAGTGCCCTGTCATAATAGCAACGAAAACACAACAATAACAACAACGACAACTGCGATAATAATTAAGTGATATTAAATTGAAAAAAAAAAAAAAAAAAAACAACGTAACTCTGCCTCATTCCAGCTGTCATGTGGCTTGGCTTGAGTTGAGTTGAAGGGAAATGTAACCTTATGTATATACGTATATAATACACTAACAATGACTTGACGAATTTCTAATAGATTGTAGATAAGCTAAGAATATATATATATATATATGCATGTATATATATGCATGTATATATACAAAGTTCATGTGACAAAACTAAATGATTTCGCTTAACTAATTAAATGAAAATTGCTGTCACGCCAGGGACGCCGGAGAGAATCGGAATCGGCTGTCATCGAGCGCATAAATAAGTCGACTATGAACTCTACTGACAGCTCTAATAAAATCGCCCCCATTTCACCAATAATATACAATTTAACCATTAAATATCAAAGTTAGACAGCAATGGGAACTTTTTGCTCCTGCCGCTGCCATTGACATGCGAATGGAGTGCGCAGGACTTTGTTTCCTTGACTTTGCTGCGCATTTATTTTTTTCCCTTTTTTTTTATTATTTTATTTTGTCATCGTCTGGCATAAAATCATAAAAATAATGACATTATAATGAAGTGCACAAGTGGTTATTATTATTTTTTTGTTTTTTATGTTTATTGATGTTACATTTATTTATTGTAATAACAGCGTAACATAATTAATTACTTTTCAGAGCTGACCCGTTTAATAATAAAAAACAATTACTCAGCATTATTATGCTATTAAATGAATTCATGTGTTATTTATTGTTGACAAAAAAGTTATAGTTGGCAAAGGCAGCAGGGCAAAGGGTGCAGAATTTTATCAATTTGTGCCTTTGTGACTTGTGTAGCTGCACTTTGACTTTTACCGCTATTAATTATTAATTAACATTTTTCGAGAGGTACTTTAGCTTCGCTTCGTAAATTTGTAATTTCTTAGTTGATTTATAGGGTGAGCAAACAAGATTTATATCTTTCTTGATAACTATAGTTGAGCAACTGTGTGAGGTGTTTATAAAAGTCAGTTGCTTAAATATTCAATCAGATTTGTCATTTGTTTCTAAGTGGGTTTTCCTTTATCAAAAGTGTACTATAATAATATATATAAACTATTGAAATTCTGCTTTATTTGTTAAGGTTGTATAGAAGTTTGAATGTTTTCATTTCTATAGGAAAGGAAAGAAATAATTTGAATATTTTTTGCGGTTTCTTTTCTTGCTATTATGTTTTATAATTTTGCCAGATTCTTTCTGTCTCTGTGATGAAATTTTTAGCAGGTGCTGTCATTTGTCATTTGGTTAAATTTGAAATTTCTATTGAAATGTTGACTTTGATAGACATGCGAATAATTAGGGAATATGAGCATTAATAAATGTATTTCAATCTTGGGTTTAGAATGGGATTTGAATAGGGAATTGTGTGAACTAGCCATACAGTCAATCAGAATTAAAAAAGCTGCAGTTTTCAGCAGTTTTTCCGCTAGATTTGAGCACGATTTCTTTTTCTATTGGATTATAATTAAATAAAAATGCTAACGAATTTGCAAATAAAACCAATAGGAAGAGAAATTTAATTACATATAATAATATGTAAGTAATCTGGTTACGTTCTTCTCTGCTAAATGTAATTATTATTCGCCCTTTGATTTGCTAATAGATTCATTTAAGTATGCACAAACAACTCATCACTCATCTTAAAGAGTTTTCAAAAGCCCCTTAAAATTTAATTATTCCCCTTATTCAAGCCTCATTTATCGATAGTTTATGTTTGAGTTCAACAAGTCAGTAACATTTAATTAGCTCAACTCAAAGTTGGAATTCACTTTTTGAAATTAATACATTTGTCTTGTTTACTTTGGCTTATTGGCGGCTCGTGAAACTTGCCAGACCACAACTATGCTGTGATAAGCCATATCTGGGCGTGACCATCGCTCGACCGGTCTTCATATATATACTTAGGCATTGAGGCCTAGTTAGATATAATACTGAACAAGGCACAGACCCTTATCAACTTGCGCCAGTGCACTTTTGTAACTTTGCTTATAAATTTCATTCGAGCCATTTGTTGACACACAGACTCACTTCGCACACACACAACTACAGGGAAAGACTATTCGAAAGTCGCGAAAAGTTTGTGTTGCCTGGGAATGCTGCGCAGTTTGTTCTTGTTGCTATTGGTTATCGCATTGGAAAGAGAACGAAATCGCATTTGTGACTTTGAGTTGAATGTGCAAATAGAATTAAAACGCAAATTTAGTAACCCGCTATGAACTGGCTGGCGTGTGGCGGGGGTTTTGGCTTTCTTTGTTTCCCACTTTCAGTGCTGGGTCGCTAATAGGGAAAAAACCAACTTGACGACGACAACGACAACAACAACGACGACGACAACAACAACGATGTTGGGCGTCATAACTTTTGCCTGATGACAAATATATTCATTTCATGCTTGTTCAAAGCAACAAATCGCGTGACACGCTGACGGCGCAACTTGTATTTGCTTTTGTTTTTACTTTTTTACTTTTGTTTTTGGTTTTGTTTTTGTCACTTCTGTTGCTGCTGCTGCTGCTGCTGCTGCTGGCAACAGCGACAACGACAGAGGCATCCGGGTGGTAAGTGTAAAATTCAACTATTGTCTTCATTTTTCTTGCAAATCATGCAACGCAATCTAAACCGTTGACACATCGGCACACATTGCTGCCCTGTCACAGCTGCTGCTTCTTCTGCTGCTGCCACTTGGCACTGTCACTCAAGTTCAAGGTTCAGGCACGTTTAAGGTTACACACATGTCTATGCACTGGCTGCTGCTGCCGGAATGTAACAAGTCTGTGCTTTGTCTCGCTGCTGGCGCTGTTCAAAGCAACAACGGCAAAAAGAGAATGAAAAAAATTACAATAATTGTTATTTACGCATATTTGAACACGAAATGTGTCAATTGGCAGCCAACGAGACAACATCAGGCTGTCAACGAGCCACGCTGCGTATGCGTAATATGTTATAAGGTTGATGTGTGCTCGAGCTATGACAAACCTTGTCATGCTTTAATAACTTGATTTTGACTGATTTTCAACCTTGAGAATTTCGAGTACTTGAGCATGTAACATTTGTAAGATATCGTATACCGTGAGACAGGAATTTTAGGCTGATAAGCTGACAACATTTTGAACTTAGATTTATTGATATTGTTGTAGCAAAAATTTAACCAAAATAAGTACTTAATCTTAAGGCAATAAGTGATTGGATGTACCTAAAAAATTAAATAATAGAAAAATAAACAAAATATTTTGATGAAGTTTTTAGTACAATGATTAACAAAAATATGCTTACGATTGTATGTGATGAAAAATCGTATAATATAAGCAAAAGTTTTTATTGAACTTTGCAAGCAGTTAAGTTTATATCTAGAGAATTTGTTTTATTCTTATAGATTTATAGATTTTTCAGAACTTTTTTTCTTTTGGTAAAAGCATCGGCAGGTTGTCTTCAGGAAGTTAGTATTATATATTGTTGCTTTATTCTATATTCATATATTTTATTTAAATTTGCTTTAAAACTTTTTTGTTTTGTAAGAGCATTAGCAGTTCATCTTTATATCTAGCACCTTTTTTCTATATTTATATATATAGCATAATAGTATCACGTTAAGTTCTATATTTTATATATATATTTTATATATATATTTTGCACAGCTCAAGACTAAGACTCTGAGGACCGCGCTCGCTGCTAAGCCTTGAGAATAAAATACGGCTATATAAGGCTATGCTATAGCCACACACACGTAGCAGCTCTGGGGAACAGAAACTCAAGCATTAGGTTACTACAGCGTTACCAGCTTATAACTATTAGAGCAATAACCGGTGCTTCTTGGTAAAATGATATAACCAATTTTGACAACGATAAAGACCTCAAACTCCCTCTTGCCAAAGACGAAATAAAAACGGGCAGAGAGATATATAAAGAGGCCATATGACCACTGCAATGCTCTAGCACTAGAAATAATATTTTTATATTTTAAAAATAATGTTTTTAAAATTATTACGCATTGGAAAACTTTTAGTAATCAGTCTTCTGATATTTAAGCATATATTTTGAAGCTTAAGTGTGTATTATTATTTAAAAAAATATATTTTCGAATTATTTTGTTTTTTATGAGAGCATTTGCAGTTCGTGACGCTGCTGTAAGTCCAATAATTTTTATTTATTTTTTGTTGTTGGTTGCATTGATTGCTTTAACCTTAACCGAAGCGTTCGTTAGCACACAATTTGTGTGTTCTGGGTTTCACATTAAAACAATTTGGGTTTAATAAAATTAGCGAACTTTAAAAGAGATTTGGCTTGAAAAGCGTATCGTGCTTTCACACCATATATAAATAGCAAATGGTTTTTGGTGCTAGTCGAGTGACAGTTGTGCGTTAATCGTTGAGGCCGAGATATCGCAGTGTGGCCAGCAATTGAAATAAATTGAAATATCATATTTTCCACGATTATTAATATTTAAATATGCATTCAGTGTACACGCCGGTGGCGTCGCTGCTGCTGCCGCTGCTGTTGCCTCTGCTGCTGATGCTGCCGCTGGTTACGCACTTGAATGTGGCGACGGCGGCGGCTGCTGTCATCGGTGTCGGCGTCGACGAGGCAGCTGTTGACAAGGAAGTGGCGCCAGTTGGCGTTGTAAAAACGGATTTGCTGTCATTGGAGCAGGAAATTGGCGGCAATCCGGCGGCGGGGCAAGCAGCTCGTCATCCGCGCTCATTCTTATTCGGCGTTGGCGGCATCTCATCTGCCTGGCCCATTGGCTATGGCGGTGGATATGGCTATGGCTATGGCTATCCCTATGGCTATCCCTATGGAGGGTATGGCGGCTATGGTGGCTATGGAGGCTTTGGAGGCTACGGCGGCTACTATCCGGGCGTCTTTGGCTATAAGAAAATTATTATCGGCTAAGGCGAAAGCTCTCCAAACGGCCTAAGGTTGCTCCTTCCGCCAGTTCAATGTGAGATTATAAATAATGTGCAATGCGCGCTGACCCTTCGTCGTTGTTGTTGTTGTTGTTATTATAAGACAGTTTTAAATTAATTTGCCGGACATAAAAAGTTGAAAAATAAAATAATCAAAAAAAGGCGAAAAATAAGCAAAAACATGAAATTGCACAATTTATATTCATTTTTTGTGTGTTGTTGTTGTTGTTGTTGTTGTCGTTGTTGGTTAGGGCACAGATTTTGCATAAATCATTTCACAGCCACCAAAATGAAACGCGTAACATAATTTTTAACCCTTGATAAATTTTTATGACAAGCATTTTCGTTATTTTCCCCTGCCTGATGGTTGTTGTTGTTGTTGCTGCTGCTTTCTGTTTGTGTTTGCGCCGCAGTGAAATGCAAATAAAGCGGATCAAAAGTTTGCTGTTAAAAGAAGATTAATTGCAATTTGGTGGCAGGCTCAGGACCCCAGCGCCACGACCTGCGCATTTGCCATCATTCCCCAGCATAAGCGACACGACGCGGTCAGAGTTGGTAATTAAATATTTTTAAGCTGTTAATGGTTTCCATTTGCGTGCTGTTGTTTTAAGTAGTTGTTTGAGTTATATATTACGATTTCTTTTTTTTTTTTCAATTTAATTTCTTTTCTTATTTGATTTGGCAATCAATAAATGCAGAGCGCAGGTAGCGAAGCAAATGAAAAATTTAAGTTTTTAATTGTTTGGAATGTTTTTCATGTTTGTCGAAACTTTAAGCTTCAATTATTTTCGAGTGCCGTTTTCTTAACCAAAAAAGGGCTTTTGCATACCTAACAAGTATAAAAATATTTATTGAAACTCTTAAAGCTTAATTTGCTATAACAATTGTTATTATTCTACATTATGTTATTTTTATATATGTATATTTATTTTTTCTCTGTTAAAATGAAAATGAAAAAATATTAATTAAAATGTTCTGTAAAACGAATAATTAATTTAAATCAATTAATCTACAAATAAAAAAACTAAACATATTTTTAATAAAAAAATATTGAAGATATAAAATTATATAATAATGTTTGTTTTTCTCTTTTTTTTATATACTGTTCTAATTGCACACATTATATATTATATGTCGTTTCACGAATATAATATGACAAAAAAATATGATAAAGTAACAGTATGCTCTCTATCAACATAGCGTCTCCACGAGAGTGAGACAAACATAGGTGTTGCTGTACGTGATATCGGGTGTTGCTGAGAAAGAATCGGATGGCATATAGGATTCTTGTCGAACTGCAGCGTGGTGCTTTGATCGAATAGAAGCTTTTAAGAATTTCGAGTCTACAAGAAAAGAGAGAAAGTCAATTGTAAAAAGCAAAAAAGCAATACAGTATGAACTCATCATCAGGTGTGTGGGGTGTAACACCTCCTCCCCCCACGAGATAAGTCGGCAATTAAATATGAGTCCCCTCCCATTATCAACAACCTCTAGATATGCTTTCGATCGGGTGACTTAATTAAAGACATCATTTTAAGTGCTCCTACTATTAGATTTATATTCAGCCTTGTCTGAAATCAAGACTTTAATCTATAAATTTTCTTAATTTTATTTTCATCATCAATTCACATTTTCAAGAAATTTAAAAGCATTCAATACATACAGTTTTAATTAATAGTTTTCGATCGGCTCGCTTAATTAAAGACAACATTTTAAGTGCTCTTAATATTATTTTTATATTCTGTATCGAGACTTACATCAACTGTAGCTCTCACCTGTGCATGTCTCTGTGTGTGTGTGTGTGTGTGTGTGTGTGTGTGTGCGCCTTGTGCCGGTATCCAGCTGGATTGACCTTACACATGCCGATGCGACTGTGAATGCCGGCAGTGTCACTCTTGTTGTTCATAATTTAAATGAGGTCAACACTGGTGAAGCTCATTAAAAATTGATTTTTTTTTTAGTTTTCATTTGATTTAATTAAGTTATTTGTTGGTCAATTAACCTTTTTTTGTGGTCTGATATTTCATTGTCGCTCCATATATATATATTTAATTCCCTTGACCGTTGTTTGTGAAGTTTCGTTTTATTTGTTTGCTCTCTGCATTTTACATCGCTATTGTACTTACATATTACAGTTGATATATATATATTTTGTTTTTCTCCGATGCTGTGTAAAAACAATTTAATGACTACTTCCAATTATGCGGGGAGGCGCAGTGTGTTGACATTTTATTAATTAAAAATTGTTTTCAATTATAGTTAATGCGCTCAACATGCATGTAATTCTATTATGTAACGCCGATTAAAGAGTTATACAAATATGCACCACCACAATACCAACAATACCAACAACAACAACAACAACAACAACAGCAACCACATCAACAACAACAAAGAGCAATCAGCTTAAGCCCTGTCCATCCACCTGCTCTAATCTCAGCCGCATTGATTGCCGACAAATGTCTGAAATGAAATTCCAACGCATTGCCAAAGCCCTAGAGCAATGGCTTTATATTTATATATTATAAAATCTTTAGAGCGTGGCTCATCATGTGAATGAGCTTAAGTTGAGCGCTAGGTTAGTTATTTAATGCAAACATGTTTGACGAAATCCTCTTAGCAGCACTTTGGCCTGATGAAGCGTAACAACTTACGCAGAACTTTTCGCATTCATGAAGAAAGTGCAGCGGCTTTAATAAATTATAAAGTTTATCATGCTTGGATTTGCATGGTACACATTTATTATTATGATTTATAATATTATAGAAGTTGAAAAGTTATTTGAATTAATTATATTATTATATATATAGTTTTTAAAGTCGAACTCTATTTCCGGAGACATCTCACTGGCTGAATGTAAAAGCTTTCCCTTTGTTTGCAATATATTCTATATGCTTTCCCATATCATATGAATGGTCTGGGTATTGGTTCATATCAATATTTATAGTTAGTCCATCGAAAATACTTATATAATTTGATACTAGACTACATGATTGTTTAAACTCCTGAAGCTTAATACCCTAGTTACTGTTAGACGATGGGAAGATAAGTTATATACTGAAGTAGGCCAATAGGAATTAGAGGGGATAATACTATAGCTAGCTTTCGATACCTAACTATAAGTCTATCAATACTTAACTATAGTGCCATCGATACTCAATGTGAATATCATTCATTCAAGAAAAAATTTAAGTTAAAAAGAATACGAGCTCATACACGAACATGGTTATTGACGGCCAGCCTCCTGAAGCCGATAAATTAAAAAAAAATGTAGCCAAGGAGGTTTTCAACAAGATAGTATAATAAAGCATTGCTTGGATCAGCGCCGTCTTATAAGTGATGCAGAATATTGAGTAACTTAGTTTAACTTCTCGTCGTCGAAATCAAGTGATTTGACATCTTTAACTATTTGCTCTACGGCAGTTTCAAGACCTTAGCTCATGCTAACAAGCCCAATACTTGAGTAGAGCTTGAAGCCTATAACCAAGAAACTATTGCCAAAATTTTAAACAGAGTCATCAAAAGCCAACTGAATGCCAGAGAAAAGTTCGAACCTAGTTTCTAGCTCTTGACCATCTGTGCTTACTTAGTATTTAACAATTTTCTATAAAACTTAAGCTAGAAATCAATCGAAAAGTGAAAACTCTGGCAAGAGTATATATTTGTTCGACTTTTCGCAAATTGGCAATTCCTTCTCGTTTCATTTAAATGAACCCAGGCACTGGTCATAGATATGGCCACTACTACTAGCCCAAAAATATGTATGTGCGTATACATATATGTACATATATATATATTTTGGGTAAAAACGTTGTGTCCTTGCCGCAGAGGCCAACTGAAATGAAGTGTCATTGTGATAGAGCCGCGCCAATGCAGCTGTGCACTGTGCAATGCACTGCAGCAGCCGCAGTCGCCGTTGCCTTTGCCTTTGCCGTTGCCATTGCCGTCGTAGAGTCACAGGACTCTGCAGTCATATATACAGGAATCGGGCGAGACATTTACACGCACTAGTGGCCCGCACTGGCGACTGCGGCAGTCAGCGTCGCTCACGTACTCAGCATTGTGACAAATGGATTTTCACCCGAAATCCCCAGGATTTCTTCAAGTGTAATTGCGCACGCTAAAAGCGAATTGCGAATAGCGAATTGCGAATTGCGAATTCCGTGCGGCTGCGGCTGCGTCCGCAACTGCGTTTGCTTCTATTGCCAACCACCACCACCACCACCACCAAAAGTATTCGAAAAGACCATTAAATTTCATGTGCTTGCGGTTCGCTAGCATTTATTGCACTCACTAGATAATTTGTAGCTCTAACGCTGTAGAAGCTTGATTAACCAGGTGCGTGCACTTGCCCAGCTCCGCAACAATTGACTCGCTTGACCAAGATAATCGCACTGTAGGCGCAGCAATCGCATCCCAATCAATGCGACCACTAGCATAAATCGTAACTGCTTGAAGATAAATGATAGTATTGCCTTCTTCAGAGTCGCCTGGGCTCGCCCAGCTTGTATTATTTGGCTCCGTATCTTGCGATTAGTGTAAAGCAGCAGATCAACGAACAACCTGACAAGGAGGCCTAATATCTTCAGCATGGACAACACATTCACCACGTACACGTGAGCCATGAATAAGGCGGCACGCACGGGCAAGGTGAAAGTTATCCAAAAGCGCACAGTATCGAAAGCCATGTGTGTGTGTGTCAAGGCTTTCTCAATATAAATAAACTAGAGCTAGATGCCAAAATAGTATTTGACAACTTGACTTTCATTTCTCGCATCGACATGGCCAACTTTGACAAATTTCGCTTGCTTACTAGGATATGTCGCATTCCTTTTGCCCAGGATTGCACGCGAATACAGACAAATGTGTGTGTGTGTATGTGTGTGTGTGCTAAAATAAAAAGTTTATATTAGCCACATTACGGAATGACATTACGATTGCCACCCCCAGACGGAATCACGCCCATGATATTTGAACTGAATTGAAATTGATCAATTTGCGTAGTTGTGGGAATTCTTGTTGCTGCTGCTCTGTGCCACATTTAATGGATGATTTTACTTAGAGTTGCTTTTTTTTCTGGCATTGGCATCCCAAACAGAACTAAATTAATGTGCGCCCTTGGGAAAAGAGAGAGAGAAAGATATAAAATGGGAGAGCCAAAATCAAAAATGAAATTGAATTTAGAAATTATTTAATAATTTTGTAAGCTTCCACTTAAATATATATATATAAAAAAAAAATAGTTATCAATCAATTACAATTTTAGATATTGAATTTTATTATTGTTGTTATTATGAAACAAATAAAGTAAAATGTGTGAAAATGTAAATTTAATGCGCTTTTCAGCTTAAGCTTATTAAAAATCTTTACGCCTTTGATATTTAATGGACATCATTGAAATAAAAGGGGGTAAGCAAGGCTGCAAAGCGGCTAATGCCGACTGCATAATGCTTCTATACAATATATATATACTCTGTTAGGCATCCAATGCTGCCTGTGCTTAAAGAAAAATATGAGCCAATTGGATAAATATGGTTTAAAAATATATTTGTCAATAAGTGATAGAAAATATTTAAAAAGAGTTTCAAGAATTTAAGAAAATAAATTCACTATATATCGTATATCATAAGAAAATTAAAATGAAAAAGCTTTTAGGCAAACAAAAATGTTTGAAAAATATTTTAAAAATAAGAGAGTTGATATTTTATAAGTTAAAGCATTAGACTAGCAACTGTCGTTTAAATTTTGTTGATATCTCTTTTAGCTTAGATTTTATGGATGCTCTAAGTTTGTTTTAAATGCTGTGAACTACTTATATACATACATATGTATATATGCCACACATACATCAACACACAAGTCACAACTACTCCGTTGTGCCTTACATCCACAGTATTGTATATCCAAGAACATAATACAGCAGGTTAAGTACAATGCACGCACAAACGTCGCTCCGAGGTCTTCGGATTAACTTTCACCTTGGCGGTCCCACCTTGAAGGTGCTTTATCAAAGTGTAGTATTAGACCTTGGTAAGGGTCGAAACATCTAGCAATCAAACATGCATGTTCAATAGTATCAAATTCCAGATAACTTGCTCTATTACTAATGCAACTGAGTATATTGTAAGTTTTTAGCTTTGAGAAGTATGGCAATCCTAAACTAATATACTATTTTCAGCCTATGAGCGAGTATAATTAATATGAATTTCGTTTAATTACAATAAATGCAAATATGAAACATGTTTTGAAGCTATCATAAAAGGTATTTAACAAGAATTATGAATTTATTTAAAATTTCCCGTTGATTGTGAGCGATTCAAGTCGAGCGTCCTTGTCGCAGCTTTCAATGCTGCAACAATAAGCTATTGCCCTCAATCGAAAACATGAACATAATTATGCTGATACATATCCGATTATTGTGGACTTTAACGATGAGTTTGTATTATCATTGCAGGTGCAGCTTTGAATTGTTTGTGTATATCAGATTAAAATATGTGCACCTGCTCGCAGTTAAGCTGTGCGGAAGCCGTTCATTGTTCTATAGATACTTATATACGTAACATTGCAAGCATCTTGCTGTACAAATCTTTGATTGCAAAGCTGATGCTTAGTCTTGCATTGCAAATCCACATGCAGCAGAGGCATTCACAAAAATGTAAAAAAATAGAGGAAAAAAATGCAATAAAATCTGTACAATTCAAGCGGACTGAAGGAATTAGGCTGAGGGGGAGTGAAATAACGCAAATCTGCAAGCAAACGGAAATAAATATAGAGTAAGTGAGTGAGAGAGAGATAGTGAGAGAGAGGAGAGTGAGTGTGAGTGTGAGGGAGAGAGGAAAGCGTAATGACAAAACTCTGGATTAAGAATGCGGCGCATACAAGTTGCACATTCGCCTTTGTCTCTGGCCTTCTTGGCACTTTGTGCAGTGTATCTATTGCAGCTATACAAACATATATATATATTTATATATACATATATATATATCTCTCTCTATATATATCACTATATATAGACGTGTATTTTAAGCATAGCTTATCTTATCAAGCGACATAAAAGACGCCTTTCAGCGACCAGTCCGGGCAGCGTCCAGCTCGACAATCCAACTGAGTGGGTTTTGGTTTAGTTTGGTTTGGTTTGTTTTGCGCTGCGGCCGTCTTCGTCCCCGCGGGGCAATGGGGCAATGCACACAGCTGGACATTCATTACAAAAACGGAAACACTCGTACAGTGACAGAAGATAAATGGACCTGCACTTGTACGTGTGGCTCCGCTCACTCTCCCACTCCCACTGCCACTCCCACTTCCACTTCCACTCCCATCCTGTTCCTTTCTATTGTATATATACAGATCCAACTCTCTCAATGTGTCTGTGTGCGGTTTTTATTTAGTCGCTTGCCTTATCTCAGCATCTAAAAAATCTTTGATGCTGCAAAATGGAAACAGCTTATAGCTGGAATATACATATATACAAATATATCTACAAATATATGTGTATATAGGAAAGCATACCTAAAAATATTTCTACACTTTTCATTTACGTATTTATTTTGTTGTGCTTTGATTTTTTGTTTGGTTTCAAATCTTTGTTTTATCAGCATCAACAGCAAAAAAAAAAAAAAAAAAAAAAAAATAGCTGAAGGGAACAATTACAACAAATAGGAAGTACGAAACAACGCTTCATATTCATTTGGGTTTTTTATTTATTTCTGTCTATTTGTTGCTGTCATATTTGTATGCAGCTAGCCATGTTTTTTTTTTTCGCTTTTTCTTTCCCTTTTCTGTATTGTCGTTAGCTGATTGATATATGTATTTATTTTTGTTTCCCGCTGCTGTTGCTGTTATCAACCTTAAAAAGCTGACGACGCTGTACTTGCAGCATTGCCGTTGCCTTTTGTCCCAATTTCAATTTTAAAACTTTGCCCATTTGTTTTTTGGCGCACAAATTTATCAGCTATTTGAGCGTTATATAGTTGGCTTCACTTTTTTGTTTCTCTCTATTTATATACTCGTTCAGCAAGTGAAGCAGGGTATATTGGATTCTGTTTGTTTTGTGAAGCCTGCCTGTTAGTGAATTGGTATATGGAATATCTACTTGCTGTAAAGCTTGTCTTGAAAGCAATTAAAATTTTTTCGCATACGCCCATGATGGGCGTGAAATATTGCCAAATGCTTTATCTCTTCATATTGAAAAGCTAATATACTTGTTTTTAACAGATATATATATGTTTTAAAAATGTATTTACACTTCTTATTATAGGCGTGGCAAAACGTGATAAGCTGCCTGCCACAGTTTTGGGTGAAAATTTATAGCTATGTTAGTCTTGGCCTCTTCTATGAATTGATAAAGTTTTGTATATATTACTCTCCCTATGTAGGCGTGGAAAATCGAATGACCTATATATATCTTTTGACACATAAAAGCTAATATATATATATATAAGCAGCTAGCTAGGCTTGGAGTATGTAATTGTATATATGTATATGAGTATCTTCTCCCAGATAGAAATATGTAACATATCTTCATATGTTTTAGTACAGTTAGAGCAAATTTGTCAACTGTATTGGTGTTGAGCTCACTCACAAATGAACCAATAAATGAAAGTTGTGCCCATTGAAGCTTATCAAATTACTAAAACTTTTTTGGATCTTTTTAGCTTTTTTTTTGGAACTCTTTTTCCAACCAGATATGTAACATCATCATATGTTTCACTACAGTTAGAGCTAGAACCTAACAAAATTTTCAACTGGATCAGTGTTGAGCTCATTCACAGATAGACCAATAAATGATATGCTATGCTCATTGAAATAATATTAAATAACAAAAATATTGATTTTTAACTAAATATAGTTTGTTTTTGTGGGAAGTTGAACGTGTATTCGGCAGTCTGCTGCAATGTTCCTAGTTTTTGTCTTTTTTTTGGCTATCTCGCAGAGAACGTTACATTCATCAAAAAATTTTATGCCAGCGCCCGTCTAACTTGGTGGTTTTTTATAAGCGCACTTTATGTCAAAACCACAGCGGCAATAACACAGACACATGACAAAAAAAAAAAAAAAAAAAAAAAAAAAAGAGGAGAGGA
The DNA here is from genome assembly GCA_035045345.1 of Drosophila hamatofila. NCBI lineage: Eukaryota > Metazoa > Arthropoda > Insecta > Diptera > Drosophilidae > Drosophila > Drosophila hamatofila. Next base: position 2,938,033 of record JAWNPA010000020.1, on the reverse strand, counting down.
GAGCGCGCCACTAGAAAGGAATGTGGAGAATTTAGCACGCCCAACGCGTGAACTGCACAAACTGCCAAAGACAAAAGCCAAAAACGCCAACCCAACATCAACAAACTAAAAGCGAAAAGCTAAACTAAAAAAAAAAAAACTAAAAAAATTGAAAACAAACTGTCAAGCAACTGAAATAAATTAACAAAATGGCACCATAAAGCTAACATATGAGCGGAGTCCTTGATTTTTCGAGCAGCTCCTCTCATTGCGCTCTCCAAAAATCTATATAAATTTCTGGTAGACGTTCTGTGTCGTGTGCGGCGGCGGCTTTTGTTTTGAAATAAGTTTTCAATTATTTAGAAATAAGTGCACATGACAGCAAGAAAATAAAGGCAAAGAAAGCGTGAATTATTCACACGCAATGAGCTAACACTTCGACTCAGCCAATACCCTTTGGCTGCTAATATGACTAAAAGTTTCGAAGAAACTGCAGCACAGCAGCGAAACTTTGAGCCAATCTAATGAAATTTCCAGCTAGCTACTCTACAGACCTTTGTTCTACAGGGTAGCAAAAGTTTGACTGTGTACGAGTTAGTAGTAGTTTCATTTCGGTTCGTTTTGTTGAAGTTGTCGGCAGGGTACAAAGGCGAAAGTAAGTTTTTGTGCAGAACATATGAGTCGCAAACTGGCGGCATGTCAGCCAACGGCAGAGACAACAACAAACGATTTCAATTTCGTTGATTGCAACGCCAGCAGACGTGTAAATGGCAACTATCGCCGGAACCGGCATTTAGCATGTGCCATCGCGTAAAGTATGCCCAAATGGAGGGGGAGGGGGAGCGAGGCTGAGCAAGGCGAGGGGGACAGAGAACTCCAGTTTGCGACACAGAGGACGAATGCTAACGGGCAGCTGGCGCGCGATCGGCCATTGGAAAAAAAAGAAAAACGTAAAAAACTGTAAACCAACAAAAGCCAATGCCAAACAGATAAGAGCGCATATTTTATTTGCATACTTTTAGGCTGAGTTTGGCGGGCGCAACGTTTGTAAAGCCATTTGGCAACAGAAATGCCATGAGGAAGTGCACAAAAAAATGCTGGCTAAATAAAAAGGATTCCCATACAGAGAGGCACACACACACACAGAGAAAGAGGGAGACATGCAGACAGGGACAGACATTCGCTTATTGCAGGCCGCTTAACAAACGCAAATCAAAACAAAGGCTGGCGCCAAGCGGAAATATGTGAAATGCGAACTTTTACAAAGATTGACAAGTGGCGACTGGCCCGTTTAAAATGTCAAATACGTACAATGTTGCCGAGACTTTTCATGCAAACAGCGGCAGCTGCTGGCGCTCTGCGACTACGTGCCGTTGGTTTTGGCTAAAACACAGAAAAAAAAAAAAAATAGAAAAAAAAACAAACAGGAAAGAAAATGTGTTTTTTTTGTTGTTTTTGTTGCTTTCTTCTGTTGATGTTTTGATTTGTGCGTGCGTGCAAATGTTTGCACTTGGAGCATTTGTTTTTTGTGCGCTGTGGTATTTCTTTTTTCGTCACAGTCATCTAGGCAGTAGCTATATATATATATGTATTTATGTATATTTATATATTATATATGTATATATCTACACATTTATATATATATTTTTTGGCGTTGAAGATTTTCCTTTTGCATTGGGCCATTTCCATTTCCATTTCTATTTTTTTTTTTGGTTTGAGTGGGTGTAAATGTTTTTTTTTTCTTATTTTCCTGGTATTTTTCGTTGGTTTATTTTTGGTTTTTTGGTTTTTTGTTAGAGTCATTTCCGTCTGGCAGTCAAGCCGTGCTCATCAAAATGGAAACTGTGCAACATGCACTAAGTGTGACTGATAGTGTGGTGAGTTAGTTGATTCATTCTCTCTTTTTTTTTTTTTTTATGTTTTTCTGGTGGCCCGCAGCCGTAGCCGCAATGGTGCAGGAGCTGGAGCTGGAGTTGGAGTCGGTGCCAACTGACAGTTGCAAATCATCAGAAATTTAAATTGACTTAAATTGTTTATTTTTTGGTGCAGTGACCAAAAACGTCATTGTTTTTGCCATTGCACTGATTTTGGCAGTCGGAAGTGCCTGGCAGACATGACCACACAGCGGCATTTGTGTTATTTATGAAAATAATAGAAATGCAAATTAATTTGTTGGCTTTTGTTGTATGCCGGGCCGATAAAAAATGAAAACAAGCCGCCCGGCCATTGATAAAGCCAGCAATTAGTTGCTGCCATAACCATGACTGCCTGCATGACTCAAATGCACATTTCAAGATAGCCCATGGACACACGTCATGGCCGTAATTTAAACTGCCAATTAGCTGTACCAAATTGTTTGCTCTGTCTCTATCTATACATACATGTACATACATCTATATATGTATATGTATTTTGTACATAATATGAAGCACTTCATTTGTCTGCCTTCAAATGTCTCTATCGATGGCGTGTGTCTGAATGTCCTGCTCCTGCTGTTGCTGCTGCTCGCATTCCCGTTTCTCGGTCTCCATTGGCATGTCCTTTATGCTGTTTTTTATTGCACGGACAGCACAGACAGGCCGACAGACAGCTAGACATTGCGTTCTCTTGCGCTACGCTTTCTTCGAGTATTATAATTTTGGTGCTCAACGTGCAACGCATTAAGAACTGGAATGCGTCCCCAAAGGAACAATTTGTTAGCGTATTCAAAGCTCGGCAAGCCCAAAGGCACTTTTTCTTGCTGCTTTGCTTTTGCATTGATTTCAAGCGTAGAATAAAATATAAAATTGTACTAGAAATATGTCAGTAAAATTCACAAAATTCACGTTTTGCTACATCCTGCTGTGGTCTAAACTGTGATTCTCTGTACGTCCGTCTGTCTGTCCTCTTGTCTGTCTGGCTGTCTACTTATCCTGCTGTATGTGTGATTTTTATTTTTGTGGCTTTTACGCGTACGCTTTTTGTTTTCATGTATAAATCATTTATTGTTTTTATGTATGACGTTTCGAGCAGTCTCGTTGGCTAGCCAGCCTGCCTGCCTGCCTGGCTGGCTGGTTGGTTGGCTGGTTGGCTGGCTGCCTGGCAGATATGAGTGCCTGTGTCTGACATTAATTGGCAGTGATTGAGGGATTTTTGTGCGCTCTGCATGTATATGTGAGCGACGGATACGTGCTCCTTTATGAAATATTAATTGGGCTTTCATACCGCTGTGCTCACTGACGGCGTTCCCAGACGTGCCTCATAATCTGCTCAATGTCAACGGAAGAGAGAAAGAGAGAAAGAGAGAGAGAGAGAGCGAGAGAGAGCGAGAGCGGCAGCTTCAACTAGCGTCAGAATCATCATTAAAGACCATTTCTGTCCATGACGCAAGCCGTCAAACAATCAGACCGAATGTCATCGGCTACAGCCACCAACATGAATAGAATTCACAGAAACATATTTAGCCTGTTTAACATTTCTTTAGATACAAATAAAAAATAGCATAGAATTGATTCGAACATTAAATCTGATTGCTATGCTGCGTCTGCGTCTGCAGGCGGCGCAGAGCCTTGAGCTATAACATATTATGATTTATATTTAATCAATATATTCAAATTCGGAAGCTTAAAGTCAATTCTGTTGTGCTGTTATGCGAAATATTGCATGAAGAAGTTATTTTCAAATTCAAATTAAATTAAAATAGATAATTAATAAAGAGAACAAACATTTATAGAGCTAAGTCAGTTGAAGTTATTTAAGATGCACGTAGAATTTATGACCAACCTCAACGATAAATCGATTGAGTATAGGGACATACGAAAAGCAATTACATGCCATGGGATAGCATGGAAAAAATAATAAGAATAATCTTATAAAAAGAAAATATTTGTAAATAAAAGTAGTCGATTTTTAAAACAGTTTAACGTTAAGTGTTGTTTCTAAATTAGCTTTGAACACTTTATCAGAGTGATTTTGGACACTAAATTTGAAGAAGTTTTCGAATTCCATGAATGATAGAGATTATGGTTTTATGCAAATTTTATTTTATTAAATTTTATTTTATTATTTATTTTATTTTATTAATTAAATTTTATTTTATAAATTATTTAAGATTTAATAATTTAATATTTCAATATAATTTTTAAAAAAATACTAAAGGCTTGATTATTTTTTGTCCGATTTCAGCACAACTATCGAGCGACATTTCGTTCATTAAATTTTGTCATTATGACCACCAATCCCTTGAAATTATTGCAAATATTGGTTGGAGAGGAAAAAATGTCTATTCTTTTGACGTTGGCTGACTGCAACTGGAGAATTTCGATGACAAATCGGGAAAAATTGGAAGCGTATTGATTCAAGCATCGATTTCTATTCATTAAAAGCGCGATTTCAGTATGAAATTCAATTTTTCAATTTTAATTTTTGTAACAAACAATTTTTAATTGACATCACAAAACTTTGTTTATAAAATGTTGTTATTTAAATAATCTAACCCTTTATAATTATTGTACAAATCGGGTCAAGCGAAACAAATTAACTATTTTTGAGCCTTGACTGACTGCAACTGGAGTGTTTTTCATTGGATGTTTGGATGACATTACTTTTTTGAGCCCGTATTGATTTCGCTGAGCTTTCATAGCTGAGCTGAAAAATTCTCTTAAACCTGGCTTATGCTAGAGCTATCTCTAGCTTCGATAAACTTTGCTTGATTTAAGAGTAGAAATATTTCTTTGCTGTGCGAGAAGCAAGACATTAAAAATTTTATATATAAAATTTACTTTTGGCCAAATAAACCAATATTTAATGCAAGTGGTCTATATTATCTTTTTATTATGAATATTTGAAGTAAAGGATTTACAACTTTAACAGTTGGCTTTAGAACTGATTGAATGAATGGAGTCACCTGACGTTCTGATAGGTAATAGATTATTAATATATCATTACAATAAATTTTCCAATAAATTATATATGCTCAAAAAGTCCAAGTTATGGTAGCGCAAATAATGTAAATGTCTTCCATATTCCATAGGGCGACGCGATGCGCAGTTGGCAGCGAGAAAGTCAACGCCTTAACCTTGAAGCTGTCGTCGAGATGTGGAGCTGGGAGCAATTGGCGGCACTGACGCTGGCCATGTCCCAGTTGTGCGTGGGGCGTTTGGCATGTTGCTGTTGCCAAAGGGATTTGCGTTTAATTAAAAAAATATATAAATGTGAGCTTGTGGCTGGCGTTGCCTGGCATGCAATAGAAATGTTGCTTGGATATTGCTTTTGCGCGCTGTTGCTGTTGTAATTGTTGTTGTCGTTGCGGCTGTTGTGCGTATGTTTGCTGGCATTGCCAATGCCACTGCCAGTGCCATTGGTAGTGCCACTGGTTTCGAAGTAGTCGACAGCCAGTAGTCGGCACAAAGACGAAATTTGCCTAGTTTGCCGGCGCACTGCGGTGGGGCTTTTATGCTGAATTGAATCTTATATTAAGATGTTGCAAGGCGGCGGCAACGTCGCGTCGCCAGCGACCGCAGTGGCGGCATTGTTGTGTACCAAAATAATAACAGCAATTCTAACAAAGGCACACACAATAACCATGGCAACAGCTGCAGCGCAAGCACCACTCGACCAGCTGCAATCAGGCATTGTGTGGTGTGTTCGTATTGCTGTTGCTGTTGCTGTTGTTGTTGCTCTTGTTGTTCACGGTGTTTGAAGCGGAAACTCAAAGCGCGTAAACCGGAAACTGCTGTTTAATGGCGCTGCTGTGCATGCAATGCGAATAGGGCTCAGTCGTCATCCAGCAGCAGCAGCAGCAGCCCGACAGGGCCAGGCCAGGCCAGGCATTCTGGCATTCAGGCATTCAGGCAGCCACGGCTAAACGGGAAATGAAATTTAATTTATAGAAAACAGCAATCTGCAATGTGCTAAAAATGTAATTACAATTTCCATTCACATTTGCTCAACCAACCTTTCAGCCAACTCTTCCACAATGGCCCATATTATAATTATTTAACAACTGAACTAAGGCCGAAGCGGTTACAATGAGTTCGCTTGCTTGCTGCCGGTTTCTAATTAAAGTGATAGATTTACCTAGGCAAACAGGCAGGGTTTTGATTCGATTTAATTTGTTAATGCCAGTTGAAGGCCATTTTTCAGCCAGGTTTCGCTTTTTGCCAGCGCCGATAAGCAAATGCCCGAAGGCTTAATGGCAAAAAGCTCTGGCTAAATGTTATCTATTGCTGACAAACATGGCAACATAGTTGCTGCTGCCACGCCCATAGCTCAGAGAAAGAGAAACTGGAGAGAGAGAGCGGAGACTTTCTCTTGTCAATTGACGGCGAGCTTAGTTGTCGAATATGCAAGCGTTAGCATATTTGATTGCCATTACTGCTTGTCAAGGATTATGTGTCTTAATTTCGTGTTAAAGGATTTTCGCATTTTCGCTACCCGCTCAACTTGGCTCGGATCTGTGCCGGGCTCTGGCTCTGGCTCTGGCTCTGCCATTTCCAAACATTTTCTCATTTTCTTCGTTTCGCCGAGTTTTTGTCAGCTTAATGCCCCAGCGCTTATCAAAGCAGCCAATCATCAGTGTTGTATCGAGCGTAGCTAATAAACTTGACAGCGGTCGCTGCTGCCTGGGTTGGGCCCTCGATCTGTCTCTGTGTATGTATGTGTGTGCGTGTGTGTGTGTGTGTGTGTGATTGGCTGCCTTAAAGTGCTGAAGTGTGTAGCAATATTGCTGTACAGTTCATCAGCTTTTGCAGTTGCCTGCGTCCTCTGTCCATTTGCCAGCTCGGTTAAGTGCACATGGGAAAAAGTTTGTTTTTCTGACCACTGCGCGCCACGCTGTAATAGCTCAAAACAACACGAGAGTTGCTCTGAATGTATTTGATTTACCATCGTTTATTTCGGACTTTTCCAAAATTGTATTTTGTGACCATGAACGTTGAAAGCACTGAGCTCAGACATCAATTTCCAAATTGTATATCTAGTTAAAAGCAAAGGAAATATTTAAATGTCAAAGAGTGAAATAGCAAATGTGGACATATACGGCAAACAAGTTTAAAGTTTTACCACAAAGCATTAGCAGTCTACTCTAATATGCCAAAAGTTTTTGACAGACTCAAGCCGTGAAGCACATGCATTTACGTTCTTTAAATTTATGTACATATATGAAGACTACATGCTGAAAGTGTGAGAATATGAAGTTAGGGCAGCTTCTAGTTGAGTGTTTTTGAAGTCCACCTGCATGCAGGCTACAGGATATATATAAGTGAGGGTATTTATTAGTAGAGCACTCTTTAAATTCAAATTATTGCAGACTGTATTCAATCAAGGAGTCAACTCTTAACTGTCAACTTTAAGTTAGGGTATATGCTAGCTGAATATCTTTTACATTCACATACATCCAGACAGGCTGCTAATGTATTAGCTTGAAGTTAGGGTATCTACAAGTTGAACATTCTTTAACTTTACTTACTATATAGACTATAAGCTGTCAATGATTATTTTGAGTAAGGGTAACTGCTAGCTGAGCATTTTTTACATTTACATACATCCAGACGACAGGCTGATAATGAAATAATTTAAAGTTAGGGTGTCTAAAAGTTGAACATTCTTTGAATTAGTTAGAGTCTAGCTATATGCTGTCAATGAATTTTTTAAGTTAGTGTATTTGCTAGTTGAGCTTTTTTAACATTTGCATACATCCAGTCTACAAATGAATTAATCTAAAGCTAGAGTATTTACAAGTTGAACATTCTTTAATTACTACTTACTATATAGACTATTTGAGTAAGGGTATTTACTAGTAGAGCATTTTTTACATTTACATACCTCCACACTACCTCCACACATACCTCCACACTTAAAGTAAGGGTATCTACATGTTGAACATTCTTTGAATTAGTTACTAATTACATGCTGACTACATGATGTTAATGATTATTTTAAGTTAGGGTATTTGCTAGTTGAGCTTTTTTAACATTTGCATACATCCAGTCTACAAATGAATTAACCTAAAGTTAGGGTATTCACAAGTTGAAAATTCTTTAAATTTATCTACATGCAATCCAATTCCAATAATGATTTTTTTAAGTTATGGTATTTGCTAGTCGAGCTCAGATATTGACTCGAAAAATGATTTTATTTTGGTTAACTGCATTCCATTTCTTTTTGACATTTTAATTGAGGAAGAAAATTTTTGATTTAGTTGCCAAAATGCAAAGAGTAAAAGGCAAAATGGATTCATGCTTGAAATAGATGCCAATATTATGCTCTGCCGATGTTTAGGTAATCTAAATGACTATCTCTTTGTGTGTGTGTGTGTGTGTGTGTGTTTTATTATCAGAGTTTTGAGCTCAACTAATTTAACATGCATTGTATTGTATGGCTTCTCTACATTTCTCATTGTTACAATTTGAAACTGCGGTCTGACTGCAGTACACAATGTTGTTCTCATTTTCGTCCATTTGCCATAGTTGAGCTAAAAATTGTGATTTGTCTGCAAACCGGAAATCCACAAAATACATTGCAAATATATTTACATTGAGCGGCCAATGCAGTCTCCTGCATTCTCATGCTACAAATTCGCCAAAATATATTTGCATACGCGCCTGTGTCTGTATGTGTGTGTGAGTGTGTTTGATTGTGTTATCTCTGTGTATGTGTGTGTGTGTACAGTTGGCTTTTACAGCAGCCAAACAACAGTTGAGCTTAAAGTTCAGAGCATGTTATAGAAGGCATTTGATAATCCTTCAATCTGTCAATATACATATGAATGGTTGCACACATGATTACACTCGCACACACACACACACACACACACACACACACACACAAACACACACATATATGTATATAGACATGCGGATGCATGGAAAAACAATAGAATTGCCAGCTAAAGATTTGTGCAAAATGCATCGACTGCAAAATCGACTTACGCCCACTTCGGTTGACCTCCTGCTCAAACACCCATGCTCCGGCGCCAAAGTATTTGCCTTTGTTCTCAGATGCACATAAGGCATAATTACAATTATGTGTGTGTCTGTTTGTATAGCAGAAAGTTAACAAGTTTATGTAGGCATTATTGCGAAACAGAACACAAATCCATGCCAAATGCACAAATCCAAGTTTTCGCTGTCGGGCCTCGACTTCGACTTGTTTGCCCAACTGAGCTTGCAGCTCCGGCGGAGCATTTCATTAGCAACCGCCCACTCGTCGTAGCTCGCATTTAAGTTAAACACTCATTGGAGTCCCGCACAAGTGTCGAAATTGAGCTGTAGTCGAGCATGGCTAATTAGTTACGAGTGCGGCACTTGATATATGAAAAGTGTGCAATCGACTGCCAGGCAGATACGCAGGCGTCCTCGAGCTGTTCACTTTTTATATGAAGACAAAAACGAGTAAAATAACTTCACTCGGCCTGTGCTTAATTAGGGCAACTACAGCTGCAGGCTGGCTTAACTTTGCACATCATATTCAAGCACGTGTCGGGTTCAAATTTGCTTTACACTTTATTATAGATTCATAGTCTGACCAGGCTCGGTCGTTATCCTCAGGACAGAGAATATAAATTATGTACAAAATATGTAGCATACTTTTATGCGTTGCAAAATATGTCAATGTCAAATGTAAGAGTCGAGCGACGAGTCTGGCCCACCATTCATCATTAAACCTCCAGCCACACAACTGGGGTTCACTTCCCCAGAGCAACCTTTGACATTGTCTTGGTGGCCCGTTGGTCAAAGAAATGGTTGCGGCAAATGGCAAAGCCAACGAAATTGTCTCCAACCTTAAGGTGCGGCGAGAGTTCTGGGCGGCTCACAAGAAATGGCTTGTAAAGCTAGTTAAATATATTGTGCCTGCGGCCGTTTGTAAAACTTTCACTTCAAGACGCATATCTGGCCGTCGCCTAAAAGGTTCGGGCAGACTTTTTTTTTTTTATTTTTTTTATGAACTGCCTGACTGCCTGGCTGCCTTGCTGCCTGAGTTGGTCACCTTTAAAGCATGTAGGGAGAGACCATGTGAATGTTGCGCCAAACATATATAAGTTTGTTTTTCTTTACTTGAAATAACACGCCTAAGTGGTGTGTGCGGCTGTGTGTGTGTGTGTGTGTGTGAGTGAGTGTGTGTGTGAGTGTGTGTTTTACCTGCGTGTATTGTAATGGCTTTTGTATTAGTGTCAAAACACGTAAATTGTTGCGTGTCGCTTTATTATACGTTTGTGTGTATGTGTGTGTGTGTGTAGTTGGGTGTGGGCCATGTTCTGACTCTGTCTCTGTGTGTGTGTGCGCGTGTGTGTGTGCCTGGGTGCGGCCGTGCGAATATGTTGTTCATTATAATCTGCTCATGTTGCTATTTTAGCTGTTGCTGTTATTGCTTATGTCCTCGTTGGCCGCCCTCACTCGACGTTGTTTGCCATTGTTGTTGCAGTTGTTGTTGTTGTTGTCGTTGTGGTTATTTTCATTGCTTTGCATTATTGTTGTTTTGCTATGTTCGATTGTTGTTGTTGTTATTGTTGCTGGCGCTGTGTGTTTTCAACAAATACATAATTTTGTGGACATAAAATTGTCACATGTCGTTGAATTTTGATTTGATTTTATGCGTAGTACAAATTTATGCAGGCGCTTACGCCTGTTTGTTTGGGCGTTGAAGCAGTGGAGCGGCGACGTGGGCGTGCCCCATCATAGAGTATGTTTATTTTCAAATCAACACACACACACACACACAGACAGACAGGCATATAGAGAGACATACATACATACATATACAGAAATACACATGCACATAAAAGGTTTGTTTGTTTGTTATTGTATTTGTACACTTTTTATGACTTTTTAGACCACAGTCCCTCACACACACACACACACACACATGCATGCATGTTGACTTGTTTGGCATTGTGTCTTGCATCGCATGCAGTTTTGTTGTTTGGCTTTCATGACAATTGTTGTAAATTTGCACAATGATTTATGTTTGATATTTTAATTGCTGTTGTTTATTGTGTCATTATTCGAACACTTCCGATTGCGGTTGATTAAATTTATTTGGATTTAGATAAATTTCTATGCTCGGGCAGACGGTAAACCGCATCGATAGGCACCACCAGCACCACCAGCACCACCAGCAGCATCAGCAGCAGCAGAAGCTTAACGCATAATTTATGCAATAGCACAAAGAGCATAATGCATGGCCAGCTACAGTGATTAACACTGGCCGATAAAATTCTGCTTTAAGCTGCAATTCGAATAGATTTGCTAGATAAAAAATATTTTATATATGTATTTTTAGAATTCTGCCAAAGTTTTGCATCATTTTTATTTTAGTTTGCATTGCCAATTTGATTCTATTAAAAACAAAATTCCATGAACATCGCAAAATAAATTTATAAATGTGAAATAAAATGCTTTGAAAATATTTAGAATATTTAGAATATTAAAAACAGCTTAGAGCTTTGAACTATTTTACTTGATTTGAATATAAAAATATTGAACAAAGGGCAACAAATAAAAAAGATATTCGATTTGAGATTTCTTTATGTGAATACAAAGCATATAAAGTGTGAGGGAGAGAGAGAGAGAGCGAGAGAGAAAGGGAGATAAATATTAGACTTCTATATGAATATTGAAGTGAAATTTAAAATTGAGAGAGACAGACAGAGTTAGAGAGAGGTAGATAGAGAGAAAGACAAGGGCATAAAGAGTTAGACAGTGTGAGAGAGAGAGAGAGAGTAAAAGGTAGACACAGAGGCAGAGAAAAAGGCAGACAGAGACAAAGACTGAGATAGCGAAAAAAAGTTACAGTCAGACAGAGACAGATACAGAAAAAAAAAGAGAGAGAGAGAGAGAGAGAGATAGAGACAGATAAGGGTACAAAGACCGAGAAAGAGACAGGCAGAAAAGGAGACAGAGACAGAGAGAGAGAGAGCGATTTAGGGTGTTTTGGCCAATAGCCAGCTCAGTGGCTTTATTTTGGCAATTTTTTTTCTCATTAGTTGGCTGTGCGTTAACTTTCTAAGCGCAGTGTATTTGCGTAAACCGCTTCCCAATATATATATATATATATGTATATAATTCTATATTTGACTTTGACAATTACCGACTATGGCTTTTAGCCCGGCTTATGTTGTCATCGTTCGGCATCAGTGTCGGCTTTTGTATGGGCTGACATTACGTATACGCCATCACGCCCTATCGCACCAAAGATTTATCGATTCATCCCGGCGGCAATCAACCGCATAAGCACGTTTGTGCACCACATTTTTTCTCGTCGTCTTCTTCTTCTTGCTGTTCTCTCGAAACGTTTTATTGGCTCAGTTAGAGCAAAGCCAAAAATTAAATCGCACAAATTATTTAAAACGGCCGAAATAAAAATTGAATTCGCATTTCGTATGCGCCCCAGCGATTGGCAATGGTAACGCCCACACGCCCACCCGCCCACACGCAGACAGACGCCTCTTTTGGCCCCGCGTCTAGGCTCAAAACATTTGCCTTAGTTAAAAATCAACAATAAAGGGTTGTGCTAGCAAAACAAGACAATTTCACAGTTGCTTGGCAAAAAGGTAAGCCAACGGCGAGGCGGCCGTCTTATGTAAGCCTTTTTACGAGCCAAACTCGTGCCATTGACCATATGGTGAAGGTGAGCGCAATTCCTACCGGATTGCGGGATGAGCCAGCAACTGGCGGGCCTAACTCGTAGCAATCGGAGCTCTCGGAGCTTGGAACTTGGAACTCGGAACTCAGCACTCGGCATCGTGGGCAACAGTTTTGTACAGTTTTTGTTATTGTCCATAATAAATTCAGCTATATAAAAGTGGCACCAGCTGCCAGCCGGACGAGTGGCCGAAGGGCCAGCAAATAAAAAAGCTGTAAGGAAACTGTTGTAGCAACAACAACAGCAACAACGGGCTGAGAGAAAGCGGGCAAAATTCACAAAATTCAATTAAAGTTAAACTAAACAAGCTTCGAACAAATGCGTTTAGCTTTGCCCGGCTACAGCAGCAGGCGGAAAATGGGCAACAGCTCTGAGAGCAGGCTGGAGGCGAGAGACAGGAGGCAGAAGGCAGGAGTCGGCAGACAGCGGGCAGCGGGCAGCGGGCAGCATCAGCAGGGCACAGGGAACAGGAAGCTTCGTCGCTTGTCAAAGGAGCACAGTGACTGGACTTTTCTCCGATAGATGGATAGATGGATGGTTAGATGGGTGATTGTAGATGGATGGCCATGCGTGTGTGTTCAGTTGTTGGTTAGTTTGCCCCTCACGTGGATAGATGGATGAATGCGTTGCCGCTGCTCTTACTTTATTTTCTTTTTTCTCTGTATTTTTTTTTTTTTTTTTTTTTTTTACTTTGTTACTAGCAACAGGAAACGGAAGCTGCTAAAACAAACGCAGTGTTTAGTTTGACCAGCGTCCTGCAGTGCTGCTGCTCTTTATTTCTCCTTTTTTTCTCCTTTTTTGTTTTATTTTTGTATTTGTATTTATTCTTGTTGATGTTGATGTTGGCGTCGCTGCTACGCATTGTGTTGTCCTCGTGGTTGTTGTTGTTTTAGGCAAGAAATTCGATTTACTAGCTGATTGTTGTTAGCGCAGAGTACAACAGAAAAATGAGCAAGAAGCAGAAGAAGCAGCAAACAAATGGAGTCAGGCAGGCCGTCGGGAGTGCGTAAATTTAAGAGACAGCGTCAAATAGTATGCTTCATTGATTTAAAGGGCCCCATTCTAAATAAATAAAATGCCATAAAACACACCCCCACTCAGAGAGTGGCGCGACAGCCGAGAAGCAACAAATAATAAACAAAAACAGCAAGAAACAAGTTAAGAGTGATTTAAGCGGGGCTGCTTGACTACGAGATACCCTGCAAGATCCTGTGAGTTGATTTATACATACATGGCAAATAACAAGTACACACATATATACTCACGCATACACACGTATGTGTACATAGGCTCTGCTTACTGCGCAGCCTACGCTTACAGGCTTTGCTATGGGGAATTAATTGTTGAATATATTTTCTTTAAGATGGACTTTATTAATCGAAATTTCAGAGCATGTTTTTTAAATGGGTTGCCAAAGTAAAAGTCACTAGTACTTGGCTTAAAACCGAAAGGGAGAGAATATATATAATGTCTTCCGATTCACTTATTGATCAAAGCGATAAGATCAATAATAAAATGGGATGAGTTATCGAAAAAGAAATGATAAACTCATACTGAGTATGGTATACAGGAATATATATTGAAAGTCTCTAGATTTTGTGGTCTACGAGATCACTGCTTTTATACGGACGGACAGAAAGGCGGGTGGACGGGCAGACGGACGAATGGAGAAACGGACAGTCGGACAGACGGGCGGATGGTGAGACGAACAGTTGGACTGATGGATAGAAAAACGGAGGGATGGATGGAGAGAAGGACAGATGGACAGACGGACGGATGGACAAGCGGACGGATGGGCAGACGGACTGATAGACAGACGGACGGATGGACATAATTATATATACTTCATGGGGTCAGCGTGGTACAAGCTTCCTTCTGCCTGTTACATAAATTTGCTCAAAGCCAATATACCCTGATTTCCCATTTTAAATGGGTTCACAATATAAAAAGAAAACGAAGCAGTAAAAGAAAATAAATAAATACTTATATAAATGAATATATATACAATAATTTAAGAGAGCAACGCCTGTTGGTCAATAGCTGCAGGCAGCAGACAATTAAATTTGAACAAATTGAGTGTAGAAATGTGGCAGCAACAGCAACAATAATGGCCAAAAATGATGGCAGTAGATAGCAACATTTTTATGGCAATTTAAAGGACTTGAAATAGGAAATGAACAGCGCGAGAGAGAGAGAGAGAGACAGGATGGACGGACGGACGTACAGACAGTAAGCCCATTGGCAAATGATGCGCCCATTACGTGCTCACTGGCAAAATAGTTAATTTTATCGGGCGCTGGAGTTGAAGTATATAAATGTAGCCGTACTTCAATGAGGACTTGACTTCATGGTTATGAACCAACAAGCCACAGCAAATAATATGGAGACTTACGCTCAATAAAGTAGCCGATTTGGAAAACTAACTTTATTGTGTTGACCGAGCATCGACGTTTACGGCGAAGTTCAATCGAGAGGCGGTTGTATAAAGGGCGTGAGTTCAACTCTCTCTCTCTCTCCCTCTCTCTCTGTGTGTGTGTGTGTGTGTGTGTTTGCGAATGCAACCAACTGTAGAGGAGCGCTCATCCGTTCATTTATTCATTCATTCAGTCATTCATTTGGAGCCGTTCATTGGTTAGTCAGTCAGTACGGCGAGTAAGGCAATCATTCAGAGAGTGCCAGTAAATTCGTCGTGTCCACGTTCGCGTGGACTCAACCAGGTCCATCTTCTATCTACTGTCTGCCAGCCAGTCAGCATGTTCAATAGACGTTGCTAGGTTGCCCACATACACACACACACACACACACAAACACAGCCATGGACAAAAGCAGTCCCCAGTTAGCAATAGCGTTCGTCACTCGTTAACTGAATCGTGTTTGCCTTTCATTTCCATCTGCCAACCAGCCAGAATGCTCGAGTCGGACCTCCGTCCTTCAATTCAGTTCCAGTTTCAGCTTATTTTTTTGCTTTTTATTGTATATTGTTTCTTATGCGCTGTTTTATTTGCAACATTGTGTGCGGACGAAGGACGAGGGGTGAAGGACTCGAAGCGGGCGGCATAAGCTTGGATCGGGCTGGACGGAGGAGGACTGGAGGATTGGCAGTTTTTTCGATGCTCATTCGTGCACGCGCTCGTTTTGGCCCACTCAAACCGTTACGGTTTCAATTCATTTCTAGCATATTTTCATTTCAAATTCATATTTTCTTAACAAAAGTTTTTCGTTCTGTGCGGGACTTTTGCCTTTTTCTCTGCAGTCGGCGGGCAGCGGGTGCAGCTGATTGCGGGCACGGCGGTGCATGAAAACTTTTCATTCTCTGGATCAAATGAGGCGGAAAAAAATGTATACAAAGGCAACCGTCGAGTTTGAATCACTCAAACGTAACGGACGAGAAATGAAAGCGGAAGCTGCAACAAATGTTTAAATAAATATTAAAAAAGCAGCTTGCCAACGCAAAAGGTAAAAGGCCGGGCTGGAGTCGTCGTCTTCATCATCGTCGTTGCCATTGGATGCGGAATCGGGATCGCAATCGGAATTGAAATCTATTGCTGAAGCTGCTGCTGGAGCTGCTGCTGGAGCTGCTGCTGAAGCTGAATCGAAGAAACGTTTTGCAATGATGCTAATGAAATAAATCATATGGAAATATGCATAAATCAAATTTGTCCATGCGAAGGCAAAGTCAGCGCGACTTGCCTGGAGTCGACTCGACTGGATTCGACTCCACTCGAGTCGACTTTTGTTATGCAATGTGCATTGTGTGCAAGTGTGTAAGTGTGTGAGTGTGCGAGTGTGTGTGTATAATGGCAATAAGGGAAATGAACGGTTAAAATAATAACGCATATCGATTTCCACACAATTGCAGCGGCGGATGGTGGATGGCGGATGGTGAATGGCGAATGGCGGTGTCGACGACAATTGCGAATAAATTGCTTGATTTGGCCAAATAACCAAATAACCAAATAACCGAGCGCATCATCATGTGGTAAAATTGCCATAATAACGGCACATTCAACGAATGGAATCGTCCTTGCGTCCTGTTGTTCCGGTGTTCACACACACACACACACACACACACATTGACAATATAAACGTGCCTGAAAATTCATAAGAATTGCCAGCCACAAATATTCATACATGGCCTGACAACACGCATACGGCCAATAAAAATTGTGGCTTATACCGGGCGCCCCAGCAACACAGCCGGAACTCAAAAAGCGGCATACAATTGCACGGAAGTGTCGTCGGCAAGTGTCGTCAAGGCAATTGGTGTAATGTCTGCCAACCAGACAGACAGACAGGCAGACTGATATAGAGACAGGCAGACAGACAGACAGACAGACAGACAGACACTCAAATATTCAGTTAGTCAGTCAATCAGACATTCAGCTCGGCCCCAATATTACAATTTTTTACTTTGACACATCAAAAATTTAATACGCAGCACTCAGAATGGCCAAATCGAACCGATCACAATGGCGCCAAAGCCATCCGAACGTAAATTTTCATACATTTTTAATATGCAACATGAAAATTGATAGTTTTTATACCCATCGAGAAAGCATTGAAAATGGCAATTTATGGCATAGTGTTTTTTTATTTGTTATTAAAATGCGTGGCAGTAGGAGACATGGTCGAACCCTTTGCGGTATATATTTACATATATTCTTGACCAGGACGACGAGCTGAGTCGAGTTGGCAGTGACTGTCCTTTTGAATAATCGCAGTAGAAGACATGGACGAATAGAGATTCGTCTCTTGAGGGATATATATACTCGATTAGGACCATAGGCTGAGTTGAGTTAGATCTGTTCGTCTGTTTGTCTATTGCTTGAAATGTGTTTGAGGCCTCCGTTCGCCGCAGAGCATCCTTGAGATATCCTATATTATTGAACGGCAAGACAAACTGAGTAGATCTTGGTCTATGTATATGGCTGTCCCTTGACAGAGCTCTTGAAGTGTGTATATATTTATATTTTTGATCAGGGCGACAAGCTGGGTCAAATATCTCTTTCTATCTGTTTGTCCGATTGCAAGACGATTGTGATAAAACGAAGAAGGCATGACGCAACTCTTGAATTAAATGTTTTGTTGGCAGGGATTACGGAATTAAGCTGAATTGATTTTTGCTGATTTTTTAGTTTGAAATTATTTGAAACTATTAGCTTGTATATTTTTTTTAATCTCTTAGTTTAGATTTATTATTGACAAACATTTTTTTTATGCTCCTTTATACAGGTGTAAGCCACTATACATATGTATATGATTATCGATAAGTCTTCTCATTTCCATGAAATCGATTATCGATTAATGGGGTTTAATAACACGAGATATCAAAAAATACATTTTTTTTCTTTTTTAATAAAGTCGATTATCTATTATTGAGCAAGTATCGTCAATTCTTACAGCTTTAGTCCTGCCAAGGCTCAAAGTTATGGTTTGTAATGAGCAACAACGGAGCTATAAGATTTCCAGCCGAAATATCACCAATCTGTATATTTAGTCTTTAAGTAACATAAGATTGATGCTTGTTTAATTCTCATTTTTGATAGTTCATCAATTCGTTACTTTGGCCAAGCCTTGATAATTTTCAGCTCCAATCATAGCAAACCTCAATTGGTTACATACAATATTACTCCTCATAGTCAGGATCTTTACGGGAAGGGATTATATAGAGGATATTAGCTAGTCGACTACAACTTTCCAGCTCAACAATATGGTCTATAATTTATTAGTTTTCTTAAGTAACATGAGAATTTCCTTGAGATCATAAAGGAACATTCGTTTATGCTAGATTTGATGACGCAAACAAAACTCAGCTCTAAGCTTGTGCTCAACTTGTAGATACTCTGTTAGCAGTTCTAAAATTTCCATTTCTCAGTAATAACAATAAATTCCAAGTGTCTTCCATGCATTCAGGCTAAGTATGAACAGTGTATAATTGGTTGTCAATGACTTAATCCGAAGGAATGCCATTATTATGGCAACGTATTGTTGCATGAATTAATTTGGTTGCCTTTATAATAAAAGCTGATTAAATGTGGGTGTATATTAAAGATACAAATCAAATTTGAGAGCATTATATATATGTATGTAAGTATTACACATATATACATACATATGTATATATGGGAATGTGTGGCTTTGTGTATTTAATTGATATGATATGTTGTCTTTAGGCAATTTGCGTAAACAAGGCAAACACACGACACAGAAATACCTACGCGATATATTGATAACGTATATACGTAAATATAGTATGTATATTTGTCTATACATGTATGTAGATATTTTTCCATGGTAAATGACATTTTTTGGAAAAATTCCTAACGCGTAAGTAGCATAAGCATCAAACATTATATGTAGAATGCCTCGTCTGCCGCTGCCTTGTCCTGGTGTCCTTGAACGTGTCGGTGGCCTTTTTGGGCTTTGCCCATAACCCTGGGCGCGAGTCCTGGCAGCCAGGCTTAGCGCCTTTAGTAATGTCGCACAAAGACGACGGCGTCAGCGTCACAGTTGGTTGCTGCCAGTACGCCTGTCGACTGTTTTTGAGAACTTTTCTGTCATCAACTAGGGCTGTGCGTGTATGTGTGTGTGTGTGTATGTGTATTGCTGACATGATTTTAATATTGCAATTGGATTTGGTCGGGAAAAAAAAGGCATAATGCCAAAACGACGCCCACAAACAATTGGAATTTCATACGTTTTACTTTGAGTCTCTCAGTCAACGCCTCGCCTCGCCTCGCTTCGTTCGCTTTTTGAAGTCGAAGCCAAAATGTCTGACATACAATGACGCATTGTCAACCTTTGGGGGCCAGGAAGGATGGGCTGGGCCTGGGAATTTATGTATTTATCGTTGACGTTAGCGCTAGCTTGCGTTAGCTGCTTGTTTGCCAAAGGACACCGACCAAATGGGACGCCTAAGCATGGCTAAAAGGTTCATATCACCTTGAGTGTTTTGTATTTTTGAAACTTGACTGACTGTCACATGGTTAGACGCTATGAGCTGACTTGGGTGCTTGGCTTAAATGTGGATATGACATCGCCGAACTGTTCCGCAATCGACCCCCCTAACCCACTCAAAGTGTAGAGTTCTCTCTCGCTGCTCCCCAGGCAACAACCGACTTGTGGCCACACAAGCTAGACGCTCCCCATATATAGGTATATGTGTATGTGTGTGTGTTTGTATTTGAGATTTAAATATATGTACGTTGCGGTGTTATTGGTGTGTGTCAGGCCAAAAACGTTTCTTGATTTATTACGGCATGTGGCGTAGATTTCGTTTGTGATAAATATGCTTTCAAATTAATAACGTTCGCCACATGAATAATTGGAGGCAAGTCCGCGCGTGACATTTGTTTAAGCAGATGTACAGCCAAAACAGCAACAACAACAACAACAACAACAACAATGGCAGTCAAATATTGAAAGCCCAACAATGCCATCATGTATTAAATTGGTCGCTCATGCGGTCCTGTTTGTGTTGTTTGTTGTTTGCCGTGTGTGTGTGTGTGTGTGTGTGTGTGCGTGTCTGTGAGTGTGTGTGCGTGGACAGGTGTATGCGGCTTACTTAGCCTAAATCCAGCTAGGCACACATGACACACACACACTCACACACACATACAAACACACACATAAAGACTCATGCATGCTGGCCACAACAAACATTTTTGCGCTGACTGTAAATAAACAAAAGCCAAAAAGTACAATAGCGGGAAATCCTGATGTGAATGTTCGAATATGGCAAACAACAATCGAGGCGAGCCAACAGGCAACGGCCAACGGCCAACAGCCAGTGGACAGTGGACAGTAGGACAACGGGCAGCGGTCAACAGCAGCCGGCAGCGGACTCTGCCAGCGACATGCCTACTGGCAGCAAAGGCAACTGCAGCAGCAGCAACAACAACAAGGAATTGCAGTCAGTGGTGGTATCCTTGTGCCGGTCGTAGGCCATGTTGGCGCCCCATACTGGGCCGCATTATTTATGCATTTCCATGGTCAACATATGTTGCTGTATGTGCGCCATAGCCGTTAGGTAGTTAAAGCTACCAAGTAGTTAGCCGTACCGCGCTGCAACTCTGCAACTGTGCAACTGTGCAACTGTGCAGCTCGGCAGCAGCAGCAGCGACTGCGTCTAACATTTGTTGTAACTACCAGAGCATGGCATTGTTAGCGGTAAATTGCACTCATCTATATGTAGGTAGGAGACGGTCGGGCATGTACGTTCGGCTTTGCACTCCAGCACGCCATAGAACACGGCCAATGGCACTCTCGAAATATCACTGGAATAATAGCAAATAGTGCGCATTGAGCATGCGACACTGTCAGCCGCAGAGTCCCAGCTAAAGCAGCAGCAGGAGTAGCAGCAGCAGCAGCAGCAGACGTTGTTGGCCAACAGGCAATTCATTTTGTTACCTGGGAAAAATTGCATGGCATGCGATGCCAAACCATGCGGCTAGCGACTGCCGCTCGGCGACTGCCAACTGCCAACTGGCAACTGGCAACTGGCAACTGGGCGTCGTTTGTGCCCTAAGCTAGCGTACGTGTGTACAATATGTGATTTTTGTTGCCAACCATTTGGGCATATGTCCGCATACCAAAGCCAGATACGTACGTCGTACGGCGTATGCCAGGGCCAAAGTCAGGCCAAGTCAAATCCAGTTTGCAATCACAGCAGTTTTAAGGCCCTTGCAATCATTGCGCACAATAAACAAGCGAAATGACGAGCATTTAACTGACTGTCCGGCGGATAGAGAGACTGATGGACTGACTGAACTTGGCCGGCCCTGGGAGCGGACTGGGACTGGCACAAAAACAACTTGTTAAGCATTGCGACCACAGTCGCAGCATGACAGTGGCTAAAAACTGTACACACACATCCACCACCTGAATCAACAGCAGAAAAAAAAGGAGAAACGAAGCCAATCGCAAATATCTGGCTGAACATCGAAAATGAAGTGTAGCCCTTATTAATTAGCATCAGTTTTTCTCTCTGACTTTGCCTACTTTTTTTTTGGTAGCTATTAAGTGGTGTTCAAGGATTTGCGGTCATTTGCAAAAAGCCACCGCAAGGCAAATGGTAAAGCAACGACTGACGCTGGCAGGCAGGCCAACCAGTTCAGCCACTGCCTGCTATGATATGCTGCAAATTGCAAACACACACACACACACACACACACACACACACACACACACAGACAGAGACAGGTCGAGGGTTGCGGCATGTGATTTGCTTGTCTGGCTCTGTTATATAGCCTGGTGCACCTTGTACTTGCACTATCAAGTGAGCGGTTACGGTGTGCTGTCCAGTAACTTGTCCAACGCTGCGTATGAGCAATGCGCCGCAGTTCATTCTGTGCACCTGTATATAGCTACCTACCTGTGTGTGTGTGTGTGTGTGCGTTTGTTAGTTTTCGTTTACGTTTACGTTTACGTTGCTTGCCTGCAAGCGTTAGTTGCTGCTGCTGCTGTTGCTGCTGCAACTCCTACTGTTCACTGTTCATTTCGTTGCACGCTCTCTGTGCCCCAGAGCTCAAACGTGCAGTTTGGCACTGGGGCTACTGCAATCGACCGGCACGCTTCCGTCTATGCCGTGCCGCCTACCGTACACCACCGAAAAATCACACAATACAATGCCAAAGCTACAAACATTCAACAACAACAACAACAACAACACTCATCATCGACATGCTGGCTGGTAAGTCAAACAGTGTTGGCAGAGCTTATTCATGTTGCAGCTCACATTAAGATATTTAATAGAATATTAAAATCCCTGTTAAATAATAATAATTATAATAATACTAATGAATTGCACTTCGTTTATAAATTTACCATTTAAATGAGCTGTGGACTCGCTTGGTTAATTTTAATATATATGTATATAATTTTAATGTATATATGCTTTGGACTACTTAAAGTTGCTTTTGCTGAAGGATTTGCATATATGAGGTAAGTCTTTTGAAAGTTGAAAGCTCTTGCGAAGGTGCTGCTTGAGCAAATCCTTTTAGCCTTAGGCCTGATGAACTCTATTTATTTTAATATATACATATATGTTATATATATGTTATACATATATATGATTTTATGTAGATTCGCTTTGGACTACTTAAAGTTGCTTTTGTCGAAAATCTTTGAATATAGCGAAATATGAAAAAACTTGTTTGAAACTTGAAAGTTTTTTTTTTGAAAGTATGACAATAGTTAGCTTAAGCTTATCCTTAGGTTTGTTTAAATTTCTTAATTTTAATAAAAGAATTTTAAAGCAGATTTTGCTTCAATTATTTTTCACTACTTAAAGTTGATTTTCTCAAATGTTGAAATATGAGAGAATTTGTTTGAAAGATTTTGGGAAAGGAGCAAGAAAAGAAGATGATTAGCTAAACAGTCTTAGTTTTAGGTTTGTTGAAATATCTTAATTTAAATAAATAATATATTAGATAGATTTTATGTCGATTTAATTTTCACTACTTAAAGTTGGTTTTGAATACAGCGAAATATGAAGAAATTTTTATATAAGTTCTTGAGAAATTTTTAATATGCTTAGCTAATAATATTATTCTTAAATTAAGTTAATTTTGTAAATATTCTTAATACATATATGAAGGTATATTTTATGTCTTCCTTAAGTTGCTTTTATCTAAGGATTCAAATTGATTTAAATATATCGAAATTCTGTTCAAAATAGAAAGTTTAAGGAGGAAGATTTGGATGAGTATCCGATTAGCTAAATATCATAATCGTAGCCTAAGTTGCATCTGTTAAAGATTAAAGATTATTCAGTTAAGTATGCATAATCATAAAAAGACAGTCTTCCTATAGTTACATCAGATTAGATTAGTTCAGTTCTCATATATATATGTTATCATTTCTCATTTATCCATTGTGCTCAACTCATTTGCTCATCTCTCATTAAAGTTTACTTAAAAATGTTTTGTAGAATGACTTTGAAGGCATTTGTCTTATATTGCAATCACTTAAGATTATTTCAATTGACCTTACCAATTTCATTTCTCATTTATCCATTGTCCTTAACTGATCTGCTCATCTCTAATGCCTGGCAGCCTGAAAACAAGTTGTTGCTGCTGCTGTCTCATCGCTGGACTCAAACGTGCGCTCAAGCTGCATTTTACGAAATTTGGCCATTCAATTGCCATGGCCAGGCGAAGGAAAAATGTATGAAAAACTAAACAAAAAGAAAAGAAAAACAAAAAAAGCAAAATAACATGAGAGCGAAGCACAAGACAGCAACTAACACAGACACAAAAAAAAAAAAAAAAAAAAAAAACTGATTTCCAATCGTATGTATGGGCTCGGCAATACACGCCCCAAATGTGCACGCCCCCCGGCCACGCCTGCCATTTTCAAATGCAATAACAAAAATTTTGCTCGTTTTTCGGTTGTGAATGTGTTTTTGGTTTGGTTTCGTGTGTGCAGAACGGCCCGGTCTACGCCGTAGTGCTGACTCCTTTAGTTTTATGCACAACTGCTGCACGTATTGGCAGCTTGTCTATTTGAATGTCACTCAAACAGGAGCACTTCATAAGTATGTGTGTGTGTGTGTGTGTGTGTGTAGCAGTTGTATGTGCCTAAGCCTTTTAAGAAAAGTGCCATTTAAACGTAAATATAGACATTGCTTGAAGCTAAGCCCCACAGCAAGGCAGAGATAAAGGGAGTGGGAGAGAACGAGAGACAGGTGGAATGACAGAGACAGAGACTCAAATTTATGTATAACCATTTGCCAGTTGTTGATTGAGTGTTTCAATGAAAATTATCAATTGGGCCAATTTGCTTAGTCAGCCAGATTTTGTGTGGGTTTTGCAAGATTGATGGGGCCGCAATGGGAACTAATTAAATGGTCGCAGCGAAATAATTAAATGGCTTTGCGCATTTTTTGGCTATAATTTCTCATATGTGGCCGATATGCTGTGCATGTGTGTGTGTGTGTGTGTGTGTGTGGAGGGGGGTAAAGTTGTTTTCCAATATTAACAGGCAATCGAGACGGTAATTAGTTGATTCTATTCCATTATGAAAATGGCAGGCAATGCAATTAAGAGAATATAAATTTATTTATATTTTAGTCGCATTCAAATTATAATTATGAAATAAAACGCAGAAATGCGTAAAAGCGTGCCAAATGGGTTTAAATTGAAATTAAAGAAAATTATCAAATTGCATTGCATAAAATGCACTTAAATATATATAAATCTGATCAAACGCTTTGTCTGCATACAGATGCGGCGCATTAAAATTAAAGTGCATAAATTAACCCATTTCTTTTTTTTTTTGTTGCAGCTCTCAAATTACAGGCAACGGAATGGCGCGGCTTCTGTGTTATTTACGCACTCCACATATGAGTGCGTATATGAATATGTCTGTGCTTACATGCTCATTTACACATACTTATATTTAACGATTACTGTTATGGTGTGCACTGCAGGCTGGGGGTGGAGTAAGAGAGAGTGCGAAAAAATCTATTATGTAACTCGCTGATTGGACTATCAGCACTGGCCGCTTGCCAATTGATGTGCTGGCCAGGTGAAAATTGGTCAATTGATGTTGCCTTTTCGGTGAGCACGTGTAGGCGTTGCGAGCCATTCGTTGAATTAATATCATTTCAAATGGTCTAGACTAGACGCAGCGTGGCGTGGCTCGGCTCAGTGGGCGCATTTAATGGGCTCCGACGGAAATTTCAATGCGAATATTAATAGAACTTACGGGCGGAAAACCAAACATAGTAAGTACAATATATTTCGATAAACAGGTAATTGGCAAGACTTAATCTGCAGTCGAAATTGATTAGCTTACTTTAATATTATTTAGCCACAACTCGAACTTGAGCTCTCTCTCTCTCTGTGTGTGTGTGTGTGTTGTTTGTCAAATTGTATTTTCAAGTGCACAGCAAATCTGTGATTCGTTTTAGTCAGCTCTTCCGTTATCGGATATAGACGTCAGTCGTCAGAGTACAAGTCGAGGGGTGTCTTTGTTTTTCCGACAATAAATCATGCTGTAGTGTGGGTGTGTCCCCATTGAATAGCAGCTTATTGGCTTTCAAAGCAGCCAATCCAATTGACATTGACGTATATCACATTATCATAGCAGAAACCCATGACAATGTGTGTGTGTGTGTGTGTGTGTGTGTGTGTGTGCGGGTGTGTGTTTGGTCTCTGCCCTTTCTTGTGACTTTAAAGCCACTGACTATCTGTACATGAGCCAGAGCTGATAGACAAACTGTCAGAGAGCAGCAGAGAGCAGCAAGCAGCAAGCAGCGCAGCATCCAATGCAAATCGACAGGTATCTGCTGAGCTGCATATTTAAATAGATGTCGTGCGCAGCAGGAGTTGGCGTCCATGTCGTGTTGTCCGATGCTCGGTGGACTAATCTTTCATCGCCCAGTGCTCATTTGGCATTCACTTGCTAATCGTAAGCTCAATTAGCTAACCAACAGCCATTAAAATGACATTTCGAATGGACGCCGCATGAGCTTAAAATATGCAAGGCATAATGTGTTACCGACACCTGGCTAATTCCCGCCCACACCTTGCCCAATCCATTCCGACTGAATGGATCCCACCCACATCATGCACTGGCATTGACACTCTCTGCTGTCACCTGAGCTGGCATTTTCATATTCATCCAGAGGCGGCCAAAAGGTGTTGTCACATCAGTGGGAATTCTTTATTGAATTAATTTGATCGAAGCTTAATGAAATACTCTTAAATGCCAATTACACATGGCTACAGCATTTATCAATCGGAATACCTTAATGAATTTTTAAATGCTCGCCAGATATTCTTTGTTATGGCAAAATGAAAAGCAGAAAATTTAATTTCTGTAATGAGTGCAATTTTTTATTTTTTTTTCGCCAAAAATATCTTTATTTTGTTGACTAGTGTGGCGACAGCTGGCGTGAATTTTTTAGTCATTAAATAAGTAAAAGGAGTATATTGGTTTGTGGCGTGGCGGGTTCGTATGAACGTATTTCGCAGCTTGTGAAACTAGAGAATATGTAATGGAATTTTAGATATATAAACTCGAGAGTAATCTCGCCTGTTAAGATTTTTCCCGTATGTCCATATGTCCCACATTAGGGGCGTTGCAAACCAGGAAATACTACATCCGGTATCTAAGATACGCAACTATTTAGAGTTCAAGTGACTTGAAAGTTGGAACCGGAAATTTTATTTTATTATTCTTTTAAAGCTAGAAACTTAAAAATTAAATAATTGAGTTGCGGCTGATTTTCGATATCGATGAATTAAAAATTTGTATAAAGCCCATATGAGGGCGTGGAATATTAGAAATATCCCGTAATTACTAAAGTTTTGGCAGAGATTATATGTCGCTCATGTCCACTGAGAACGTGCGAAATTGAGAAAAACTTTATGTCCTACAACTTTTTAGTTAGATAGTTCCAATTTAAAAAAGAAATTACTGTTGATCTTCTATATATAAGTTTTTGGGGGCATGGCGAATGCGAAACAAACTATATCTTCCAATGGAGCTATAGCTCTAATTAGATTACTCCAGACTCCATCATGACGCCTTTACCGAAAGAGCTTCAATACTCTATAGCCTTGACTAAGTATCATGCAGTCAGTAATGGCCGACTTCAGCACTCTTACTTGCATGTTTTTTGTTTTTAATAGAAAGTCTTTCAGCACGGCATAAAAGCTGTTTAAATCAGGCAAATGGCCTACTCATAGCTATAAAATATTTACATATATAAATAAATTGCGAAAATGTATGATAAATGCCAGTCCACATGAGAGAAAAGAAAACAACAACGGCGCAAAATATGAACGTTATGAAATCCTTGTGAAAAATTAATGCACCGGCTTACGTAATAAATAAAATAAGTAGTAATTGCGGCCGATGGTGGGGGGAGGGCGGTGGTGCAGTGGGGCAGTGGGTGTGTGGGGAGTGAGAGAGGATGCAGAAGATGATGCCGAGTAGGGGTGTGCCTTGCACAAAAAGTTATGAAAATTGCATTTTAATCTGAAAACGAATTGTTTATTATTTCGCTGAGGTTTAAATTTGTTGAAATAATTGCATGAAGGGGACGCGCAGCCAGCAAGAGACAGAGAGAAAGGAAACAGCAATCGGAGGCAGCCAGTGCAGAGTCGACCGCAGGAACATACAACAATATACACACACTCATATACATGTGCTCATATACAAATACCAATACACATGCAGATGCGGGCAACAATTGCTGCGGCCATGTTCTGGCACAGCCATTGCCGAACAAAGAGCGGGGCAAAATTGTGCATGTAATCAGTTTCAAGTAGTATGTGCTATAGAGGCGGACTCTACCAGACGTGGAAGACAGAGAGAGAGAGAGAGAGAGTGTGAGAGAGAGAGATAGAGAGAGGGCTATTGCCTGTCATCTGAGAAGTATGCAACGTCGCGACGTTGTCGTCGTTGTCGTTGCTGTTGCGCGACTTTGTTGCTTTTGTTGTTTTATTTCGCCGCCTTGCCAGCATTATTTCTTGCTGTATTTTTTTTCCTCGCCGTTGTTTCATGTGCAAAAATTGATTTTTATGCACTTTCCGCACACACACGCACATATGAATTATTGTTCATAAAGTATATTTTATGAAAGCAACGACTCACAGCAAATTATAAGGTATTAAGTGCTCACATGGCATGGGCACGTACCTTACCCAGTTATCCACACACACAGGAGCTCTGCTCCATGCTGACCTGCATACATATAGGAAAGTATACTTTGTAGCTGCCAGCGACAAAAAAAAAAAAAAAACACACAAAAATGTCATAAAAAAAGAAATATATACATCTATATATACAGAAATATATACATCATATAAATATATATATATATATATATATATATATATATATATATATTGTATATAGAGGTGTATATATATAGGTGGACAGGTGTGTGGAGGCCGCGTGCCAGAGCGAGTGTCGCCCATACATATTACAATAATTGCAAATTTGTGTAGCCAAAGATGTTAAAAAAATGATTTCGCCTTAAGTCGCCTGGCAAATTGAGTAGTTACTCATGCACACACACACACACACACACACACACACACACACACACATACTTCACATTTAGGACTAATGAAGGCGCTAAGTTAGCTGCATAGCTCGCGTTGCTCGCGCACGGGGAGAGCCAATTAGGAGCGCGTAGTTCTCAGGCTCGTTACGCAATGTGCTAAAAATCAAAACTCCATGAAATAAACCAATTTAAAAAGTTCAAAAACTAATTTTGCGCTAAGTTTGTCTGATAAAAGAAGACGATGCCAGAGTGGCAAGAAAAAAAAAACGAAAAAAAAGAAGAAGAATCTCGACGCTGAGTGCTCTCGTGTGTGTGTGTGTGTGTGTGTGTGTGATATGATTTTTTTTTTTTTTTTTTGTGCCTGTGCTCATAGCTGGAGCTGTAGCAGTCGTGGCAGCAGTTTGGCTTTGGGTTTAACACAGACAACATCAAAAAACATGCAAAACTTCAAGCAGCAGCAGCGGCAGCAACTGTTGTCGATGTTGACGCCGCTGCTGCCAGCAGCATATTTAAATATTTAAATGACAACACGTGTGAGAACATTGGGCTTGTGTTTGCGCTTCGGATTTGGATTGGGATTTGGATTCAGATTTAGATTTGCATTAGGTTCTCAGCTCATCAGGGAAGGTGGCAACTCAATTTCAAATGCTGCATCAGTGGAATGCGCACTTTTCACTTAATTAATTGCGCAAGTTTGCAATTGTTTTTGCTGTCACATTGCTTTTATCGCACGCGTTCTCTGTTCGTCTCGCTCTCTGTATATGTGTGTTTGTATGTGTGAGTGTCTGTGTGAGTGTGAAATGTCAGCTTCAAGTTGCCAACTGCAATAATTTTTGCGACTTCAGCGATTTTTTTGCCACTTGAGCGCGTAGCAGGGCAGGACAACAAGCAAAAGCAGCAGGAGCAGCAGCAGGAGCAACAGAAGATGGAGCCAAAGCAGGAGCAAGCACGCAGCCCTCCAGCGTTTGCAGCAGCCACTCAAGGTACGCTCGCTGCCGCTCAGTGAGTGCCCCGTAATATTGTAACATTTGTCTTTTAGTGGAAATCTCTTTTTGAGTGTGTCTCTCGCATTGAAGCAGCAGCTTCAACAGGGAACGGGCATGAGGGCATGCGATCTATTTGCATATAAATGTTTGTGAGTGAGCAGCGGGCGGGCGATGGGGGACCAGGGGCTGGCATTTGCATGTGAAAACAATTGTCTCTGTATGTGTGTGTGTGTGTGTAAGCTATAAAATAAATAGCCAGAATGATAATAAGTTTAGACATAGACGAAAAACTTAAAGCCAATGAAAAAGTGCAGCGGATTTGGCTTGCAAAGCTTAAGCAAGTTGTGAAAAATGTGTGGCATACTTTTAGGCTGCACTAAAAAAGCAAAAGAAAACAAATAAAATACAAAGCAAACACACACACACACACAAGTGAGAGAGAGCGAAAGAGAGAGCTAAACAAATTTGATTTGATTACTTGAGTCGAAGTCGGAGATGGCGCAGCGTGACGGCTTATGGTATCTCTGCTTCAGCTCTGTGCTCTGTTCTTTGCTCGGGGATATTTTATGGGCTTGTCTCTTAATGGCTTAATGCCGCCAAATAAATATAAAACAATTCACATGCAACTTGAAGAGCCACAACAAAGGCAGCATCTCAAATTGGCAGCTAATTTCAGTTTATGTGTGCGCCGTATTTTTTTTTATGTGCACAAGTGAAAAAGAAAAAGAAATGTGAAATGTGAAATGAAATGCTATGGCTAAGGTAACACAACCAGCATGACCCGCAGCTGAAACCCTCGACTCTGGCTCGCCCAGGGCGCTATTAACATTTAACCAAATTGATCAGCACATTTAAATGCGATCACGATGCCGAACCGCTGGGTCCAATTAGTGGCCAAGGCAACAGCTCCAACGATGGCGATGGCGTTGGCTGTCGATGTGGAATGCAATGCGCACGACGTGCATTGAATATTTGCATATAAATTTTCGATACACATAAATTGAGAGGTCCACAGTGCAGAAGTGAAGATATCAGCTGCCAGATCTGTGGGCATAATTTTTGTTCTCTATTTCTCTATATTTGTGTGTAGCTGGCCGTGAATTTCATTTTCGTTGCGACGGTTGGCCAGCATATATTGGATATAAATTCAGGCGAACGTGACCCAACTTAAGTCATAACCTAAATAAATATCACGCAATAATGAGACACATTTGCGACAAAATCACAAACAACACAAAAACAACGAATGGCAAAGAAATTGAAAAATATATACAACGAAATATAATACAAATAGCTGACAACGCGTTGGCTTAATGCTCGAATCATTTTGTTTGGCAATTTATTTGATTGGTTATTGCATTTTAAACCAAAACAGAAGAACTTGGCGGCGCCTCGGCTACGTGCGCTGCCACAGCGCTGTTTGTTTGCTTTGCTTTGATAGGAAATCATTTTTGCATTTAACAACATACTCGTAAACAACGTGATCCATGGAGTCCACAGTCAGCAGTCGGCAGTCGGCATCAGCATCACAACAATCACAACTTCAACGCCAGCTGCTCATCTAAGTGAGCGCGAGCGAGGCGCTCGTTTAGAAAGCCCGTCCGTCTTATTGCCTGTCTCCTTGTCCGTCTGTCTATCCGTCTGTCAGTCAGCCGCTTATTTGGGCCAGCTAAAAGTT
This sequence comes from Drosophila hamatofila, assembly GCA_035045345.1. Taxonomy (NCBI): domain Eukaryota; kingdom Metazoa; phylum Arthropoda; class Insecta; order Diptera; family Drosophilidae; genus Drosophila; species Drosophila hamatofila. Next base: position 2,906,748 of record JAWNPA010000020.1, on the reverse strand, counting down.
CAAATTCCATAAACAAACGGCAAAACGCACGCACTGCTATACAGATACATTTCGATTGTATGCCACTGGCAGCTGCACCTGTCATTGCTCAAATAAACGATAAACAGACTTTGGAGACGCTGCACCATGGCTGGCATTTGTTGTGTGTTCTGCTTTCCAGAAGCTACGTAACCTTTTGAACTCTCACACTGATTGTGAAATAATACTTTAATGACCTGATTTATGAGCATATCGTAAGCGGCACGTACAAGCCAAAAACACTTTGCCTAAGTTGTAAGAATATTTTATATTATATTAAATATTTGATTAAAATTGAAATATGACTAGATTTTTCAAACTGGAAGGTTTAGCAATGGCAAATATTTTTTCTTCAATTTTTTTAAGTCTAAGCTCTGTTAATATTTTATAAAAATAGAAATATTGATTGGAATTTGTAGTAAAAAATGTTCTTTAGGAAAACTCTTTTTTTTCTATTTTTGTCTAAGTTTTTGCTAATCGCATAAACAGTTTGCCTAAGCTCTAAATTTTTTTTTATAATACTTTAAGTTAAAATATGACTAAAAATTTATAATAGAAAATTCTTTAATAGCAGTTTTTTTTTTTAAATTTTTGGAAACTTTTTGTTTATGCGTTTGCTAATACTGTGAACACTTTGCTTAAGCTTAAATAATTTATTTTATACTAAATATTTAATTCAAATTGAAATATGGCTAGAATTTTTGAAATAGACATTTCTTTAATCGATATAATTTAGTATTTTATTTTTGATATTTTTGTCTAAGCTTTTGCTAATCGCATCCACAGTGCATTAGTCGAGGCAAATGTTGTGGAAAAAAGTCTGTTCGGTCTAGAAGGCAGGAAAATGATTTTATTTCGTTTGTCATTTGCGTTGCACATAATTCCATAAAATGACAGAAACATGTGTACAAATTTGTTTCCATGGCGCCATGACCATGCCATCCCCTCCCCCCATGCCCCACCATCTGCTCATAGCCCAATTGCTATTGGCCATAAACAAATTCCAATAGAAACGAGGCTAAGCTGCTTGCCTGGAGCTGGAGCTTGCACTTGAGTGGATCGCATTGCAGTTGCCTGCACTTTCATTTCATGCCATGCCGACAGCCAGTCGAGTCGAGTCGAGTCGAGTCGAGCTGAGTTGAGTTGAGTTGAGTTGACTCGAGTCTTAAATAAACCAAAACTAAGCTCAATTTACAGTACGGCAAGCATTTGATTGTTGGCAGATGTGTTTATTTGATTTTAAATATAGCTCTTAAATATTTTGGGAGCCATTCATCAGGCGGCATGGTGTGGGCAGCGCCTCAAGTGGCCGGGCCCCGTTTATAAGATTATATTATGCGTTAGCTGAACTCGAGCTGGGCTTTTATATTGTTAAGCGGCTTAAACGCCTTCTTCACTCACAGTGCAGTGCTTTTAATCTTTGACAGTTAACAAATGATTACAAACAGTGCGACAAATTGTTAAAAATAAATTATAATTCTATTATTATTTAAATGCTCTAAGCGGAAACTGTGAACAGCTGCCCCAAAACACCAACTGCCGAGTGCCGGCTGCAGCTTTAAAGCGGAACGACTGGGCAATAATTTAGACCCAAAAAAGCTAAGCGCTGCGCACTTTTTCACTGCAGCATCCGGACATGCTCTTGCGTGTGTGTGTGTGTGTATGTGTGTGTGTTTGTGTATGTCGCCTGAAACTACAAAAGACCGCATTGTGTGTGATTTATACACCTTAAGCTTCGATGAACGCTATAACACCAACAGCAGAGACGCTGACGCCGACGCTGACGCCGACTGCAGCGTCGGTGTTTGGTACCACATCTTATACTATATAGATTTTTTTTCCTTCTTTCATTTATATGGGAAGTTGGCGCATAGCCACCAGACAAAGCGGCAGACGACAACGACGTTTGGCGGCAATGAAGCCATAGCCATGAAATGGAAATGCATTCGAGTGTGTTTAAGCCGGCGTTACGCTGCCTCAGTCGCTAGTCGCAGTCGCAGTCGCAGTCTCAGCCTCCGTCGCCGTCTCAGCCTCCGTCTCAACCTCAGCTGCCATCTCAGCCTCAGTGTTCGCTGTCATGGGCCATATACGTATGCGACTACAGATAAGACGTGCTCGATAGAGTCCAAAGAAAAAGCGAACTCATTTTACGCCTGCATTTCCCTTTACTCTGTGTGTGTAGTCAGTTGACGTTAACAAGCAAAAGCGTACGATAGAATTGAAAAAATTGTAGGAAGAAGTTTATCAAGTCAATTGAGACCTGCGACAAAAGACCAAAGCGCAGCAGCAGCAACAACAATTTGGTCGTGAGCAGCAGCAGCAGCAGCAGCAGCAGCATGAGCTTTGGATGCAATGTCTGAATCATCAGTGTTTGGCAGCTTTGTCGTCGGTGTCTTTATCAGCAGGCCCGCAGCAGCAGCAGCAGCAGTGGAAGCAGTGGAAGCAGCTGCAGCAGCCGCTGCTGTGTCTGAGACAGCTGCAGCATCAACGACAATGGCATCATCATATAAAAGGCAACGTGTATAGTTTTTTTTTTTTAGATTGCAGCTCAAAGCGTAAGAAGGGCATCATTGCAAGAGAGCGAAGAGGCAGAACCGAGAGGAATCTAATTTGCATGCAATACGATTTTTGATAAAAGCTTTTACCCGAACATCAAATAAAACGACAATGCAACAACACTCCAAGTCTGATTGTGCGACTCAGACGCTGTTACACTTTGGTATTCATAAGAAAAACAACCAGAGACGAGATAAGAGCAGCCAAAGGCAATCAAAAAGTGCATTTGCGTGTGCCGTTTGCTGCTGCTTGCTGCTTGCAGCATGCCTCGAGCGACTCACTCGAGCGGGCGTCGAGCGTCGGGCGTCGAGGCGTCTATTGCCGCACTTCTTATGCTTTGTCACCAGCTAACTACACGGCACGGTCTCCGAGTGCTGCTGCTGCCAACAGCGGATGCTGTTCCAGGTAACTGCCAACTGGTTACTAGTTGCTATTGCAGTTACTACTGACAGTGATACTATTGCTGCTGTTGCTGTTGCTATTGCTGCTGGTGCTTGTGGTGCAAGTGCGAGTCACCATTTGACACATGATCCATGGCAGTGTCGTGTCTGACACGCGTTTTATCTATGCTGCTAGGGAGGGGCCATCTCTTTCACTCTTCCTCTCTCCATCTCTCTCTCTCTCTGTGTGTGTGGGTGTGCACATGATGTGCATGCATGCGTTTTCTAAATGATTTCCAAGGAATTTTTATTGGGAAAAACGATGAAAGCGAAAACGCATACAACAACAACAGCAGCAACAACAACAACGATAGAGTTGACATCGAGCTGCTTTAGAAACTTTATTGACGTCTTCAAATTGTCAACTCGAAGTTCGAAGTGTTTTATTTTATGCTTTGTTTCTCATATTTTCGTTGCCCTTTGTTGCCCGCTGCTCGTTGCCCGGGCAGTGTTTTATCGCACATCTGTAAAAGGGCTGAAGCCATGGCAATGCGTGGAGGGAGTGAGGCACATGGCATGGGTATATTGGGTCTCTATGTCTATGATGATGACTTTTTATTATGCGCATTTCGGTTTTTATGCTTCGGTTCCGGCATGTTTTGTACACATATCTAAATGCCATACTTAAACGTTTACATATGGTGCAGACCGAAAGGCGGCTTGATGAGGATGAGCTGAGTGGCAAGCCAATGCCAATCCCAATCCCAAGTTAGCCTTAGCCACTCACAGCGGTTTCGGGAATTTAATGATGTGCGGCTTTTATGAGCAAACAATGCGTATTTCATCACTCTGCCTGCTGCCTGTCTGTATTTTGCAATGTAGTTGATAATGGTTCGATGTCCATTAAATCCGTCATCATTTCGTCAATATTCATGCAGTTGTAGAAAGTTACGATCTGTCAGCACTGGGGTGTTAAAAACAGTTTAAATTTATTTGGCAATAAGCAATCAAACGCACAGGCGGCAATCGTATAAGGTTTTCCATCAAAAGTTATACTTTAACATTCATAATAATATTCATATGCATGCAGGGAGGCTCGCGCCTGCATATTTAGATAAAGCATGGAATATGTTGACCAACTTTTATGGCAGTTCGGGGCTATACGGCCAACTTTTTCTGGTCGCACTTAAAGCATCCCAGACGCACAATTGCTAGGCACGAAACTTTCAACTTCAACTTACCAATCATAAATGAAATGAAATGAAATGATACTGCCAAACTTCGGGCACACCTCGCACAGCTTTTGCCAAAAAAAACGCAAAACGCCAAACGCCAAACGGCCGCCAAGTTCATAACGAGTAATATCTTTTTATTGGTTTTGCATGTGCCAGAAACCCCTTAAGCTACTCGCAAAAAAATTTACATTTTTATTAAAATTTTACCAGCGAAACTACCTTTCACACACACACAAGTATTTATATATATATTATATATGTAAAACATTCATGTAAGTACGTGCGCCAAGGGGAATTGAATATAATCCTGATTTTGTTATTTTGCTCATTAGCAAAAAATGGCAATGGAATAAGCTTCCAACTGCAGTGCAACAATACAAACAAGCAAACAATGTGTAGTTGGGTATAAATGACGGCATAATACTCTTTCATGATATGATTCAAAAATATGTAGATTTGGTTTTGTCAATACCCAAAGAGCAATCCATTTATAGGTCTAGTAAGTCTAATAATTAAAGATATAGTTTATTCAATTTATCACGCTTATAGATGAAATAGTTATATAAGTTTTAGTTAAACTTACATCCTCAATGGGCGTGACTGCATAATCTTGATATAAATCTCGGCAAATATTTATGCATATTAACATTAAATAATTAATTTTAAGTGTTTTTTTTTTTATTAATCAGCTGAAGCCATTAACATTATGCATGTTGACAAATTTTTGGGATTAAAGATTATTGAGCAGGCGGAACGATTAAATTGGTATTATATACATATATAAAGTATTTATTTATTTTTAAAATATTATTAAAGAGATTCGTTTTATTTCCTCTCTATTCTTCATATGCTGCTATCGCTTTAAGAGCTCATCGAGTTGATCATGCTGAGCCGGCGCTCGTGGTTCGGTCTGCAGCTGTGCGTTCATCAGCAGCTGTGAAAGGTTTTTCAATTGAGAGCATGGCGGCTAAAGTTGGTTTTAAATGCGAACAATAAAGTGAATTTTTCAATTTTTGAAATTTATCTAAAGCTGCACGAAAAATAATAATTTGCCACTACTCTAAAGATAGAGTATGTATTGTCATAACAGATAAAACTGCAGCTCCAAATATTTATATTAGGAGCTATATATCCCGACCTTAAAATGCAGTTATAACAGTACGAATTGAAGCGGCTGTAGAACCTGTACAGGAAGTTTTTGACGAGGATCCAAAGGAATAAATAAATAATTTATATTTAGGCATTAGTGTCAATAATTTTGTATCCATCTAAAATCTACCTTGTTGGTATTAAAAATATATTTAAAAAAAATTAATTTAATGTAATTTAAAATTGTGTATTTCTCACGCTATATATAATTGTATATTAAATATATATATATATATATATATATATATATATATATATATATATATATATATATCCATATTCAAAGCACCAAGAGCATCTTTAATCTTAGTTGCCGATTTTGCAGAGTTTCTATGAGCTTATGCAAATATACGTAAGATCTTATATATGTTTATACTATTTATATTTACTAGCATACATTAATTTTCATTTCAAGTCTCCTATGCTTACTCTCCACAAATCCCAATATACCCCTTTTATTATCGCGCACAGCCACAAAAAAATGCTCCATTTATGTGGTTACGCTCATTAAAATGAAATTCAAAGCATATACTTAACGTTACGTATAATCTAGATAAGAACTTATACGTTTTTTATTCACTTCGTAATTAAATATTATTTGCTACAATTAGAGCCAATAGATAGGTGCATGAAGCATTTATAATGTTGCCATAGGCTAGAGCTGGTCTAATTTTATCAGCGAACAGCAAAGGCGGCATCGAGTCAACTCCTGGGCCAGCTGCTGCTTTCCACACGCTTTGAATTTCATTTTGAACTTTGCAATAAATCTACATAGATGTATAATAAATATCCATTTGCCCTAGACCAGGCTAGGCCGAGCAGGCAGGCAGGCAGGCAGGCAGGCAGGCAGGAGGCGGGCAGGGAGAAGCATTAGCCCAAGCAGGGCTCCACATAGCTCGTTCATACTGGTATGCGCTGCCTAAAACATGTGTTTATGGCTGCCTCAGCTATAGCTTACACTCTGTATATGTATGTGTGTGTGTGTATGTGTGTGCTTTTGTTTACATATTATGTACATATTTTTTGGCCTCTTGTTTTGCATGCCGCTGATAAGCGCGCGCCAGAGAGAAAGAGAGCGAGAGAGAGAGAGAGAGAGAGAGAGTGAGCTGGGTGAGCGCTTATCAAAAGTTGCCCAAGCTGTTTACTTGAGCAACAATCTGTTGCCCAGCTTCCAGTTTCCGCATCAGTCTGTGCCAGTGTCTTAAAGCGTATAAGACTTTAACGCGACTTTAATACATCATCAACTGCAGGAGGGGGGGAAAGGCAACCTCCGGCTACTTCTTTTGCATTTCAAATTCCAAATGCCGCGCACATTTCGATTGATTTTCCTGTGCCTCGTCATTTTGTTGCCCACATTGTGCCGCACACGTAAGTCGGCCAGCAGCCTTAGTTGACTATGGCCAACATCATATCATATTCTTTTGCTTGTTTTAGACCGCAGCTGCCAGACACCCGACAAAAATGCTGGCAAATGTGTGCACTTTAGCTCATGTCGCTTCGTATTGCAGCAATATGCGATGTACAAGGAACATATGCCGCCGCACATAATGCGTTTCCTGCAACGATCACGCTGCAGGCCCAAAGTTGATGGCGTAAGTTACAGTGGAGACTGGCAGACGAGACTGTCTGTCACATTACTAATGAAATTCATTTTGTTTTTTTTTTTTCTTTTTTTTATATCTACTTATCGACAACAAAGTATCATTTGTGCTGCGAACTCAAAGACGTTATTCCTGCGAATGCCAACTCAAAGCTGAAATGAACTTCAAAGCATCAACAACGACATCTGCACAAAACTAAATGGCATTAATATGTATACTATCTCAGACTCTTCCCCCTCTCTCTCACTCTCTTCCTCCCTTCTCTGTCTGCTTTGATCTGGCTGAATTCAACTGTCTAGTTGCCTGGGCAAAAAGCCTCGGCCAAAAAGTTTATGTGGCTGCCTGTAATGTCTGCAATTATTTAGCTATACTCACATTTTATACTTCACTGTCTCGTCTCGTCTCGTCAGTCAGCTGCTGTCAGGGCAACTGAAATTTGAATATGAATTGCTGTTTGTGCTCTCAAAATGTTAATAAATGCAATAAATTAAAAACTTTAAACTTCTCACAATCCTTGACAGAGCGGACTCAATTTATGTTGCCTAAACACCGAAATGCTTTTAATACAAAACAATATCAAATATTCTGTATAAAAGTTTGTATTACACTTTCGTTTAGTTAAGGCAAAAATATTTGTTTTAATTTAACAAATGTTGGAATGGCTTTTAAGTGAGAATTTGCCTCAGCCACGTCGGATTAACCCTCGTCTTGCACTCAGTCGTTTGTCGTCTGTTGTTGTTGTTGTTGCTGTTGCGTTTTTTTAATGTGGCAGATTTTAAGTGACATTCGGGGGCCGCTAAATGGCCGTCTAAAAATCACGCAACATTAAAATGATTTATGCTGAATAATTTTCAGTGAAAATGAAGCCAAAAGCCAAGCTGCCCGCTGCCTGCAACATTTGTGGTTAGTCCAGGTTTCATTTGCCTGCCGTTAGGGCAGAGGGGCGGAGTCGGGGTAGGAGTAGGGGTAGGGGTAGGGGAGTCAACTCATTGCTCGAGTCTGGGGCGTTGAAATGCAGACACCTTGTGCGCGCACGTCGCTCGAATTTCATGCTTAGGATGTGGCCGCTAACGCAGAGGCATAGAAGCAACCGTTGGCTGCCTGCAACGTGAACGCCGCCCAGTCGCTGAAATTGCAGACAGCGTCCAGATGATAAATGGCCTAAAAGCACATTTGAGTCGCTGCTGCGGCTGCTGCAGCTGCTAATGTTGTTGCTGTGGTTGCTGCTGTGGCTGCTGCTGCTGATGCTGATGCTGCTGCTGCTGATGCTGATGCTGATCTATTAGACAAACGCACGCCCAAGGCAGCAACTGCTCGCACACATATCTTCAGCATAGCTTGAACTGGGTTTGGCTATTTATGGAAAGTTTAGCACGAGATAAAACCGAACGAACAACGGACAATTCTTATGATTATTTTTGTCGCCTTTTAACTAAGTCAAGCTAAAAGCAGAGAGAGAAAGAAAAAATGCTGCTGTCAGAAATTAAATGGAAAGCAGCTCCTAAAAGCGTTGCACTCGAAAAAGCTGTGCTGATGCCTTGTAAACATGTTTAGTCTAATGCATGGCTGGGTCCAAGCACATTCAAGCTGTTCGGGCTGTTCAGGCTGTTCAGGCTGTTCAAGCTGTTGGTGCGGTGCAACAAATGTTGTTAACAAGCATATTTTGACAGCTCAACAAGATGTTGCCAGATGCGCGAACAGCAACAACAACAGCAACAACAATGGGAGCCATTTGCATATGTTGCAAGCCGGCAATGCAGAACTAAAGTAAACTAAAGCCGAAAAACGAGCAACTAAACCAGGAACTGCATTTGCTGCTGCTATCTCAGTGAGTAGCTATCGCTGGCCAGGCTGTATGGCAATTGGGTTGGCTAGTGAGGCGCAGAGTCAATTACTTTTAGCTCTGTTGTTGTTGTTGTTAATGTTGTTGCTGCTGTCATTAAATAGTGTTGTTGTTGTTGCTGTTGTTGGAGCTGCTGCTGCTGCAGCTGTCTCATAAACATGACAGCAACAAAGTGCTCTGCCGACCTCTGCATTGTTTTTAAAAGTATTTCATGCATTTTAATAAACATTGGAGCGCATTTAATGAAATGGAGAGTGCGCGCACCCAACATGCAGTCGCTGTGTGGTCTCTGTTGTGGTGCTGTGCATGTATTTCCACCAACAACATGAACATTCGGCTTGGCCACATCTATTTTCTAATTGCATTTCGCTGTTCCACAGCTGTATGTGTGTGCTGGTGTGTGTGTGTGTGTGTGTGTGTGTGTGTGTGTGTGTGTGTGTGTAGTTGTGTGGTCACACACACCTTTTGAGTAGACAACCAGCCAGGCAGCCAGCCAGCCAGCCAGCAAGAGCTCTATTGCTCTTATGTGCATCACATTCGCTGTGGCTTGCTGGCGCCTTCTCCATTGCATTGCACATGAGTGGGTAACATATCTTGCCTAGTCTTTGTCTTTTTTTGCACACTCACACACTCAGCCACACACTCACACTCATCAGCCACACACTCTCACACACACAGCCATCACTTGGTGTTAATTTCGCTCGTCTTGTGTCACTGCCAGCTGACACGCCGAGTGTCTCCTCGTCGTCGTCGTCGTCGTCGTCGTCGTCGTCTATCACATGGCCAAGAAATGCAATTAACGTGCTCTATCGGTATTGCCATGCCAAAGAAATCTGACTTTTAAATGAAAGGCTGTCGCTGATAACGGGTTGCTCACCTGACAAATTGACATATTTCGTTTCGCAATTCTTTCTCTCTGTATTTGCTGCTGCTTTGCTTTTTTTTTTTTTATCCCATATCAATCAATTGGATAAACACATCAGTAAAAGTATTTTTATATTTGATTATATTTTATTTATATATATATTTCTTATATTTATGAATTATTTAGTTTTTAATCAGTTACGTTCAATGTGCTCCTTTGTGGCTTACATCCCAAATAAATTGCTAAAGATATTTGACAACAATTTATATAAAATTTCTATCAAAAAGCATAGCTTGAAGTTTCAGTCGATAAGCTTGATTTCTTACACGCTAAGAACACAGATAATCCTTAACTAACAAAATTAATTAATATTTAAGCTGAAAAGCAATCAGTTAAAAATACATTTGTATCAAATTGTTCAAAATGTTTAAGGGAAATAAAGTTATGTAAAATAAATAAATACTAAAAAAATGTATTTGATTTTTATTTTCAAATATGAATAATTATACAAAATACAAACAAATTAAAAAAAAAGCTTTAGAAAATGTTTATTTATTATTATTGTAAATATACAAAAAAAAAAAAAAAAAAAAAATTAATAAAAATTAAAAATATATATAAATTTTATTTTATTATTTATTTTAATTTTAAGTTTCTGTAAGCTTTGTAAACTTTTTTTCACTATTAATAATATTAAAAAATATTGTTAATAGAAAATAAAAAATTTAATAAAAGATTAAATTAAAAGAGTTTTTCTACTTAGACATGAATATATAGGAATATAACATATGTTATTTCTATAGATATTTGATGAAGAAAGAGAAGACGCCATGAAGACTTATAACTTAACTTGCCACGACAATGTAGGTCAATCGCCGAGTAAAGCCAGTAGAGATTGTAGATGAGTTTCAAGATTTAATCTAAACTGATTTGTAGCTGGTTCATCTGACTGTTCAAGCAACTGTGCTTGAATACGAAAGTAGCTTGCGGATTGGTTTCTCTGATATTCAGATCAGAAACATACCAGAAACGTCAGACGTAAACAATTCATTCTTCACAGTAAGCGAACGCAGTGAGAGCGAGTATAGGGAGAGCCATCATAATATAATATAATTTCTAATTACTATATAACACTCATGGGACTTAGCCTTCACTTTTAAAATTTCCCAAATTCCAAAATTAAGTTAAATAGACTCTCAAATAAAAAAACAGTTCTTCCTCTGCAGCTACATCTTTAACAACTGCCTATTAAGAAGCATTTATATATTTTTTATGAATTCTTTCTTAATATTGAGATATAAAAATGTATATTTCACTATAATTAAAAGTATTGCCAAGTTATGGCATTGACAGGAAATTTATTCTGTGCATTTCAACGACGGCAACAGGCAAAAGTCCTGGCAATAGTTTCCTTGGAATTGATTGACTTTTGAGGGCAGTTGCATTCACTACTTTTGCAGCGGCCATGGGAATTGTCTGGGTTAATTAGCCTGGGGAGATGGAGTTGAGCTGCAGCTTGGGCATTGGCCTGTCAATCAGTAGAGAGGGAGAGACAGAGAGCGTGGAGCTGCTTGCAACGGGCTGCAACCACAAATTCAATAAAATTTGAAAAGCAATTAATAACTGATTGACAAGTATTTATCTGAAGGGAAATGGCAAGTAAGCAGATAGACAAAAACAAGCTGCAAAAAGACGGTCGAGGATCAACTGAACGTAACCAAACTCCGGCAGTGTTGCTCATAAATGGAACCGGGCAACGGGAAACGGGCAACGGATAACGGGCAATGGCCGTTGAGGAGGAAGCCAAAATGTTGGCTGCCCATGGGAGCTGGGCGGAAATTCAAAACCCAAAGTCAAATGAAACGCAGCAATATAACGCAGCGAATTGACAGAGACGAGATAAAAGAACAATCAACAATATGCCAACAACAACAACAACAACAACAACAACAACAACAACAACAACAACAACAACAACAACAACAACAACAGCAGCAACAGCAACAATAACAAGAATAAACAAGCGAAGTATCCGGGGGCCAGCCGGGCAGAAGATGTAGCATAAAATGTAGCGAAAACTTTGGAGAAATCATTAATAACGCTGGCAAAGCGCAATGGCATTGGCCAGCAAAAGGACAAGCGCAAGGACATGCAACGGCAGTAGCAACAGCAACAACAACAGCAACAGCAACAGTAGCACCAGCAGCTAAAGCTTCAGTTCAGCTCAGCGTAGCTCCGTCAATCAAAGCGCAAACAGAAACAAAATGAATGGGCAAACAGTGTGGAATAGAGGATGGCAATGTCCAGCCAGAGCTGGCCAGAGCTGTCCAGAGCTGGCCATTGCCATATCCAGCGGATGCCCATTGAAAAGGGGTCAGTAGACAGGCTGGCTAAGCGACTGTTTAGCTGCTTGTTTGGCTGTGGTCGGCCAACAGCACAGGCGATGAGGACAACGATGAGGATGACGATGGTCAGGATGATGATGATTCAGAGGATGACGACGACGACGACGACGGCGATGATGATGATGATAATGCTGCTGATGAGGATGACAACGGCCCAGCGAATGAGCAACGAGGCTGACGACAACTGCGACGGCACCAACGACGACGACGACGACGACGGCGACGACGACGACGACGATGATGATGAGACATTGAGCGAGCGATGTGGAACGGATGTGCAGTTGTTGTGGTCGGGGCTGTGGCTGGGCGGGCTGCACTGCCGGCAAAGAAAAGCACAATTATTCATTTGCACAATGTCAGAAAAGTGTCAGGCCGGCGCCAAAGGACCAAAGGATTCTGCCATAGCTCTTTTGCTGCGGGCAGAAGCCATAGTAGCAGCAGCAGCCGTAGCAGCAGCAGCTTGAAACAAAAGCGATAATGATGAGGACGACACTTTGCCAGAGTTTTGATCATAAGCAATGCAAAAGGCAAGAGATAAAAATGGCAAAGAGGAGGGCATAAATATGAGCAGCGAGCATAAGTAGAAGCAGAAGCAGAAGCAGAAGCAGAAGCAGAAGCAGAAGGAGAGGAAGGCCAAGGCATCTACCTCCAAAGCTAAGATGGATAACTCAACACTTGGCTATGACTTTTGCTCCTTTTGTTATTGCCTCGCCTTGAGTTGGCTTGCTTTGGCTTTGCTTGCAGCTCAACGGCATTCACATAATTAAGTGAACTGTAACTGGAACTTGTGTCCTGTGGGAGCATCGGAAATTTAAACGGCCCAGCTGGAGGAGCTATGCGACACCGAAATGCATTAAAATTAATGCATTAGCAAGTGCAACATTGTTATCAGCATGCACACATGAGCACACACACACACACCCAGACACACATACACACAGGGTTTGTGTTAGTGGAGATGGATAACAACGCCTCCGACGTTCACGTGGTCACACACGAGCGAACAGGCCATGCATAAGCCCAATCCCTATACCAATTCAAATTCCAGCAGCAACGCCAGCTTCGACTCCAGCTAAAGCCTGAGCTAAAACAGGACCTGTATTCACAATCAGGCTAGCACACATGCATGCACACACACACACACACGCACACACACACACACATGCACACATAATCGCGCTGGCTGCATATACATGTATGCGCATATAGCACTCACATATTACTTGTAGTAATTTCTCACGGAAATTCATAACCTTCCGCAACTATTCAACATTTGTGTGGCATACTAGCCGCGTGCTTGCTCTCTCCCTCTCACACTATCCACCTTTCTCTCTCTCTCTCTCTCTTTCTCTCTCTCTTTCTGCTCGGCATTGTTGTTGCTGTTGCTTTGTAGTCCTTTGCTCGTCGTGTGCTTGTAGTCGTCGTCGACTACCCATTGGCCTACATCTACATCCGCGAGCTCTGCACATGCCGACACACGAGCGGCTCGCACGCACACACACTAACACATACACACAAACACACACCCACTCACATACACATTTTCGTTAGACGACTGCCAATGTTCGTGACTTTCGCACATAACGACGACGACGACGACGACGAGGAAGGCATTAACAGCCACGACAACAGCAGCAACAACAACCACAAAAACTCGAATCTCGCGCTCATTTTCGAACTCGCTCTTTTCGCACACGCTTCGCTCTTAAACTTGGCGCGCTCTTAAGCATGCCATGCCATATGTTCGACTTACGATATTCACGCTGTTAACAGCCGAAGAGAGTTCGAAACGAATTGCGCCCAGTGGGCGACGTTGTTATTGTTGCGGTGCGCCTGTTGTTTATCTCCCATGTTGTAGTTGGTTTTGGCTGTCGCCTGGCTCGCCACCCACGCCCACTTTTGCCCACAACTGATGAGGCGCTCCGCAATGTTTTGAAAACATTTTCCACTGATTAGGCCAACATTTGCCAAGCTAAACGTGCTGGCCTATGTCTCGTCCACATGGCTTAAAGTATCCAAATATTTTTGCTCCACTCAAGTTAAATATGTTAACGATGGGATTTTGGAATTTGTTGCAGAAGTTTGAAGATTTGTATATATTAAATAAGTTATATAACTTTTTTAATATTTAGAGAACTTTTGGGACTTTTAGATATTTAATAATTAATTTAATAGACGATATGAAATACACGTTTTAAGTGTTTAATTTATTAACTTATTTACTTAAGTTATTTTTTAACATTTATAGAAGGCTTAAAATTTGTATTTAATAAATAATTTATTAAATTGAAGCTTTAAGAATTGTATTTATTTAATAATTTACTTAGCTCTTGTATTACTTGTAGAAGATTTTATGATTTTTATATAGCAAATAATTTATTTTGATTTTTAAATATTTGTGGAATTCTAAGATTTTTATATATTTTATAATTTATTTATTAAATTATTTGTGTAACTTGTTTTTAAATACTTAAGTATTTAAGAATTTCATAAAGTAAATAATTTATTAAATATGTCTTAAGATTTTTATATATTAAAGAATTTATTAAACAGAAGCTTAAGATTTGTATGTAAACAATTTATTTAATTTAAAAAAATATATATTTATATATACTTTGGCTGAAATATTGCCATATGTACATATACAGAGACATACTCTATATTTGTAATTAGCTTGGTTTATTGACTTCTTTTATATGCCTTGAGCTATAAAAGGACAACAAATTATGCACACACACCATGATTATTTGATTATGTAAGCTAAAAAGCAATATTAATTATTTATGAACACATTAAATATTTATAAATCTTACTTTTATTGCACTAATTCCCAAATAAATGTCATTGCATTGGAAAATCAGTGTTGGCTAACCAGCTGCAAGCTATTTACTTTGTCGGCTTTTGATTGCATAACTAATACAATGAGAGCGTTGGCCAAATAAGAATAATAGTCAAAGAAATTTGCAATGAAACAATGAAACTGGCTTGAGATGTTTTATTGTCTTGGCTTTTATTTTGAATTTATGTCTGTGTCATTGTGGGTGAACTGGCTCATCATTCAAATGGCCAAGTGTACTTGGCTAACAGTGCTCTAAGCGTAAGTTTCAATTTCGCATTATTCGCTTCAATATATGCTGTGTTAATCCATCAATCGTTTTTCTGTGTTTACTTAAAGACATTAGACTGTGATTGAAGCTTAAAGATATCAATGCAGTCATGATGATAATTGACTTCGAGTTGAATGAATGAATTAAAATGACAATATTTAATTTAGATTTTTATAAATTGATAATTTATAATTGAATGGCAAATCATATTATATACTTAAAAATATTAAATTTCAACAATAATTTGAGTAATTGCTTTAATATAAATATTCAAAATAGTAATACTCTTATTTTGTCAGCCTACATATCAAGCATTTTGTGTACTTTCTGAGCAATATAATTTCGAATTCCACAAATCGATAATTTATTATTAAATGGCATATAACTTGCCATATTTTAAAATATTAAATGCCAACAATAATTAAAACAATTGTCAAAATATAAATATTCAAAAAAGTAGCACTCTTATTTGGTCAGCTTTCAAATTAAAAATTTTGACTGATTAAATAATAAAATTATTTTTAAAATATTTAAATTCTTCATATGATTATAACATTGCATTATACTTATTCTTATCATAATTCGTATTCCTTATTTTTCAATAAAAAAATCACTGCCAGTGTTGGTCAACAAGCTGTGAACTCTTTCCGCCTGTCAAACGCTTCCGTGTAAATAGAAAAACCTTTCGCTTGGCTAAGTGATACAGATATATCATGAATTTCCTAATCGATAGTCATTCAGCTACTGGCATTTCCCTAATGGCTGCCAGCTATGGCTAAGGGGCTAATAGAAAACCGAAAAAATGAAAAACCGAAAAACCAGTAAGCCAACTACTCGAACAGGTTCGACTTCAATAGGCCAACTTCAGCTGGCTGTCAATTTCAATATTTTGTCGATTTGGGAAAAGGCGAAGCGCGCACGCCTACTAAATTAAGTGCCACTTAATAATCGAAATTACGCGACGCATAGATAAGCCGCAGATGAAGTTGAAGGGAACGGCGGGAGTAGGTCAAATCAAAGAGATAGAGAGAGGGAGGGAGAGGGAGAGGGAGGGAGAGTGGGGGAGATGCGCAGCTTGGGAATTGCAGTCAACAAAAAGTGGAACTGTCGCTATTCGATAAATTCCCATTAATAAATTAAAACACGCCTCAGTGGCTAAGCGGCTTTCGCTCTTGGTTCAACTTTCATAACGACACATCTGCTGCCACACTTTTGTTTTAAACGCTTATAGATCGCTGTAAATATGTATGTGTGTATATGTAAGTGTGTGTGTGTGTGTGTGTCTGTGTGTGTGTGTGAGCGGGTGAGCGGGTGAGCGGGTGGGGGCGTTGCCCATTGAGCTTTGATTGCAATTAATATGCGGCAACGCCGGCGGCAACATCAGCTCGAACCGATGCCATCGAGCGTCGCACTTTGAGCGCCAGCCAGTCGCATGTGCAATTCATGAATTTCAATTAATTAATTAGGGCACACAAATCTGCCGGAGCTCGCTGGAGAGCTGGAGAGCTGGAGCACACGCTGGTCGCCCAGCTTCGATGGGCCCCATATCGAATTGCATCTGGAGTCCTCTGATTGTTCTAGCTGCAATCGTTGATGTTATTGTAGCAGCTGCCGCTTGACAAAGTAGCTGCGAGATTGCGAGAATGCATTTTGCCAGCCAAATGCCGCATCCATGAATCTAGCTCCCCCATCAGCCATGCCCCCACTCGTAGCAGCCGCCCACATTTGCATGTAGTCAGCGCACATGCAACAGTTCGCTGGTTTTTCGCATACAAGTGACCCAATTACTGTGGGGGGCGGCACACATCCTTCGTTACGGCTTGTTGATTTATGCAATTTAGATTGGATTTTGCGGTGAGAAATTAATGCCTCGTAGATTAATGAGCGGCCAAGGCGGCGCTGCAGCCCGACATGCCCACCAAAAACACAAAAGCTCTTTAACCTTTTTAGGCTGGCGGTGGCAGGGGGCGTGGCACGGCAAGAAGAACTCTTTAAAAAACAACAACAACAAAGAGCTAAACAAAAATCCAAGCACAAGTCCCCAAATTGCCATTAAGTACGCACCTACATTAAGCGCGCCAGTGTGTGTGTGTGTGTGTGTGTGTGTGCGTGTGTGCGTATGTGTGTGTGTGTGTTTCAGGGTGTTGAGTGTGTGAAAGTTGTTGCTGCTGTCGTGTTGTGTGAGCCTATTTTAATCTCATTAAAAATGTAACAGCAAGCAAATGGGCTGCTCTTGTTGTTTGTTTCATATTGTTGTTGTTGCTGCTTGGTTGCTGCTTTGTTGTTGTTGTTGTTGTTACTTTGTTTAGCTATGCGGCTTAAAGTTGTCTTTAAAATTGACTGAAAGCGAAAATCAGTGTAAACGCTTCGGCGAGCAGCCAAAAAGGACGAACCAGAGAGACCGAGACTCAAGCAGCGCCATTTGGGCAACACGTGTGGCTTACACACACACACACACACACACACACACACACACATAGGCACACAGGCACACATACACACACGTGTGTGTGCGTGTGCGGTTTCCTGTGCTTGTGCGGCTCCACTTTATTTCGCGTTTATTATTTTACGCCTGCTTGGCGACTGACAAAAATATATAAGACTTGAGGCAAGCTACGCATTCTGGCCAAAAAAAGTTAAGCTCAGTTAGTTGATGATGTTGTTGTTGTTGTTGTTGCTGTTATTATGATTATTATTATTGGCGGTGGTTTTTGCTTTGCATTGTTTTTTTTCTTGTTGTTGTTGGCTCTGTGCGTGTGGGTGTGGGTGTGCCTGGCTGCCCCGCTGCGAGTTTGTTATAAAATTTATGAAAAGAAAGCAAAATCAAAATTATAATAAAATCAGATTACAGCCTCTTCGAGTTCAAGGCAAAAGAATTTCGCGTATTTCTACTCGGCTGCTGATGCTGCCGCTGTCGCTGCTATGCCGCTGTTGTTCTTGTTGTTGTTTATGTTTTTATTATGCTTTTCAGTCAGAAAATGTTTGCGCTTCATTTTATGAAAACATAAGCAATTTTTGGCTGCTGCCGTTTTTAGACACCGACACCAAACGAACTTTCAGCTCAACTCAACTCGGTTCGCATCACACCACAAGGCACCCACTGGCAACCACTCGCACCACTCCAGCCACCCAGCAGCCCAGCAGCCCATTCCCCATGGTGCGTTTAACAGCGTTCCATTTTTATGTGCCAGACATGTGAAAGCTCTTCATTTGGTGCGATGCCGATAAGGCTGGTGTCCTCGCCGGCTGCTACCTCGCCGGGCTGACTGACTTACCTCGTCGCTGTTGCTGTTGCTGTCGCTGTCGCTGTCGGTGGCGGTGTTGTCGTCGTCGTCAACATTCTCATCTTTATCCTGGCGGCAGTGCCTTCAGCCTGCTTGAGCGCTGATTTTTATGGCATATTTACTTGGCAGCGACCTGCCGAGGCGAGTAACTTTATAAAATATGTACTTCAGGTAGTCTGTTTTATTGCAATTACTTAAGATTTTACTGTGCGCGTTAATTGAGCATCGGATTGCTTTATTCCACAACAGAGCGAGAGAGAGAGAGAGAGAGAGAGAGAGAGAGAGAGAGAGAGTGAAACAAAGAGAGAGCGATAAAGACAACTCAGCAGGTCTTACCTCTGTCCGGCTGTTAATTACATTGTTTATATGGCGCTCTCTCTGTGTGTGTGTGTGTGTGCAGCTTTAATTCAACATTAATTGATATGTAATTGTCCGCTGACTATATGCAAACAAAAGGGCTTTTAATCACATTTTAGTTATCGCAGCCGCGCTCCCCGCCCCCCCAGACCCAAGCGACAAGTTGCTTTGATGTGGCCCTCGACTTAACGCTTAACGCAAATCAAATATTGACGAAGTCCCATACCAATCATAAACACACGCACACATTGAAATACACACATAGACATACACCCACACATATTCATAGAAAAGAGAGTAGCCCACGCATGAGCCATTGTTTGTGTATGTACCTAAGTACTTATATATGTATGTACACAAATGTCTGTGTGTGTAGGTGTGTGTGTACGTGTGTGTGTGTACGTGTGTGTGTGTGCGTAAACAAAACAAAAATAATTGTAAATTCAATTTCATTATTAAATTTTCTTGTTCAGCACTGTGTGTACAGAGCAAAATTGTCTATCATCTCATACAAAATGCCGCCTGGCCACAAAGCAAATGTTGCTGCTCTATGTATGTGTGTGAATGGGTGTGAATATGTGTGAATGTGTGTGAATGTGTGTGTGGGCATATTTACTTTACGTTTTTGCGGTATATTTGTATATTTAAACTAATGCGGTTAATGTTCATATTTCATTATAATCAGGCCCGAGGACAATTCCAGAGCTGGCTGCCTGTTAATACGCATTTAGTGCGCCAATTTACACAAGCAAACATCCAAACACACACACACACACACACACTCATATGCATATTTATCAACATTTACGTTCATTGTAGTTTGTCAAAAACAAAGTTGGCCAAAAACTGCGAACAGCGCCGCATAAAATGATTGTTAAATTTTACAAGTGGCAGCCAATTATCGCGGCCTTTAATACGATTTAACACGGTTTGGCTTATTGTTAACGACCTCAAACATGGCCCAGTTCGACAAATGCGTCTGCAGCTGAGAGCTGCTTTATTAACCAATACCAAAATGAACTACATATATATATATATATATATATTTATGTGTATTATAACATGGCTAAGTCAGATGCATAAAAATGTAAACTAGAGCAGAGCTTTGATGACCATCTGGCCTTTATACACTTATGTGTGTTTCATTAAAACTCTTTTATAACTATGCAATGTGCGGTGCATTTTTGAAGTGGCTATTAACATATTTATATGCTCGTTCATCAACTGAGAAGGGGGTATATTGGTTGAGTGCAAAGTGGATACATACATAAAAACTTTACATATAAAAACGCAGCTAGTTAAGCTTTGTGGCTAGAGAATTTCAATCTGGTTTATAAGCTAACGCCCTCGTTCCAATGTACAGGGTTAGGCACACAAAGTGTAACCTATTGAAAATTAAATTCATTTGGGTTGTAAACTGATTTTGATTTCTTGCATAGTCGTTGCATTGAAG
Organism: Drosophila hamatofila; assembly: GCA_035045345.1. Taxonomy (NCBI): domain Eukaryota; kingdom Metazoa; phylum Arthropoda; class Insecta; order Diptera; family Drosophilidae; genus Drosophila; species Drosophila hamatofila. The sequence continues at coordinate 2,886,495 of JAWNPA010000020.1, read as the reverse complement.
TTCGCAACTTTGTTTTTCAGACATTCTTGGTTCACACGAGCTTTGTGAGGTTCATAAAACTTGAGAAGTTAACGAAGTGTTGTATGCAGTGCTGCAGATTCTGCAAGTATTTAAAATAGACTAACTCTAATTAGAGCAACGGCAAGTCGCGCCTATCGAAAGTCAAGAATCTACAACAAAAACAAAAACTGTCTAAGTTAATGGGAGCCCACAGCGCTCTAACAATGAGACGGTTTACCAAATAGAGCTCTATGTGAACGAAAAATTATAATTAATTTTAATTATTTTGTTTTATATCTAGTTTTATAAATTATTTATGATTTTGTCGAAATGACTTGAAATAGCATCTAATGCTCAAAGTTGTCAATGTGTTCATGTATATATATGTATGTATTATAATCAATATATAGTATGTAAGGTCTGTATTTAAGAGAGAGAGAGAGAGAGAGGAAGGGAGAGAGAGAATAAGTAAGGTAATTAAGTTTTTTTATATGTTATATAATATACATTTGTATTATAGAAATGAATGCTATATTTCTTTTAACTTTAGTTTCAAAAATTATACAAAAATTATTTTTATAAATAATTTATATATTAGCTTGAAGTAGAATCTAATTTTTGAAGTTGCTAATATGTCTATGTATATGTATGAATTATATAATATAATTTCTGTAATTAAGAGAGATTATTAAGAGATAGTAATTAAGTTCTAGCTTATATACTATACATTTTGAAATAAATGCTATCTTCTGCATTACTTATATATTGACTTGAATTAGAGTCTAATGCTTGAAGTTGTTATATATCTATTTCTACGAATGTATATAATATATATAATATATGTTTATTCAAATATAATATAATCATATTGCATCCAGATGCAACAGTATTTATTAAAAAACCCTTCATTTTTGCCATTAGTGTTGAACATGTACTATATGATTCAAGCAGTAGCCTTTTCTCTTTCTATTGAACTCCGTTTTATTCAGTTAAAAATAAATCAAAATTGAATACTGTATTATTTCGGAAAATATAAAATTTTTTTAAGCTGCAAGTTTGATATATTTATCTAAAGCAGCATGAGAAAATTAAGTTTTTTTAGCTGCGCCAATTGGCAACGTGTCCAATCGAAAAAAGAAAAAAGTTTTAGGATGACAAAGTTTTACAGGTTGTTTGCTGTTGACCTACTTTACCAATAGACCTATGAATTATGTGCACCGTTCATTGAGGCACGACAAATCACAAAATACTGGTCTTTGCAATGAATTTTACTGTTCTCTGTTTTCTGTTCTTGTAAGAGTAAATTTGTCATTTTCAATCGAACATTTCTATGTAAGCATTCACATGTTATTCGATATTAATTTTGCCAAAATGAAATAGACTTCAGCAACTGTTAGAGTATGCAATATTCAATATATATAAGAATATTTCAATCGATTGTAAAATATTCGCACTTAATCCAATAACAGCTGAAAGCACGCCATCAACTGAATTTATTAAGTGATTTTCAATTTCTCTCTCTCTATCTCTATCTCTGTGAACGTAGGCAAAATAATTTTCCACATATTTTTTCATTGATTTTAAGAGCAACACAATTTTGCATGTTGTGGTAAAAAACTATGCGCCTTGTGGGCGGGGCTTACATATTTAAGCACTTTCTGTGCGCATCGAAAATACGTTTTACATTTCGAGTTCTCTGGCTTAATAAACTTCAAAGTTTTGCACTTATTAAATTGATTACGAACTTTAAAATCAACATTTGTTGAACAAGGCAGAGAATGGCATTTGAAGAGATGTATGTTGTGTGTAAATAAAAAAAGTATATGTATTTTTTTTTTAATAATACTCATCCACCTGTAACGGCTATCGACCATTGGAGAGCTGATAGTGTGCGAAAATTCATTAAGCCCGTATTTACTTAAAAATGTTTGCACATTTATGAAATTGTTCGCTTAATTGATTTGAGCGTTTCTGCTGTGGTTACAGACGCCGCCGCGAATATCGTAAAGAGCCAACAACAACAATAACAGCAATAATAAATGCAACTTCAAACACACTCACGAATACACACACACACACACACACACACACACACACACAGTGGTGCCTCAGCGCATTTTATTTCATTTAATTTCAACACTATTAAATATTTGCAAAGGGTCCTTTGTAGGCGGTTGCTGCTGTTGTTATTCAAATGGAGCATCCTGCCAGCTCCCTAGAGCTCTGCAGCTCTGCTGCTCATTGATATGTTGTTATTCATTTATTTATTTATTTATTTATTTGCACATTTTTGCTGTTTACTGTTTGCTGTTTCATTTTTTTTTCCTACTGATTTTCAATGATACGGTTTATTGTTGGGCACAAAATTCATTAATATCTATTATCCCGTCGCGCAATTATTTGGCATGCCAAGCGCATGAAATGGCAAAAATCGAATGCCATTCCGAATGCGAATGCCAATGCCCAATGCCCACTGCGAATGCATTTAATTTTAATTCGCTTTAAATAACGCATAGATTTTAGCTATATGTATATTGTATACATATTTTCCTCTGCAAATATTTAAATTGACATCAAAAATGAATTCGATGACAGATCTCGTGTTGCTGTTTGGGGGCTGCAGTCAACGTTGCTTATATCCGGTTTGCCGCACGTTTCCGGTTGCCATTTGCCTGCGCTGCTAATTTCATAGTTGACATTTCCAAAAACCCCTCAGCACGAAAACAACAACCCAAACAAAATCCGCAAAAAATAAAAATAGAAAGAAATTGTTTGGTTGGGCTGCGTGGGCAGCACAATTAACCCCTTTTGCCGCAGCCAGGCAAAGCTGTGCAATTCTATGGTTAAGTATTATTTCTAATATTTTGTGTGACAACCGTGCGACACTTTGGCATTTTGTGCTGCCGTGGACTGAGTGCTGCTGCTGCTGCTACTGCTGTTTGTTGGGTTCACGGGCCACGGGCTCTGTTTATATCTTACTCAAGAGTTTTGCAGCCAGCCTGCCCGTCAGCCGCCCATGGCACGCCCACCTAATGCTGTCTCCCCACTTGTTCGCAACACAGAGCCAGAGCTGGCAAAAACTTTTTAAGTGAAAATAGTCATTCAAATTTAATTAGTCCAAAACAAAGCCAAAATGTAATGAGCTTACGTTTAGGCCAGGGCAAGAAGCGGGCAAAGGGGGTTGGTTGGCTGGTTGGTTGGTTGGTTGGTGGGGGGGGAGGGGCCTTGGCAGTAGGAGTCGTCGAGTCGGGCACCTTTTGGCAAAGCAGCATCTGAAATTGCGGTTATTGCAACTCCCACTCGTTGTGCTCGCCTTGCCCCAAAAGGGTGCCTGCCATACATGCCGACACGCTGGCGGGGTCATGTGCCACACAATTACGAGAAAGGTGCAGGGGCGGAGCTAGCAGCGCTTTGCTGTCACATGCCACATGGCCGCAATCCCAAGACCGCTGCCACGCCTCCATAGACAACGCACTCACACTCAGTGAGACCAGCGCGACCAGTACGTGTGTGTGTGTGTGTGTGTGTGTGTGTGTGTGTGTGTGTGTGTGTGTGTGGAGAACAGCCATGACTGTAACAGCAGCAATTTCAAAATATTTTACGTAATATCATTGTTTGGAGCTCGTAACTAACTTTTCCCAACATCCCAAGCTGCATGGGCAGGCAGGTGTGTGTAAGCTCCCACATATATATTCATATACATATATATATAGAAATGAATATATATATAGATACATATAGCTGTACATGTGTGTTCATCTAAAAGCAACACAAAGGATGCTCCTGTATCTCATATGCGCAAACTATTTAGCGTACGCTGAGCTGCACGCATGGAAAGGACGAGCGTGGGTCGCTCCTAGAATTGGACAGTGGATAATTGTAGCTAAATAAATTACATCCAGCTTGCATACGACTTAGATACAAAAAAATTAATAGAAGACTGAAAAAATTGCTTACCTTGGATCTTGGAAGAGACTTCAACTAAAATCAAAACAAACAGTATTAATAAAGGCTTTTTGCCTATTCATACTTAAGGCAACTGCGCTACAGAATATAGGACAACAAACTAAAAAAAAAAAAATATTTAAAAAATTTAAAAAAATTTAAAATAATGTAAAAAATAAATAAACGGTACTACTGAACATTAAATGTTGGACAAAACAATGTTTCTACATTCTCTACTTAGTAACTTAATCAAAATCCAATTATTATTTACAATATAGTAGAATCCGGTTATGGGTCAGGTTCACAGACAAACTTATATGGCTATAACGTCTTCTGGGTATTACGACGGTGTCTTCAGCGTCGTTATAACCGGATTAGACTGCATATACTAACCTTAATATTCGTTTCAAATTGTTTTCAAAATATTGAGTTTATCACTCAGTTTTTTTTTGTCCACAATACTACTACTACTACTACTACTACTACTATTTTTTGTTTTACAGCAGAATGTATATAAAATTAGTTTTTTCATTTTCTCTGTCTCTATCGATATCTAAACTAATAACAAGAAGCATACATATTAATATTCATTTCAAATTGTTTTCAAAATACCGAGCTTATCACTAAGTTTTGTTTCTTCAACAATACTACTACTACTACTACTACTATTTTTGTAACGCAGGTGTATATGTAATTAATTTTTCCACTTTCTCTGTGTCAGATACCTTGTAGATTAGATAATTGCCTGGCGAATAATACTGCATGTTATCCAGCGCCATCAAATCGCTGTAGCAGCCATTATATATTATGCTTTAGACAACCCTCGCACAGGTGTATTACCATGAGTGTGTGTGTGTGTGTGCGTGGGACTCTAAACTATGTCGCCTGCATGCTTTGCGTTTTTGGCGTTGCCGCATATGATTCGTATCAGTGATATTTCTGCTCCAATGGTACAGTTAGTTTGCATGCGACGTGCTTGTTAATGTTAGAAAATGTTGGCAGTGTCGGTGTCCGCGTGTGTGTGTGTGTGTGTGTGTGTGTGTGTGTGAGTTTGTTGCTAGCACGTGTTTCACTCTGTTGCTACAGCTCTTATTCCTGTTACTGTGTGTGTGTGTGTGTGTGTGTGTGTGTGTGTGTGTGTGTGTGCTGGTGTCTCCATGTCCGTGTTAATACAAACGCATAATAGCATTTTTAGCTGTGAAATAGTTTGACTCTCCTCCTGCGGTTGTGGCTGTGTCCGATGTCATTGTCGCCAGCATTGTTGCTGTTGTTGTTGTAGTTGTAGTTGTTGTTGTAGCCGCTGCTGCTGTTGGTGCGGTTGTTGTGAGCTTCCTCTAGATTAATACATCACACACATACCCACCGCTGCCGCCTCTGGCAGAGCACAAGCATATAGTGTACGTAATTATACCTGACAGCCATTGTTGGGGTCGTGCTTAATGAGAATATTTTAATTTAGCCACGGTCAAATGCACTTGGACTCGGACACGGTTAGCTGTATATACATATATACATATGTAACCCTCATTACAATTTGAAGTTATCCAGTCATAGATCGACGGCATTGCATCCGATCAGCCATTGGTTCGCTGATGGCGTCAATACGAATCACACACAAAGCTCGAGCTGGTTGGAGTTGGGGTAATTGCGTTGAAGTGAGCCGAGCTGTTGAAATGCCGGCACTTTGTTAATCGACTTTTCCAATTGGTCATTACTGTTAACAATTTGACTTGGGTAAATATTTTCACATTTTCGTTGCCTTTCCACCTGCACGTCGCACGCCGACACTGATTGTTGTAGCGCGGTGCGGGCAGAACTTCAAAGTATTTTACTCCCACTGCTGTGGCAGTGATATGTGTGTGCATTGTTTCATTCTACAATGGATTGTTTTCGTATTTTCACTTGACTTTTTGTTTGTATTTACAACAGCCAAAGAATAGTGTGGACATACATGAGATTATTAAGTAGTGAAAGAAATGGGAGATATCTTAAAGTAATTTGTTTAACTTGAAGCAGCTTGTTGGCATATATTTATAAATCAGGGAATTTTAGTCAAAACTTAGTTAGGTATTAAGTTAATGCGTATGTATGCACATGTATATGCCTATACACGCTTTAATACACGCACACGAAGTATAGCATATTTTAAACGGCAGCTCTGCGCAGTGTTTAGAGTATATTCTAGTCGAGCACTCCTCACCATACCATTTCATATATAAATTTAAGAGCTTTGTTTTCATATAGAAATAAAGCTATTTATTATGTAGAAATAAAGATTTATCAAGAAAATAATTACAAATTAAAATAAAGTAGGAGTGTTTTAGTCGGGATAACCCGATTAGGTGATCTTCTGAACCCTGCGTACTGACGCTATTTAAAATTGTACGCTTCTTCTAGCAAACTGACGTACGGACGGACAGGCGGACGAACAGAAGGGCGGACAGACGGACGGACAGATGTTCTGATGAACAGACAGGCTGACAGACATGCGAAATGGATAGAGAGACGGATGAATAGATGGACGGATGGAAGGGTGGACGAACAGACGGAAAAACAGGCGGACGGACAGACGTACTGACAGACGTAAGGACGGATAGATAGACAAATTAACAAACGGACGGGTCGAACTTAGAACGTAAAACGGAGAGGAACGATAGAGAGACGGACAAACAGGCGGACGGAGGGATGAATAAATGAACGGACTGACGGACTGACGAATTGATGGACCGACAAACGGACATGGTTAAATTGATTCTCACCAATCTTCACCTCGTCGATCTCATCAATAATTTATATACTTTATAAGATCCACGCCTCCTCTTATCTGTTTTATACACTTGCACAAAACCATTATACTCCAAATTCCTATTTTCAAAGACTCTCTCCTAAGGACTATTCTTAAATATAAAATATTTAAAAATAGCCAGAGTCTGCCTTGCTTCAACTAACATATGCCTACAAAAGTAGTTAACATTATAGCAAATCCCATATGATCCTTGTTCAAAGACTCGAAGGCCACAAGAATTTTATGGCTCATCAGTGCTGGTCCGCTTCTAAGCCCACCAGCCGAAAATCCAATCATCTCGAGTCAGTTCAATGCGCTACTTTATCTGCGGTCCGCTTGACCCAATGCACATGAAGCTAAAACTAGTTCGCTTCAGCCGGAGGCTTAGGCTCGTTCTTGTTGTTGTTGTTGTCGACTGCTCAATTTGTTGTTTATATTGTTTTTATTGTTGGTAGTTGTTGTTGTTTTTTATGTGCGGACTATTTACTTGTTCATCACTTACACGCTAGGGTAATTTAAAACAAATGCCCCACCAAATCGCATTTGGCTTTGGCTCCACTTGGCTTTTCTTTTTTTTTTCCTCTCTTTTTTGTGTGTTTTTTTTTATTGCTCTCATATGCAGCGGCGAATTTTGTTCATCCACAACAATTTGGCATGCTATTTGTATTGGCTGATGTTAATGCCGGCACCAAAGCCCCGAACACCACGGGCGGCATGTTGAGACCAGGTCTGATGCAAAGCCTGCGCCTGATACATGGCCTGGGCCATGTAACTGATCCAAATTGCAGCCGCCGGCTTGTCGGCTGTTGTCGTTGTTGCTGCTGTTGCTGCTGTTGTTGCAGCTGTTGTGTTTTTTAATAGACACATTAAAAAATAATTTAACAGACAAACAGCCGCTCTGATACTCACACAAACTGCCCGTCATTGCATTGAATAAATCATAAATCATTCAGCTTTTTGGCATACAATGAAAATAAACTGCGCCCCAAATGAAACGTACGATAAATAATAAATAATACAAAAATAAATATATATATATATATATATATATATATATATATATATATATATATATATTATTATATATATATATATTTATATATATATATATAATAATAATAAAAAAAGTTGTATCTATATATGCAGTGAGAAAACAGATGACGTTGAGCATCGCTTGATGGTTGGTTGCCATTGCCACGTTGCCATTAAATGCTTCAATGCTACATATGATGCGCAGGTTGCGCCAATTTGTTGCCCCATCTCAGACTTCGACTCGCTCACGTCCACGTCCACGCCCACACATGAAATACAAACACTCACACACACACACACACAGAGAGAGAGTTTTCATACTATATGTTCGCTTTTTTCACATCATAATTTTTTATGCTAGTTGACTTTTAGCCGCTCTTGTTGGCACCTTCCTCAGCTGCTGCTGTTGCTGTTGTTTTTTCTGCTGCTCTGCCGAAAACCTTTTTGTGCAGTCATTCATTTTGAAGCGAGCGCCGGGACAACACCGAAAAGTTGTTGCCATGTACAAATTAATAAACGAGTAACTGACAAAAAGGTAATTTATTATTTTATACATATTTGACAAATTAATTTAATGACGCGACACCTCACTCACTCACACACACACAGGCACACACACAGGCACACACACACACGCATGTCCCGCTGGGAGCCCATGTGTCGGAAAGTTCCCCCCTAGCTCAGTCCATTTCTCGTTTGGCGCTGCCGCCACACATAATAATTTCTCATTTAATTTTTCAATTTTAAGCGTCATTTACACATGCCATGCCATGACAGAGCTTGGTCCAGATCCCAGCTACCCTCGTCCTCCTCCTGCTACTCCTGCTCCTCCTGCTCCTGTCCCACTGGCTTGTTGGCGGCTTGGCTTGGCTTGGCTGCTGCTGCCTCTGGTCTGGTCTGGTTTGGTTGTTGTTTCTTTTTTTTTTTTGCATTTTATATATACATTTGCAGACTTGTGTGAGTGTGTGTGTATGTGTGTATGTTGTATTAAAAGGTAATCATCGAAAACAGCAACGGCATGCAGTTTTCACGCCGTTGTTGTATTTTGTATGCCTGTCATTAAGTCGTCAGCGGGCATAACAAGAACCTGAACCGCACGCAGTAGTAAAAAAAAAATTGAGTGAGAGAGAGAAAAACGAGGGCAAACCAGACTGCTACCAGGACGCAATCAGTTGCTCACTTCGAGCTGGTGACGCATGAGTAAAAATGAGCAGGAGCCGAGGCTGCTGCTGCAGCTGATGCTCGAGACGTGTGGCTGGCGGCGTGGTACTTGGTACTTGAACCTTGTTACCGTTGCACCTGAAGAGCTCGCACGGTAATGGCACTAGAATCAGTTTTCATTAACGAAATGCAGCGCCAGTGGCCAGAGCCAGAGATGAGTACGAAATAAAAAAACAGGGTGCGCCAGGAAAAAAAGATTGAACCACATGCGTGCTGCTGCTGCTGCTGTTGGCTGCAGCGGCTTTGGCAATTAATAAAACACACACCTTCAGTGATGCAGCAGCAGCAGCAGCGGCGCCACTCAATCTCATACTGAGCACCGCACAGTGGTCGAGTGCATATATATATTTATGAGTCTGGCTGGCCCCAGGTATTACTCTCTTGGCAATGGCATTGGCGCTGAAGCTGAAACGGATGCTGATGCTGATGCAGTCATTGGCGCTGGTTGCTGCCGCTGCTTTTGGAATTCGGTGTTAAAAATTGAATTTTAAAATCTCAAACGATGCAAAATATTTCACACGCACACACAGCCAGACACTGGCTGCTGTTGCTGAGATTTTTATATAAATCACATTTACCAACGAAAATATAATAAATAATACATGTGTGTGTGTGTGGGTTTGTGTGTGTGTGTGTGTGTGTGTGTGTGTGTGTATGCATACATCTACCACAACACATACATAAATCTTTCAGTTTGGATTTTCACTTTGGTGGCATAAATTGACACTGGCGTCCAGCGTGTACAAAGTCACAGTTACCGTCACAGTTGTACTCGCAGTCACAGCATTGCAGCTGCAATTCGCAGTCGCAGTCGCAGTTGGAGTCGCCGTCGTCGTCGACGTCGCAGCTGCGGTGCCCGCAGCCACATTTGAAAACCACGCTTGAAAGCATGCAGCGTCCATCCGGCCGGTTTTGGCCTCAGCTTCGAATGCAACAGAGTTCGCTGACAGTAAAAACTCATTTACGCGAAATTAAATTAAAAGTTAATTAACGCTGTCAATGTGCAAAGCACACCACTTGGCCAGTCAGCCATCCAGGCAGGCAGTCAGCTAGCCAGTAAACTGGCAAACTGGCAAACAGGTAAACAGGTAAACAGTTAACTATCCCAGCAACTCTACCTGCGAAAAACTTTTGCCGGCCAAGTTGGAAAAAATCACCGCAAGTAAAGTTAAGCATATGCCCGCTTCAAATTGATGAGAACTGGTTTTAAATGTTTGCCTGACAATTTAAGTTTGCAAGGCCATCGCTGCTGTGGCCGTATGTCTGGCCAGACTGTTAATGCGCCATGGCCGGCAGTTATGTATGTGCACTGCGCACAGTGCGTATGGTTAATGTGACATGACCAAGCTGCCAGCCCAACTGTCTCTGTGTATCTCTGTCTCTGTATCTCTGTCTGTGTCTGTGTCTGCACGCTCGTTTGTCAGACTGTTTGCCATGGCAAAATCAACAACAAGATGCAACATGCTGATAATTAATTTTTAATTAAAGTCGACAATTAGAGATGATGTGACATGGCATTCAATTGGAGGCAACTGCAATTGAGTTACTGCTCTTAGCCTGACAGCCTGCCTGCCTGCAAAACTATTCCAAGAATTTGCATATTACTCAGTGAAGTAAGTGGAACTCTTGTGTTCAATTATGCTAGAAAACTAATAAGAAATATTAATTATTTCCGAAAATTCTTTAATTAATTTAATAAATAAATAAATTTGTATCAAAAGCTTTAGATGATTTCTAAAATATGTTCAAGGGAAATAAAGCACAAAACTAAAATGTAAAAAAAATGTGATGAGTATATATGAATCAATTTTTAATATTATGTATTTAATGAAAAAAAGAGACTTAGTCAAAATGAATATAAAATGATAATAATCAATTCTTATTGTTATTGAGTGCTAAAATTCAATTTTAACTCAAGGTAAAGACTGATTTCTTTGACTTGTTTCTTTAGGATGCCTCCTCCTTCCTTACAGCTCTTTTTGTCATGCGTAGTATGTATGTTCATGTTTATACAATGTATATGCAAAGGCATATACACTGTACATAAGACATCTACTCTATGGCTCGCTATGCTTTAAAGTCAAACAACATCAAACTCATCTGGTTTGGATTGACATAATCTGAACTGCTGCACACAGAGGACATCCATTGTATAAGCCTTTCCATTGCTTGGCAAATATTAATGGGGCAACTGTTTATATATTACATTATTTTGATTTAATTTGGATTGAAATACGTCAGATTTTAGTTCAAATAGCCCCGAGCATCTATGCGCTGAGTCGGTAAAGTCGCCAGGTCATGCCCCATATTTAATTGAATGACAAACATTGAATTCATATTCATACCCAGTAGACTGACAGTTCATAAACCTTGGCAAAAAGCTAAATCAGCAGATTTATTGCTAAACGTACAGAACGCACTATTATAATAGCAAACAGGCAATGATTAAAGTTCTTGGAATACAGCAAATAATTAGCTACGCACTATAATAACAGCACATTAAACAAGATTTAAGTTCTTGGAATTACCAGCACAGCAAATAAAGAGCTTCAAATACACTTCTACAATTTCAACGCCTCGATTTCCAGCACAAGTATCTGAAGTGTAGACTGCAGTATTAAATTTATAAATGACTACAAATATGACACGAAATACTTACATAGTACAAAACAAACCGAACTCTGACATAATATGTTCCACGTGCCGCAACTATGGTTGTATGTGATTTTTCACTGTCAAAAAACATAACTTATTTTGAGAGAAACTTCAATGATTTCGCACAATTCAAAGCTGCAAAGGAAATACTATGAAACGTGGACCAACATTTTGAATTGGAATTGGCCAACTTCATAACAGATACACGAATAGACATCAAGGGAGAATAAAACCTATTTGGAGTTGAATATAATCATAGCTATGGCAACTGATAAGACGATTGAGTAGAATGTGAAAAAGGCAAAGAATTTGGAATTTGATAATTTTATATTTGATATAGCTAAAAGTTAATTTAATCTCCATTCGAAAGAAATCTCTATTGTACAAGCATAAGTACCAGGTTTTAATTTTTTATTAGGAAAATATAAGAAAACTTCAGTTGGAGCTGCCTGACTAGGATGTGCCAGAAATCCTGTGCTGCTGACAGTTTACCTTAATGATATCCCGGAGACGGCAGACGTAAATACCATGTTAATGCTTAAGCATGCTGTGAATCTTATATCTATTCAAGCTGAAATCACACAAAAAGTAAACTAAAAAAACTGTTCAATAAAATAGAATGCATTCCTTATATTTCTGAGTGACATCTCTCTAATTTTATGCAATTTTGAGTCTATATTCAAAACATAAAATAAAATCAAAATTTTATAAAGTATATACGAAATGATATATAAAACTTGGAGATTGTAGTTTTAAATGATATCCTTCAATAAAAGAAGTTCGAAAAGGTTTTAATTCTCATTTCTCATATGCAATAGATTCAAGAGATTTATTGTCTCATAATATTCTGAATATAATTGAAAAACAAATATATTTATTTTATTTTTAATATACGAGTATATTCTAAGATCTAGAATCTAGATATTTCCGTCTATCTATTATTTTGTAAAAATTAGTATAATAGGCAATAGAAGGTATGGTAACTCCCTTGTGCTCTGACTGAGTTGAGGTACTTCTGTCTGTCTATCTGTCCTTTTATGAAAGTCCATGTAAGAGTCATGGTCGACCCCTTGAGATATATACCTATATATTCTTGATCAGGACCGCAGACTGCTTCGAGGTAGCTCTGTCTGACTATGTATCTGTGTTTGTTATAAGGCGTGTTAGTTTTTGTATATCATAATATAATATAATACTTCCCATGTAAGTTAAACCTAACATTATCTAAATGTTACATGTAATGATCGAAATTCAATCAAAAGTACATTTGGCAACAAATATTTAATCTATATAATCATGCCATTTGCCATATGTTATCAGCGAGTTAACAAGTGCTGGCAGTCAATGGGTTTGCCTTTACTCACTTAATGACAGCTTGCATTGGGCCTCGGCGCGATGTTACAATAAAAATGAAAATAAATAAATATAAATATACTTGTAGATTGGCAATTGGAAGTGCACTCTTACGGCCAATTTTGTAACGAAAATTAAAGATAACATAAATGTGCCCGGGCTGACATGGGGCAAAGCAATGCGGCACGCCACGCCATGCTGTCAGTTTGAGTCGCAGCTGCCATTGCCGTTGCTGCTGCTGCTGCTGTTGCTGCTGCTGCTTCAGTTCAAGTTGCAGTTGGTTGGATTCCGTGCCGGCACATCAATGTCATCGCAATGGCATGCTATTTGAATTGAACAAGTGTCAGCGTCGAGGGTATATAGTGTTGCCGGAGTGTATGTGTGTATATGTGTGTGGAGTGGCCCTTTTGGCCCTTTTGTCCGCTGGGCCTACTCCGGTTGTTGCCAGAGTTGCCAGAGAATTGTATTTGCATGTACTGTGTCGGTGCATAAGGACGACAATGCTCTCAAAACTCAAAATATTAACACTTTAACGCCAAGTTTTTTATCCGGCTGCCGGAAGCAGACAACACAATGCACACACACACCAACAAACACACACACACACAAACACACATACACATACACAAATAAAGTGTGGCGGCCGTTACGGTGGCAAAACGCCATGTTGGATTATTCAACTCGACGCCATTTCGCGTCACAATGCGCGCTATGCGCCGCCATCATTGCACTCGACAGCGGCACAGGCAGAGGCACAAGCAGAGGCAGCGGCAGAGGCAGAGGCAGAGGCAGCAGCAGCGGCGGCGACGGATGAAGTTGCAATTCAAAGTCATAAACACGTGCAGCGTGGGCGCAAAGTCGCAGCTAAGCTGCAAGCAGCCGCTGCCACTGACATAAGCAATAGCAACAACGGCGCTGGCACTTCCTGTGACTGCAAAACAGAGCAGGGAAGAGTGCAAGAGAGAGAGGGAGGGAGTATTAGATAGACATAGAGAGAGAGAGAGAGTGGCATGTGGAGCAGGAGGTTAGCCTGATCCCCACAATGGCTGGGAAATGCTGCCCTTTTGTTTCCAAGCCGTTTTGTTGCCGACGCGTCGCGTTCGCTGTTCGTTTTTCATTTGCATGCAAAATTCAAACATCAGCATAAAAATGCAATTTTTATTGCTCAACATTTCTCAACGCCCGCTGCAAATATTTTCGCGGGTTTTTATTATTACCATTTTTTTTTATTATTATTTTTGTTTTATTTTTTTTATTTTTTTTTTCTGTGTACTTTCTTTCTGCTATTGTTGTTTGTTTGATTCGGCTGTTGCTGCTGCTGCTGCTGCCACTGTTGGCCGTGGCTCATATTTATTTTGAGTTTTTATTCCTGGCCCACAGCATGCACACCGTTGTACTGGCCGCGGGCCACCGTCGTCGCCGCCGCCGTGATCCACTGCCACCCCACCACTGGCACCACCCACCGCCTCCTTTATGAGCTGCACTTTATGAAAATGCAGTTGCCCCATCCGCTGGCTGTAGTTGCCATCGTTGCCATTGCCATCGCACCGCTGCCCGTTGCTTCGAGTACATTGCAAATATTTTATTATTGCGAAATTCTGCCAACTTATCCCGTGCGCATGTGAATCTTAGTGGAGCTTGAGCTGCTCTCTCTGCCACTGTCGCTGCCGCTGCCGCTGTTGCTGCTGCTGCGAAGAGCGCCGCAAGGCAGCAGGAAGGATGCAGCAAGCTAAAAATAATATTTCGTTGCAATTGCAGTTGTTTTGCTTTGTTTGTGTTTTTGTTTGTTTTCATATTTTTTTGCCTTTGCTTTTTTTTTTTTTTTTGGGTATTTTTGTTTGTCGGTTCGTTTAGTTGAAATTACGTTTTGTGTGCCACTGAATTTCATAGCAGCGGCAGCAGCAGCGGCAGAGGCAGAGGCAGAGGCAGAGGCAACAACAACTTGAGCCGAAAAACTTGCTTTCGGTTGTTATTATTCTTGCGTTTACTCCCGGCAAATTTGCCGTGTGCCGCCCTTGCCCGTCTGCTGCTCTTGTTGTTGTTGTATTAGTTGTTGTTGTTGCTGTTGTTGTTGTTATGGACACCACCACAGCAGCAGGAGTAGTCGAAGCAGCTCCATTGCATTCCGTTGCGGCACAAGCCTCAGCTGTAGCAGCAGCAGCAGCAGCAGGAGCAGCTCCTGCTTGTGTTTTGGCTTGGATTATTTTTTTTCGTGCTGCCTTTTTCCAACATTTTAACTTCCGCTCAATTTACCTTTAGGCCAAGTAATTTAAAAGCTGACGTGTTTGTACAACTACAATTTCGACTCATGTTACAGTTGCTGCTGCTGTTGTTGGCATTGCCTGTGTATAGCACTTCCTGGTGTAGATTTTTGCTAGGTTTGCCGCTTGTTCTGCTTCTTGGCTTTTGCTGCTTTCTTGTTTTCTTATTTCTGTTTTTGTTTTGGTTTTTCTTGGCTTTTTTTTTTTTGAGAAAATATATTTAATAGAAGAGAAACGAAATTTGCTGCTGCTCTGGCGTATATTTTGTTTATTTGCCCTCCGTTTGACTGCCACTTGTGATAGTCAAGTTTTTGATGGGCCCGGGTCTCTAAAAGCCAAGTCAGCCAAAGCTGTTAAAACTGTTTGCCTTGGCTAATAGTTGGCAAAGCAGCACCAGCACCACAGGCACCAAAGGTAAATATTAATTAAAGTCGATAGTAAATGGCCCAAAAACCGTTTTATTCTGTTTTTCTTTCGGGCTGCTGCTGCTCCTCTTCCTGCTCCCTCTGTTTGACATGTGAGCACGCAATTTCCTTGATTGGCCACCTTCATTGATTGAAGGCGTTCGCTAAGCTGTCCAACTCGAAGGATATGCATAACATATCAAAAAAGCGTAGCATACTATTTGGGGCAGAACTTTCTT
Source organism: Drosophila hamatofila (assembly GCA_035045345.1). NCBI lineage: Eukaryota > Metazoa > Arthropoda > Insecta > Diptera > Drosophilidae > Drosophila > Drosophila hamatofila. The sequence continues at coordinate 2,870,600 of JAWNPA010000020.1, read as the reverse complement.
TACGCGAACAGCAACAGGAGTGTGTGGGAGTGTATGTGGGTGTCTCTGTGTGTGTGTGCGTGTGTAAAGCAGTTAACGCTATTGTTTGTATTACAGTCTCGGCCAGCCAGGCAGGCAGGCACTCAGGCAGGCAGGCAGGCAGCAACCAGCATCCACTCCACAGCTGGCTGCCAGGCAAGCTAACGAGTCTGTTAGCCAGCCCGCAGCCACAGGCAGAAACAGGAGGAGTAGCCACAGCGCCAGCTACAGCTTCAGCTTCAGTTTCAGCACCAGATTCAGTTTCAGCTACAGCATCAGCATCAGCATCAGCAGCAGCCATGTGCTGTTGCTGTAGCTGCATTAAGTGAAGTATTGTTTCTGCTAGATTAATCCTGTTTTAATTAAATATACACGCTGGCAGCACAAACCAACAAGACCGTTGACTCTGCCGCTCTCTAGCAAAAAAGTGGAAGAAAAGGCTGGAATATATTGCCAGCCGCAGTCCGCAACCCACACACACACACACACACACACACACACACACATACACACAGTCAGACGTAGTCCATGGTCTGCAGCCCGCAGCCCGCAGACCGTTTCACACAGCCCAACAACACATTCGACTTCTGACGTCATGCAAATTTGTGCGCTGCCGCTCCACGCGGTTTGACAAACTGACTTGACTGACTGAACGAGTGAGTTGAGTGCGGACCAGAGTGCAGCACCAGAGATGCCGAAAGCAGCACCAGAAGCTGCAGCACCACGAAAGCAGCACCACCAGCAGCCCATATGAATGGGTGCATTCGACCTAGGTTTATTTATTTATATTTTCATGTGTTTTCAGCGCTTGAAGCTTTCGTGTTTTTCTTCATTTTAAGAAAACGAGAAAATACAAACAAGCTTGAGAAGAAAAAGGAAAATGTTTTCGCATACACACACACACACACACACACACACACACACACACACACACACACACACACACACACACACACACTGCCATTGCCAAGGCAGCCCCTTGCGCTCCCAACAGCAGCAAAAAACATCCAGCGCTTCTTTGCCATTTTTGTAGTAAATTAAAAACGCAGTGGTATTTTATAAGTGCTTCCAGAAATAACTAAGAAAAAAGGAACGAAAGAAATGAGGAAAAATCTCAGGTTGCTTTATGGTGACTGCCAGCGTTTGTCATGCATTCAGCATTGTGTTGCACTCGAGAGCGTCGACTTGCGCCCGCCCAACTGTGCATAGTTCGAGGTGCTATTCCAGCTCTTGTTGCGAGACTTACAATCAGGCTTAAGTGCATCTTGCATTTTCAGCTTGAATGAAATGAAGTTAAGTTTTTGTGCGAGATTTTAAAACATATATCGAAGAGGTGATGTCTGAATTACAGACATTAAAAGTTAAGCTAAAACAGCTAAAGTAAATGAGTGAGCGACTGAGATATGCCGTGATAGTCAGCCGATGTATGTATATACTTTTAGATATGTTAAAAAGAATCTGTAAGCATAATAATAGCAATAGCAATATATTTAATAATATGTGGAATAGACAAAAGTCTGTAACTTTTATGCTTGCTTTTTATTTGATAAAATATTTACAGCTAAGTGTTTTGTTATCTTTTTGGTAACTTAATAAAAAGAGAGATTTACTATATGTTTATCAGGTTATTGAAGATAGCTTGTACAGAATTGAGGCAGTAAGAGTTGTATAGAAAGTGCTCGACTGTGATATACGCCTGAGCTATGGCCTTAAACGTTCTATCTAGTACACTTATCTATCTATAATATTATGTAGTATCTAGTACTCCTATTTATATTATCTTTTATCTAATGAAATATGTGCAGATGGGTGTGCTGCTAGCTTATGGACAGCTTTAAGCTTTAAACAGAACTTAGTTAAAAATATTTGTGAAGGCTATGAGGGGTAAGGAACACAGAATACACAGCCTATATGAAGAAAGAGTTGAGAGCAAGAATAATCAACTGAAACATATCTAGACTGTAAGCTGAGCCAGATAGTTTGGCTGAGAATCTAGACTTTCTAGGTCTTCTTAACCCACCTCTTGGATTTTGTCTACAATTTTAAGCACTTCGAGGTCTTGATCTCATGTAGCCAGTTTTCCTTTAATGACATTCCTCAACGTTTTCGACTAAAAGCAATTACCCAAGTGCACCTACAAAGATGCTTAATGAAATTTACATTTGCACATTTAAGTGTCAAAATTCGAGATCAAGTCACCATCAGTATTAAGACGCCTAGACAATATTTCTGTCATTTAAAAGCATGCCACTTTGCATCATTACAGCTTAGCATTCAGTTTATTTAAAAGGCAATTATTAAATTAAACACTAATGTTGCTTGGCTGAACATGATTTCGTTTACTAAACAGATTTAATACTCACATAGTTGATGCACATCTTGAATCATATCTGCAAATCTTAAGTTCCATTACTGCGTAAAACTTTGCCAACTTAAACCTAACCTGAGGAATGCATTCAGCAAGTTTACAGTTTACGCTCGACTGCCTTTCACTTTTGAGTACCTTTTGCCGCTGCATCGTCTTCAATTTTGGGCTCCCTTTGCCCTCGCTCGCTTTGTGGTCGCATGCAATTCAGCATTGCGTTCTTAAAAGCGTGTATGTGTGTGCTTACACAGTATGTATTACACGCACACACACACACACACACATATATATTCAGTCATACAAACCCACATGCATAACCACACAAGTGTGTGCGTGTGTAAGTGAACAGAAATGTAAGTGTGCATCTCTGGTGCATACTTAAGTATGTGTAAACATATGCCCTGCCGCAAGTGCCCATTAAATTTGGTCCTTAATATTCGTATACCACATACATATGCATATATCTGTATACCCTATATATATATATAAATAACTCTCTCACTCTTTTTCCCTCTCTCTTATTTTCCATTTAACAACATATATGAATTTCAGCTCAGTGCTTGTTTTTAAGCTTTTCTGCCAGACCCTGAGTAAATTTCTGAAAAAGAATCTTCAGCTGCTGCACTTTCACAAATTCAATCTGTTCCTTTTGGAAATATGACATCTATTTGTTTATAGTGTAATTATAAGCCATTCCCAGAGCTCTGCTGAAAATAA